>CM033471.1:103057362-104257362 GCA_019447015.1 Hymenochirus boettgeri | reverse complement strand
TACAACTGCACTGTAAGGGTCTCATTTCACTTCACACCTTGTGTCTCTTTTCCCCACAAAGGAAATGTACACACTCTTTTCACTCTCCTTTGTTTTCCGTGGGTCATTTTTGCAAACAAATTGTGTTTTCTGGGGGATATTGTGTGTCAATAATTCAATTTGATCGATTGCAGTAAAAAATTAATTAATGTGAGATGTTGTACCCCATTGTTTAAGGGGAAGTTGATTCGATACGCGCTAAAGGGGAAATGTATGTACTACGTACTAAAGGGGAAGTTGATTCGATACGCGCTAAAGGGGAAATGTATGTGATACGTACTAAAGTGGAAGTTGATGCGATATGCGCTAAAGTGGAAGTTGATACGATACATGCTAAAGGGGAAATGTATGTGATACACACTAAAGGGAAAGTTGATGTGATATGCGCTAAAGGGGAAGTTGATGCGATATGCGCTAAAGGAGAAGTTGATTCGATAAGTGCTAAAGGGGAAATTGATGCGATGCTTGCTAAAAGGGTAGCTGATACAATACGTGCTAACGGGGAAATGTATGCGATACGCACTAAAGGGGAAATGTATGCGATACACACTAAAGCGGAAATGTATGCGATACGCACTAAAGGGGAAGTCGATGCGATGCATGCTAAAAGGGAAGTTGATGCGATACACTCTAAAGAGGAAGTTTACGCGACACGCACTAAAGGGAAAATTGATGTGATAGGCGCTAAAGGGGAAGGTGATGCGATACACGCAAAAAAAGTTGATGCAATGCATCAAGGGGAAGTTGATGTGATACGCGCAAAGGGGAAATTGATGCGATAGGTACTAAAAGGGGAAGTTGATGCGATCCGTGTTAAAGGGGAAGTTGATGCGATCCGCGTTAAAGGGGAAGTTGATGCGATCCGCGTTAAAGGGGAAGTTCATGCGCTGCACGCTAAAGTGGAAGTTGACGCTATACACGCTAAAGGGGAAATTGATGCGACGCGCTAAAGGGGGAGTTGATGTGATACACGCTAAAGGGGGGGGTTTATGTGATAGGCGGTAAAGGGGAAATTGATGCGGCACGCGCTAAAGGGGGAGTTGATGTGATACACGCTAAAGGGGGGGTTTATGCGATAGGCGGTAAAGGGGAAATTGATGAGATACGCGCTAAAGGGGAAGTTGATGCGATACGCGCTAAAGGGGAAGTTGATGCGATACGCGCTAAAGGGGAAGTGGATGCAATACGCATTAAAGGGAAGGTTGATGCGATACGTGCTAGAGGGGAAGTTGATGCGCTGCATGCTTAAGAGGAAGTTGATGCCATACGGCTAAAGCTGAAATTAATGTTATTGATGATAGGCACTGAAGTTGATGCTAAAGGGGAGTTGATGCGATATGCTCCAAAGAGGAAGTTGATGCGATACGCGCTAAAGGGGAAGTTGATGCGATACGCGCTAAAGGGGAAGTTGATGCGATACGCGCTAAAGGGGAAGTTGATGCGATACGCGCTAAAGGGGAAGTTGATGCGATACACGCTAAAAAAGTTGATACGACACGTGCTAAAAGGGAAGTGGATGCGATACGTACTAAAGGGGAAGTGGATGCTATGTGCGCTATAGGGGAAGTGGATGCAATACGCGTTAAGGGGGAAGTGGATGCAATACGCGTTAAGGGCGAAGTGGATGCAATACGCGTTAAGGGGGAAATGGATGCAATACGCTTTAAAGGAGAAGTGGATGCAATATGCATTAAAGGGAAGGTTGATGCGATACGTGCTAGAGGGGAAGTTGATGCGCTGCATGCTTAAGAGGAAGTTGATGCCATACGCGCTAAAGCTGAAATTAATGTTATTAATGATAGGCACTGAAGTTGATGCTAAAGGGGAGTTGATGCGATATGCTCCAAAGAGGAAGTTGATGCGATGCATGCTAAAGGGGAAGTTGATGCGATACATGCTAAAGGGGAAGTTGATGTGACGCTCGCTAAAGGGGAAGTTGATGCGACATGCATTAAAGGGGAAGTTGGTTCGATATGCCTTAAATAGGAAGTTGGTGCGATATGCGTTAAAGGGGAGTTGGTGTGATACATGTTAAAGGAATGTTGGTGTGATACATGTTAAAGGGGTAGTTGATGCGATAGGGCGCCCTGATGAAGTCACGTGGATCGTGATGAAACGCACGTCGGCGTTTCTTTTCTGAGATGGTAGCAGAGCTTCAGGCCTAGATGGGAACCTTACGGAACTGAGTTATTAGGGCTCCATGCCTTATAAACATCCAGCTTTGGCGTGACGCGCTCCTTCCTTTTAGGGATGGGTATTGTATAACTCCGGTCTTTTTTGTGGCCTGGTTGTATATGCTGGACTGAGTTAGATAGCATATATATTAATTGCGCTTTGGGAATATAGCATAATACGGCTACTGTTTTTTGGAGTGTTAAACAACGATTATGGTTGAATAGAAGTCGTATATGCCATATAATGGGCTTATGATAACAATGGGCTGTATGGGGATTGTATATGTCCTGTTAATAGTATGTTTAGGCCTTGGCTGTATTTATGCTCCTTAAAATATCAGTTCATTACTATTATAAGGTCACAATGGTATACCTGACTCGTAAGACTACCTCTCAGTATATATGTATTTATGTAGTTATGTGTCTATCTGTATTGCTTTGTATGTCCTTAGAAGTGCTTGCTGCTATATTTTGGATTGGCTTTTAGGGGTTTTTCTAGGGCATTTTGTGAATTATGTCACCTCACTAAGGTGCATTCTAAATAAAGTCAGTTAAATGATGATACGGTGTAAATACACACAAGTAGATTACGATGTGTAGGCACCACCCTAAAGATATTCATATATCAACAGGGTGAGAGATCTGAACTGACGTAAACAAGTAAATTGTGTGTGGTGCCATTTACCTTAGGTAAAAGTTTGCATTTTTATATTGCACAATAGTGTACAAAGCACAAACCTTTTCTGAGAATGGCACCATCTACATAATGGATCCTCAGCTGATAAACATTCCTTGTATGATACAAATCTTTCACAGTAAGCAACTTTAATTCTTACAATCTGAGCAAAAAGGAAAATGTTGTTATTGTACTGTAAACAATGCAGTCATGTCATAAAAACATTTTTATTTTTTTTACAAAACAGACTTAAATATGACAGCAGGTACAATAGGACAGAAATAGTCGATTATTCAGACAACTGAATAAAAGCAGCAAAACAGCACCTTGTATATTAGCACAAAGATTTTTCATTCTAGAGTTTGGAATAACCTGTATGTCTGTCAAATTGGAAGTGAGTGTCTATCAGTAGGAGAGAATGTGGGAGTACCTGTATGTCTGTCAGAGTAGAAGTATGTGTTTGTCTGTGAGAGAGAGTGTCTGAGTACCTGTATGTCTGAGAGAGTGGAAGTGTAAGTGTCTGTCAGTAAGAGAGAGTGTGGGTGTACCTGTACATATGGCAGAGTGACAAGTGTGTGTCTGTCTGTGAGAGAGTGTGGGAGTAACTGTATTTCTGAGAGAGTGGAAGTGTGTGTGTCTCTCTGTGAGAGCAAGAGTGGAAGTTTCTGTATTTCTGAGAGAGTGGATGGTGGCCGATATAACATCGCCCACTAAATCTACACATACCTCATTTTTCGAGGCCACATATATGTAATTACTGTTAATTGGATCGGCTTTGATTGTATGGAACACTTGAGACTCTTCTTTGAATTGATATAAGATCTCTGGACAGCTTGCCTTCCATTCTGAGTCCAACGTAACCTTCATGTGGGGGGATTGGAAAAAATAATTACTTGTCATATACATTCTTTTTAACAATGAGAAAGCGGTAAAGAACTTTCCCAATAACAGAACTGAGCTGATTTTGTGTGTCCAGAGTTACCAAAAATAGCAGCTTCATATTGGAATAAGGATTTATCTAAATCAGACGCTATAGACGACTAGGGGAAATGGTAATTTTGCTGCTCATCATGTTATGTACTATATTTTATTTCTCAGTTACACTTTAGATAATGCTCTGAAAATGCACACTTGGGCATATTTATAAAGGAGTGATTATTTCACCATTTAGCTAACTAAACTTCACAATGGCAAGTAGTGCTATTATTAAAAAGCCAGACAATCAATCATATTACAGTAATTGATTAAAAATAGTCTAACACCACCCCCACCCCCCTTTTTGTATTGGGAAACCTACAATAATGTACTACTGACACCTTCCAGTGACCTATTTCCAGGTTAGAAATATGCACAATCATCCATTTTCGGCATTATGCTGATTTTGAATTAACACACTTTTTGCCACTTATAAATACATTCAAGTGGTTATCGCTGTACTGTATGGCAAAAAGCGCAATGTCAATATGTGGCAGTACTGAATGACCTTTTATAAATATGCCTCTAGATGACTATAATAGGACTTTATATATACAGAAACTTTCTGTTAATGCCCCACCACAAATGCTTAGTTTACTGTACAAAAAGTGAGCAAAAGATTAATTGTTCTCACTCCCCAACATTACATCAATTTACTTTTTGGTACCCAATATCAGATAGATTTGCTATTGAGTGTCAAGTGAAGGCAAATATTTGTCCATGGACTTAAATGTAGACGTTCGCAACAACCTGGAACTATTTCTTTAATTTACTTTAGAACATTGTAGATCTAATCTGGAGTCATTATAGAGAACCAGCAAACCCCGGATTCTTAAAAGGATTCCCCCCCTCCGCTTCTCTTTCTGTCTTCTTTACCTCGCTCTTCCTTGGCAATGTGGTGTCTCGCCAAGGTCCCTATCACCAACCCTCCTCCCACTGGGGAGTGCACGCTGAGGATTGATGACGCAGAGGAAGCGGTACTCGAGCTAATGCGTCCCTGATCCATTTTCTTTTCACCTGCCTTTTCGTATGTAGGATTACATTGTTTCACTAACTTTTACATTTTATTTGTTGTGCTTGAAAAGGAAAACCATGAAATTGTATTGTTTTTCACACATAACAGAAAGTAAGAAAAACTGTGCTGGTTGTATTATTATTTTATGAAGCTCACAGTTTGAGAAAGAGACCGTCATAGTCTTGAAGCTGTGCTGAATATGTGAGCATCCTATATAATAAAACCCTAAGTGTGCGTCCCTGTGTCCGAGTGTGTGTCTCACTGCAGTACCTATGGACTCGCCACTAGAGGGAGAGTCTCTGCAGTTCCTATGGATTCACCACTAGAGGGAAAGTCTCTGCAGTTCCTATTGACTTACCACTAGAGGGAGAGTCTCTGCATTTCCTATTGACTCACCACTAGAGGGAGAGTGTCTGCAGTTCCTATTGACTCACCACTAGAGGGAGAAACACAGGAAAAACACGGAGGAAGAACAGCAATTAAAGAGACTGCAGGTAAGGTTGCTTGGGACAGGGGCCCCTGGATTCGGGACAGACGGAGGGCCCTTGGATTTGGGACAGAGGGGGCCCCCTGGATTTGGGACAGAGGGGGGGCCCTGGATTTGGTACAGAGGGGGGGCCCTGGATTTGGTACAGAGGGGGGGGCCCTGGATTTGGTACAGAGGGGGGCCCTGGATTTGGTACAGAGGGGGGCCTTGGATTTGGTACAGAGGGGGGGCTGGATTTGGGACAGAGGGGGGCCTCTGGATTTGGGACAGAGGGGGGCCTCTGGATTTGGGACAGAGGGGGCCCTGGCCTTGGACAGAGGGGGGACTCTGGCCTTGTGACACTAAGAGGGTACTCTGGCCTTGGGACATGGAGGAGGACTATGGCCTCTGGCCTTGGGACATGGAGGAGGACTATAGCCTTGGGACACTAAGGGGGCACTCTGTGCTTCTAGCGCCCGTTTTTGTGGCGGGCTTAATGGCTAGTTTAACTATAAAGCCTTTGATATGGTGTGTGGCTTAAATTACTTATTGTATTGTATTTGTATTACTGAACTAGACTGAGCATTGTATTAAAGTTTCACAACACCAATGGGGAGATTAAGGCAAAAATGCATTAGCTCTGTATAAATATCAGTTTGAAAATTCAATATGTGCTTTACCCACAGCACGACTAGCTGGTGTTAAATAGTCACACTGTTTATAGTCGCAAAGAATATATATATATAGTTTTGTCCTTTTTTACCTTCAACACTTGACCATCTTCTGTACCAAGGAAAAATACCATTGTATGTTGTACTTCAATGCCAAATACAGCGGTTAGGCTGCTTTGGCTCAGAGAAGGTTTTAGGTTTATTGGACGAATCTCTCTTACTTCATTCTGAGAATAAAAATAAAGAAAATAAGCCAAAAGTGTATTGGGCAATCATAGGTACCGCACGTCAATATTTTTAGACAACAATAAAGCATGCAACTGTAAGAAGATGACTATTAAAACTTATAAACTGATGTATTTCATTCACCTTGCGATTTAGGCATGTTGGTTTTACTAGGATCTACTTTTACACTTCACAGGGTGTTTTGCTTTTATTCAGCTGAATTAAATTGTGTATCACTTGATTTTATGTTCCATACAGAATAAAAGCCTCTAGTAGAAGTAGCCCCTGACATCAGTTTCTTAAAAAACAAAACAAAACCTCGCTCCCTCATCCCTCACCGCTCCCTGCTCCTGTTGTGAGCTCTTTCAAGCTAAAACACGAGCAGAGGGCTTCTGCATTGACAGCTGCTCTACTTCCTGGTTGTGGCTGTCAGGCAATTAAGTGTGACGTCACTTCGCACCTTTACTGATAGCCGCAACCAGGAAGTTGAGCGGCTGTTAGCTGCAGAGAAGAGGAGGTGCAGCAAGGAACCGGGGCAGGTATGGAACTTCAGGGGAATATTTGGCAACTATTAATAATGTGAAACCTAGTTTGATGGGGTCCTCTACATTTCTAGCTAAAGTTATTTTTTCACTAGACATGCCCTTTAAACTCTTGTCTGGTAATAAAGGGGTTAATTGGTCACTGTTTTTAATCTCAAAATCCTGTGTGGGTATAGTATAGTATAGTATTTGAGGTTGAATAAAGACATAGTCCATCCTGTCCAACCCATCGAGCAATATCCTTATTTCCTGCCTAAGGGCACGGCCACACTGGGCCGCACACACAATCGCACACGGAATTCACACAAACATGAGATTCTGTTGCATTTGCGCATGCGATTTCTCCTTTTGAGATTCATACTGTACATATCATACTGTACACATCATGCTGTACTAATTATACTGTACCTATCATACTGTACCTATCATACTGAACCTATCATACTGTACCAATCTTACTGTACATATCATACTGTACCTATCTTACTGTACATATACAGTACATAACTTACTGTACATATCATGCTGTACATATTGTTCATATCTTACTGTACATATTGTACATACCATACTGTACCTATCTTACTGTACATATCATACTGTACCTATCTTACTGTACATATCATACTGTACCTATCTTACTGTACATATCATACTGTACATTACTGTACATATCATACAGTACCTTTCTTACTGTACCTATCATACTGTACATATCTTACTGTACATATACTGTACCTATCATACTGTACCTAATATACTGAACCTATCATACTGTGCATCTCATACTGTGCATCTCATACTGTACATCTCATACTGTACGTATCATAATGTACCTATCTTACTGTACCTATCTTACTGTACATGCTTTTGCTGAGACTGTGATACCAGACACAGCTTTGTAGTTTTCAAACATCTGGAGTTCTACTGTTTACCTATATGGGGTTTTATAACTATGTGCTGCAGAATATAGATTTCAGTCTCCACCCACTGTCTAAATTTAGATTATGGGAGACTGAAAATTACAATGAGCGGGTACCATAACAGAGGGTTATGGGAAGAGAGCAGGTGGAGCTGCAGTAAAATTTACAATGACCAGGTATCAGAGCAGAGGATTATGGGTAGGGAGCAGTTGGATCTGGGGACATAAGATATAAAATTCTAATTGTATATTAATTGCTAGTACATGCTAGTAAATCAGAGGTCAAAGAAGTTTAACCCGTGCCTTTCCAGTCACTCCAGCATTAACTGCTTTTTAACCCAGAGATCTCTGCAAAGCCTACCCAGGCACTACAAGAGTTATAGTTCAACATAACTGTCTGTATTCCTATCCACAATGACATCCTGTATAAAATTCCAAGGACATTAGAGCTTAATATTTACCTATTCAAAAACACAGTAAGAGGCTGGGAAATGCAGTTCAGCTTTTACATCTAGATTTATTTGCCCTTTATCTGCCAATGTGTGACTTAGTGTAAGGTGCTATACACACTGCACATTGTCTTGATTGATAACAACGTATTCTCAGTTTTAGTTATTACAGACAGATCTCTCTTCATGTGCTCCGAAGTCCCGAAATTCAGACGATCCATCCGGATTCAGCCGGATCATTCGGATTTCGGAACCGAGGAGTTTTGTTACGGGGGCCCTGGATGGCAGGAGGGCCCGCCATAAGCCCACTCTGCCACAAGCAGCTTTTTGTAAATGAAGCATACGCACAATCAGCAGTTTAAAAGACTGGAACCAAGCTTCCAGTACTGAACCAGAAGTTCGGGTCCAGTCTTTTAAACAGCTCATCTCGCATGTGTTTCATTTACAAACAGCTGCTCGTGGCAGAGTGAGCTTATGGCGGGCCCTCCTGCCATCTGGGTGGTGGTGGGAGTAGTAGTTATGCCACTGAACCACTGGGTTTAGGACATTGATCTGGTACTTTCATGGCACCAACTAATATAGGCTAGTTAACCATTCCCTTGAGCAGCAAAAGCTAAGAAAATAATTCATGTACTTACAGCCATGTTACCTTTACAGGGATCTTTTTCTGGTTCCATTGCTGTGACATTGTAGATGCAGAGAGCTGTCTTTTTTGGGCCCCTAGCCTTGCTGTCAGTGGTGAATATTCCTGCCCAGAAATAACCTCCGGATTTCATGAAAGGAAAAGAAGCCAAAATCTTCCCTTGTTGCATTTCACCGTCACATGTCAAGTTAAACAATCTTACGATTTTTAACCCTAAAAGACTGACATTTGGAGCAATACAGACAGAAACCATTCTAGCTCTTTTCCCACCAAGATGATAATATGGAAAGTAAAATACATCACCCCAACGAAAGACATCAACAAAATGGAATCCTTGTGGTTCATTAGTCAACACTATATTGCTGTCTTTATGCGCTGTTGTATATAAACCATCTTGTTTCAATTTGATGGATATCGGATAATGACATGTTTTTCCATTGCAGTTATTGTCTCGAATAGAAGTAGCAAGTATTAGATAGATGCTATGATCATTGCTAAATACAAATCCTACTGCAGTATGGGATGGGTCTGATCTCACTAATTTATTGGAAGTAGGACCTAGAACTGTCCCTAGATCATTCAGTTTCCTTTCATAACATGATCCATCGTCTGCAGTCCAACAGCTGAGAATGGAGTCATTATAGAGCAACAACAGCATGTTATATGGAGGGTTCTCTTTTACCTCTGGTGGCGTTGGATTACTGATGCACGTTGTATTAGATCTATTCCCCGCATGTACACAGGACTGCAAGTGTAGCATGTTATCAAATTGACACAGACAGGTCTCAGTGGCTACAACAACTTCTCTTGATCCCACTGCAATATTCCTGACAGCATTCGCCAATAGTACAGAATCCTCACTTTTAACAAAGTGTGTGGGCAATACACCCAGAAGGGAACCAACCAGGCAAATTAATGAAAAGACCCGTAACATCCTCACTGCAGTTTAGATAGCCAAATAATGCTGCTGTTCATTTAAGGGGCAGCGTGCATTGCAGGAAGTCTTTTTCTATATATTGCAACAGTTCCTCTTTTCATTAATGGATTGTTAACTTAGTGTAATGTCTGAATTAGAGATGGGATCCGGGATCATTCACTGGTTATTACATTATTATTCTTATCTTCTTATATTATTCTATATCAGCCATATTTAAAGGATAACTAAAGACAAAAAGGAAATCATTAAAAAGTTACTTTAACACTTATAAATGCAATCTGATACCCATACAGACACATAAAAGGCAGCACCGATAGCTACACAGACAGACAGAAGCTTTCACACATATACAGAAAGACAGGCACAAAAACAAGACACCTAGACCTCTAAAAGACCTAACACTAAATTTGTCCAATGGACTTATTAGGGGGGGTTAGTCCTTAAAAGGAATTTTGGGGCCTAAATTGTGTGAGCACAGGGGTGGTTAGCAACAAGTGCTAGTCCACCACACTGAAATTCACACACAGAAAAGCTATCAGATCTCCACTAAACTCACTTTAACACACTAGGAGTTTCGAAAAAGCGAAAATTTTAAAATAATCAAAATTTTTGAACGCAGGTTTGGAAGAACCCGGAACCCGGAATTCTGGAAAAACCAGCGCGACCCACTGCAGAATCGGGTTAGGATCCACGATCCGGTCTGCCTTAATTGCTGCGTGGAGGGAGGGGCCAGCTCACGCTACCAGAATAGGGACAATATTCTCCCTAAATATCTGGTTAGTAATCCAGGTAATAAACTGCAAAATATATCAGTTGGGGTTGGTAACTGACAACTGACTAGTTTTTTGTTTTAAGAGTGAGCATTCCCTTTAACAATATCTCTTAAGTTATTCCATTAAAGTGCATTTTCATTTCTTTAAAGTGTCTCAGTGTCTATAATATATATAAAAAAGTTCATAAAAATGTCTTTGTCTTTGTTATTATTTGGTGATAGTTGTGTTACATTCATATAGGGCAATTCACCAAGGAGCACTGCGGCTACATAGCGCTCCTCTCAGCCCTTAATGTTGTGCTAACCGGTTTACGATCGGTTAGCGTGAGGTTAAGTCTCGCTTTGCCCATTTACCCGAGGCTGTGTGGGTCTTAGCGCATAAGTATAAGCTATAGCTGGCGTTAAATACTTGCGTGCGGGTGAGATATACCCAGAGCCACCCAGCTTCTGGTAAATTCTGTACAGGAGATTTGCCCAGAGCACTTGCGGCTCTGGGTGAATCTTCCTAATATTATCTAAAAAAATGTAAATCCAAACTCTATATTCATAAATTTACATCGCTGAAAGAATTACTTACCGTATTGGTAGTTTATTTCCAGAATCGGTACTGCTATTTAAATACAAGCTTGAGGGTTCTTTATATCTAGGGCCTCTGTCCTACTTTGCTTCTTCCTTCTGGGGCTAACCCCTTTATAGCCAGTCTCACTCTTAGGACTAACATTTGAAACAGCTAGATTTATAAATGCATGCTAATTCTCTAGGCACTCCATAAGGAAATTTAGTACAGGGATTCTCAAACGTTGTGCCTCTAGATGTTTGAAAACTACAACTTCTAGCATTCCTCAACTACAGAGCAAAGCCAGGGACTTCAGGGAGTTGTGGAGGCACACCGTTTGTGGAGGCACACCTGCTTCTTCCTTGTCCTCAGGGTTGGACTGTGACATGCACATGGGAGCCCTTTCCCCCCTCCCTCCCTCCGGATCCCTTTTGGCTACTTGATGCCCTACCTATAAAACACCTTTTCTGTAGTATAGGGCACCCCAGATCACCCCAATCCAATTTACTTTTGTAAAAGAATCCCCAGGAACATACCTACTCGTTCCCTTGGCTGTCTGCAAAGCCGGTTGTTGTGACTGTGATTGGCTGCCAGCTAGCCAATCACAGACACGACTGCCAGTCCAGCTCCTCTCTGTTGCTTTCGGCAAGCAGAGACCCAGGAGCAGACAGCCGAGGGAACAAAGGAGTGTAAGTATGTTTCTGGGGCTTGTTTCACAAAGCAAGAGTGGGCCGGGTGCCCTACACTTTTGACACCAAACCTACTTTTATTTGTGGTACTGCAAGACCTTGCTTGAATGTTTTACTAAGAAAAATAAACATATATACGTAACACAGAGAGTTTAAACTAAATTCTGATGCAAAATGAACACTATCGCTACAAATATGTTAAAGGGTAGCTCTAAAAAGAAAACATAATTGAATTTCATTTCATTGAAGATCCCACTGCTCCAAGGTTTTTTTTCGGATTTTAAATCTGAGCTGTAGATTCTGAGAAGTCATCATTTGAAATCACAGCATTTACAGTGAAAAACCTGTCACTGCAGGTGACAGAAATTATAATATGTTCCCTATCCCTAACCTTTTACCAGGATCTTTAGCTGCCTGCCAGCACACTTTTAAGTGAATCAGCAATGAAAAGAAAGAAGGGGGAGGGAGTAGGAGATTTGTAAGCAGAGCAGTGTCTATGGTGAGGCTGTGCAGAACTTATAAGTGTCACAGACACTTAAAGAAGGCAGTGAGTAAGGGAGGGTGGGGGGAATTAGAAGCACTCAATAAACATTAATAATTTAATGATGAAGCAAGCACAGATAAATAATTGAGTACCAACATTTTACTTCTCAGAAATTGTAGTTTCAGAAAAAGTTGTTTAAGTATAGTAATATTTTGTTGTATTTCTAAAATAGTACAGAATATAATCTGCAGCTTTACAATTATTTTAACCATTCACAGCATATCCTACCCCAGAGAGGAAACAATTTAGCTTACAATTCGATTGCAAACAATTGTTAATGTCAGTCTTTTTTTATATTGAATGATTTAAGGGCAACTATAGTGAAAAAATGACTTTGCTTCATCTTAATCTAGAAATTAATACATGTAAGTAGCACACTCTCTGAGGTTTGTGTCTCGCTGCATTCCTTCAATACAGTAATTGAATCTTAACCAACACCTCCTTCCATCTGGCCACACTCTCTTTAAGGGCAAGCATGCTCACTAAACACTAAGAGGCAGCATTGGAAGAGGGAATTTCCCATCAATTTACATAATTTGCATGAACACTGTGTCCATTCCAGTTATAGCAAAACTGCACCTAGCAGAAGATAGTTCAGATTGGATATCTAAAGATAACTATTGTTTCAGTATAGATTCCCTTTTATACCTGTAACTTAAATTAAATGTGCAGAAAGTGCTTGCAATAAACTTTGATTTTTGTTGCAGTATTTGAAAGGTCTTACTTATGTGCATCCTGCCACAGGAATGGTGGCAACTAAAGAGTTACTATGTTTACGTAACATAGTAACTCTTTAGTTGCTGCCATTCCAGTGGATTATCCAATCATTCACTTTCTGTATAAGTTATCCAAGTTATCCAAGGCCAGGGATTTCCAACCTGCAGCCCTCCAGATTTTTGAAAACTACAACTACCAGCATTCCTCCATTGCAGAAGAACCAATGGAATACTGAAAGTTGTAGTTTTCCAACATCTGGAGGTCCGCAGGTTGGACATCCCTGCTCTGGCAATAGAGCAATAAATTGTTATGTTCGATTGTAGAATACCGTGTGGTAGTAAACTACCGCAATGGTATTCTATGGGGATCGTAAATCTACAATTTCGTTATCATAAATTTACAATCGTTAAACTGATTGTTAATCTCCGATCGGTTAAAATTATATTACCGATCGTTAAAGATGTGGTATCGCTAAAAAGCAATACCGCGGCTTTATAAATATGGCCCCATGGGCCATACGATCGCGAACATACATTTACGACTGAATGTTTGTTAATTAACGAACGTTCAATCGTAGAATACTGTGCAGTAGTAAACTACCGCGATGGTAGACTTACGATCTATGGGGATCGTAAGTCTACAATTTCGCTATTGTAAATTTACAATCGTTAATCTCCGATCAGTTTAATCAGATCATAAATTTACGCAGCTTTATAAATATAGCCCTAGGTAACAAATCTAGGAGCCAAAGACTATTCATTTCTGCAGTTCAACTAAACAGCCAGCCACAAAAATCTATTTTTATCATTTATATCTACATGTATGTGCTGTTTATGGACTGCTACACAATGACACCATGGGTAATAAAGGAGCCAAAGTTTTCTGCAGTTTAATTTAACAGCCAGCAACTTACTTGCAAATCTCTAACCTAAATAGAAAGGCAAGACCTGCTAGTTTGACTGATAAGAAACTGAGCTTCTCTGAGGATTTCATGAAGTTTTATAGTGTCTCAAACCCCCCCCAAAAAATTGGTCAAGATCAAATCTTAAATCTTGTATTATTGACCAATCATATGTTGGGGGTGTGCCAAGGAGACGGTATAAAACAGCTTGAGGCCTTCAGCAAGTCCTAGTTCTGTTTGAGTAGCAGAGCTGCTAGTTTGTGCTGCACGTGTAGTAACTGTCAGATGTTTGGGACAGGGATTTACAACCTGCAGCCCTCCATATTTTTGGAAAACTACAACTACCAGCATTCCTCTATTGCAGAAGAACCCATGGAATACTGGAATTTGTAGGGCTGCAGGTTGGACATCCCTGTTCTGGCAATAGAGCAATAAATTGTTAGTGGATATATATTTAGTTATCAGATTATCTCATAATTGGGCACTTAATTGACACTTATAATTAATGTAAGTAACAGGACTGCGCTAATAACAACCTGATTGTATTTATATTGCAGTGATTCTGACAGCCTTGCTCTATGATTTCAATGTACAACCCCTTACTGCCCTTTGCTGTTTGAGAGTGCTTGTCAGAGATTGGTGGAACTAGTAGTGCAACTAGTTCCAAATCTAATCTATTACAAATCTATTTTTATCATTTATATCTACATGTATGTGCTGTTTATGGACTGCTACACAATGACACCATGGGTAATAAAGGAGCCAAAGTTTTCTGCAGTTTAATTTAACAGCCAGCAACTTACTTGCAAATCTCTAACCTAAATACAAAGGCAAGACCTGCTAGTTTGACTGCTGATAAGAAACCAAGCTTCTCTGAGGATTTCATGAAGTTTAATAGTGTCTCATAAACCCCCCCCCCCCCCAAAATCTGATTGGTCAAGATCAAATCTTAAATCTGATTGGCTCTTGTATTATTGACCAATCATATGTTGGGGGTGCGCCAAGGAGACAGTATAAAACAGCCAGAGGCCTTCAGCAAGTACTAGTTCTGTTTTAGTAGCAGAGCTGCTAGTTTGTGCTGCAAGCATAGCAACTATCAGATGTTTGGTGCCTAACTGAGCTTTCTAAATGCGCTAGTTTTGGTGCCTGGTAGGTGCAGTGTGGAGGCTCTCTCTTTTTCTACATCTAATTTTTCATTGTTTGGTGCTTGGGGTATAACAAAAGATTTCATATAGTAATTTCAGATTTTTTTTATTATTTATTAGCAGGAAATCAGCATTGGTTTTTAATAATAATAATAATAATAATAATAATAATTCCACTAAGTGGAATTAAAGGCCTGACCGACAAACTGCATTGTGATAGTTGGGAGGTAAGGAGCAAATCAATAAAAAAGCTGGATGATATTCTTCATACATTTCATTCATTAAATGCAATTCAGCTTAAAGGGCAATTACAGTGTCCAAAATAACACCCTCCCCTAAAAGTATCCATTGCCAGGTCCCAAACTGCTATGTCCTCACACCTAGGTTTGCCCTAGATCCCCCTATAACAAGGCTCTAATGATCCATTCATAGTTCTGGGCTGGCTCTGCCTCTTTCACAGTTCAAGACTTTTCTTAGACTGGCCTATGTGAGGATGTGCTTCTGGCAGATCGCATTCTCCCATTGAACAAGTGCAGAACTATGGGTAAAACATTGGAGCCTTGGCAAGGGGACTTTAGGCTGTACTTTAACTTTATTATTACCATAACATACAAAAAGTAAACATTCAGTTAAATGTATCCTTTAAGTTATACATTTGTAGTGTAAAAATACATTTGTAAACATAGTAAACTGATTTTTATAGTTTTAAAATACTTGAGAAAATGATACAGGAAAAAACAGTTTATGGGGGAAATTTTATTTGTATGACCATGCTGCCATCTGCTGGAGCTCTACAGTATTTCCCTGTCAAATGAGAAAAAATTCTGATTTTGGCTACATTTATTTGTAAATGCCCTTAACACAGCTGCTTTATGGATTTACCACCACATTCCCTATCAAATATGCAAGAAGGTGAAAAGAATATTTTAAAAATGTTCCACAAAAATGCATATTAGAGTACACAACTGTACACTTCCAGCATTAGAGCTTCAACACACATGAAAATCCCTGTGTACCAGCATACACACACTTCAATCTCCTATAGTTGTCTGAGTGAGTATAGTGACCCTTTAAGGCACAAGGCATAAGGATAACTTGTGGTAGATGGTGGAAAGGTTTGTGCTTATTGCCAAGCCTATGACAACTGTGTGATGTGTCCCCATGCATGGAAAGGAGGGTACCAGGGTGGGTGGAGATTTGGGGTGTGGAAAGGGGTCCCAGGTCTGAAATGCGCATTGGGGCTTGTAAGTCATTAGCTCCACCACTGACTGTATAGAAACTTTCCTAACATGAAGATGAAACTTCTTTTCTCCTAATCTTAAAGGGAATGTCCACCCCTCTCTGCAGAAATCTATATATTGTATAGAATACTCCACAAAAGCAGGAGATCGTTTTATAGAAAATTGTTAAATCAGCTCCAAGACTGAGATATTATACTTACATGCTCCTCCTCATTCCTCCGCCGTGGCAGTCAGTGTCGGCCGTGACAGTGACGTCACAGCCAATCACTGACTGCCATTCCCGGAGCAGTCTCCACTGCGGCTGTGTGGGAGCCGATTTAAAGCTTTTCTATAAACGATCTCCATTTTTTGGGGGGTATTCTACAGTATATAGATTTTTGTAGAGAGGAGTGTACAGTCCCTTTAAAGGATGTTAACGAGTGTTCTGATATGATCTATTTGTGAACTATGCACCAGAGAGTCACATGGCCCATTTGTACACAGTGATCATATCCTCACGCAATTATTTCTTCTTCAATGTTAACATCCCTAACTAGTCTAATCTGCCTGCATAGTCAATTTACTTACCCTTCTCTAAACTCTTTCCAAGTTGTCCCTTTCATATATGTAATTCCAAAACTGCACTGCATATCCTAAATGAGACCTTACCAGTGCACTGAAAGAGGGAGAATAATATTTTTGTGATGCCTGGAGTCCCCGAGTATACCTTCAGCGCCTGTACCCCAATCTACAGCCACTATCTTCACCTATAGACAAGCCCCTGATCATCAGGAGACTTGCTGTGCCTCGCTGTACACAGATACCCCCAGGTATCCGTGCGCAAGGTATAGACGCTGAGGCCGGGTATACTCTGGAAAACCGGAACACCAATAGATATACACAGAAACTGGAAGACAAGAAGAGAACAAGGAAAACAATAAATAATAAGAATAACAATGATCAAGATAACTACCATTAAAATAGCAGGGACCACTAGTTTGGCAACCAAAACTATAACAGGCAAGGGTGAATAGCCAGTGAAAGCATTATAAAGACCAGAGGGACCAATGGGGAGAGGAATGGCAGAGCCAGATACAGGGATTGGCTCATTTGAATGAATTGGCTTTCCTCTGTCCAATCTTAGCCCGGGAGGAACGGTAGAGATGAGGAGAGGTGCCTGCATGCATCCCTACGGCACTAGAAGAGGATCGGGTGAGCGCGCGAGCAGAAGCAGATGTGATCGTGCACAAAGATGCCGGACACGGATGGATGACATCACCCGCGATGAAGGTGCCCGAGGATTGCCGAGACCGGATGGACCTGCCGCTGGATCGGAGAGCAGGTAAGCGCCTGACACTATTCCTGTCTTATAAAAGATAATATTTTGCTAGATCTAGCCATTTCTGTCTTGCACTGTTTGTTATTTTCTAGAACCCCCAAATCTTTTTACATTAGAGATTCACTAAGCACAGAGACATTTATGGTGTAAGTGCCACAAGATTTGTTAAAACCCAAAAGCATGACCTTACATTTATCAACATTTAGGGTAAGACCACACTACAACACATAGTAGCAGACCAGTGCTCTAGTGCATATTGCCATGCGTATTGCAATTGTGCAATATTTCAGAATTGGAATGCATGCGATTGCACAAAACAATGCTGATTGCATGTGCATATTGCAGCACAATGCAGGGCAGCATGCCTAGGGGAATATTTAGAAATGATCGCTAACATTGCCCTTTTGCTATCACCATGCATCGATTGTTATTTCTGCCATATTTATAAAGCTGGTAGTTTTTGCAGTGAAATGTGTTGCTGCAGCACACCCCTAGGTTTTTGCTGCAATACTGTAAGGGGCAATGTCAAGGCGAAGCTGTGAGAGGTGGAGTGTGAGAGGCTGCTGGGAATGGGGTCGATAAATATATTAGAATCCACCTACTTTCTGGCTGCCTCCAGGAAACTTTGAATGTTCTGCTCAAGCTCTTCAATATCCCTAATCAACAGTAAATTGGAAGATCCTGATAGTCAACTTTGTGTGTCCATTAGTCCTACCAGGATCTTCCAATTTACTGTTGATTAGAGGTGCTGGGAACGGGGTGTATGGTGGCAAGGTGGGGTGCGAGGGGCTGCTATGAAGAGAGGACCTCCCCCAACAGCACAGGCAGGGACACCACACTCCACCAGGGGCCCTTAAAAAAAACTTTTAGGGCTTATGGTGGTCTTGCAGCTCAAAACAGGGACCCCTCCCTCCCCGGCACTTATAATAATATAGCACATACTTGTTGATTTTGTCCTGATGACAGATCAGCTGTCATGTAATTCTCTCACATGCAAGGAGAAATACATGTATATTTTGAATTCAAATAATTACTTTTATCTACAAATTTTAGTCCTAAGAGAGTGACATTTGTTTTTCAGTTAGAAAGATGGGTGTGACCACATTGCCTTTATTACTAGTCTAGGTTGACCAATATTGACTTTCCCTCTCTATGATAACAAGGATTTATGTTTTTCCTAGAAAATACCATTTTCCCTTGCTGCACTTGGTGCATTATATTAGAAGAACACTGTACAGTAGGAGCGGATGTAAATGATTTACCAATCTTTCTAAGAAAAGGTAAGGCAGAGTCCTAAAAGATTAGATCTAATATGGTAATATGGTAGGGGTAGTTTTTTTGTTTTTATTTAAAGTGCCTTAAATAAGCAAGAGAAAATCTAAATTTAATAAATATAATACAAGAGGGCAACGGAGTGCACCTATGCTATTTATTTAGTATGCATCATGTAACTAAGAAAACCTATATGACACTAAAATTTCCCCCACTTACTAGCCCCACTGTGCAGTGTTTAAAAATCTGTACCTTACCCCTCTGCTCCAAATTATTCTCCTGTAATGTCTGTCCAAAATCTCAGAAAGTAAAGAGTAGGAGCCTGGGACTGGCCCAGTTGGCTGAGAGGCAAATACCCCCTGGCTGGCCTCCAATTAATGATTTGGGCTGCTTGAAAGACAGAGCACACATCTCTAGCTCTATCATGGGCAAGGAACAAGAAACCCCTCCTCCTAGTTCAGATTGTTTACTATTCAGCCCTCCAGTTCATTAGCAGTGTTAGTCAGCCCTCCAGTTCATTAGCAGTTAGTCAGTCCTCCAGTTTATTAGCAGTGTTAGTCAGTCCTCCAGTTCATTAGCCAGTGTCATCAGCCCTCCAGTTCATTAGCCAGTGTTGTCAGCCTTTGAGATCATTAGCCTTTGAGCCTTTGACGTCATTAGAGCAAAGTGGGCATGGTCAAAAATGTTGCAATGTACCGTGTAAGGGCCACTTGGCTGTATTTGCCCCCCAGGCCAAAAGGTCTCAGTCCTCCCCTGATCTGATTGTAAACAATTTTGATTGGATACAATCAGATTCTTTCAGAAAGAATCTAATTGGTATACTAACCAATCAGATTCTTTTCCAATCAGAATTGGTTACAATCAGATTCTTTCAGAAAGAATATGATTGGGTAGTATACCAATCAGATTCTTTCTGAATCTGATTGTAACCAATTCTGATTGGTTACAATCAGATTCTTTCAGAAAGAATCCCATCACTGGTGAGGGAAAATTTATATTATATATATAATTTATAAGTATAACAGCTGATCGGTAAGGTACCCAGAGATGAGGACCTAGCAGTTAAGGCCCTGACCTCGAGTACTATTCAGGTGTAGAACAGAGAAGAGGTGAGTAAAGAAAGCAGTCTAACTTAACCTTATCTTTTTTAGAGACCATACTTAACATTAAACTAGTTAAAAAGGAATAGTATAACGAATAACACGAAAGCACTCCCTGCCACAGTTGTTCTGCTTGACAGACACCATCGTACTAACAGACCCTCCCATTTTAACATTTGGCAAAGGGTGTGAGTCCTTGCAGTGGACTCAACTACTTCAGCACTGTATAAATGTATAAGGGTTTTTAAAAAAAAACAAAAAAAAAAACAATGTTTCTACTATACTGTTCCTTTAAACTTGTTTTCTCCAACATTAACAAATAACCATATAAATAAAATATTAACTTTACATGGTATTCTCTATACAGAACAACATAAAGAAAAAAAAAATCTGCATTTAAAGCTAAGCATGGCTCAGTGCTGATTTAATTTACTTTTACTTCCTCTGTGCCCTCTGACGTTTAGTAATCAACACTCTTGATGTGAATGGTGATACCTCTTAATCTGTAGTTAAGAATGTTTGACAATTAAAGCTTATATTATACAGCCAGCAGCTGCTCTTTTACCAAAAGCAACGTGAGAAGGCGAGGCGGTTTTTATGATTTAGGAAGGAATTATTTAAGGATCCCATTACAGGCATCAGTACTTAAAAAACCCAGTAACAAGATTATACATACCTCCTGTTAGTGAGGGACATACAATAGCTAATTGAATTCAAATGTTATTGCATCCATGTAAATGTAATGTAGCCCTGTAATTTGTATTGTAGATTTTTTAGCAAATCCTACGTCATATCTTTTAGAGAGCACAACATCTCTACACAAGGGTTTATGTTAATCTGAGGAGCTGAAGCTAAGTCTTTTCCTACCTCATGCTGTATATGAATCTTAATCAAATACGAAGATGCCAATCCATATCTTCGTACTATACATATTGCACATCTAAAGAAATATCCCCCCATAAAGAAAAAGAACTAAAGATATCTTCAACTCTTCATAGCACCCCCTCCCTTCCATAGTTCTGTGTCTTTGCAAGGAACGCATCTTTCCATTGGCCAGTCTAGGAACAGTCCTGGACTGTGAGAGGGGAGGAGGCAACACTGACACTATAAGCCAGACATTGACACAATCGTAAGGATGATCTAGAGAAACCCAAGGGTGAGGTACCATTGGGGGGAGTTGTTTGGGGCATTAGACTCTTTAAAGAGCAAAAGGAGAGTCAAATTAAAGTACAGTGTGATGCTATGGGCTAACTTTATAAAGGAAAGATAATCAATGCACATTGACCAGATCAGTAGCACTTCCGCAAAATGTAATTGTAATTTAGCCTAAGGAGTGCTTCCACAGTTTTTCTGTGGAGCAGTATTGGTATCTATATATATAAAATCCCAGAGCTGATTATGTGATTCCGTGTGTGTGTCACTGCAGTTCCTATGGACTCACCAATCGAGGGAGATTTTATGATGTTCTCTGCAGTTCCTATTGACTAGAGGGAGAAACATAGGAAACATGCAGGAGACAGAACACAGCAATTGTACAGACTGCAGGTAAGGTTGCTTGGGACAGAGGGGAGCCCTGGATTTGAGACAGAGGAGGAGGACCCTGGATTTGGGAAAGAGGGGGGACCCTGGATTCAGAACAGAGGAGGGACCCTGGATTTGGGGGGGCGGGGATTTGAGAAAGAGGGGGGGCTGGATTTGGGACTGGGGGACAAAGGGGGGGTCCTTGGGTTTGGGACAGAGGGGGCCCTGGATTTGGGACAGAGGGTGGACCCTGGATTTGTGACAGAGGGGGGACTCTGGCCTTGGGACATGGAGCAGGGGGAATATGGCCTTAGGACACTAAGAAGGACTCTGGCCTTGGAGGAGGGGGGCTATGGCCTTGTAGACTAAGGGCGCACTCTGGGCTTCTAGCACCTATTTGACTGGCATATGAGGAGAAGAGAGGTTGTAACAGACATTCCCACCAGCCAATGACAAGTGCTATGTTAAAGGAGAACTGTGGTCCAAAAATGACTTTAGGTAAATTGATAAAAATTTCTCTCCTGAGAATTTTTGCAATTTATTTTCATTGTTTATTTTGCATAGTTTTGAAGATATTTACATTTTTGTGTGTGATATGGCAGCATCACCAGGTCCCCTGCACTTTCTGCTTCCTGCTTTGAAACAATGTCAGTCAATCTGCCCTGTGTCTCCTCCTCCCCTTTGCAGCCCACCTGGTCCCTCCCACTCATGGACCCCATGGTCCCTCCAGTTGCAGGTCCCCCTTCGCCCATTCTCTTACAGCCCCATGTGGCCCCGCCCACCCACGGGTGCCTAAGCCCCACCCACTCATGGACACCTAAGCCCCGCCCACTCATGGGTGCATACACCCCGCCCACTCGCGGGTGCCGTGGAACACTCAGACACCCCCCTCTATAGAAAACTCTATAGAGAGCCTTTTCACATAGTGGGGAAGAAGGGCTGTAGATTCCCTTACCTACTCAGTCAGGACTTCACACAGCAGAGAGGAGGAGGGACTTCCGGTCTCCCTCACACACTGAGGGTGTCTGAGGCTGTGCTCGCCAGCGGCACTGTGCAGTAAAAGCCTTGGGAATGCCACATGTCAGCCTCCAACCCATTAACTTTCTGGTCAGTCATTTCTTTATATCTTGGGCTGTGGAGCATGTAGAGAGGTGGTTGATGGCTCATTTTAAAGGTAGGAAATTGGACCACAGTTCCCATTTTTAACCATGGCCTTCTAGGAGGCGGGCTTTTAGCACTCATCTTTGCTGTGTGATATCTAAGGGAGGACAGGACGGTTGTAAATGTGAGTAAGCGATTTCAGCTGCTTGAAGTGTAGACATATAATGGGGGTGATGTTATTTTTATTATATTGTTTTCCATTAGCCATGCTGTGAAGGGGGTGTAACGATTCTGCCTGTCACTCAAAGCTAGCATGTGAGAAAACACTCCTCCACCCACCCTTGATCTGCTTGATTATGTAGGCTGTATCCTAGCAACAGGACATTTCAAGTTTGTTTGACTGGCAGAGGAGGAGGAGAGAGGTTGTAACAGACATTCCCACCCGCCAATGACAAAGTGATATGTTAATCATGGCCCTGGGCAGTCTAATGGGCGGGCTTTTAGCACTCATCATTGCTGTGTGATATCTTAGGGAGGGCAGAACAGCTGTAAATGTGAGTAAGTGATTTCAGCTGCTGGAAGTGTGGATATGTAATGGGGGTGATGTTATTTTTTTGGATATTGTTGTCCTTTAAACTGTCAGAGAAAAGAGAGAAAAACTGAAACAAGAAAAGACAAATATTAGTCATCATGTTTCCATTATAAAACTCTACATGACTAAAACCATTTGCCCTAGGCAAGTTATGATCTATTTGTTTGCGTGATGTATTTTCTTTCATTTGTAATGTCTTTGAGATATGTATCAGATAATCCTTGTATATTATCACATTCCTGTGTTACAAAGACAAAAGAAAGCTTTAGGTACTTGCAAATACTCCAGAATGTATTTAAAACCTAAATATAGCTTCCAGTCCACACCAGGCTTTTAGTATATCCATCTTGGAATGAAGCCACTTTTCTGAGACTTTTTCCAAGAAAGCATTTGATGGGCTTGGCAAGACTTTTCCTGGAAATGTTCAATAGGTCATCTTCTGGAAGAGAGAGAGAGGGATAGATATACAGACAGGCAGACAGACAGACAGACAAGCAAGGCCTGGGACAAATATTCTCCCTGCCCTTTGTAGTTCCAGCCCTGGTTGTTGATCTGCAATCAGAAAACACATTTTGAAATAAATATCCACTTTAGTATAATTTTTCTATGTACAACATATACAGTAACTAAACAAATCTAAGTTTGAATCCTAAAATATGGATATCTACATACATTTTAAACACCTTGGAAATACAAGGCACTTAAATAAACCTATATCTGACTGTCGCAGGCCCTTCACTTTTGCAGAATCTCTGTGTAGGCATCAGATATACAGTATATGTAGACTGTGGTTTGAAGACGTACAGACCCATAACGTCTAGTTTCCTGGTGTGCACAGAAATGTCGGTGACTGTAATTTTTCATGGCAACATTATCTAAGAATCATTCTGTGATAGGACGAGACCAGTTACTTTCCAGAATTCTGAAAGAAATACTGAATTAGGAAGTAAATAACATATTGACCTGATCAAGTGCAGTCACATAAATGCTAAATTCCATTAGTTAAATAACTTTGTCCTTATTTTACCTGCCATGTACAGAATCTATATTAACCCATGTAATGCTCTGTCTTGGCAATGCTTTACAAGATCTGATAACATCAGATTATAGATTTAATGTGATTATAGGACTTCTACATTTTACAAGACTTTGTAATTCAATTCTACATTTATTAGTCCTTATTTCATGATCATCTAATTACATTTTAAAAATGTACATTCGTTTCCAGAAAAATACGATTACATACATGTACCAGAGTCACACTGAGCGATGTAATACAGGTTAGCTGGACTTAAACCCTTGCTTGTAGCATCTGCAGTGCACAGGTATCGCAAAAGGATTAGGTAGGAGTTAGTCTGTTTATTTTCTTTCGAAACAAATGTCCATTGTTATAGAAGGTGATTGCCCCCCTGCACCTCAATTCTTTAGGCCAGGGATGTCAAACTTATGGCCTTCCAGATGTTTCAAAACTACAACTCCCAGAATTGCAGCCAGGGAATGCAGGGAGTTGTAGTTATCAAACATGTGGAAGGCCACTCCTGTTTTAGGCACTCCCAAATACTGTAAATTGGTATATTATTTCATGTTATTTTTTTTTTACAATAGCCAACTGCAAACGGAATGTACCAAGAGTATAACAAACAGGTGTTTGTTTTGCTTTGGGGACTGGGGGGGGTTGACCTTCCAGGTACCGTGTCCACAACTATGGGGGGTTCTCGTGTGGAAATCTTTCATTTCAGGGATTTGAGGAATTAAAGGTCTGTAGATACATTTATAAAATTTATAAATGTATTTACATTGTTGGTACCCCTATTTTATTATGGAATAGTCAAAATGGAAGGTTTTGCCACACCTCTGTCACTCCTTAACCCTGTGCATGTGTTACACTGAAAGAAAGTGTAAGGAAGTTCCTGTAATACACTTTATTTTTGGTATTCATGTGTAAACATATAGCTTCTGCGCATTCTGGACTTTAAAAAATATAATTTATAAGGAGTCAAGCGAGTTAGGGAGAGTTTCCCCACAACTCCCTTGCTCATTATGCAAATAAGGGGTAAAGAGACTTCTGGGGAATTATAATGTTGATTTTGCATTTCTGGTACATTAATTAGAATTTCTCAGTAGTAAAAACAGCAGTAAGCATGCTCCAACCCTAAACCAAGGCAGCGGTCAGATAATCTGGTGATCAATGGCTGCCTCCATAAGACACATACAAAATGGAAAAACCACAGTTTCCCTTTGTCTTAAGCTGAAAGGATATGGAAGCCCGGGACTCTGTCGTGCGCTACTGTTTACAATGGGCATGTAGTTTTATACCCTCCACAATCTGGTTACCCCTTTTTGGGACCTCAGCTTTCCCAATCAAACTCTTCCTTGAGATGTGACTTGTGGCGGCTGGGGGTTGCCTTGGAGGGCCCTTCCCAAGCCTCCTGGCAAAGAAAGGCCCTATGGATCCCCTCTTGGTAGGTTCAGTTGTGCCTGGGTGACTGTGAGGGGAAGACGGTCCCGACCACCACACGGACAGTTTGTGTGTTCACCGTGGTGTTGTGCATGAAAGCACTGAGCGGGTTCTAACAAAAAAAAGGAAAAATTATTGAAAAATGTCATTGGGTAGGGACAGTCTGGGTCCTCTTTTAGATCTCAGGATTCTAATTGTAAGAATTTCCATACAAATTTTGTATTGAATTCTCCAATGCCTCCCATCAAAGGGATAAAAATCAGCATGTATCAGTAATTAAAGTGCCCTATTTGCTTTATATTAAAGTGCTATATGGTTACCATTAAAGTGTTACCGTGCCTTATAAAGTGCTTAAATATTGTTAATCATATGCTTATTACAATTGTTAAAAAGCTTAAAAAATTAAAGTGATTGTATCCGTCTATTCATAAAAATACAGTGCTAGTTAAAATATAAAGATTACCTAGAGATCCATATCATCATATACCCCCTAGGTAAAAGTATTCCGAGAGAGTGAGGCCATGTAACTGCCATTCTATATACTTGCGTTTAGCTGATTCATATTTTTTTAAATCCGTTACCTTTGAGGGATTTCTCAGGAAATCTCTGGATCCCTCAATGCTCGTAGCAATCGTCTCTCTTTCCACATCAGTGAAGGAGAAAATGCCTTTTCTCCTTCCATAATTTGTCAAGCTAATCAGAATCCTGTGTTTCCTAACCCTATAGTGACCATAAATCTGGAACTTGCTGTGGTAATTACCTATAAGTATGAACCTAGCATGTTATTCTGGATCCTGTATAGGGTCTCAGGATGTCCAATGGAGCTGTTCAGATTGAATTGCACATTGTGGCAGGATTGCCTGGATCTGTGTTCAGATCTGCAGGTTAATACCATTTTGTCTGGATACATATAATACATGTGTCCCAACTGAGCATCTGCTTTGTGTGAGAGCCCTGCCAGGACAGAAGACTGTTGGTCACAGTAACAGTGGCTACAGCCAACAGCGCATGTGACAGACTGATCATGTGGTCCCATAGGGAACTGCATGATTGGCCGTGATTTACTAACTGACCCATTTGTCTGATACAGACGAGCGAACTCGGTCACGGCTGGCCGCCCCACACCATCACATATTTCCAGTCGACTAATAAGTGGCACTATTGGTTCGTTACTGGTGTTTACCCAGCCTTAAAGGATAAGTGCACTGTAAAATCAAGTTATGTTCATTTGGAAGCTGCAGCTTTAAAAATCCAGTGCCAGATTTGTTTTTTTACCTATGCCCCTCCAGAGCCTAGCTTTGTGCCTTGAAGTTGCTGAATCTTGTTACTGGTTTGCTGAATGTTAAGCTCCGCCCCTCTGAGATTTCCTCTGCTTTCTCCTGCTTGAGCCCTTAAACAGTAATGCTTGTGAGTTCCGTGCACACGCACGTGCACGGAACTCACAGGCATTACTGTTTGAGGCTCAAGCAGGAGAGTGCACGGAACTCACAGGCATTACTGTTTAAGGGCTCAAGCAGAAGAAAGCAGAGGAAATCTCAGAGGGGCGGAGCTTAACATTCAGCAAACCAGTAACAAGATGTCAGCAACTTCCAAGGCACAAAGCTAGGCTCTGGAGGGGCATAGGTAAAAAAAAAATATGGCAATGGTATTTTTAAAGCTGCAGCTTCCAAATGAACATAACTTGATTTTACAGTGCACTTATCCTTTAAGGTTTGTACACACGTGCGATCGCAGGTGCAGTGATGCACGATGTGTATGAACGGACGATAATCGTGCCATGTATGGGCACTTTATCGGCTAAAGTGGCCGTTCTGTCGATACATGGCACGAATATAATCCGAAACGGCCTTTCGCACATGTCATGCATCGGCACCGGCGATCGCATGTGTGCACGAACCTTTAGACTTTATAGATTATAAAGTTGGTGGTATTTGGAAGTGAGTGCAAATATGGTAAAGTTTATGACTCTAACAGAGAGATTCACCCAGAGGCACAAGCTCTCTGGGCAAATCTATCGTACGGGATTTACCTGTGCGATTTTGGGTGAATCTCACCCGCACATAAGTATTTATCACCAGCTATTAGTTGGTGTTTAATACTTACGTGTAAAGAGCAGCCTCTGGTAAATTACTTTGAAATGGCAGCACGAGTGCCTCTTCTGTTACTCGTGCTGCCGCCACAAAGCGGGCATTAACGTTGCGCCAACCAATCGGCATTGACATCCTGCACAATGTCCTGTTTCTCCTATTTTTGCTTCCTGATTCTTCCAGTTAGCAACTGTCAATTATGGATTTGACAGTTGACATCATAGCCAATGACTGAATGTTAATCTCCTATCTGTCTCTTCTGAGCATGCCCAGGCTCAGTAAAGGGTCAGTACAGGTTTCTAAATTGCTCAGTTTCCATGAGGCATCCATAAGCATAGCAGGCATACAGTAATGAATTCAGAGGACAAACTATGATATATCAACATATTTTATAGAGGCCAATCTTTGTAAATGATGTTATTTTGAGGGTGGAGTTGTCCTTTAAGAAGACACTAACTGCAAAACAGAGAATGCTGGTATTTGTAGTTTTCAAACATGTGAAAGGTCACAAGCTTAGGCTGTATTAGATCTAGACAGATGCCTTAGCTACAGGATATTAAGAAAAAACTTACTGCAAACAGAGAATGCTGGGAATTGTGGTTTTCAAACACGTAAAAGGTCACAAGTTAAACACGCCTGCTCTATACCATTCGGCTGTATTATATCTAGACACATGCCTTTGCTTCAGGCAATAAATAAGATACTTTGCATGTCCCCACCCATTTCTTTAAGTGAGAAATATGTGTTTATATGTTAGATTATTAAGGCAATGCTATTATAATAACATGATTCTATGAGGTACTTTCTGTTAAAAGAAGGCTCTATTTCATTTTATACTCTTTTTAGCTCCTCTATCCACACCTCTCCCTAACATGTATATTCAATCATTATCCTGTGCTTCCAAGTCCTAACGCCATAGGTTAGTTAAACTTGTTGTGGTAAATACTAACAAATATGAACCTTGCATGTTAATAAGGATACCGTATAGGATTTAAGATGGCTATACATATATCCGATTTTACTTATCCAACCAAGCACTCATGCAATATTAGTTTGATCTTGCCAGAACCCCCTTTCCCATTCTTCTATGCCACAGACAGGCGGTTCTTGCAGGATCGGTCTAATGTCGTGGGAGCACTCGGTCGGGAAAGTAAAATCGGATATATGTATGGGCTGCTTTTGATTGCCCAAAGGTGCTGTTTAGATTGCCTGGGTCAGTTCTCAGACCTGCAGGTTTATTCCACATAGACCCTCTATATTCTAGCTGGCAGGTAGTATAGGTAAGGGAGGATATAAGTGTGTGTTTGTTCATTTAATATGATGCGATTATTTGGTTTTTTTTTAGGACCTTCAGACTAATTTTATTATTGCCCCCCTGGATGGCAATTTAAGAATGCTAAATTGCCAGTCCATATCAATTTCATTGAAACCCACCATAGTGAGTCTGAGCTACGGTTTATGGTTTTGGAGTGTGTTCCTAGACCCAAGCGTGGGGGAGATAGGGAACTATTACTCAAAAAAAAAGAAGTCTGGTGGGTGCATTGTTTAAAGACTCTTCACCCTTTTGGTCTTAATAGTGATTATGACTTGTAAGATGTAATATCTGACGCTATATTATTTTCCAGGGGTCACTATGCGGTGCCTTGGTCTCTCTTCTTGCCTTTTTCCATATCTGAGTCTGGTTTTGATTGATTGCTGCTACCTGCCTTTAAGGGTGACCATAACGATTTGATTATGGAATTGGTTTATTGATAGGGCAGGCTAATTGGGATGGGTATATATGGGATATACCAATGTTGTGAATTATACTCTGTATTATGTTATGGCCGTCACACTGTGGGCTTGATACTTGCATGAAGATTGGAGTACGGTGTATTATACTAAGAGAGAAGCAGGTATGGTCTTGTTGCACCAGGGAACATATATTTTTTTTACTAGATTAGGACTGATGCTGGGATACTGCCTTGGAGTGGAGCATCAGCCGACGCATGTTTGTACAAACAATGTTACCAAAGGTATACATTTGAACTACAGTGCAGGCAATTATCCTTCATTACTTGCATACATGTCTAATTCTTTAACCCCATTCATTTATAATTGTATGTGTAGTTGAGTGCTGGAGTCTTTTGTGTTATGCAGTTCAAAAGCTGCAGCACTCCTGCTGAAAAGATTACAATGTTGGGTGCTCGTGAACAAGGTCATCGGCCAGAATGCCACCAATTTATATAAAGTTGAAATAAGTCACGGCACTCCACTGTATATAGTGTTCTTTTATTCCAAGTATATATTGCAATGCATCAATTTCTATATGCAACGTTTCGAGGATCCAGTCCTGTTTATCAAGCAGATGCACACAAACAAACAAAGTGGTGTAATTACAAAAATGTTCCACCTTAAATCAGGTAAGACAGGAAGTGACATACATAGTATGTATTGTATATTTCTTACATGTTTTAATACTGTCAAAATAACCTGATATCTATACAATGTTATATTTTCCATATCTAATCATGATAAATGTATCCCCCATGTCGAAAGGCTGCTCTGAATTTTGTTAAGGGCATACAGACCCGGATATGATTTAATAAAAATGAATGTAAATCATAGTCACGATAAAGTCCCCCCGGGGTATAGTGAGTCCATCTTGTGGACCCACCATACCTCTCACTTTTTAAGTATTAGTTTTCAATCCCCCCCCCCCTCCTTTATCTGAATGACCAGTTTTGATAAAGTGCCCAGAGACGGACAACCTCAAGTTACCAGTCCTGATAACGATTGGTGCTGTGAGATTCTAGACTTCACAGCCTAGGTCTTCTCACCAATATACAGAAGTCCGCACAGACAAATAATACAATACACTGCAAACCTTGTGTTGCAGGTGTAATAGTCTCGTAGCTTCCATTGCTGTCCAGTCCGGGGATACACAAAAGTGTCACACTTATAAATACACAAACATTGTGCACATGACCTGCACAGGAACATACCTTTGGTGATAGTTTTGGTCCTGCTGACTTGAACATCAGAATCAACCAATTACCTAGATAGCACGCCCCCTCTCCTATACGATATCAAGCAATAGAAAAGCATCAATCTCTGGATATGCTTGTTTGAGTAAATACCAGTGGCATCTCAAAATATTGACCAATGTGCTATTATTCCTATATTGAGTAACAAAGGGAATCCTTAAATGGCTAGTCTGGTCTCTCTTCTTAGGCAGTCCAGACAGTGCTCTAGTTATGTAGTGTTTCATCCAGCACTCTACTTGGGTATTTAGGTTGTACAAACTTGTCATACATAGTTAGAGTTGTTCATTCCTCCTGGTACCATCAGTCACTATCCTTTGTACTCTAGAGAATTGGCTAATCGGTAAGCTTTTCTTAATATGTGCAAGATGACAACTGTCAAATCTTAACAATTGGTTTCTATCAGTCGGTTTATTCAAACAGAGAAAAGATAATTTAAAATGAGGGAAGAGTGCTTTATATTAAAGGCATAGGACCTCCCATTAAATGGACATGTTGCGGGTGCTATTACCACATGGACGCCTGGCCATGCTTCCTAATAAATACATACAATAGAAAGGTTGTGGAAGCACTACTTAGGCTAATTTACAACTACATTTAGCGGAAGTGCTACTGATCTGGTCAAACATTTATACAAACATAGAAAAGATAATCAATGCATATTCCTAGGCCCCATACAATATTATATTATCTGTACACTGGCATACTTTATAAACAAAGGGGTTTTAGTAAACATTACTGTGATCACATGAATGAAAAGCCTTCCAACCACGTCAAGGTAACCCCAGTCTGGAAGGTCCTAACTTCTAACCTTTTTTACTTCAATTACCATTAGCAAACTTTTGCATTTCTCATAGTTGCACACTGGATTAATATAACAGGCTTTCTCACTTCCCCCCATCCCTTTGGCTTTTTAAAATGAGGGAAGAGGCCACCCATGCAGTGCTTTATATAAAAAGCGTAGGACCTCCCATTTATATTTTATTTTATATATACAAAACTTTAACACATCACAAAGCCAAAATGCAGGATCATAGTGTAATTTATAGAATACCATTTTTTCTCTAATCCCCTTAGTGTAGTTTTTTTGTGCTATTGTAGAATGTCCTCAGTTACCCTTAACAAGTGAACTGGCTTTACATGCAAGCAACTGAGTTACAGCTACAGATAATAAGATAAGAAGTTACAGTACAGCAGCTGTGACCTGACTTACTCTGCACACTAAGGTCTAAGAGGCCCACTGCTTAGTTCCAGGAATTTCAAGCTAAGGCTGGATTGGGGCCCACAGCAGGGTACCTTCATAGTTATCCTAAATAAAGCGTATCAGCAATATATGTCTTTATGGCCGAACAAAAAAAGTATAAGATTAAACCATCTGTAACTATTTAACTTAAAGGGTTGCTAAATCTAAAATGCATGCAAGTTGATCCAACATGGGGGGAACTTTATTTTGCAATATGTTCATGTAAATGACCCCAGATCTTCAAACTCAGGTGGTCTGCATGTAATCTTATTATTTACGTATGAGACATGGAGAGTGCACAGCCTATACATGTAAAGGTGTTCTTACTAACAGCATGGATGTATAAATATTGTATGTATGGCTGGGTACACAATCCAATGGTCGGTCGGGATAAAAAATTGGATTGGATAAATGTACGATCGGGTATGTCAGAATATCATGGGCAATCATCATCAGTTGCAGAGAACTGTTTTTTTTCTGTGTCGTCTTTCAGAACAGAAGGGGAACCGCCAAGCGCTTTTGAAAAATTTGTTAATTTGTTAATTCGCCTCCTGTCAACATTTCTCCTAACCAGTTTTAATTCAGTATGGTTTTCACAACGTTCCTGCAGAATTTCATAACTACCTGAAATGACTTATTTCTACTTAACTTAAGAAATATTTGAACACTCATTTTGCAGGTTTCAGGAGTTTGTGCTCTTTTATCATCTTTTTAAACTGTTCAACTATTTAACTATTTCAATCACAAGATAAAGTCAGTGAATAATACTGACATTTTTTTTATTGAGATGTGTATGTATCTCTTAGAAAGTCCCAATACTTAGCTTAAAATAATTACATAAAATGACCAGTAGATGGTGCTATATGTGAGCGTTCAATTTCCATTGCAGGTGTCAATTTTGTTTAGATATACTAAAAACAGGCTACAGATTTCTGCACTTCTAGTTGCTACTGCTAAAATATATTGATACAGTATAGAATACACTTTTTACTAAATAACCTCCTGCTCTTTAGCTTGGACTTGAAGTTTAGTTCTTGAAGATGTTTCGCTAGTTATCCGACTGGCTTTCTCAATTCAGAATGACTTGTACAAGAATCTGTGGCCATTATGTACCCTGGAAAATCCCAATTAGCATATCACAGCCAGGTGTTAAGGGTGTGATTAGATAGTGGCTAAGAGGTGTTATAGGAACGCCCAGAGTAAGGTGTCACAAGTCATTCTGAATTGAGAAAGCCAGTCGGGTGACTAGCAAAACGTCTTCAAGAACTAAACTTCAAGTCCAGTTGATCTAATTGAATACAACAGATATACCATTTGACCTGGATGAATGAGAACCTTCACAAGCAGCAGAGAGCATTTTTCTAGTTTGGCCCCTGTGAATAGGGTGGGTTCAGTACAGGTGTTAATAAAACCCTGAAGCAGGAGCTCAATTGGAATGATAATTGTTCTGTCCCAGTCCTACCAGTTCTTATTTATTTGTAAAAATCAACAGCCCCAGGTACAATTGGTTAATGAAAGGGAAAAGCAGGACTACAATGCCATTAAAGCTGTACAATATAAATTTGGCCCAAAACACTGAAATATCATTGGGAGGGACAAATTTTTGTACAGCTTCTTGTTGTGGCCGTGGCCGACCACCGACTGTTTGTTTCTTGGGAAGCCTGCTTAACCCACCCTAATGTATCTGTAGTCCTTTGTTTTTGCCTAAACATTCCAGCAGTGTTAAAGAGTGAATTTGTTTAATAGCTGCATTGTTACAGATGGGAGCTGCACAGTCTCTAGAGCCCATCGTCACATCTGAATCTATAATGGAATGTGAGCTCTGCTGTGGTTTCCATGTTGATTATGATAAAGTGTAAATTGTACTGTTAGCATCTGCTGCATTAACTACAATATGTTCCACGGAAAGGACAAATTAATCTGTCTGCATAAGGAATTCATCAGTACAACCATTTGATATGCCGAAAATCCAAGCACTTGAATTCTATAAATTGAACATTATTAGATTTATTAGATTTATATTCTGCATGTTTAGGAATTAAGGAAAATCAAAAGATTTATCAGGTTTGAAAAGTTTCATCAATAAATCCTACAAACGAATAAAAGTAAATGTGCTCTCCTGCGGACAATTTCAATTATAGCACTTTCTTCTTAGCATTGTAAAGGTCATTTCAATACTATGCACCCCTATCTACTATAAATGTTTACATTAGGCTAAAGGCATCTCTATTCAGAGGCCTTTTAGATAATGAGGTATCAACACTGATTATTCTCCTGGCAGCAGAGTTCTAGGTAACAGGAAACAAAATCCTTGTCCAGGAAATCTCAGAAATGATAAAGGTACTAAGGTAGGAATTTGCTCTTTTATATAATAAGCACTTGAATGGAGAACACAGTTACCCTTTAAAGGGTAACATGCCAAACAGATACAAAACACTCAGAAATGGACACCATTTCAAAGAATTGTATTTAAAAAAGTATTTTTGTTTCTAGTGTTTTTGTACACCTAAAATATTTTTATTATTCTTAAAAAATTAATTAAAGGCCTACTCATATGTTCACAAAAACTACAAAAGTAGCCTTGCATATACTAAGGTATATTTATGACTCTAACAGGGTTATTCAATAAAAGTTCTTATCGTTTAAAATGGTGCTAATTTTACCCCAACCAATCAGATGTTAGCTTTCAAATGTTAAATAAGTTCTTCCAAAAGATTCATACACACGTGCGATCGCGGGGGCCGACCTGCAATGCACGATGTGTACGAATGGTCATTTCGGCCAATAATCTTCCCGTGTATGGACACTTTATCGGGTGAAACGGACGTTTGTTCGAGGATCGTTGCCCAATCCCCCGGACAGATCTATGAATGAGTGGCCATTTCACCCGATAAAGTTCCCATACACGAGCGTATTATCGACTGAAACAGCCGTTCATACACACTGTGCGTCGCGGGTCGGCACCTGCAATCGCACTTGTGTACGAACCTTAACATTTTGTTTGAGAACAACTGCACTCATCCTATTTAATTTTCTTAAATTTTACAGTCGCCTTTAGGTAGCACAGTTCTATTCACAGTGCAGCAAACAATTCAGTAACAAGCAAATACACACACTGATTGAAATAACAACTAGGGTAATTAATTTCCTAATTGGTCAGTGAATGGGGGGTGTCCAATGCTAATGAGTTCAGGTGACATCCTCATTTCTATTGGCAACTTTAAAAAAAAGGACTTGTCGCACCTAGCCCGGAGGCTATTAATAAAAGTCCAGTTACCTACATTGCTGTCTCCTGCTAAACTTTCACATTTTAAACTTTTATTTAGAGCACTATCTTTTGATGTTGATTGTGTTTAAGTTCTGATATCAAAGACAATTTGTTTTTTTTATTAAAGGGCATGTCCATTTACTAATATATACGCCATATTAGATTTGCCCAAGTATTCACTGGTTAAAGGGTATCTCCACTGCTAAAATTCTTTTTTGCCATGCAGTTTTATTGAAGAACTGGAGGTAAAGGATCTGTGTCTTACCTCCTGTTCTTCAATAAAACTGAATGGCAAAAAAGAATTTTAAAGGGTATCTCCACTCATATTTTCAAGGATTAGGAATCCAGATCTATTGAAGAACGGGAGGTAAAGGAGCTGTGCCTTACCTTCCGTTCTTCAATAGAACAAACAGGAGACTGGTGAGAAGTTAGGAGACTTACCCGCTCGCTCGCTCCCCGGCGCGTAGTCTGTCAGGTCCCGACGGACCTTGTCTTCTATGCGCATGCGCGATCTATGTGCATAGAAGACAAGGTCCGTCAGGAACTGTCAGACTAAGCGCCGGGGGAGCGAGCGAACGGGTAAGTTTCCTAACTTCTCACCAGTCTTCTGTTTGTTCTATTGAAGAACGGAAGGTAAGGCACAGCTTCTTTACCTCCCGTTCTTCAATAGATCTGGATTCCTAAACCTTGAAAATATAAGTGGAGATACCCTTTAATGAGATTTTTATGAGATGTAACACTCCCGTATCTTGCGTACAATTACTGTTTTCTTGTTCATATTTACATCTTCTTGAATGACTTAATTCTAAACAGCAGTTGCTGATTAAATATAACCATGACAACCATGACTTGGTGTTAACTACTTTGTATTTAAATATGTAGGGCTTTGATGCTATTACCTTTCCCATGATATTGTAAATAAAAAGTTTAAATTTAATATTTCTTGACAGCAGCCCACAAGTAAAATTAAGCAAGCAGTTTCAGGTTATTATTTTTATTTTGTGTCCTGCTCATTGATTATATAATCAGTGACAGTTACTTGGTTGTTGGTTACATGTGTGACAAATATAGTGAGGATTACACAGTTTGGTATGTGAAAGTCAAAGTTGTTCAGCAGCGATTAATGCTTCTGTATATACAGTAGTGATAACATTTGCCTGTAATCATTTGTCATTTATTTCTGAGTCTCCCAGAGATGTGAAGCTTATATGTGTCCTTTTAACATATTCCAACATAGGCTAAGCTTTTGCAAAATGAATAATTTGATGAAAGAAATCAAAAAATGTTATTAAATGTACCAGAATACCAGTTTGATCCAAAATTAACATGGTACTACAAGGTAATATACATCTGTATTTATATGGTCCTCCATTTTGTATGTGTTTAATGGAGGCAGCAATTGATCACCAGATCATCTGACCACTGCCTTGGTTTAGGGTTGGAGCATGCTCACTGCTGTCTTTACTGCTGGGAAATTCTAATTAACATGTCAGAAATGCAAAATCAACATTATAATTCCCCAGAAGAATGCTTGTGAAGGTTCTCATTCATCCAGGTCATGGTATATCTGTTGTATTCAATTAGATCAACTGGACTTGAAATGTAGTTCTTGAAGACGTTTCGCTAGTAATCCGACTGGCTTTCTCAATTCAGAATGACTTGTACAAGAATCTGTGGCAATTATGTACCCTGGAAAATCCCAATTAGCATATCACAGCCAGGTGTTAAGGGTGTGATTAGATAGTGGCTAAGAGGTGTTATAGGAACGCCCAGAGTAAGGTGTTAAAACAGCATTGTACATGGCAGACAGTTGGTGTCGAACCCCCCCACCTCTATTTAGGCTTGGTTTCTTTATATTCACATAAATGGCCTCCTTAACACCTCTCTTGAACCAGTCACGTTCCTCGCCAGTATGTTAACATTACAATCTTCAAAGGTATGTCCTTTATCCTTAAGTGCAGATACACCGGCTGAGTCTGACCCGAGGAATTGGCTCTTCTGTGCTGGGCCAGACGTTGATGCAGTTGCTGTTGGTCTCCCCCACATACAAATCAGAGCATTCTTCAATGCAACTGCACTGCATATTGATGTCGCTTTTCTTGTGTTTTGGTATTGGGTCTTTCGGATGTACCAATTGCTGCCTTAGTGTGTTTGTCGGTTTAAAGCAGACAGGGATACGATGTTTTTTGAAAATTCTTCTTAATTTCTCGGAGACCCTGCTACACATATGGATGACCATGTTCTTCCTCCTGTCTTGCTTTTTCCCTTCACTGTTGGTACTGTGTTCTTTTCTTTCCTACTCTTTTGACAAAGGCCCAGTCTGGATATCCACAAGTTTTAAGGCTCCTCTGAGATGTTTCATTCTTTAGCCTTCGCCTCTGTGCTAGTGGGGATGTTCTCGGCTCTGTGTTGCAGGGTTTGATGACCCCCAGCTTGTGATCTAAAGGGTGGTGGGAGTCAAACATCAAATACTGATCGTGTGGTTGGTTTTCTGTAAACCTCTACTTCAGTTTACCATTTTCCTAAAGAAACCAAGCCTAAATAGAGGTGGGGGGGTTCGACACCAACTGTCTGCCATGTACAATGCTGTTTTAACACCTTACTCTGGGCGTTCCTATAACACCTCTCCACTATCCAATCACACCCTTAACACCTGGCTGTGATATGCTAATTGGGATTTTCAGGGTACATAATTGCCACAGATTCTTGTACAAGTCATTCTGAATTGAGAAAGCCAGTCGGATGACTAGCGAAACGTCTTCAAGAACTACATTTCAAGTCCAGTTGATCTAATTGTATACAACAGATATTCCCCAGAAGAATCTTTTCCCCTTATTTGCATAATGAGCTAGGGAGTTGTGGGAAAAACTCTCCCTAACGCACTTGACTCATTGTAAATCTTGTTTTTCAAAGCCCAGAATGCACAGAAGCTGTATGTTTACCAAAAATAAATATAGGCAGTGATATGCAACATTTTTAAATGTTTTTGTAAAAAAAAAATGTATATATTAGAACTATGTAGAAGGTATTTGACCAGAAAAAACAATATCATAAAACAACGGGCCAGCTCCCGTATAACTTTCTTAATTCGTATACATAGATCGATATAGGCTAACCACTCCAGACAAAAGACATGTTACAATGTATTACCTCACTTTGGTCAATATATGACCCAGAAAAAAAAATGGCTTGTTGGCAACAAGCCTCTTCCTCAAAGGAACACTCAAATGTGGCGATTTACCCAGGGCCACTTAGCAAATTTATGGAGGTAAAGTCACGCTAACCGTTTGTAACCCTAGAATGTATCGTTTGCTAACCCTAGAATATATCGTTCATTTTTGGTAACCCTCGAATGTATGAATCGTTTTCAATAACCCTAGCATGTATCGTTCGCTAACCCTCGAATGTAGCTTTCGATTTTTGGTAACCCTCGAAAGTATAATTCGTTTTCGGTAACCCTCGAATGTATGTATCGTTTTCGCTAACCCTCGTATGTATCATTCGCTAACCCTCAAAAGTATCATCCGATTTCGGTAACCCTGTGTCCTAGTGGAGGTTAAAAAAACAAACTTTTTTGATAATTGGTCAAAATTAGTTTTTTGACTTTAGTTACCCTTTAGGTATGGCTGCAACAGTAATGGAGGGGTAGGTCAGTAGGTGTATGTAACTGTGCCACATGGGGGTTAAAAAAACAAACCTTTTTTATTATTAATCAAAATTAATTTTTTTGACTTTAGTTACCCTTTAAGTATGGCTGCCACAGTAATGGATAAGTAAATCAGTAGGTGTGTGTACCTGGGTCTGGTTGAGGGTGTGTGTCTTTTTTGTGTTTACAACCATAAAACTATATTTTATTAAGGATAAAGCTAAATTCGTTTTTTTGACTTCAGTTACCCTTTAAGTATGGCTACCACCATAATGAATTAGTAGATTAGTAGGTGTGTGTACCTGGGTCTGGTTGAGGGGTATGTCTTTTTGTGTTTACAACCATAAAACTATATTTTATTGAGGATAAATCTAAATTAGTTTTTTTTACTTTAGTTACCCTTTAAGTATGGCTGCCACAGTAATGGATAAGTAGATTAGTAGGTGTGTGTACCTGGGTCGGGTTGAGGGGGTATGTCTTTAGTTACCCTTTAAATATGGCTTCCATGGGAATGGAAAGTTAGGTCAGTAGGTGGGTGTACCTGGGTCTGTGTGGGGGGTTGGGGGTATCACCATTTGTATTTATGACCATGAAAAAAACTGTTTTGAAATATCCACATTTGAGGATTGTTACCATTATAGTCTGTGGGAAAAAATATGAAGCCGTAACGCTTCCGCGGATTCCTTAGCTAGAAGATAGCACTCTTCTCCTATATGCCCCGCACGTCTGTAACGAATTTCATGTCCCTAGCTCAAAAACTGTGGGAGGAGATACGGTCCAAAAAAGCAAAAGAAGAAAACGGAAGAAGAAAAAGAAGAAGAAGCCAAATTAACTAGGTATGCATAATATAAACTATGTATTAAAAAAATAATAATGATATTTTCCACTGAACCTTCCCTTTAATATTAAATAGGATAGTCTGTTTAAAAAGTTAGCCTATTCCAAAACGCTATATAGTATCTATCCAGCTATTGCAGGGGTAGGCAAGTAAATTTCTCAGGTTTAAACCAATTCTCATTCTAGAGCTTGTAAAACTGGATTTTAAAAAAGATTAAATTAATATCCCTGGTTTATTGGGTTTTTTTATCGCTAGTTGCAATATATAATAGAAGGTGTGTAATATCTATTCCATCAAATTCAATTCATCAATTGATTAGGTCAAATCATTTTTTTAATAACTAATTATTCAGCCTGAGACAATCAATTAATTAATATTAATATTTTTTTGGATACAGATATACAGTAGTATTGAGGGGCCTTACGTTGCCCAGGTCTGAGCTATTGTATAACCACGAAAAAGCACAGATAATCTGGCATGAGAAGCATAACATAGAAAGAGTAATATTTACAGCATATTTTGTTTCTCTTCTAAACTAAAATCAAAGACGGCCCAATTCATTCCATTTTTTTTTCACATGCTTAACTCTGACAGACTTTCCTGAAGAGTTTTCTACTTTTTTTCGCAAGCAAGTTAAGCCGCGAGTTTACCGTGCACTGCTTCAACCCAAAACACGTTTCTCACTTCTATTGGTTTTACTCCACAGTGTGATCTTCAGATGACAGATGCTCTTCAGGTAATTGTCTATTTACTGGGAAAATGACTTCCAGGAAAATTACAACATGAATCTCGTGTAACAATATACTGTATCTGTAATTGCACTGCTGGTTTTCATTGTCATTTGTTGGAAAGATATTCTACCGTGACAAGGAAAATCAACAATATTTTGAAAAAGACTGTACCAGAACAATAATCCATTTATGTATAAGGTTATTTATAACACAAGGAAATGAGTGGTAAGAGATAACATTCTCTACACTGAAACTTCAGTAAATATATTACATATTTTCAAGCATTAAAGTCTTGGAGGAAAGTTAATTTACTGTGCTACTTGGAAATTTTTATAGTAGATGTCATTATTAAAAACCTAACAAGGTTGGTAGGTCAATGGAAAATCAGTGGACAAGAAGAACTGCGTTGGGTGTTTTCCCATTTATAGAAGTTATATACAAGTTAAAATGCAAGCACATCAAATTGACATAAAAACATCACATGTACCTGCCATTAATGCAACATTAACTGTAGCATTCAAACTAGCATTCTGCCTGAAGAAACATGATAAATGCTAAGTACAAACAGCCCTGTTGTGCATTCAGACTTAAAGTTTTGCTTTAGAACAGAGCATTGTCATAAAGGCCACATATAATGTCAAATGTTATATGTGTTTAATAAAAACTGACTTATAGGGTATCTCCGCTGCCAAAAAAGAAAAAACATTATACACTTTAAAAGGAATGTCCACCCCAACACTTAAATTTAACCACACTGTCCCCACTGTGTAGTTTAAATAAATCCTTACCTTACATCTCTGCTCCTTATGGTTGTCCTGCAGTGCTTGTCCAAAGTCCAGGAAACTGAAGAGTAGGAGATGTCTTCCTGTACAAAAGGTTTCTTCCTCCTTCTTGTCCTCTGAGCGGACAGTGGCATGAGCAAGTGAGACCTCCCACACTCCCGATCCCCCATGCCTGCCCTTCCACCTAGCATAAAAAACTTTTTATATATTGTAGATCCTCTCTGCCCACCCCTAACTTTCAAGTTAGAGCTTTAAAATGACCATCAGCATTATACTTACAGCCCTTCGCTCTCCATTGACGGCAGCTGTGTCTGTGATTGGCTGCCTCTCAGCCAATCACAGACACGGCTGCAGGTACACCTTTAAAATATGGTTGGTCGAATTTAAATCTTGAATCTGATTGGATCCTGGGTATTGGACCAATCCTATACTCCACGCCTAAATTTGATTGGTCCAATACCCAGATTCAAGATTTAATTAGACCAATCAGATTTTAAAGGTGTGTTTGGGCGATTTAGATTGCAGCTTAGTGTTGGCTTAGCAGCAATACTGATAAGTTGTAGTCTTTTGGCATAAGGGCTACAACAGTTAGTGTAGTATACACCTGGGTAGGATCAATGATCTAACTTTAGCCCTGGTGAACCTTAGATCCTCATTATTTGGTGATAAGCATTAAAACAGCACTGCTGCTGGGTAGTTCACTATTTATGTTATTTTAGGGCAGGCCCTATCAAAAAGTCTTTATATCTTACATTTTGTAAATTACTGATCCAGAAATCTGATTTCGTTTTTTTCTGGTTAAATACCTTCTAACATAGTTCTAGCATATTTGTTTATTACAAAAACATTCGAATAAGGGGAAAAGAGACTTCTGAGTAATTATAATATTGATTTTGCATTTCTGGTATGTTAATTAGAATTTCTCAGCAGTAAAGATAGCAGTGATCATGCTCCAACCCTAAACCAAGGCAGTGGTCAGATATTCTGGTGATCAATGGCTGCCTCCATAAGACACATACAATATGGAGGACCATTTCCTTTAATAAATAATATTATCTAATAATAAATAAATAAATATTGTAATAACATAATATCAGTCCATTAGCAATGTTTTTACATCTAATGGCAAAAGACTGCAAAATCTGCAAAAACATTGTTACCCATAATGTAGCCATAATACCTACTGATCTGCATACCAACAAACAGTATAGTAAACAAAAACATAGAGCTACACCAAACGAGACTAGAGTTAGCAGGGCCTGCACAGATAATTGATACTCACTTTTCCCCCCCCTCTCCCTCATATAAACTCACCCACACACAATTTCAGGGAATCACCCTATGATTTATATGTCTAGCATTTTCTAAAATCCTGGCAGTAACATAGCATAGCTCGCAGTATATTCAGAAATTCCTCTCATACCAGTATGTAAGCAGCAGTGCTCATACTTAAAATTTCTTCTTTTTAATATTTATTAGGTTCTTTCTGATACTATTTTATAGATAGATAAGATACTATTTTATAGATTGCTGTCTTTTAACAAAGCTAAAGTATTAATGACCTTCAGTGGCAATTTGCTGGACCTGCTCTCGGAGTCAAATGCTTTTGTCCCCGTCTCACACTGCTCCCCATTGGTGTGTGGCCCTGAGTACTGAAGCACGTTGTGATTGACACAGTGTATAGTATATAATAATCCTTCTTGTGCTATATTAAATGATTACTTCCCATGCACTTGTCTCTCTGTAAAACTGGCCTTATATGTGCAATTCTGAGAGATTCTTGTATTTTCAGATTGGGTCCTGAATCCAGCACATGTGAAAAACAATTGCTATTCACCAGGTACGAGTATCAGATGATTCCTCTGCAATGCTGCTGACTGTAAAAGTGAGAGATGCAGTGACTGTATATGCTAGGTAGCAAATATGGAATCCTTCAAGGCTTTTTTTTATATGTAAGCTTTATGTACTTGAGATATGAGTTAAATGTTAAAGGGCATATCCACCCTCAGAATAAACATTTACCTAGTTATTAAGGATCTCCCCCATACCAACTTTACACTACACTAAACTTACCTTTACCAATGATGCTTCTATTATTACTTACACAGGCCAATCCTTTGCAGTGGTTCTGCTGTCGCGTTTGCAGCTTCTGATTATATGATTTACAGGTTTCAGTGATGTTGCTGTTTAAAGGACATGTCCACCCCCAAAACTATAATCCCCCCCAGTAATGGCCCCATCATGTAGTGTAATAAAATCCTTACCTCACATCCCAGCTCCATATGGTTCTCCTGTAGTCCCCCCACAAATTCCCAAAAACTGCCCACCAGGAGGATAGCAGAGTCCATATAGGACTCTGCCTCCTATCTGGCCTCCGGGAGAAGTTTGGCATGCGTACTGCAGCCCTTCTCCCCCTCCCTCCCTCTCCCTCCCGATTAGGATTCCCTCCCCCTAGCATAAAAACCTTTCCATACTATATTCCCCCTGTCCCCCCAGCCCCAACTGCTATAGTTTTATTATTAGAAAGTGCCCCAAACATTAGTTACCTTCCCTCTTTCCTCCGCCGCACTGAACTCCTGGCAGCCGCATCCGTGATTGGCTGCCGCTCAGCCAATCACCAACGCGACTGCTGGTACCGCCCCTCTGCTTGCACTTTCTCGCAAGCAGAGGGCCTGGCAGTGCGGCGGAGGAAAGAGGGAAGGTAAGTAAAGTTTGGGGCACTTTCTAATAATAAAACTATAGCGGTTGGGGCTGGGGGGACAGGAAGAATATAATATAAAAAAATTTCTTGAAGGGTGGACATGCCCTTTAATATGGCTGCAGTGATGTAGGATAGATACGCATAATGATGCACACTATGAACCTACAATTTAGCCATTGACCACTAAATAGGGTATCTAAACTGGGGATTTTTTACCTTCAAAAAAGTATTGAGAACAGTGCCACTAAAAGATATATGTACTTAAGGATCATTAGATGACACAAAGATAATGATCTTTTTTTAAAAACATTTTTAAAAAAGTTTTCTTAATGGTAAAACATGCCTAGAAACATGTTCATGTCGCAGACTTTTTGTTTTGCACAGCCAGATTGAATTTTAGACTAGATTACATAGACAAGAGAATCCCCATGATCAACCGTGACATCCCAAAGTAAGAACACATCCTTCTTTAATTTAAATAAAGGTCTAATTTGCATTTACCACCAATAATATGTAATGTTTTGCATAACAGGTGGAAAATTCTTTTTTCCACCAGTTTTGCTTCTATTTATTCTATTTTTTTCCCATAATGGTCTTAACATTACTTACCAGAGTTTTGACTTTTGGTTTCTCCTAATCTTCTTGCTATGCCTTCCTGTCACTCACCTTTTCATTTGGCTATAGGGCTTGATCCAAGATTAGGCACCTGGAAGTTGTTCTAAAAAGATTAAGCCAGGAAACCAGAAGTCAAAACTGACAATATTCAAGGTAAGTATTTGACAAATGAGCCATTTATAAAGTAAACAAACTAGTGCTTAAAATTCTTTTACAATTTAATGATGTTTGATAGTGTAAAGGCTTTTACATTTAGGCTGGTTCCACTATCCAGCTAAAAGCTGGGTACACATTGTACCAATGTTTGAAATATGACATACAAAATCTGTAAGATTCTGTCTGTCACCTTTCAGAGATGTGGCTAAACACAGTCCAGAACATTATCCCTATATAAAGTATAGGGAGATTGTTTGGGGCTGCCACATTTCCAACAACCAAGGCCAACTCCCTTTATTTTAGTACAGAGGGGCCACTGTGTCGGAGAGAAATTTTTGGAAAGTTCAGATTGTTCACCCCATTGGTGAGGAGTAGAGATGGCCAAACTTCATAAAGTTTGTTCCGTTTTTGAACTTTCGAACTTCAGTAAAAGTTCGAAAGTTCAAATTCGCACCCATTAAAGTTAATGGGGGAGTGATAGTCAGAAAAGTCTGGATGATTTACAGCTAAACTAACAGTGGTAACTTACTGTAAATGGCTGTGGCACCTGGGAAATGGTCTGGGGAACATGTCACTATCACCAAAACTTGTTAAAGCACTTCTTAAACACAAGCGGGCAATTGTTGGGTTTTGCGCAAATTCGAGGGTTATCAAAATTGAATGATACTTTCAAGGGTTAACGAAAACGTACAAGCTCAAGTTCTAGTCCATCTCTAGTGAGGAGTAGGACCTAGAGTTTTAAGTTCTCATCCTGGCTAAATTGGAGAGAGGGGGGTTGGTTTACGGCTGAAGTTGCCCTTTAAGGCAACTGGGATGTGGTCTTTATTTAGTTCTTAGTGGGCCACTAATGCCTTGAAATGAATAACGAAAGACTCTGGGACATTTCTGACATCAGTGGAAGTGCTCTGACATTTCAATAATTGCCTTTGTCCTGTTACTCTGTACTGCATTGTGGGTCTGGCTTTTCTATGTGGTCAATGCAAAAACGGGGTTATATTTCCAGATCCAGAAATGATTGGGGGTTCAGAAAGAGGACAGGAAGGGAGCTTAGAATGTACCCTCTATTCACTGTTAATGGTTGCTGATAATTTTTATAACACCTGGCTGTTATATGCTGATTGGGACACATTCCAGGGTATTTATTACCAACAGATTTTAGTACAAGTTAATTTGAATTGAGAAAGTCAGATGATTAGCGAAACGTCTTCAAGAACTAAACTTCAAGTCCAGTTGATTTGACTGAATTCCACAGATACCATATTTTACACAATCACAATGATCTTCAAAATTAAATAATGCCAAGGAAGGCTTTTATAAAACGTAGTTAATGCAATTGTTATTTTAAATGGCGATATAATAACAATCAACCATGTAAAATAATGATCTTTGTGTAAAATAACGATTGCGTTGTTATTGTGGCAATATTGATATTTTACATTAAAAGGGAATAAACTCCAACAAATATATTCAATAATCTCAAACCCCCCAGAACACCAACTAGCTGTAACATTAAAATATCATGCCAGTAAATAGCAGTAATGTAAACTTAATGTGTATTAATTAAGTAACTTTGACCCTAGAGAAACAATATCTTTCATTGTACTAGAAAGAAACAAGATTCTAGGATTCTAGCACATCCCTACACTGCACTACAGTACTAGCTACCCTAAACATATGCAATTCTCACATAGACCTATAGTTGAGTTTAAAAGAATGTCTTCTATAGATTTAACAATGTTCAAAATATTGAGTGTGCTTATTTTTTGTACATCGGGGCTTTCAATCTTCATACTGCTTTTACTCCTGTATCTCTTATCAAGGAGTTGTAAACCAAAGAGTTTTAGAAAGTGACACGCTAACAAAGTACATTTCATTGTACTTTTATTTGCTGGAAAAAATTTAACAGGAATAGTATAGTATTTGAGGTTGAATAAAGACATCCATCCATCCAGTCCAACCCATCATAGGAGAGAACGAATATAGCAGGAGAGAGAGAATATATTAGGAGAAAAATAATATAACAGGAGAGAAAGAATATCATAGGATAGAGAGAATATAATAGGAGAAAGAGAATATAACAGGAGAGAAAGAAAATAAAAGGAGAGAGAATATATTAGGAGACAGAATATAACTGGAAATAAATTTTATTATAAGAGAGGAAGAATATAACAGGGGAGAAAGAATATAATAGGAAACCTGCTACACTCTGTTCTTTTTACAATACATTTCCCAATCTTGTCTGCAATTTTATTTTTCAAAACATTGTTTTGGAAAATAAAATTTGCATAGGGGGGTGTGGCCAGTTAGCCTGGAGGACAGAGGCATGAGTTGCTAGCTCCCAGCACACTACCAGGATAAAACAACCCAAAATGTGCAATACAGGTCCTATACCCTAAAGATAGACCCACAACCGATACCAGAATGTGCAGAAACAAAATGGGCATTTCAAAAGCAAAAACTAAAAAACTTACCCAGTTCTTCCCCAGTAGCGCAAGTTCCCGCGACGAATTCCAAGATGGCGGTGCCCATGGAGGAATCGTTTACCGGAACCAGAAGAAGGGGAAAACCAACTGAGTCCATCTAAAATACAAAAGATAGACTCAGAACACAGCACACCAAGCACTCAAAAGCCCCGATGTCGGATAATTTCGGGGAGTCGGCCACTTACCCTGAAAGAGATGAGGCCGGATCAACCACTAGGTCTCCTCCAATGCAGAAAGACACTGAAAAAAACCTATAAAAAGGAAAGAAATCAGAAGTTAATACAAGTACAACAAATACAGGTACCATTAAAACTCTACATAACTTTCCAGTATCTGACTCCCCAGTATCAGAAACTATACTTAATTTCCCTAATGCTAATTTCCCAACATAATGCATTTATAACAGATGTATCTGAAATGGTTAACTCTATTAAAAAAGATATAATAGACATTGCTGAAAGAACATCACATATTGTACATAAAATGGCTGAATTCAGTTTCCTTTAATGAACTGGTTGATGCCCATAATAACTTAGATGAATCTGTTACTACACTAAAAAATAAAATCACAGACCTTGAACACAGATCTTAAAATCAGGGGCATACCAGAATCCATTAAAAACTCTGAATTGGACCAATATATGGACGAGATATCCAAGAAACATTCAAACAGACACACCGATAGATGGAACCAGGACTCCAGGTGAGTAAAATCAAATTCTGCTTTATTTAACAAACATGTGAAAACAAACAGAACACTCCAGGTCCCACTCCAGGGGATAATTTTTTAAAGAAAATTATCCAAAAAGTGAAAGATTATCACCAAAAAAAATATAACTATCCAACGTAACCAAACCATCAACCCAGAATTAGACACCACAACTCTTCATACAAATAGAAATAACAACCTCTCAAACCTATTAAACTCAGAAGGCCTGTTTGACCCCTGGAGAACAACATACCCAACGGAAAAAGACTACATGTATTTTTCTCAATCATACAATGTCTACTCCAGATTGGACTATTTTCTAGTGGATAAATGGACATTACAAAAACTACCAGAAACCCAAATACTCCCTATCACATATTCTGACCTTGCTCCCATAATATTACACCTAGAACACAAATCAACATAAACCATGGAGACTAAACCAAACGGTACTATCATACAAAACCTCCAAAACTCAAATCCAATTGGCAATAGACGAATATTTCAGTCTAAACGATACCCCAGAAATAGTGTGGAACGCTCACAAAGCCGTAATCAGAGGAACCTGCATACAACAAAAATCCCAATTAAATAAAATTAGAAATAAAAAGAAACTATCATCACTTCAAAAAATAAAAGAATTAGAAATGAAAAACAAACAAAACCCCTCGTAAGAAATAGTAAAAGAATTTAAAGATACCAGAGAAAAACTCCACTCCCTAAATCTATATTACTACGAAAGAATGCTCAGAACATTGAAAGCCACTTTTTATGGTCAAGGAGGGAAAGCAAACAGAAATCTAGCTAATAGACTAAAACAGAGAATGGTTAAAACTAAGATCCCATTTATAATGGAAAGTAACAAAACATCATCAACCCACAAGACATTGCCAACCAATTTAGTTCATATTATTCTAAGCTATACAATCTTACCCTCTCTAAAGAAGTTGAACAACCCAAATCAGAAATAATAGAAGAATATAAACTTACCTACAACAACAATGGAACCAAATGATTACCTAGATAAACCTATACCTCAAGAAGAAATACTGAAAACGGTTAAATCCTTAAAACTTAACAAATCACCAGGAGAAGATGGTTTCACCAACGAATATTATCAAACATTTATATCAAGTTAAATTCCATATCTTCAAATAATCTTTAATCTAGCCATAGAGAAGCAGTCCTTCCCTCAGCAAATCTTGAAAGCCATGATAATACCAATACCGAAGCCAGGAAAAGACTCAACTTTAGCTAGTAACTACAGACCAATTTCTCTATTAAACAACAATTTGAAAATCTACTCAAAAACTCGAGCAGAAAGACTTAAAAACATTCTACCTCAACTTATTCACCAAGACCAAGTCGGATTTATATCGATAATACAAGGAGAATTATAGACTTAATAGACTGGTCCAATCACAAAAATATATCATCTCTATTCATAACCCTAGACGCTGAGAAGGCCTTTGACTGTCTAAACTGGATATACTTAAGCCTTGTCCTAGATAAGTTTGGCATACAAAACAACTTTAAAAAAGCGATTATGGCACTATACACTATTCCCTCAGCAACGGTATTCATCTCCAACATGCTTTTCACTCCCTTCAATGGCAAGGATGCTCTATAGCTCCACTAATTTTTGCTCTAGCAATGGAACCATTAGCTGAAAAAATACGTGCAGACAAATATATCTCAGGTATCCACATCAACTCCTCCTCACACAAAATTGCATTATTTGCAGAGGACGTTATGCTAATAGTAACAAATCTAATAACCTCATTAATCCATATCCAAAAGCATATAACCCAATTCGGACTAATATCATACTATAAGATAAACCAAAAAAAATCCCAAAAAAAGTACTGGAAATAAATATTTCTGGAACATTAAAGATCTTCCTATCTAGCAAAAACAGATTCAACTGGGAAACAAATGAAATAATAAATCTGGGAATCAAAATATCAACCAAACTTGAAGACCTATTCAAACTCAACTTTCTACCGTTATTAGAAAAAATAGAAACCCAAACAAAAAAATGGAAATTTCTTATGCTATCCCTAATGGACAGAATAATGGCCTCCAAAATTTTACCGCAATATCTATACTTGTTCAGATCAATAATAATACCTATACCAGACTCCTTTTTTCCCAAAGCACAAAGAAATATCACCCAATTCATTTGGAGACAAAATAAAGCCAGCATAAACAATCAAATCATGGCCAGAACTCAAAAAATGGGAGGTTTAGCAATACCAATACTAAAAGACTACCATCAAGCAACCATTTTAGATCAAATAAGATTTTGGTGGAACAAAAACACAAACAACAAATTATGGCGTGATATAGAAGAAAATATGTGTCAATGCCAAGATCTCCAGAAGATAATGAGAGCAACTCTACTTGGAGACAAATCTACAAACTACTTCTTTATCACTCCCAAAACCACATTAAATACTTGGAGAAATATTAATAAAAACCAAATTTTCCTAGTTCCTCTATATGAATTTATTCCTATAGAAAGTCTAAAAATAATGATTCCAAATTTTAAAACTCAATAGAACTCAAACCTACTAATCACAATAGATCAACTATAAAAAAATGGAGTCATAATTCCTTTCAACACGTTACAAAAAATCCTAACACTTATCCTAAATCCTAAAAACACTTACAAGCAACTTCCTTCCTGTCATCCTCCAAAAGAATTGGAAAATGTCAACAGAAGCAGCAGAACTCCAGTTTATAACCTCTAACGTTCCACCCAAAGGAATCACTACCTTTTACACCATGATAAACAACAAAGATACAGTGATTAAACTCAAACCATACTTGAGGTGGGAAGAAGAATTGGAGACATCTTTTTCACCAGAACAATGGTCAGAAGCTGCAATACTCCCATTCCAACTATCTAGATGTTCACAACACTGGGAAACAGCAAAAAAATGATCCCTAAGATACTACAGAACTCCAGTAACTATGGCTAAATGGAACTTACAGTACTAACCTCTTTGCTGGAGATGTAAAAAATCCCAGGGAACCCTCATCCACATCTTCTGGAACTGCAAAAAAAAAACATGGTACAAAATCCAAAACTTTTTATCAACATTATTCCAGAATCAAATTCTACTCACCCCAGAATTAGTACTACTATTTATAGACCTCCAATTATACCCACTAAATAAAAAAAACATTATATTCCACACCATTATCAATTCATACAATTCATAACAAGGAATTGGCTTACAACAAAATCCCCTAATCTCTCATTATTGCTGAAAAGTTTAAATATAAATATGCAATATGAAAAACAATATACGATATCACAACTAAAATTTCATAAATTCTATAAACAATGGGAATTTTAGTATATAGACAACAGATCAATGGGAACCATATGACCCAAAAAGACATGATCTGATAAGTTATTGAAGTTCATATATACTGCATGGGTATCTGTTCAATATGTATATTGCACACCTCTTACCAGGCATATTTAGTGGGCACACACCTTCCAACTGCTCCATTCCCAGCAGCTAATCAATTCTTCACATATATATAAGGATAAGGAAGGGGGCACCATACATTATTTAACACTGCTAGCTGTGCTCTTTATTGCATGGGTATCTGCACAGATAATACTTGAAGAGCTTAATAAGACCTGCAGGCAACATTGCTTGCAGACATGGTTTGGCACAAGTTCATTAATTCCTACAAGACCCACTCTAAATTTTCTGCCAATGCCAATAGAAGCCGACATACAAGCGTGTGTATTTTGAGACTCCGTACTCTGTCGATGTTCATGCATATACTGACTAGCACTGGTCAGGGGTAAATGCAAGCTAATAGTGTGTCATCATGATTACAAGGTAGACATTTAAATTGCAAGATAAAGTGCTTTATGTTTACTGTCAAACATTCAAAATCAATTGTATTCCTACTCCAGAACAGCCTGTGAGTGCCACATGGTTGTTTTGCATGACTGAATTAGGCAGGCATCCCAGGATTTGCATATAAGTACTGCCATAACCCCATTGTTAGAATAATAGGGGTAAATTAGCAGACTTGTGTTGATGTCAGTCATTTTTGCAAGGGTTTTCTTTATGTATCCTAGCGGATTTTATATTGAATAAATAAAAAAGGTAAAATGCATTGTTATGGCAACATCTTGTTTACATTCATTTATATCCATGAATTTTACCTTAATTGATGAAAGCTAGTATTGCATATAGATATCCATTCAACACAAGGTAAACGGAATTGTATTTTTTGTTTTACCAGCTGCACCCTTTAGTGGAGATTCAGAAGCTAAACAATGCCACTTGAATTGAAGTTGATTACAACTGTTGGGCAATTGACTGGCTCCAACAAAGTACACCTTCAAGTGTTATTTTATATGATGGGAAAACAGCCAGGAAGCAAATGGAATCTATGAATACATTTTCACTGGTACAATACTCATTGTGTAAGCTCAATTATCCTTGACCTCAGTGTAGAGACCATTTTTTCATTGCACAGTTCATATCAGGAACACAGCTAAATGATTTCAAGCCTTTGGTATGATTTAATTGTGCTCATTGTTATACAGACAATGTTACATTTTACATCAAGCAGTAAATTCATATAAAGTACCTTCTACCTCCATTACGTATTCCCTTTGTCGAACAATGTAAGGCTCTATGCACAACTAGCATTGTATATGCTATAAGTATGCATACAATATAAATGGAGCAGAAACACGTATTAAATGCAAAGCGTTATAGCCAAAAGTGTATTCATGAAAATCACTCACTCTTTGCATGGTGGCATACAGGATTCTTATTGTAAAAAAAGTGAAGTCATTAAACCTTCTTTCCCCACCAAATTTTGTGGTCAATAGTGATTCTTAAGGTTCGTACACACGTGCGATCGCGGGTCCCACCCCGGGTCGCACGGTGTGTCTGAACGTTCGTTTCAGGCGATAATCGGCCCATGTATAGGCACTTTATCGGCCGAAGCGGCCGTTCAGTCGGGGGTCGTTAACCGGGTGGAGATCCGCCATACACAGGCCAATTATCGCCTGAAACGAATGTTCGTACACATCGTGCCTCGCAGGTCGGGACCCGCGATCGCACGTGTGTATGAACCTTTAGGACCAGAAGCCAGAAAACCTCTGCAAACATCAATCAGTAAATATTGCTATTTTATTTGACCCCAATAGCAGAAAAGGGCCCAGTTTCCTTCAATCATTAACAATGATGCTAATTACTGGTCGGTAAATATGAACAATGGAATTTGCCATGAGTATATATCAACTCATACCATAATCTCCTAACCATTTTTCAAACGGGGTGTTACTATCATTTTAAGAGGGAGCCATTGATTCTTACATAAGTTTATAAGCCTTGAATCCATTTGTGTTACATACAAATTTTGGGCTGAAACTCCATCCAGTTCAATCCTAACAAGCAAATAAATAAATAAAGCCACCACCACCCACATATTCCACCCACCACAAGGGCATTACCAATCAATTATGGTAATTATGGTCCTATGGCTGCAGTTAAAGGGCATGTCCAGCCTAAAATAAAGTCACCTTAGAAATGTTGGACTGTTGTACATCCATATTAAAGTGCAACTAGAGACCAAATATATTATTCATACAAACAATAGAATTCTAGTGCACAAACAGTTAATTGCATATTGGCTATCTCCATAAGTAGAGAGAGCCAACCTTATGGAGGTAGCCAATATGCAATTAGAACTTTTTGTGCACTAGAATTCTATTTTTTGTATGTATTATATTTTTGGTCTCTAGTTGCACTTTAATATGGATGTACAACAGCCCAACTTTTTATATATTGAGGGTTACATTGAAGGGTTGACCAAACCTTCTGGGAAATTGTACTCCACCCAGAGTTAGGTCATGTGCTCGTTTGAGCAAAGTACTTTAAACTAGAGGGTCAGCTTCAAGCATCCAGGCCACACAGGAGAAGCTGTCAGCTCATGTAGCCAAAGAGGCAAGTAACACTAGGTTAGAACCCAGTTAAATAAAGCAAACTTGACGTGGTGACTGGGCTTAAAATAATTTGGCTAACTTATTGAACTAATTGCGTTTATTTATCCAGGGTTTAGCAGGCTGTTTGTAGCAGCAACCTTATTGAGATAGCCAATATGCAATTAGAATTGTTTGTACACTAGAATTCTATTTTTTGTATAAATATTTTGTAATAGGGCCTTCTCTAAAATAACATAAATAGAGAACTACCCAGCAGCAGAGCTGTTTTAATATTTATCACCAAATAATGAGATTAAGGTTCACCGGGGCTGAAGGTAGCTCATTGAACCAACCCAGCCAGGTGTATACTAGACTAACAGCTATCTGTTGTAGACCTTATGCCTAAATACAAAACTACAACTTATCTCTTGCATTGTATAGCATCTCCCAAACACACTTTTAAAATCTGATTAGTCTAATTTAAAACTTAAATCTGATTGGATCTTGGGTATTGGACCTATACCCCTCCACTAAGTCTGATTGGTCCAATACCCAGGATCCAATCAGATTCAAGATTTAAATTAGTCAGCGCTTTCCCAGAGTATTGCCATTAACACTTTCAGTGCCAGCAGAGTATTACCCTTTCAGCTACCAGCAGTTCTTTCTGTTTTAAGTATCACTTATATGCTGATGGTACCCAAATTTACTTGCGCTAACCCCTGAAGTTCAATCCAAAATCTCTAAATGTCTGCTCTCTATCTCTTCCTGGATGGCGCACCACCACCTTAAACTTATTCCAAAACGGAATTAATAATTCCCCCCCCTAAACTGGGACCTAGTCCACCCTTCTTCATCTCTATTGACAATATGGTCATTATCCCAGTTGAATTTGCATGCTGCCTTGGAGTTATTTTTGACTCCATCCTTTCCTTCCATCATCACATTAACAATGTTGTTAGGACCTCTTGTTTTCTCCTTTGCAATATTGCCATTGCAAAGGAGAGGAGAGAGATGAGAGGCTGGGAGTCCAAGTAGTAGAATGTTACAGTAGTCAGGACGAGAGATTATAAGGGCATGGATGAGCATTTTTCTCTCCACTACTAAAATGGTCATCCATGCCCTTATAATCTCCCATCTTGACTCTTGTAACATTCTGTTACTTGGACTCCCAGCCTCTCATCTCTCTCCTCTCCAGTCTATCTTAAACTCGGCAGCTCGGATCATCTCGCTCTCCTCCAAAAGAGAACCCGCAACCCCGATACTTCAGTCCATAGGGTGGCTTCACATCAAACAAAGAATCAGATTCAATACCCTACTTGTAACCTTTAAATCCCTTCACTCTACTGCACCTCCCTACTTATCTTTACTCTTGGTCCCTTATGTTCCAGGCCGTGCCCACCATTCCTCGCAAGGAAATCTTCTCCACTGACCCCCAACTAACACTGCTGCCTCCCTCCTTAAACCATTCTCTCTTGCTGCTCCCTACCTTTGGAATTCTTAATTAATACTTTCAAATCTAGAATCTAAATCTGTTATCCTACCTTTCTGAGCATCAGCAGAACAAATGATTGTTAGCCCTTTTAAGCACTTTGTACCCACCCACCGCACTTGTATCTGTATGTTGTCCCTCCCACTTAGATTGTAAGCTCTTCGGGGCAGGGATCTCATTACTAATGTGTCAAGGCTTGTTGCACTTATATTAATTTATACAAAATTTATATATATATATATATATATATATATATATATATTTATATATATATATATATATGCTTTCTTAACCAATGTATGAAATTGTATTTAATTTAATTTTTATCTATCTGTATAATGGCTTGCACTTATCCCTTGTTTGTATACTTGTTTTTTTTAGTATACAGCGCTGCGTACCCAAGTGGCGCTTTATAAATAAAATTATACATACATACATACATTAAGGGGTCTTGCAGCTCGAACCCGACCCCCCTCCCCGGCACTTATAATTGCCCTTGTGGCCCTTGGAAGGGTCTTTGTGGCACTGACAAAGTGCCTTTTGGGGGTCCTGCAGTTAGAAACAAGGACCCCCATTGGTTCTTAGAAGAGCCCTTGTGGCGTGTCTTCTTTCTTTCCAACCGGAACCGGAACTGGCGGACGCAGTGGTGTCGGTGACATCAGCAGAATTGGTGTCACCGGTTGGGAAGAAGACATAATTTATCTACTAATAAAAGTGATTTATCTGCAAGCCAATCACTTTTATTAGTTTTTCAGTATAAAAATAGTTTATACTCAGGTCAGTTTATACTCGAGTATATATGGTACATACATTTCCTGCTGCCACCCATCACAAAGAATCCTTCTAAATGTACGTTATATGACACAGATAATCTTCCCTTCTCTATGAACAATCAAACCCTGAATGTGATAAATTTAGTGTAAAATTTTTTTTATGATTTATTCCGAGAAAGATTAATAATATGACTTTACTATTTGGCTTCATGGATACAGAGACACACCTTTTTCTACAATTGCCCCGAGTCAAATTTCCACTGGATTGTTTTTCCTTTCTATATTATCCAGAGCGTAAACCTTTATATATAAGAGGTTAAAAAACTGAGAATATTTGATTCAGAGATAACACAACAGTATTTAAAAAGACATCTTTCCCCTAACTTAATGCTCAGAAATAGCTGATTAAATCAATGTATTGCTTGTCTTTCTTTGTAGCCCCTTAAAAAAAGCACACAGTAATGCAGTTATTGCCCCCTCCTAGCTTAGGGACAAATTTATAAAGCCGCAGTATAACTTTTTAGCGATACCGCGGGTTAGTTAATTTACGATGCGGTCATACATTTACGACCGAACATTCGGTAACTAATGAACGTTCGGTCGTAGAACACCATGCGGTAGTAAACTACTGCAGTGATATTCTATGGGGATCGTAAATCTACAATTTCGTTATCGTAGATTTCCAATCGATAAATTTACGATAACGATCGTAAATTAACGATCGTTAAGCTGATCGTAAATTAACAATCATTTTTTAACAATCGTTAAAGGCACGGTATCGCTAAAAAGCAATACTGCGCCTTTATAAATACGGCCCTTAATAAGCTCAGGTATGCTCAGTGTCCATTACTGAGCATGCCTGAGATACATTTTTGGGCAGTTTCTTTCTTTCTATCTACCTAAGCTAAAGGGAGGGATTAAAAGGAAGGAAAAGGGAAAGATTCTATTAAGCTCAAACAGGTATATCTTTAGTTAGGAATAACATAGAAAAACACATGATACACAATTTTAATGGTCATTTTATGACCTTATAGGTAGGGAAGGCAAGTCAGTAGTTTTGTAATGCAAACATTGTAAAGCAGGTTAGGGCAGGTATCTTATTGACTGAGCAATATATCCTTAGCGGATCATTGAAAGAAAACTAATGTAACAGGGAACTGACTAAGCACAACACCGTAATTTTTCAGCTGATGATTCAAAACTTTAAATAACTTGGAAGTTGGCACACACATACACACACTAAATGCCAGTTTGGGTGTGTTCCTTTCTGCTAAAAGGTAAGTTTGTGCAAGTCTTTGAATATCTTTATTAAAAAGATTGTAAGTACTTGAATGCTGCATTTTCTGGCTGAGGTTTCCCTTGGGCGGACACCCTTTAGGGATTAATAGAGAATGAGTTACTTGTTTTAAAAGAACCTCCCCCTTTTTTTTTTTTGCAATAGTCAACGGTCACAGAGACAAAACAGTCAGTCTTTTAAGAATTAAATATTCATTCTATGCTTGATCTTGCAGAATTTTTAATGCTGCTGCGGAGGATCGCGTGTAAGGTAAATATCTTCTATCTTTGCCCGTGGCTCCTGGTCAATTGATTGAAGAACTGAAGGTAAGGCATAGCTCCTTAACCTCTTGGTCCTCAATCAATACATTAAAGGAATAGTTCACTTTTCAATTGAAATATTCATAGTAACATAGTAATTGAGGTTGAATAAAGACATACGTCCATCAAGTCCAACCTTTTCACCCTCCTTTTTAACCCTACCTAACAGTTGATCCAGATGTAGGCACTTACAGGTCCCAACAGGACTGTTTCTAGCCATCTTGGTGTCCTAGCATGATCAGATCGCAAGTAGTGTGGCCCAGCCCTCCAAGAGTATCGCCATTACCACTTTCAGTGCCAGCAGAGTATTACCATTAACCCTTCAATGCCGGCAGAATTTCTATTAATAATTTCAGTGCCAGCACTTTCCCAGAGTATGGCCATTAACCCTTCAGTGCCAGCACTTTCCCATAGTATTGCCATTAACCCTTCAGTGCCAGCACTTTCCCAGAGTATTGCCATTAACACTTTTAGTGCCAGCACTTTTCCAGAGTATTGGCATTAACACTTTCAGTGCCAGCAGAGTATTACCTTTAACCCTTTCAGCTGCCAGCATTGACATGATATGCAGCATGTACCTGTTGTCTCCTCCATTGAATTGTCCACTCTCAAGGTAGACTCTTTCAGCAGGGCCTTAACTAACCTAACTAGTCTAACCTAGCCTATCAAACTAACGAACGCTAATCCAACTTAACAAAATAATTTTAACAAAATCATATCTGTTACTAGGGAAAATTCTGTTTTTTCTTCACCGGTCAAGGAAAAAATGGTTCCCTCCCCCACTACTGCTTGTCTGCCGCCTTTCTTCTTCAGTGCAGGGGTGCCGCCTGAGACAAATGTCTCACTCTGCCTAATGGTAGATGTGGCCCTGTCCACTCTTCACCTACTCTAAGTTCTAATTGGAGAGTTGGGTGGAAGGAAGAAAGAGGCAGGGATAGGGATCTCATGGCTGCTAGTCACAGGGGCCACTGTTATAAAGTCTGCAGCAGTGTTAACTTGCAGTTTTTGAACTGCTCTTCTCAGTACTATTAGCTGAGATCATCCTCTCCCTCCTTCCTTCACCTTCAGTTCATTTGTAACATTGTTACCAAGTAGAGGGAGCTGAGTTCAGGCTCTCTACTCACTACAATGTTACAAATTACAGCTGAACAAGCAGAGCAGTTCTAACACAGCAAGTAAAAGCTGACAGGAAGATGCTATAGGGAGAACATTGGGCGCCCTTGTTTAACATAGGCATCCTAGCTCTTTGCCTAGGTGGCCTATGCCTAAAATGGGTCCCAATTACATTTCATCTGCTGCTGTTGGTAGCTGTTTGTGAGCTTGAACAGCAGCAGACTAAACAGCTTCAGTAATGGCAGTCAGCAACTGGCCACGTTGCCAGCATCACAGCTTTGACAGCTGTTACTCACAAGCTGCAGAGGAGAGGATAGTACCGCAGCATGGAAACAGGTTATATCTTTCTTTTAAAGGGGAAGTTCAGTGCAAATACATATACTTTTAAGGAAAAAAAACTGTATTTTTCCATCCCAATGACCTTAACTTGCCCATTCAGCATTTTTTCTGTGTATAAATAAATACTGACTTCCTGTTTGCAGAACCCCTAATAGAGACTGTTATGGTCTTGTCCTTGACCCAGCGCCTGGGTTGATTCAGTAGAGATCTGAGCATGTTTGACCCATCCAACAGCCAATCCATAGAAATTACAGTTAGGAGCATTCCAAGGAAGTGGTGCAATCTGGGAAGAAGAAGGACCATTACAGAACCTAGCAGCTCACTAATGTCAACAGCAGGGAATAGCAAGGGGTATAAATTGAACTGATTTTTTAAAATGGGAGAGAATATCTAGAATAACTAGGTGTGCGTAATATAAACTAATAATTTTTAAAATATTGATATTTTCCACTGAACTTTCCCTTTAAAGAAACTGTTATACGTTTAAAAATCCTGAAAATCTGATTTGAAAATAATTGGAATGGTTTGATTTCTGAACACAAATTTTTAAACAGAATTTTTTACTTTTCTACTGTATTAGACTTTTAATGCGATTTATGACATTTTTACCATAGTTTTTTTAATTTTCAACCACAATTTTTTTAAGCGATGACTCCCAAAATTCTTAAAGGGCATGTCCACCCCCAAAACTACAATTTAACCCACTACTGGCCCCACTGTGTAGTGCAGTAAAATCCTTACCTTACATCCCTGCTCCAAATGGTTCTCCTGTAATGTCCCTGTAAAGTCCCAAAAAGGGACCACCAGGAGCCTGGCAGAGTCCATATAGGACTCTGCCTCCTGTCTATCCTCCAGGAGTAAAATGTTATGAGCACTGCAGCCCCCCCCCCCCTCACTCTCCCATCCGTTTTCCTCTCCCTCCCTCTCCCACCCATTTTCCTCTACCTCCCCCAAGCACAAAACCCAATTTCTGTAGGGTAGGGCTCCCTCCCCCAGCCCCAACCGCTATAGTTATTTTTGCAGAAACTCCCCCGATCTATACTTACGTTACCTCTCTCCTCTCTCCTCCGACTTCTTTTTACAATGCTAAAGCATGCCATATACAGGGTCGATTTTTCGACTTGTTTGGTTGAATCTATCAAAAAAATTGATGACCGGTTTAGTGACTCTCCATTTGACCAAATGAATATATTGAGTGGTCAAAAAAAAATGCCAGTTGGGGCAGGCAGATAATTATTATCTATCCTTTTCTATCGGTACAAATCAATGGTTGGGAAGAAATCGCCCGTGTATGGCTTAAAGGATAAGTACACTGTAAAATCAAGTTATGTTCATTTGGAAGCTGTAGCTTTAAAAATACTGTTGCCATATTTTTATTTTACCTATGTCCCTCCAGAGCCTAGCTTTGTGCCTTGAAAGTTGCTGACATCTTGTTACTTGTTTGCTGAATGTTAATCTCAGCCCCTCTGATTTCCTCTGCTTTCTCCTGCTTGAGCCTCAAACAATAATGCCTGTGAGTTCCGTGCACGTGCATGTAACTCACAGGCATTACCATTTGATGCTCAAGCAGGAGAGTGCACGGAACTCACAAGCATTACTGTTTGAGGCTCAAGCAGGAGAAAGCAGAGGAAATCTCAGAGGGGCGGGGCTTAACATTCAGCAAACCAGTAACAAGATGTCAGCAACTTCCAAGGCACAAAGCTAGGCTCTGGAGGGACATAGGTAAAAAAAAAATATGGCAACAGTATTTTTAAAGCTACAGCTTCCAAATGAACATAACTTGATTTTACAGTGCACTTATCCTTTAGCAAAATCTTAATTCCATAGCAATAATATATGTTGCGAAAAACCAAGTTTAGACACAGACAAGGTTAAGTACAACAAATACATGCTTTACACAACATGTTTCAGCGTCAACCACCTTTATCAAGTGCAAACCAAATATAATCACATAACAGAAAGTTTGTTTCAACAGACCAGCCCCTCTACTTCCCTTTAGGTTTGAATTAGGTTAAAGGTCAAGTAGTCCGGGTATACAAATTTATTAAAAAGACAATGTTTAGAAATTGATTAGAATAATATTCGGTGTGTCCTTCTCTATATCCATAAGTGCTGCAACCCTTTTGTGTGATGTACAATCTCCATAAAGTTCAGATATTGATGATCCATAACGTAGATAACTTGTGCAAAATTGCAAATAAGTATTAAGAACAGATAATTATCTCAGGTTTGTGAGCCATCCAGCATCCACATATGAGAGTGACTGTGGTTACATTATTAAAAAATTACCAGTCATACATACGTAGAGGTGACCGTGTTATCATTATTAAAAATTACCGTTGTACATATTGGCAAAGCCCCATAAGTAAAAAGTGTCCAAAGAAAAATTACTATATACATGTAAAATTACACGTGTCCAATTTTGACGATATCCTTTTAAGCTAAAAAAAAAAAAAAACAGGTCCAGTACCGGTGGTTAAATTCAGAGTTGTTGCTAAAATATTTAATTGTCACGTTCTAGCAAAATAAAGTGACCTGTATGACACAAATAACAGTAATAAATAGAAACCTATAGCAAACAAAATTAGAGACATTTATATAGTTATAGATATCAAACTAGAAACTTAACATGCTACTAAGTTGTTATCACACATAGAAACTGCCCCCTAGAGGCCTATCTATTAATACATTTATAAAGGAGCATGTCTTCCGAACATGCCATTTAGTAAAAGCATAATAAAATTTACTATTACTGTTAGACTGACTTAAGGCTAGGTCCTACTTTGTGCATTGCTGTCCAATTTGAGTGTGTTTAGGACAATGCATTTTGTCCACGTTCCAGTCTATTTGCAGATTAACAGAAATGCATTTTTCTATGCATTTGTCTGCAGGTTTTTTTGCGTTCCTATAGACTATTATTAACTTGCGATTCTGACACACACGGACCAAAAGTCGTGCACGCATGCAGAGGGTGAAAGGGTTAGACTTGATGGACGTATGTCTTTATTCAACCTCAATTATTAAGTTACTGAAAGTACATTCACAGTTGTAAAGGTACGGCTGTACAATACAAGCGGTAGTACACTACTGCTATGATGTTGTAAAGGCGATTGTAATTTTTTAAAGGCACAATATCACAAAATAGAAATACTGCACCTTTAGAATTATGTCCCAAAGAGCGAATATGCAGACTATCAATAAATGAATAAGATCTAGTCAACCAGAGTGGCGTAACATCAGAGCCCTCGGCTGCGGAGGGGAAATAGAGGGCCCACAATCCAAGCGCTGATCTTGCGTATGAAGTAAATATACGCACAATCAGCTGTAGTTACCCCCCCCGCATGGTATCATTGTAAACGTTTATTATGTGCACATAAACCTGATTCATAATCAGTTTGTGAGTAGTCATTGATCTTTTTAGCATCCAGTTAATGGTTAACACAAAACTAAATTAGATTAATTGACGCTGAACACATTTTGAAGGATAGCTGTGTAGTAAATAAATTAAAATATATAAAATCTGAGAAGACTTCTCATACAATAGGAACATTCTCATATAAAAGCATTCCTGGAAATCCCAAATGTGTATGTAATAATTCCATGGATTCTATATATTATAAAATCCCCAATGTATATAATATATTTTGTTGGTAATATACAGCCCTGAAAAGGTAGATTACTGATGATTCAGCAGTTGGAAGTAAATTAATGGATGATAAAGGATTTTAGGAAGAAAGACTAAAAGCGGGTTGGGTTTCGGGACCGAAATTTGCAGGTCAGGTCGTGGGTATGAAGCTGATAGAAAAGCAGATTGCTGGTCGGTGCAGGTATAGATTTTTCGGGTCGTGCTGGATGCGGTTCTGGAAAATTAGACCCGTGCAGGACTCTAGTTCAGTATATCCTGCGATCTTTTGCGATCCCAGTGTTTAGTTTTAAATGAGTTTATAAGCAAGCTCCTTTTCTGTCTCCTGAAAATTAAATGTCAGACACCAACAGTCTCCATTTCCTAATTTTGTATGAATTAGTCTACACTTTTTATTTATATAACACTACAGGATAGATGACATATGGAAGCTACAAGATTGTTATCTGCCTTGGTTCAGTGAAAGAAACCAGAGTTTGTTAATATAAAGAATGCTTGAAATTATTTACAGGCTGTATTCCAATTTTTGTATTTAAAGAAAAGATCATTTTGTTGTTTTGTTACTGTTCACTGGAGATCCCCAATCTGTAACGTTAGGAATGGTGCTTGTGAAATACAGCATGTTCTACAGTTCTACTAAACGTGTTTGGAGGAAATCACACCTAATATTGACTTAGGGCTAGGCCACACTTGGGTGATTTTTACTGCATTTGCGCCTGCGATTTTTTTTCCGAATATAGGAATCGCAGCAACGTGCATTTTCGGGTGCAATGTGATTGTGCATCCGTTTGCAATACGCAATCGCCATTTATATGCCCAATGCATGCGATTTCGTATCTGAAAAAGAGAAATTGCATGCGCAAACATGCATGATTGCGTGTGCAGCTAACAGTGATTTTTAAAACTTTTCTTTTTTAGTTGCATTTAGTGAAAACAAGTTATGTTTTCCTGTTCTTTTACCTATTTTGAGGACGTAGTACAGGTCATGTGAGCCAGCCCAAAGATAAGGGAAACTTGCAAGCACAACAGAGACTCTCAGGCCATGCTAGTGCGATTTTTGTGCGATCGCATGCGATCATCATTTTTATGCGCAATCGCATGCGATTTCCTATCTTAAAAGGCGAAAAGAAGCAAAATTGTGTGCAAATCACACCGGAATCAAGAACGCAATTGGTTGTGATTTCGTGGTTGCGATTTCGTGAGTGCTTCTGGTGCGATGCAGTGTGGCCGTGCCCTAAGGGTCTGTACAGACACAAGGATCCCTGCACGATGCACGACCCCTGACTGCCCGACAAATGTCCGGCACAGCCGAGAGTTTTGATGATCCATCTTGCCGGATCATCCACGATGCCTGAACAAGTTTTCCAATATTTCACAGTAGGGCATGGGTGATATATCCACTTTAACAGCATGGTTTTTATATCATAAAACAATAGAATATAATATGAGTCTAAAACACTTTGGGTAACATAGTAATTGAGGTTGAATAAAGACATACGGTCCAACCTATTCACTTTTTTTTTTAACCCTACCTAACAGTTGATCCAGAGGAAGGCAAAAAAAAACCCAGCTAAAAGGGGGGGGGGGGATTCCTTCCTGACTCCAAATGGCAATTGGAGAGTATCAACCAGATCTAATGTATATGTATTAAAGGGCATGTCCACCCCTAAAACTATAATCCCCCCAACTACTGGCCCCACCATGTAGTGTAGTGTAATCCTTACCTCACATCCCAGCTCCATCTGGTTCTCCTGTAGTCCCCCCCCAAAGTCCCAAAAACTGACGACCAGGAGGCTAGCAGAGTCCATATAGGGCTCTGCCTGCTACCTGGCCTCCGGGAGAATTCTGCCATGCGTACTGCAGCCCTTCTCCCCCCTCCCTCCCCCTCCCTCTCCCTCCCTCTCCCTCCCTCTCCTCCTCTCCTCCCGTTCTACTATCCCTCCCCTAGTGTAAATCCCCTTTAATATCCTGCTCCCCATGTCCCCCAGCCCCAACCGGGTATTTTTTATATTCAGAAAGCGCCCCAAACTCTTACTTACCTCTCCTCTTTCCCCCGCTGCGCTCCCGGCCTTCTGCTTGCAAAATGCAAGCAGAGGGGCGGGACCGGCAGTTGGGGCTGGGGGACATGGGGGAGCAGGATATAAAAAAATACATTTTAGGGTGGACATACCCTTTAATACCAGTTATTCTCAATTTGTTTTAGTTTCACCATTCTGAGTGTAAAGAAACCTTTCCTTGTCTGAAGATGAAACTTCCAATCTTAATGGATGTCCACGAGTCCTCTGGTATGACCTATTAGTGACAATGCACCAGAGAGTTTACTGTATGGCCCATTAATATATTTGTATAAGGTTATCATATTCCTGTGCAAATGTCGCTTCTGCAATGTAAACAGCCCCAACTTGTCTAATCTACCTGCATATTTAAGCCCCTCCACAGAGTTATTTATGGTGTAGGTGGCACAGGGATTATTACATCCCAAATGCATCACCTTACATTTATCAACATTGAATCTCATCTGCCATTCTGCTGCCCATTTTGATAATCTATCTAGGTCTGCTTGCAGCACTTGCACATCATTGGAAGTTTCCAAAGCTCTGCATATTGTCATCAGCAAACACAGAGACCTTACTCTCAATGCCCCCTTTCTAAGTCATTTATAAACAGATTAAACAGAAGCGGCCCCAGTACAGACCCTTGAGGCACTCCACTTAGAACTTTAGCCCACATAGATGTAGCTCCATTTACCACCACTCTCTGTTTGCGATCCAATAACCAATTCTCTATCCATGAACAAATGTTTTCTTCTAGGCCAGGGTAGGGTACATTTATTCACTTATTCAATTAAGTGATTATTTGCTGCAGGAGGAACGGTGGTATGTGAATGTATAACAGTATACCAATGCAATGAGCATCAAGGTTATCAAGGTCTCTTTACAGACATGGGTCATTAGATATTACTAGACATGTCTATTGTCAGCATGTGCTAACTAGGGAAATCGTGTATCCTACTACTCCAAAATTTGGACCCGGTTTTTGGAGTGGTACAGTGAGCCTTAAGCCTTACACTTACAGCAGTGTCTAAAGGTCCGTACAGGTCCTACCCACAATGCATGACTGTATGAGGTCAACGTTTATGGGCGCTCGATCGACCCGGCGGATTATCAACGATGCCTGACCGAATGTCAATAGACTTACAATACTCATCACACAGTCCTGCATTGAGGGATGGCTTCGCGATCACACATCTGTATGAAGCTTTAGTAATTACATATTTTCTAACCAATCAGTCTCACAAAAAACCCTGCAACTGAATAACTACTAAATTAGTAGACACAAATTTTTCTCATAAACAGGGTTATTCAATAAAAGTTCTTATCGTTTAAAATGGTGCTAATTTTGCCCCAACCAATCAGATCTTCTTTAGCATTTGAAAGCTAACATCTAATTGGTTGGGGCAAAATTAGCACCATTTTAAACGATAAGAACTTTTATTTTATCTCCCTGAAAGTATTTAAGCAAAAAAGGAACCAGAAATACTTTACTAGAGGTGTCCGACAACAGTCCTTTCAATATGACCAATAATATCTACCTATTATAAATAATTAAAGCAAACTGCACATCCTCAGGGCAATTTTTTTTTTTTTTTTACATATTTACAAAATTCATTATTCATTTAGTTGCCCTTTAAAAATGTGGGATTGCTTGTTTTGAACATTTCTTATGGATGGTAAATAAAAAGACTTGGAGCGTTAACTGTTCTAAGCAATTGTTCTCAAGTGTTTGGAACGGTCTATATGTTTGACTGCAATTTGTATTGGTTTTATTTCTTTAGTAACTTTTGGCTCTTGTCCACCAGCAAGATCCATTGATTGTTTTAATTCTTATGTTCCAAGAAAAGGGATTTCTAGGAAAGAGGAAAGAGTTCCATACATAGCGTAGGTTCTTGCAACTGCACCACATAATGACATATACTCTAGGTTGTTTTTTTCCCACTATCAGTGCAGTCCTGCTTTTAAATATAATTTTTATAATAAATGTTTTCTAAATGCTTTGTAAACACTACTTATGTGTACATGGGGGTATCTTTACTATACCCATACCAGGGCAAATGTATACAATAGGTAAACAAGTTAATAAGGGGCAATACAGGCTTAAAACTGGCTAAATTACAGAAACAGACTCCTATACAGAGAGCCACAAAATTTATCATGTTAATGTTATGCTAACTTATTTACAAAGGGGTTAGCATTACTTTAAATGGCATCCACATCCAAAACAAGATTTTAGTATTCTATTCCCCCCCTCCCCCCAATATCAAAAAAAAACCCCTCTTTCACTTCCAAAAACCTTTTTATCAGGCCGAAAAATTACACGGCTTTTCGGCTGCGACCTACCATTAGTTCGTTTGAATCGGATGAATGGACAATCGGGCGTGTCTGAAAACCACGGCTGATCTTGCGGTCCTCTATGGACTACTTTTGCCGCAACCGACAGGCCTTTGTCCTAGGCAACTGGTCAGATGTGCAATATGGCTGGTTGGGATGCATGTTCTCTTCATGTTTACCCAGATTTCCAGACTGGATCTGTTCCTAAACCAAGTTACACTAAAAGATAGATACCAACAAGCTCAAGAAAGCTCAGAAAGATTTTGCACATGCTCACGTTTCACTGTGACATCATGCATCACGATAGTGACTGCCGGTCTTCCCGGAAGAGCTACAAGCAATTTAATATCCCGTTTATGGCCCTTTATCATGACTTTTTAAATGCCTGCAGTTTGGTCACACAAGTGCAAAATTAAATCTTCACCCCCTCTGCGGCTCTCAGAAAATGAGCCTGAAACTGTTTTCCTGGGGACTTTAACAATTGGATTTAATTATTTTTGCACTGTTGCTTGTATTACTATGTAATTCCTCTATAAGGGTATGTTTGAATTAAAGGGCATCTCCACCGTCCCTTTAATCTATATTGTAAGGCATACAATCCCACCCCCAACTGCTAAGTTAGAAGTAGCTGTAAGTGCAGTCTGGAATTGATTTTTTAACTTCTAACTTAGTGGTTGGGGGTGGGAGGGTTTGAAGAGAGAGATCGGGAGGGAGGGGGGGTGAAAAGGCTCCTGTGCGCATGTCACCATCCCTCCCAGAGGCAGAAGGCAGCAATGTTTGGACAGGAAGACAGACACTCTTTACTTTCCTGGACTTTGGCTATGGACTGCAGGAGAACCATAAGGAGCAGGTATGCAAGGTAAAGATTTTTTTAAACTGTACAGTGGGGCCAGTATGCGGTTAAATTTTAGTTTGGGGGGGCATGCCCTTTAAACTTTTATATCTTGTGCCTTCTGGGGGTAACCTAATGATTAATTCTTTATGGTAATGGTTCACCCAAACATTTTTCATATTAAACTGTCCACATATTTCTAGGTACACAACATGACGAATCAATGTATGGGCATTTCTACTACACAGCTCTAGTCTGTAGACCTTAACACTGACCTGCTCCCCTCCCACACTGAGATCAAACAATACACACACACAATACATTTCCTCATTTGGCTGAGAAGACTTATTATATTTTAAATGGACAATTTTCTCAAACTTAAACTGATCCTGATTCAGGTAAAAGCCTTTTATTCAAACCATTCAAGTCTATGTAGGGGTGTGGCCACCTATTTTTGAATGATGACCTACCCATGTGTCTGTTGGGGCATTAACCCAACTTATATTTTACTGATCTTTCTTTTATAAGTTAAAAACACTGGGGAGGACTTTATATGCAGCCAATTCACACACTTGATTTCTAAAATAAAAGGTTGCTTGCTGTCTTATCTTCAAATGAACCCTGTTATCTGTTCACTAATTGCAGGCAGTAATAAAATATGGTTGATAAAAGGTGAATGCTTCCTGCTTCTCTCTAGCCCTGGTTTGACAGCACAATTTACATCTAAGGCTGGGTACACAAGAGCCGATATTTTTGTCCGACCGACCAATTCATGGCACTTTTGGTTGGTCGGCCGAAAACATCGGCTGGTGTGGGGTGGACGGCTGCGACCGACCTCGATCGTGCGTTCATCCGAATTGGACGAACGGATGATTGGACGTGTCAGAAAATTACAATTGATCGTGCGGTTCCCTATGGGAACGCTCTATCGATCGTTTGCATTTTCGAGCCTGGTCTACCCTGGTTTGATCAATAGATGTTGCTGTTCTCCATAAATCCATCAGAACTTCATGAAAGTGACCAAGGTAGCCCCTGGGTCAAATGATTGGTAGATTTTTTGACATACACAGGCAAGAATTTGGGGAAATGGTCAGCTCTAGCATATAGACCAGAGATTATGTTAAAAACAATTTAGTGGCTTTGTTTAAGTTATGTCATCACAACTAAAACACTTTTTATACAAAATAATAAAAATATTCTTTCATCTAATATTTAGTAAAAAATATTTCTTGTACTAAGGAGGCAGGCTGAGTTTATTTTGGCTATGACAAAACAGATCCTTTTATTACTCCATAACTAATGTCATTTATTCTGGTGATTTACTGTTATTGAAGCAAAAACATTAATCACTGAGTGGTTTACATCTCCCTATGCCACTTCCCTTTAGAATAACAGAGAGTTAAATCCCAAGGCTTACATATTCATTTCATAGTCTATGGATTCTTGGAAAGCAGAAAGAACATATGAGAGGAAATAAAACACAGGGAGATTCAATAAAAGTTCTTATCGTTATAAATAGTGCTAATTTTACCATAACCAATCAGATCTTATTTAATATTTGAAAGCTGATTGGTAGGGCAAAATTAGCATCATTTTTAATGATAAGAACTTTAATTAATTAACCCTGTATATGTGCAAAACACCAGCAGTAAACTGTATATAATAGATTTCATGTCTCTCAACTGATTAAAAAAAACAGTTTTGTCTAACTTAAGGGTTTTACCAAAATTGTATGGTCAAAAATAATTGTTTATTTAAACTATTTATTGGTGAAGTGAGTCTAGATATCCTCCTAATTGTTAGGAACAATACTGCGCCTGTGCCCTCTACACTCCTGCTTGCAGCAGTCAGAGGAAGCACTGTGTCTCAAGCCTGCCTTCCTTAATAGTCTGCACAGGTTTTTTATGGTCTCAAACCACTTTGTGTTTGCTTGAGCTAGTCCCAATCAATGTACAACAGCAGAGTGCAGACAGGTAATACTGCCTGGGAGTTGTAGTTTTAAGAACACAGCATAAATATCTACACTCATATAAAGATGTTTTTTTATTTTACTACAGCTCCAACTGCTCCCTACCCATAATGCTCTGTTGTGGTACCTACTCATTGTAACTTTACTGTCTCCCATAATGCAAGTTTAGACAGTGGGTAGAGATTAAATTGTATGTTCTGCAGGACTAGAGATGGACTAGAACTCGAATTCGAACCCGAGTTCGAGCCGAACTATTCCAATTCGAACGAATTCGAACTTCTCGAACTATCCCGGACCCGGATTTTCGATATTTTAGGACTTTTGATAAATATCGAATGTTCGACCGTTCGAATATGCGAGTAAAATGGCTATTATACCTATATGGGAGCATCGAATCCACGAGTAAAGTGTCCATTAAAACCTATATGCGAGCATCGAATCCGCGAGTAAAAAGTCCATGGTATCTAGGCACGAACATCGAATCTGCGACTAAAGTGTCCATTAAAACCTATACGCGAGCATCGAATCCGTGAGTAAAATGTCTATGGTATCTAGGCATGAACATCGAATCTGCGACTAAAGTGTCCATTAAAACCTATACACAAGCATCGAATCCGTGAGTAAAATGTTCATGGTATCTAGGCACGAACATCGAATCTGCGACTAAAGTGTCCATTAAAGCCTATACGCGAGCATCAAATCTGCGAGTAAAATGTACATGATACCTAGGTGTGAACATCAAATGTTCGAACGCAAGAGCTTGTAAAATTGATTTTTCGAATGTCCTGGATATTCAAACATGTTCCCCAGACCATTTCCCAGGTCCCACAGCCATTTACATTAAGTTACCATTAATATTTTATTTGTATTTCATTAGAACTTTTTGAACTATTTGACTTTGGTTCGTAGTTTGGACAGTTTGAGTTTGTACTTACTGGGGTTCGGGTTTGGGTCCATCACTAATTAGATACTGAATACTGATAATATATATATCCTTTATATTATATAAATATATTTATATCTTCATAGGAAATTATATTGAGTTTTTAGGAGCTACCAATGAAGCGGGGGTATAGGATATTACATATAGGAAAGGTGTATATGTAAGTGTGTACTATGTCTCTATTACAATTTAAATGAACATAAAAGTATAGCACTGACTTATATTAGGTACAAGGCAAAATATTACAACTTATAAAAATTACATAAACTTATTTGCAAAGCTGAGATTCCTATTTTAATATGGTATAGTCAAAATGGGAGGTTAAACCACACCCCTGTGACTGCTAAGGGGTCTCCATGTGAATACTGAAAGGAAGTGGTAATGTCAGTATATGATGTGCAGTTTTTAAAACATCTGGCAGTCATAGCCAATCCAAAAAAAGTTTCTGTATGCTACACAGGACGTGATGTGTACTGTAATATACATATACACCAAGGCTCCTTATATACCACCTCCAGCCTGCAGGTGGCATCAGTGAGTAATAAAAGACAAGACATCCCTGCTCTCCATGGCTAGGAGGAGAGAAAGTGAAAGGGCAACTATAGTGAAAAAATGACCTTGCATCATCTTAATGTATACATTAATACATGTAAGTAGCACATACTCTGAGGTTTGTGTGTCGCTGCATTCCTTCAATACAGTAATTTATTTGCTCAGGTTCGGTATCTCTCCTCCTAATCTTAACCGACACCTCCTTCCATCCGGCTAGACTCTCTATAAGGGCAAGCATGCTCAGTAATCACTAAGAGGCAGCACTGGAAGAGAGTATTTCCCATCATGCAATTTAAATGATTAGCATGAACACTGTGTCCATTCCAGTTATAGCAAAACTGCACCTAGCAGAAGATAGTTCAGACTGGATATCTAAAGATAACTATTTTTTCAGTATAGATGTCCTTTTATACCTGTTACCTTAAAGTAAATGTACAGAAAGTGCTTGCAATAAACTTTGATTTTTGTTGCAGTATTTGAAAGGTCTTTTTACTTATGTGCGTCCTGCCACAGGAATGGCGGCAACATAACATAGTAACTCTTTAGTTGCCACCATTCCAGTGGATTAGCCAATTATTCACTTTCTGTATAAGTTATCCAAGTTGTTTTTTCTGACTATGCAAGGCTCTGGGCCAGGGATTTCCATCCTGCAGCCCTCTAGATTTTTGAAAACTACAACTACCAGCATTCCTCCATTGCAGAAGAACCCAAGGAATACCGCATATACTCGAGTATAAGTCGATCCGAGTATAAGTCGAGGTACCTATTTTTACCTGAAAAAAAACTGATTGACTTGAGTATTAGTCGAGGGTAGAAATTATCACCACTACTGCCTTCTGATTCTGTGTTGTTTTTAGGCTTTAGTTGCCCTTTAAATGGACTGCAGAATTCCCATACATGAATCCCATCAACAACTTTCTATGCAGGTTAACACAACAATTGCAGAATTTGGATCTAAATTAGGACTTGACCCGAGTATAAGTCGAGGTTAAGTTTTCAGGCTAATTTTAAAGCCTGAAAAATTCGACTTAAACTCGAGTATGTATGGTACTGGAAGTTCTAGTTTTTCAACGTATGGAGGGCCATCCCTGCTCTGGCAATAGAGCAATAAATTGTTAGTGGACATATATTTATCAGATCATCTCATAATTGGGGACACTTATAATTAATAGTAACAGGGCTGCATTAAAGGGTATGTCCACCCTAGAATACAATTTTTAATATAAGACTCCCCATGGGCTCCCAGCCCCAACCGCTATATTTTTTTTTATAGAAAGCCCCCCAAACTCTACTTACCTCCCCTCTTTCCTCTGCCGCGCTCCCGGCCCTCTGCAAGCAGAGGGGCGGGGCCGGCAGCCGCATCTGTGATTGGCTGAGCGGCAGCCAATCACGGACGCGACTGCCGGTCATTCAGTGCAGCGGAGGAAAGAGGAGAGGTAAGTAAGAGTTTGGGGAGCTTTATAAAGATAAAAATATAGCGGTTGGGGCTGAGAGCCCAGGGGGAATCTTATCTTTTAATGATTTTACGCTTGGGGGAAGGAATCGGGAGAGGGAGGGAGAGGGAGGGGGAGGGAGGGGGAGAAGGGCTGCAGTACGCATGCCAAACTTCTCCCGGAGGCCAGGTAGTAGGCAGAGTCCTATATGGACTCTGCTAGCCTCCTGGTGGGCAGTTTTTGGGACTTGGTGGGGGGACTACAGGAGAACCCTATGGAGCTGGGATTTGAGGTAAGGATTACACTACACTACATGGTGGGGCCAGTAGTTGGGGGGATTATAGTTTTGGGGGTGGACATGCCCTTTAATTACAACCTGATTGTATTCATATTGCAGTGATTCTGACAGCCTTGCTGCATGATTTCAATGTACAACCCCTAACTGCCCTTTGAGAGTGCTTGTCAGAGAATGGTGGAACTAGTAGTACAACTACATATATATTAGGCTTGCTCACAATTCTGTAGGCTATTTGGCTAAAGTAAAGCAAATTCAGGTTCTACAAACAAAAATCTATCTTTATCATTTATCAGTTATATCAACATGTATGTGCTGTTTATGGACTGCTACACAATGACACCATAGGTAATAAATCTAGGAGCCAAAGATTATTCATTTCTGCAGTTCAACTGAACAGCCAGCCACTTACTTAGTGATGTCACTACTCGGCACCAGGCAGTAAGACAGGCGTTGCGTATGGACGTCATCCTGCATCCGGAATGGGAGGAAAAGAATTCACAATTATTTACTGTGACCCGAGTACTTACCTCTCTTATTTACCTCTTACTTACCTCACTGAACTTGGGGGGCTTTCCTGGGGGGGTGCTGTCCATAAAAAAAACCTCATTGCTTGGCACTGCAGTGTTTGGAAACTACAACTCCCAGCTACTAAAGCATGCTGGGAGTTGTAGTTTCTAAAACATCTGGAGTGTCAAGGAAAGAGGCTTTTTTATGGACAACAGAGTTCCCATACAGTAATAGCCATACTGGATTTGGCTATTACTGTATGGGACTACTGCTGTCCATTTAAAGGGCAAATAAGTACAGTAAAAGGCAGTAGTTGTCATAATTTCAACCCTCGGCTTATACTCGAGTCAATCATGTTTTCTTACTTTTTGAGGTAAAAATGGGTACCTCGGCTTATACTCGGGTCGGCTTATACTCGGGTATATAGGGTACAATAATGCAGCCCTTTTAATTACATTATCTGTCTGTCAGGCTCTGTGTAATACAAGGTTTGTTACCATGTAACCTTCATTTATGGCTTTTACATGTGTGTGGGGAGGGATGGGATAAAACAGTTTTTTCTTTGAGTTTTCAGGGAATAACTGGAAGATTTATTGACTTTATTAATTATTATAATGTGGGACTGGTAGAGAGGTCTTAGAACTTTCTCCTTGATCTGCCAGTACACGCATGTCCTGCTTACTCTTACACATGGCAGCGTCTGTTCTGTTAATAGTTAGAGGGATATGGTAATTTACTACATAGGGACGACCGTAGATATGTTAGGAGGGTAGGAGGGCGTGTCTATACATGCCATTCACTTTGATTGACAGTTCCTACCTCTGAATCTTAAAAAAGTATAAATCTAATATCTACAAAACCGGTGGACGGATTGGAAAGAGAAACACATGTTGGGGGATGGGATGAATTATAGTTTAATAGTATGAGGTTTTTAAACGTTTGAATTTGGGAATTTGGACACTATAGTTGCCCTTGAAAGTAGATAGAAGAGTGTGGTGTGTGTTCCTGATGGGACTGATCTGTTTGGTGTGATCCTGTAATAATCGTCCGGGAGGCCGGGGTACTTACGAGTACGCTTTAGGAGGAGGCGCTCCGATGGCTGGTGGGATTGCAGAACTGGATACAAGAGACTGCTGGGAACTGTAGGCTGAGGAATGGCAGCTAGGTGCTGCTGGAGAGAAAGCAGGATACTGGAATTGGCAAGGAGTCTCTGGAACAGGCAAGGTAAGTCTCTGGAGCAGGCTAGGTAAGTAGTTGGTGCAGGTATGGCAAGGATTCTCTGGAACAGGCAAGGTAAGTCTCTGGAGCAGGCTAGGTAAATAGTTGGTGCAGGTAAGGAACAGGATCCAGGGCAGGTAGCTAACACTACTATCAGGCACCGGGTCCAGGAGGACGTCGGTTTTTGAATTCTCGCGCCGCCCACTCGGAAGTGCTGCGCGGCAGGTAAGTTCGTGACATATCCCTTATACAGTGTGATGTCCTGATTGAATGCAACACAAAATCCTGTGTATAACATCCTGTTACCACCTGTTGGGAGGACAGATATTGGACAGACAATTTACCTTATTGGATACAAACTCTGAGGCAACAGATAAGTGTACACCAACTTACAAGGACACACAATATGCAGGCATGGTCAATATTTAAAGTGGTGCACCATAGACAGGGACTACTCCATTGCAGCACACTGTTTGTGGGGAAACCTGTTTTGTTATTAAATCGTTGCAATATTTACTGTTAAATATAATTAATACTGGTTTATCTTGTTTAAAGAAAGTAACTGGACTGTTTTTGCCGCACCACCAGAGTAACCCACTGTGTGCCATGCTACCCATATATATCTCATAAAGCAGTGATCTGTACATATTGGTGGCAGCTGAGCTGGTAATACCATTTATTCTACCTGTTTTCTCTGTATATTTGTTCTCTGTATTAAGCTATGGAGGCTGCTACTGATAGTATTGATTTAAATCCTCCTGTCCTTGTACCTGGAGATGAAATGCCCCAATTAGACTCAGTAGCTCTACAAGACCCAATTGCCAAATATATTTATAAACCTGGTCCATTTGATGGGGTAACCAGACCTGTTTAGGATCTCCAGTCACCCAATGGAGCTGCTTAGTTTGAACTATATATATATATATATATATATATATATATATATATAATAATATATATATATATACCAATACAAACACACACACACCTACAAAATGTGAAAGTGTGCCGGCTGGTGCCACAGTGAAAACTATGGGGCATATTTATAAAGGAACGAAAATAGCGCCAAAAAATTACCGCCGCACATCGCGGGCACGAAAATAGCGCTATCGCCGTATTTATAACAGCGAGCACCATTCCCGCGATATGTATCGCGGCCGCGATGTGTTGCGGTAATTTTAAGCCCCTTCGCGGCGATACTGTATAGACTTAAAATCCCTTCCCGACGCATCTCCTAAGGGAGATCCCGCCCACAACCCCCCACGGCGGCGGAGACCACCCGCCGCTTCCCAGCAGCCCCTCCCAACCCGTTCCCCGCTCGTGGCAATCTCGGAACGGGAGGCTAGGAGGGGCTGCCGGAGGGGCCGCGCACCCCCTCCCCGGCAACCCCTCCAAGCCCCCCCGCCCCGCCGCTCCCGGGGAGGGGAAGGGAGGGAGCCGCTGGGAGGGGTGAGCACCCTCCACGGGGCCCTGAGAAGGGCCTTTTGGGGCTTAGGGGGTCCCGCAGCTCGAACCGGGACCCCCCCTCCCCGCCCTTGTAAGGGCCTTTGCGGCACTTACAAGTGCCCTTGGCGCTCTAACAAACCTTTGGGGCTTAGGGTCCCGCAGCTCGAACCAGGACCCCCTCCCCGGCCCTTGTAAGGGCCCTTGCGGCACTGACAAGTGCCTTTGGGGCTTAGGGGTCCCGCAGCTCGAACCGGGACCCCCCCCCTCCCGGCCCTTGTAAGGGCCCTTGCGCACTGAAGTGCCTTTGGTAGGGTGCCCGCAGCTCGAACCGGGACCCCCAGTGTGCGGCTCTTAAAAGAGCCCTTGGCCGACGTCTTTCTGGCGACACCAACCCCACTCAGGTCGCCGATGCCAGGCGGCTCACTGCGGCCGCCATTGAGCCCGCTGGCACCGCCGGCCTCAGCGGAGCCGATGTTGCCAGCCACTTCTTTCTTCTTTCTTCAGCCATCTCCTGGCTGGCATCTGAGTTCCGCAGCGGAAAGCTCCTCTTTATTAGGTTTGCAGAAACCCCTAATTCATTTCTGATTGGTCAATTTTTAATGCTTGGTTTGCATGCTTTACATTAACCAATCAGATTACTGGAAAGTTCTGAAATCTGATTGGTTAATGTAAAGCATGCAAACCAAGCATTAAAAATTGACCAATCAGAAATGAATTAGGGGTTTCTGCAAACCTATAAAAGAGGAGCTTTCTGCCGCGGAACTCAGATGTCATCGCAGTAGATGGCTGAAGAAGAGAGCGCTGGCAACATCGGCTCCGCTGAGGCCGGCGTGTGCCAGCACTCACTGGCGGCCGCAGTGAGCCTGCCTGGCATCGGCGACCTGAGTGGGGTTGGTGTCGCAGCCCGAAGACGTCGCCCAAGGGCTCTTTTAAGAGCCGCACACTGGGGGTCCCGTTTCGAGCTGCGGGACCCCCCCAAAGGCACTTGTCAGTGCCACAGGGCCGGGGAGGGGTTCCCGTTCAAGCTGCGGGACCCCTAAGCCCCAAAGGCACTTGTCAGTGCCGCAAGGGCCCTTACAAGGGCCGGGGAGGGGGTCCTGGTTCGAGCTGCGGGCCCCTAAGCCCCAAAGGGCTCTTGTTAGAGCCGCAAGGGCACTTGTAAGTGCCGCAAGGCCCTTACAAGGCCGGGGAGGGGGGGTCCCGGTTCGAGCTGCGGGACCCCTAACCCCAAAAGGCCCTTCTCAGGCCCTGCTGGGTGTGCCTCCACCCCTCCCAGCGGCTCCCTCCCTTCCCCTCCCGGGAGCGGCCGGGGCGGGGGGCTTGGAGGGGTTGCCGGGAGGGGGTGCGCGGCGGTGGTCGCGACCACCTGCTGCGGCCCCTTCCCGGCAGCCCCTCCAGCCTCCCATTCCGAATTGCCGCGAGCGGGGAACGGGTTGGGAGGGGCTGCTGGGAAGCGGCGGCGGCCGCGGGGGTTGTGGGCGGGTGGGCGTGTCTCCCGGGCGGGTGCGACCACCCGCCGCGGGTTGCCTGCCCTCCCCGCCGTGGGAGGCTAGTATCGGCTGACTTCAAGGTGGCGAAGCGAGCGAACCGTACCGCCGCTTTATAAATAAAGCGGCGGTAACAGGTAGTATCGCCGCGAGGGTTAACGCTTCGTTAACTTTTCGCGGCCGTTTCGTCGGACATTTATAAATCGCGTTAAACGCATTTATGCGTTAATGTCCACGAAAACGGCCGCGAAAAGTTAACGAACCTTTATAAATATGCCCCCAAGTGTGGTTACAGTGGATATAAATAACATTTATATACATTTATATAACATTTCAGGGTTTTGTATATGCTAATGCTGGTGTTAAAGTTGCGCTGGGGTTAAATCCCTTTCCTAATTTTCCCTCAGGCACAAATCCTGTATTAAATACCATTTACCCGGATCGATTGTGGCTCAGGGTAAATGAGGCCCATTGTGTTTGTGTGACTTTGGCTGCATTTATTATGGAAGCACTTGATTGCCTGTACTGCTGGTTGGAACCCTGAATCTAGTTATTTAAACTTGTGTTTTTTTGTATTACTGAATTGGTATATTTATGGTTATAGTTTACCCAACATCAGACATCATTATTGTACACAGACACCCTCTGTAACTTACAGGACATTATAAGACTTCACTGAAATATCTATCATAATAACACAATTTTGAGATCAAAGGAAAACATAAGTTATACTAGTGAAATATTTCTGCTACCAAATTTCTAAGGCCCCAGAAATCCTGTTCCACTTAACACATATAAATACAGTCTTCGTTACAGTCTCGTTAGCACCTTTTCAATCTAGTCACTGCTGATTATTTTAACCCCTTAAAATAAAAGTGCCACTACTACTAACAGCTGACAGACAAGCCCATTTAAGGGTGGGGCCACATTACAGCAGATGTCACTGCACGTTCTGTGTGCATTTCTATTTGATTGCACTGCGATCTGCACAATGTTGTACAATCGGAGTATGCGATCAGCAAAGAAAATTGTCATCGCATTTGGTCCGAATATCAGATCCCAGTGTGGCCAGACCAATTGGCCAACACCAGCATACGATCAGATCACAATTGCGATTATATAAAATGATCCCTATGAAAGGCAGGCTGTGTGCCAGAAACACGTGTATCATTGTTTTGTCACGTAAATACATTGGTTCCTAACCCTGTGATTGCACAAGTATTCTGAGATGAATTTGGTTCATTGCTTTGATTGTTAAAATGCCTAAAATTTACTGTTAGTGTTCAGTTACTGTAGGTGTGATTTATGGATTTGAAAAACACACCTTTTAATAAAAGCCCATAGGCACATAGTAGCCTTATACCCAGACTGGGGCTTGTGAGTGCCTCTGGGCTTTAGGTCCATAGTATAACAGGTACCTATACTAATCCCTCTGATTTTACATATTCTGAATAGGTCCATTCAACCTCATTACTGGCTGCACTATACAAGTGTTGACTGTTTCCCCCACCCCCTTTACAAGTATTGACTACTCCCCTAATGGTCCATTTAATATAATATGAAATGATTTAGATTTTGTTTTCAAATAAGTAATATTTCTTTCTGGCATATTTTCTAGTTACTGTCCATATCATTTTACACAAGTCTAAAGCTTCCGCATACGTGAAATCTTTGTCATTGTGCGTAGTTTGTGCTATTTATTGCATTGTATTTTGTGTGCATTCTATTGTCACTGCCACAGGTAAAATATGACAAGGCTGACTCATCTGCTGCTGTAAGCTGGGAGATCTGTTTCTGTTACATAGCACAGCGCCCTACCACTTGCTATTTCCTAGAGAATGGATTCTGAGAAAAACAGAAAAAAGCCAGAGTTCCCTGGAAACATTAAACTAACACACAGGACCTATAAATGAAACAGCAGACATTTCACTGCTTTATCCTTTACCATTTCCTGATTTCCTGGAAAAACTGGCATTATGTGCTGAAATTGATTATTTTACATGGCCAATTAAACCTTAATAATGTGATTTCTTTAATGTAAACCTTTTTCAACCATTCAGATTTACTGGTATTGAATTTTTATTTCAGGTATGCTTCTGACAATTCTATAAAACTTTCCAGTATGTCAGGAAAAATGTAATATTTTAAAATAGGAATATAAAATAAAACTTGTTGCATGCATTGCTTGCTCAGTTTTTTTCTTTCAATTTTATTTTGTTTTACACCTAAACAGTAGTAAATAAACAGTTCTCTATATTAAGTAGCTGTTTTCAACAACAAAAAAAGAACTCTATTTCACCATTATACTTTGCCCAGTGAGTACTCACTGAGCATGCTAAGAGCACCAACGTTTCTGTGGTGCTCTGAGCATGTTCACTGGTTACACAATCCAGCAATGCCAATCACAAGATGGTCTGTTAGATGTATATAGTCCTCACCCCTGACAAATAAGTTATGGCTATAACATGTATGCAACAACTGGTAATATATGTGTCTAGTCCATTGACAACTAGTTATATAGGATTGTTAAGGTATCATACCATGCTTTTGAAGGAATTCTATGTTTACTGGGATTTCTAAGTGATATGTTTTTAAAATAACATTATGTTTTTAAATATTGTATGCATATAATGTATGTGTGTTTTACATGTTTTGTACATGGGTGAATATGTCACTGGAATGAAGGCAATATGAGGTTAATGTTTAAACTTACCTGGGAGATTGGTGGGTGTGTTAACATTACATTAGTGGTGACACCTGTTATTGGGAAGTAAAGTTGTTGTGATATCACATCCTGATGACGGCTACTTGTTAGCTAAAATGCATAGATGTTCGTGTGATAAAAATAAAGATGACTTTTTAGTCCGCATGAGTGCTCAGATTAAACACTTACAGGGAGATTCAATAAAAGTTCTTATGGTTAGAAATGATGCTACTTTTGCCCCAACCAATCAGATCTTATTTAACATTTGAACACTAACATCTGATTGGTTGGGGCAAAATTAGCACCATTTTTAACGATAAGAACTTTTAATGAATCTCCCTGTTAATGTATAATGTATATGTGGAGGAGATCTGTGAAGTGATATATATCTATAATGTTGCAGCAGCACATTGTAACAGGTTTCAATTGGTGGGCATCTCCAAGGGGTCCAAATCTCCCCTATCAGTATAAAAAATAACAAAGGAGCCACACTCAACCATATGCAATGGTTATATCAATTTATTACATGTTTTGTAAGCATGTAATAAATTGATATAACCATTGCATATTATTGAGTGCGGCCCCTTTGTTTCTTTTATATATATGTATGGGATAGTGTACATCCACACATTAAAGAGTGCAGCTAGTGACCAATTTAATACAATACACTCACAAAAAAGAAACCTAGTGCGCATCCAGTATAACGTATAAATAGGTAATGAAAAAATGGACACACAGGGAGAGCACAAAACCACAGGGCAGCTGGAGATCCACCTAAAAATAAATCACAGAAGCAAAACATGAGACACAGTGAGGGTGCTCAAATCCTGTATATAAAGGAGCTGCATGGTCACTTTATTAGACACATTTATTTGAAATTCAAAGCATAACAGAGGGAAACCAGCAGCTCACCCTGACGTGTCTTGTGCTGAAATCCCAGCACTTTGGGAGCAACCAATTTAAATCCCACTAGGTATCAACTGTTCCAATGGCATCACTTCAGTGTCATAAAATCAAAACAAACCAAAACAAAGCTCTTCAGTCTTGCTTTCATGGCTGGGGTACATCCTATTGTCTAATTTTTTTATTATAGATTGTTTTCCCTTTAATTCAAGAACAGGCGGTAAAGGAGCTTTGTCTTACCTCCTGTTCTTGAATTATTTAGCCAGAGCAGGCAGGGAAGACACAAAACTTACCATCGATGTTTCCTCTAACAGGTACCGATGCACTTTTACAATGTACGTGCATGTACGCATGTAAGTTCTGTGTCTTCCCTGTCTAAGCCATTGAAGAATAATTCTTCAATTAAAGGGGAAAAAGCGAAGTAATTTTTATCAGTGGAGATGCTCTTAAATGTTTGATTCTAATAACACTTTTATGTTCCTGATATTAAAAGGTTTTTCCAGACAAATTCTGATGCTTCTTATAGAATACAAATGGGTATGTTCACCCCTCAAATGAAAAATAATAAATAAGTAAATCACCCCCCTAAAACTACAATAGTTAAAAAGTTAACAGACGTAGGCATAATCTGTTATGCATTAAAATGATGCTCTTCCCCTTCCACCTGCCTCTTAAAAGCAGACATCCCACCCTGCCAAATGTGGCTTCTGGGCAGGGTTGGGAGAAGGGGGCAGGAGGGGGGCATGACGGGCTGGCATGATGTCAACAACTTCATCAAAGGGGTGGGACTGGACGGGGCACGTGATGTGTATTACATCACAAAAGAGGTGTGGTTAGGGGCATAGTGGCTGAAATGGGGCATTCTGGAGGCAGAGATTCCAGGTATGTTCGAGTTGCAGAAGTGTGGGAGACCACCCCAAAATCCGGAAGACTCCCTGGAGGGGTGGGATACCTGTAAAAGTTTGTCTCCACTTCAAGCTCTCCAAGCTTTTTTATGAGCTTTTACATGCTCAGAGGAGGCAGCTATGGGGAAAGCATTCTGTCATTCCCTGTGATGTTATATGCTAACTGGAAAACCAGGAAGTAGAAATAGAGGTAACAGGCAGCTTTTCAGTTTAAACTTACTTCTCTCAGATTTCTTACTATTGCAGGTTTCAGGAGGATTTACTGATATCAAACAAAGGAAAAATGAGCTAAATACACCACATAGGTAGTATTAGTATTTATTAGTAAATATACATAGTTAATTACAAAATATAGCTCATAAACCAAAGTTCATATTAGTCTAGCAACACCAATATATTTCAATGTATGTACATGTTCATACACAAGTCCCAATAATATGCTGTATTCAACTCACCACCTTACCCACACGCCAAGGCATCCATTAGGGATCCATTTTTTTTGGTATTCTATAGCCCACAGTTGTGTGGTTGTAGAATGTTAATGACCTGTCCCGTGAGCTTATTTGGGTACTAGCTATCCTCTTTGATATTTAAGTAATTTACCTATATACAACTTTTCTTTTCATTGCCCTTTTAAAGAATACAGAGTTGCTGCACTCTACAACAAGAATAGATGTATACTATCCACTGGCGTAACTACAGCCCCCACTAGGAAGTGTGTATGTGTGTGGGGGGGTCCCCTATGATCTAATTGTGATCAGTTATTTAAATACAGCAGGTTCTGGTATCAGCCTGCTGCTGGGGAGGGGGTTGTCAGGGGCCTGGCACTAAAGCTGCAGGGGGCCCCAGGCCACTGAATGATCAACCTGCCTGACATTAAAGAGCGATAGAATTGTTATGTCAATACCAGGTAAGATCAGACTGATATAACTAATAATAAAACATGTTTTGATTCCAACAAAACCTTCATTTACGCAGTGAAAATGTCAAATACCAAAGCATTGGAATGCAATGAAATTTTACCTGTTTTGAAACATCAATGCTTTAAATTAGCCAGCACTTTACAAAACATGTATATTAATCTACGTTCACACACTTCACAATCTTCAGGTAAGAGGAAACTCTCACATTTCTTTAAAGTTCAAAATATATAAATGGTACGAAGGTAATTACAGAAAATTCCTAGATCAAAAATTATCTTCTACAAAACAAATGATAGAAACGGATTATATGATCAAAGAGACTTGTATCTGACCCAGTCCACTAAACAACACTATATCTATCTATATTCTAAATGTTCTCCTTTTTAAGGCTTGTATAAAACTGTTTATCTACTGGCCTGTGCCCACAACCTGCATTTGAGTTGTGTATACTTTTATAGTTTAAAGGGCATGTCCACTCGCAAAATTTAACCCCATACTGTCCCCATTGTGTAGTTTAAAAAAATCCTTACCTTACATCTCTGCTCCTTATAGTTCTCCTGCAGTGCTTGTCCAAAGCCCAGGAAACTGAAGAGTAGGAGGTGTCTTCCTGTGTTAAAGGTTTCTGCCTCCTCCATGTGCACTTTGCTGTTGGGTGTCCTACCTCTAAACCCTCTAAACATATGGTAGGGCAGCCTATCCCACCCAAACCGCTAAGTCTGTGTGTTAAAAAATTGTCCAGAACTCTTCTTACAATCCTTCGTTCCCCCGGGGTTCTGTATTGCAGCAGCCGCGTCTCTGATTGGCTGTCACTCAGTCAATCAGAGACGCGACTGCTGGTCCGGGCCCCCTGCTTGCAGTTCTGGCAAGCAGAGGGCCGAGGTTAGAGCAACAGGGGACTGATGGAATGTAAGTGACATTCTGTACACTTTTTTTTACAAGCAAACCTAGCGATTGGGTTTGGGATATGGTCCTGTACCATATGTAAAAAGTTAATTATGTAGGTGGCATGCCCTTTAAGTGAAGGCAGCCAAACACACTAGAGTATTATAGTATAATATACTAGATAATGTACCCCCTACTGTAAATTATAAGGATATTAGGTGTTACAGAGGAGTTCCATGACCATATAGAAGCACGAGGTCGCAGGCCACTGCTTTTATAAAGGCCATGGAACTCCGAGGGGACATCTGATATCCATATAATTTAAAGTAGGGGGTACATTATCTTTTATAATGTACCCTTGTATCAGGGTACATCCAGGTTGACTTGGGTTGCCTTAGCTGGTACCAGGTTGCCTTGGGTTGCCTTAACTGGTATCAGTTTGCCGGGTTGTCTTACCTGGTACCAGATTGCCTTGCTCCAACAACCAACCCCCACCCCCCCAAACCGTTTCACCGCCGCTCATTTTTTTACCCTGCCGGCACTGCAGTCACTTGTTCTTAACTCTTGCGCGAACACTCCTCTTCTTCTGCAGGAAGTCAGTACCTGTTGTGCAACATGCATTACAGTGATCACACGAGGGTTCAGAACAAGTCACTGCAGTGCCAGGAGGGTAAAGAAACGAGCGGCGATGAAAAGGTTCACTCCCTGAAAGTAATAATCATTATAATGATTATAGCGGCATTATTGTACCGTTGGGTCTCATAAAGACCCATTAAGGGGGTACATTATATTCATTATAATCCTCACAATTCATATCAGCAAGTAAAAGGCTTGCAGTCTGCCCAGAGTATTTTCTTGAAGTAAATCGATATACTCTGAAAATATCTGCATACACAAAAAAAGGAGTCTGGTACTAACTAATCAGTCTGGCACACCATAGCTATTACTGTAAGTCGCTCAGAGTTTTCAATATGAAATGCGTATACAGGAATGAATTTATTTCTATAATACTTTTACCAACCTGTAAAAAAAACAACTTTACACTGTTCCCTTTAAGTGAGTAACGAGCAGGGAAATTGTTGAGTGCAAACTAGAAAAAGTTTCTTTTTTAATAAACCTCACAATAGTATTGCTTGTGAAGGTTCTCATTTATCCAGGTCATGATATATCTGTTGTATTCAATTAGATCAACTGGACTTGAAGTTTAGTTCTTGAAGACGTTTCGCTAGTCATCCGACTGGCTTTCTCAATTCAGAATGACTTGTACAAGAATCTGTGGCAATTGTACCCTGGAAAGTCCCAATTAGCATATCACAGCCAGGTGTTAAGGGCGTGATTAGATAGTGGCTAAGAGGTGTACAATGCTGTTTTGACACCTTACTCTGGGCGTTCCTATAACACCTCTTAGCCACTATCTAATCACGCCCTTAACACTTGGCTGTGATATGCTAATTGGGATTTTCCAGGGTACATAATTGCCACAGATACTTGTACAAGTCATTCTGAATTGAGAAAGCCAGTCGGATGACTAGCGAAACGTCTTCAAGAACTAAACTTCAGGTCCAGTTGATCTAATTGAATACAACAGATATCACAATAGTATTGCACATATATAAAGCATAAAAAATGACGTAAGGCAAGGTTCACACTAGCAGGCTGCGATGTTGTGTTATGTTATTACATAGCAGTGTCCGTTGATTTCAATGGCACCGTATCGAAGTTCATAGGTGTGAACGATGCCATTCACTCCTATGAGCACAGCATTTTGGTGCAATGTTAACGCTAGACATCACACCAAAGCGTCCCCTAGTGTGAACAAGCCCTAAGAGTGTGCCTTCCTATTGGCTCAATAAGTGGAGGGGTGGGTCAAGAGCAGACTTCACAAAGCCGACTTTGAAGGTCTGGTATTCAGTAATAAGGGAAGACTCATGAGTCCTCACCCTGGGTACTATCATGTGGGGAAGCATAATTGCCCTTTAACTTCATACAATAGGAGCATTCCTTGTGTGTCAGATGTCTACAACTGTAAATTTGTAGGCTGTAGATATCTAATGCACTAAAGACATTTCTTATTGCACTTTTTACCTTTGGGATGTTTTTAATAATTTTTTATGTACATATTAACATTTTTTTAGCATGCACTGCTGCTATAACTTTTTAATACAATCCACATTTATATACATTCAGTCATCAAATTATAGTATTATACAATATGTTTACTAACTTTCAACATTGTATTTGGAAACATTAACTATTTTTTTCAAAATGAATACACCCAGGAAATATCCCAAATCAGTCATTATAAGTAAGGTTGGTCTTCCTCTGAGCTTAACAGAAAGAAATCCTGGATAGTGAGCTGTCCAGCTGCTGAAAGCTTGTGAATGCAGTATATTGTTAATTGCTGTGTTGTGAAATGTTTAAATAGTTATTTTTGTGCATTCAGACACTATGGGCTGATAACAGGAATAATCTACTGCAATAAAAAAAAATTGTTCCCAATGTCTTTTTATAAAATGTATACGTTTATCTTGGATTAGTTTATTATGGATCATTAACTTGCATGCTGTGTTACATTTATATGTAGGCAATTGCAAATACCTGAAGGTAGCTGTCAAAATGACCTTTAACTAACTTAAGACCTAGTACACGTATTGGAATATTTTGTTCAATCAGAACAAAACATTGGCTGTAATATTTCCTCTGACTGGCAGATCTTGGTTGAACTTTCAGACAAATTTTGGGCAATGATGCTGTCTAGAATGGGCTGCAAAATGTTGGCTGAGCCACTTTTTTTTCTGACGGGAATACCATCAATCAGTTTAAGGATGATGGCCATACACACAGAGATTTTGATTATTATCTTTAAACGATAAAAGGAACTTCTTTGTAAATATAACTGCTTGTGGTGGGCAAAGTTTCCTGACAAGATTTTCTAACTCATTTAAGCTATTGGAAAGATTAAAAAAAAGTTCAACGTCATTCAAAGATAAAAGTTGTGTGTGTGAGCAATTGAACAATAGCTGTAGTGTATTATGACATATGCAGGTTTATTCAATAAAAGTTCTTATCGTTAAAAATGGTGCTAATTTTGCCCCAACCAATCAGATCTTATTTAACATTAAAACGCTAACATCTGATTGGTTGGGGCAAAATTAGCACCATTTTAAATGATGAGAACTTTTATTGAATCTCCCTGATGGTGTCCAACCTTAAAGAGAAATCATAAATCATATACAAAGCTATGTACCGTGAGACGATATCGCAAAATTAGTTCTTAAAGTTCCGAGGATTCATTAACACTTAACGTGACCTTTAGATGTAACATACATAGTAATTAAGGTTGAATAAAGACATTCGTCCATCAAGTCCAACCTATTGGAATCACAAATAGGCATGGGTGGCACTCCAAATTGTAAATTTTATTTAATACAGACCAAACATCTCACAACGTTTCGGGGGGTACGTGCCCCCTTCCTCAGGTGAAGTCCAACCTATTCCCTTTTTTTTTTTTTTTAACCCTACCTAACAGTTGATCCAGAGGAAGGCAAAAAACCCCAGCTAAAAAAGGGGGGAAAAATTCCTTCCTGACTCCAAACGGCAATCGGAAAGTATCCCTGGATCAACCAGATCTATATGCATTAATACCAGTAATTCTCAATATTTTTTAGTTTTAGAAACTTATCCAGGCCTTTTTTAAAGTTATTCAATGAACTTGCCATTACCACCTCTGCTGGAAGACAGTTCCACAGTTTCACCGTTCTCACTGTAAAGAAACCTCTCCTAACCTGAAGATGAAACTTCTTTTCTTCCAACCTTAAAGGATGTCCACGAGTCCTCTGATATGACCTATTAGTGAACAATGCACCAGAGAGTTCACTGTATGAGCCATTAATATATTTGTATAAGGTTATCATGTCCCCACGCAACCGCCGCTTCTCCAATGTAAACAGCCCTAACTTGTCTAATCTGCCTGCATATTCAAGCCCCTCCATTCCCCTTATTAATTTAGTTGCCCTTCTCTGAACTGCCTCAATTTCCAAGATGTCCCTTTTGTATATGGGATTCCAAAACTGCACCGCATATTCCAAATGTGGCCTTACCAGTGCCTTGTAAAGAGGGAGAATAATATTTTTCTCTCTTGATTCCATTCCCCTCTTTATACAAGACAATATCTTGCTAGCTCTAGCTGTTGCTACCTGGCATTGTTTGCTACAGCTAAGTCTGTTATCTACCAGAACCCCCAAATCTTTTTCCATTTCAGATGCACTTAACACAGAGTTATTTATGGTGTAGGTGGCACAGGGATTATTAAATCCCAAATGCATCACCTTACATTTATCAACATTGAATCTCATCTGCCATTCTGCTGCCCATTTTGATAATCTATCTAGGTCTGCTTGCAGCACTTGCACATCATTGGAAGTTTCCAAAGCTCTGCATAATTTAGTGTCATCAGCAAACACAGAGACCTTGCTCTCAATGCCCCCTTCTAAGTCATTTATAAACAGATTAAACAGAAGCGGCCCCAGTACAGAACCCTGAGGAACTCCGCTTAGAACTTTAGCCCACATAGATGTAGCTCCATTAACCACCACTCTCTGTTTGCGGTCCAATAACCAGTTCTCTATCCATGAACAAATGTTTTCTTCAAGGCCAACAGTCCTCAGTTTATACATTAGTCGCCTATGTGGCACAGTATCAAAGGCTTTTGCAAAATCCAAATATACCACATCCACAGCTGTGCCTGAATCTAACTTCTTACTCACCTCTTCATAAAAACCAATTAAATTTGTCTGGCATGATCTATTTCTCATAAATCCATGCTGACTACTACTAATAAGATGATCTCTGGAGACAAAGTCAAGGATATGATCCCTTAACAAAGTTTCCATCACCTTCCCTACCACTGATGTTAGGCTTACAGGTCTATAGTTACCAGGCTGTGAACGACTACCTTTTTTGAATATTGGTATTACATTGGCTTTTTTCCAATCCAGCGGCACATCCCCAGACAAAAGCGAATCTGAAAAGATGAGACACAGTGGTCTTGCTAGAACTGAACTAAGCTCTTTTAAAATCCTAGGATGCAATCCATCTGGTCCTGGCGCTTTATTGATATTAACTTTGTCTAATTGATTCCGTACCATATCCTCTGTTATCCAATGTGAAAACTCTTCATTTCCTCCCTGCACATTGTTACAATCCCTACTGTAAGGATTCTCAACAGTAAAAACCGATGTAAAAAAACGGTTTAGCAGATTAGCCTTTTCGGCATCCTCTACAACCACCTCAGCTCCATTATTTAATGGTCCCACATTCTCAGTCCTCATTTTTTTACCATTTATATACTTAAAAAACATCTTGGGGTTGGACTTGCTTTGTTCGGCAATCCGTATTTCATTTTCTATTTTAGCTAGTTTAATTGCTTTCTTGCACTCCTTATTACAACTTTTGAAGTCCCTGTAAGCCTGTTCTGTGCCTTCTGCTTTCAAAATTTTAAAAGCCCTTTTCTTTTTTTCCATTTCCCTTTTTACCTGAGCATTAAGCCATGCAGGAGTGGACCTAATTTTTTTACACTTGTTTCCTAAAGGTACCGATTTGGAAATGTTATAGTTTAATATCCCTTTAAAAGTGGTCCACATCTGCTCAGTATCTTTACCTAGAAACAGTTCCCCCCAGTCTATGAGCAGGAGCGATTCCTTTAAAAGCATAAAATTAGCTTTCCTAAAGTTAAAAGTTTTTGTTAAGCCAGTGCACTTTAGTTTTCTGCAACCTATATTAAATGACACTATATCATGGTCACTATTCCCTAAGCTTCCCATTACCTTCATCTCCAAAATGAGCTCTGGGTTATTAGATATCACCAGATCCAACAAGAACTTTATACCTATACCTTTTGAGGTGCTGGCAGTTCCATTACTCCAATCTATTTCAGGGTAGTTAAAATCCCCCATAACCAGAACATGCCCCATACCAGCAGCCTTCGCCAACTGCATATGGAGATTCATTTCCACCTCTTCCCCGGCATTTGGCGGCTTATAACACACTCCAACAATTAATTTACCCACCTTCTTGCTTCCTGTACATAGTTCCACCCATAATGTTTCTGCCGCATCGTTTGCTCCCCCATCTATTCCATCTTTTAAATTTGGCTTCAATTCCAGTTTAACATACATACATACTCCTCCTCCTTTCTTATTAACTCGGTCATGTCTAAATAAGGAGTACCCTTCAATATTTACTGTCCAGTCGTGTGAATCATTAAGCCATGATTCTGCTATACCAATTACATCATACCTTTCCTTTAACGCTATTATTTCAAGTTCGCCGGTTTTTCCAGCCAGACTCCTTGCATTTGTAAACATAATAAAATCATTGTGGTGGCGTTAGTCTTTAGTCATGTAAGGATCACGCAATGCGTGCGTTACTCACCATACGTTTGTGTGTCTAGACAACACAAGCGATTTACCAAATGTTAACATCATAAATGCGTGATCCTTACATGACTAAAGACTAACGCCACCACAATGATGGTCTTACACACTTTGGAAGGGAATGCATGTGTATGTGTGACAGGTTTTAAAACTCCACAATCTTTGCCTTTAAATTTCCTAATTCATTCTGATTAAATACATCTATTTTTATTATTGTGTGTATGGTTGCAATGGTAAAAGAAAGGTGGGTGAATAAATAGGTGTGTGTATCTGTGTCTGTGTGGTGTTAGGGGGTATGTTCTTGTGTTTCTGACTGTGGAACTTTTTTGATGATTTAGATATGGTTGTTATGGAAACAGAATGTTAGGTTAGGTTTTGAGTAACTTATATGCTAACATATCTTTATGGGTGGGACTACTAAACTTTTATGTGTTGGCCTTATGGTGACAGTTTTTGTAGCACACAACAGGGAAATTTAATAAAAGTTCTTATCGTTAAAAATGGTGTTCATTTTGCTCCAACCAATCAGATATTATTTAACATTTAATAACATCTGATTGGTTAAGGCAAAATTAGCACCATTTTAAACAATAAGAAAAATTCTGGTGTCTAATCATAATCACACAAGGTTGGTATTTGAGCAAGCAGTGGCCACTTTGCCTTTAAGATACCCATCTTAATTATTTTCAGAATGATGTGTATGTTCAGTACCAAGAGTACTGTATGTTACTATCAGATTCTAATCATGTGTCTCTCGTTTTTATGGGACCATGTGATCTGGGGGCCTTTTTTTAGGGCAATGCAACTAAACATTGGGGCTACATAGATACGGTGATTGCCTTACCCAACTGTATCCTGATGGAAATACTAAGCCGCACTGAGAACGCAGGTAATTTATTATATGCCCATGAGACACTATAATGTGCCATTATGGCCATTTGTGTTTGGGTTTAGCAAGTATAACCATATGTCTGTACCCTCTTCTGTTTTACCATCACTAATATAGTGTGGTATTATTATTATTATTTTGTTGGTAGTGAAGACTTCACTAAAATAATTCATTACTTTGTATTTGTGATTATTTATTTAAAATAGATGGGTACTTTTGGCTATCAATCAGACTAAAAGCATGCAGAAATCATGAATTAAAGGGAAGGGCTTTATGGATACTATTATATTGCAAAAGAAGCCAACATGGTTGGTAAAACATATTTAGTATTTTAGAAATCCTTGAGAGTGCCCCTGTCTCTCAGGCAGCATCTTTACATTTCCTTGCACCTGTCTAGAATGAGAAAAGGTGCACTGCAGTCCAAATTGAGTTACAGTTAGTTTAGTTTACTAGGAGGGTAAGAGATAATGCTTGTTAGATTCTCTTTGTCATTCATTTAGAAATACATTAATGTGGAAAGGATTACACAATTGCTCCAAATAAAGATGGGTTCTGGTTGGTTTCACCTTAAAAAGAAGTATGGATTTCATTGGTGTGGACCTAACAAAAGGAAGTTTCCTGTGAGTGAAACAAACTAGAGTGGAACGTGTCCCTTGCTCTTAACGACATTGAAAAAGAAGGACATTTAATTATTTGATGGTTGTATGGTATGTATGAAAGTTTGAAAATAAGTTTAAAAATAAGGATTGTTTGTGGCTATGTTAAGGACTGTGTGTGCAGTAAGCAGATTAATCTTTCTTTCTTCCAGTTAAAGGGGTGCACTGGACTTCTATATTCTAGTATTGCACCTGTTGCAATCGCAAACAGGTTGTGAAAGGGTTAATAAGTGTTTTGTTTTTTCCCTCTCTTCCTGGCTCTTGCACTAATTGGTGTGGGAGCTGGGGCCTATTAGGTAAATAGGATTCACATTGGTTGGACCTGTGGTTGGGACCTAACAAAAGGAAGTTTCCTGTGAGTAAAGCGTGTATAAAGTCCCTTGTTGTAAAGGACCTTGACCTTGATCTCAAGGACATAGAAAAAGTAGGACATTGAAATAAGAAGGGCAATTAATCAAGGTTTGTGCTTCACTGTGCTGGTGTTGTGTATTAGAAATGACAGTTTTGTCAGTACCATGCAATGTGCATCCTGCCACATGTATAGGAACCTGGAGCAGACATTCCAGGGGACCTATGTCTGTGTCAAGTGTGAGTGGGTTGCACGTTTGGAAGCTGAGGTGGAGAGTCTAACGGGACAGCTTGCAGCATTGCAGGGATTGGCTAATCTGGGGGGCCAGCAGGCACTGGCTGAGACCAGTATAGAGGTGGGTGGAAGTGGGACAGGGAAGGTTGAGGGGGGAGCTAGTTTTGTAAGGGTTACTAGGGGAAGTGGGGGATGAAAGGATAGGGTTGCTTCTTCCCAGACTGCCCATCCCAACAGATTTGCTGCCTTAGGTGATGAAGTGGAGGAGGGCAGCTCAGAATTAGCATGTATGGAGCGGGCTAGTCCCTTGAGCACACAGGGGACTGCCATTTCTAATACAAGGGAGGAGGAACTTAGGATCAGGAATGCTAGGCAGGTGGTAGTGGTAGGGGACTCCATTATAAGGATAGTAGATAGGGTAATCTGCCGCCAAGACCCTACATGTGTGTTGCCTGCCTGGTGCTAGGGTTCGACATCTTGTGGATCGTGTAGACAGATTATTGGGTGGGGCTGGGTGTAATATCGGTTTACATTGGTGCCAATGACAAAGTTAGAGGAGGAGGTGAGGTCCTTAAACATGATTTCCAAGAGCTAGGGGCCAAGTTAAAAGCAAGGGCCCCCAGGGTAATGTTTTCAGAAATACTACTGCAGCCATGTGCTACGCCAGGGAGACAGCAGGAGCTAAGGAGCATTAATGCGTGGCTAAGAGGGTGGTGTAAGCAAGAAGGGTTTGGGTTTATAGATAACTGGGCAGACTTTGCTGTTGGCTACAGGCTCTTTAGTAGGGATGGGTTGCACCTCACTGATGGTGGTGCAGCTGTTTTAGGGGAGAAGATGGCTAGAGGGTTGGAGGAGATTTTAAACTAGGTTGGGGGGGGGTATTAGCAGTTTCACTGGGATAGATAGCCCAGGAGGAACGCAGGGTGTAGATAGGCCAGTGGTGGGTGGAAAGGGGGGTGGGGCTAGCATAGGGGATAGGGAGGCATGTGGATTAAAGTGCATGAATAAATTACAGGATCATAATCTAAAATGTATGTTTGCAAATTCGAGAACCCTGGCTGACAAAATGGGTGAATTGGAAATTATGGCATTGAATGAAAAGTATGATGCAATAGGTATAGCAGAAACGTGGTTAAACAGTTCTCACGATTGGGCTGTAAATTTAGAAGGATACGCATTGTTTAGGCACGACAGAGAAAAAAGGAAAGGGGGAGGAGTATGTGTTTATGTTAAAAAAGAATTGAAGCCAAATTTAAAAGAAGTTATAACTGGCAATATAGATGTTAAAATGGAGGAAATATGGGTGGAATTAGGCAATAGGAAAGGGGGTAATGTCATTGTTGGTGTCTGCTATAAGCTGCCAAATGCTAGCAGAGAGGAAGTGAGTCAGCTTCATATGCAGTTGGCAAGGGCTGCAAGTTTGGGGAGTGTGCTCATTATGGGGGACTTAAATTACCCTGACATTGATTGGTGTAGTGGAACTGCCAACACAGAAAAAGGCGATAAGTTCCTGAATTTGCTGCAGGATAATATTGTCTCACAGGTGGTTGAAGTTCCTACTTGAAAAGGAGCTCTTTTGGATCTGGTAATATCTAACATCGTGGATCACATTTTAGATATAAAGGTAACTGGAGGCTTAGAGAATAGTGACCATGAAGTAGTGTTGTTTGGAGTACAGTATGTTATCGGAAGGAAAAGTGCGATGGGTTAACAAAGACTTACGGTAATTTCGGGAAGGCAAATTTTCCCAGGTTAAAAGTAGCTCTTCAGAATGTCAACTGGGATAAGGTATTATCAGGTAAAGGTACTGAACAGAAGTGGACTGTGTTTAAGTGGATTTTAAGTCATTAATTTATACCCTTGGGAAATAAATGTAAAAAAAACAAAAATGCGCCCATGCTGAATTCTGATGTTAAGAGGCAAATAGAAAGGGAAAAAAAGGCATTTAAAACCTTTAAGTCAGAGGGGACAGAAAGGGCCTTCAGGGATTATAAAAATTGTAACAAGGAGTGTAAGAAAGCAATCAAACTAGCTAAAAATAATAATGAAGTTAGGATAGTTGAACAAAGCATCACTAAGCCTAAACGTTTTTTAGTATATTAATAGTAAGACGATGAGGACTGAAAATGTGGCACCATTAATTAATTGGGATAAGTTAGTTATGGAGGATGGCGATAAAGCAAATGTCTTTTTTCCCCCCTCTGTATACACTATAGAAGATCCAAGTACAGATATCATAGAGTATAGTAGCAATAATGGTATAAAAGATTAAAGTGCACTTTGGTTAACTGAGGATATGGTACAGAACAAACTAAATAAGGTTAATATTAATAAATCTCCTGCACCGGATAAAATACATCGTCGGGTACTTAGGGAGCTAAGTTTAGTTTTATCTAGGCCATTGTTTCTTATTTTTGCAGATTCCTTCATGTCCGGATGTGTGCCTCTGGATTGGAAAAAGGCTGATGTTATTCCAATATTCAAAAAGGGTAGTCGTTCACAGCCGTGTAATTACAGGCCTGTAAGTTTAACTTCAGTGGTGGGGAAGATACTGGAAAGTTTAATAAGGGAACATGTTCTAGAGTATGTTTCAAGAACTGACATTATAAGTACTAACCAGCATGGATTTAGGAGGAATAGATCTTGTCAAACTAACTTGCTTGGCTTTTATGAGAAAGTAAGTAGAAATTTAGACTCTGGCATAGCAGTAGATTTAGTATACTTGGATTTTGCAAAGACTTTTGATACAGTCCCCCATAGGCGACTAATGTATAAGCTAAGGTCTGTTGGTTTGGGGAAATCACACTTGTAAATGGATAGAAAATTGGTTAATGAATAGGATGCAGTGAGTAGTTGTTAATGGGGCTTCATCATTATGGACTAAAGTGCTAAGCAGGGTGCCACAGGGAGGGGAAAAATGTTATTCTCCCTCTTTATGAAGCATTGGTAAGGCCTCATTTGAAATATGCAGAGCAATTTTGGAATCCTGTGTACAAAAAAGACATCTTTGAACTGGGTTCAGAGAAGGGCAACTAAATTAATAAGGGGATTGGGGGAGCTTGAATATGAAGAGAGACTGGAAAAGTTACAATTATGTACGCTGGGAAAAAGATGCTTGCGTGGGCATATGATTACTGTGTATAAATACATTAACGGGCCAAACAATAAACTATCTGGGGCATTGTTCACCAATAGAGCATGTCAGAGGACACGTGGACATCCCTTAAGACTTGAAGAAAAAGGGTTAGGCTTTTTTACTGTGAGAACGGTAAAGCTATGGAACTGTCTTCCAGTGGACGTTGTTATGGCAGGTTCATTGGTCAGTTTAAAAAAAAAGCTGGATGAGTTTCTGCAAACAAGGAATGTTACAAGTTACTGGTATTGATACATAAAGTAGAGTTGATCCAGGGAAATTTCCGATTGCCACTTGGAATCAGGAAGGTATTTTTTTCCCCTTCACAAATTTGGTGGTTTTTTTTTGCCTTCCTCTGGATGGATCAACAGTTAGGCAGGAAATGAGGATATTGCTAGATGGGTTGGACTGGATGGACATACTGTATGTCTTTATTCAACCTCAAATACTATAACTACTATTTAATTATGATCTATACGGACCAATGTACCTGAAATGAATTTAATCTTTCGAGAACCCAAGTTGATGTTGTAATGCATATTTTTTTAAAAAAATCAAATAAATTATTTTTAGCATGCTGACTAGGTTTGCAATGGACATAGAAGGAGGTGTAACCCTTAATACACAGCAGGTACCAGGAAAACATGACCAGCATTTCGTTTTTGAGCCATAGGAGACTGAGGCTGCCTTTGCACTGCAAACGTGCAATATACAATACCTATTGTAGGGTGATTTTGTTGCTTTAATAAAGAAAGTAAACTTGTAGCATTTAATAATTTATTCCCTAGACCAGGGTTTCTCAAAAGATGTGCTGGGTTGCACTGGCGTGTCTAAAGACTGTATAGCTTTTAAAAATGTGTTTTGTTACTTTGCATATCCATCCCCAAAACTATAATTTAACCCCATGCTGGCGTGTTTAGTGTTAAAAAATCCTTACCTTACATCTCTGATACAAATGGTTCTTCTGAAGTGCTTGTCCAAAGTCCAGCAAAGTGAACAGTCAAAGCTGCCTCTCCTGTAGCCTCCAGGAGGTAGAGCGTCATGCGATGTCGAGCCGATTTCCCCCCCCCTCCTTTCCGCCATCTAGATCCATCGGGCTGCCCTTTTAGTGTAGCGTGAAACTCTTTTCCTGTAATGTAGCTTACCCTAACCGCATTGTCCGTTTAAAAAAAACAACTCCCCAGAACATTATTTACCAGCCAAGAATCCCGTGGCTAAATTAATAGCTGGCTGCCGCCTCTGTGATTGGCTAAATATCAGCCAATCCCAGATACGGCTGCCGGCCAAGCCCCCAATGCAACTCCATTCCCGGAAGTTGCATTGGAGGCGGAGACCAAGAGATCCCTGGCTGGTAAATAATGTTCTCAGTTTTTTGTTTTTTTTTTTAAAACAGACAATGCATGTAGGGTTGGGAGGGGGAAAAGCTACATTACAGAAAATGTTTATGGTGGACATGCCCCTTATAATATATAATTATATATAAATTATAATATATAGTTATAATTTAAAATCTATTATAATATACTTTGCAAAGTTTACAAAATATTGTACTATAAAGATCACAAGTCCCTTATTTAGAACACAGGTGCACTGCAACATAAATTTGTATTGTTAAGTGTGCCACCATCAAATGTCCAATTTACATATATATTATTGGCAGGCAGTGGCCATAATACTGTTTTTATATACTGGAATTACAGTACATGGCAACAAACCTTTCTAAGGATAGCGGACAACAAATCTCCAACAAAAATTCCTACTGTAAATGGCACATCAGGCAATTCGAAATTACATCTACATATACAATATAGTCAATTACGATTGGTTGCGATCAGTCAGATGGAAAAAGGCCGAGCTGAATAAAACCTATTAACCTAAGCAAATTAGCACAATTTTGGGACATTTGTAAGGTCATGCAGAGAGATTCCTATGGGTTCCCTGGTGCAGTAACACGGTAGATGTTATATACAGATATCAGCTCTTGGTGCATTAAGATGTACACTTTAACCATTGCAACTTTAGTGCCAGTGTTAAAAGGTCTCAGAATGGTTATCTGTATATAAAACTTATTGTGGCAGCTGGCTGGCTAACTTTCATGTAACCCACCCAGCTGCTGCGAGCATTGAGATACATTAATGATAAGAGATATTACATTGGTTTAGTGACTGACTCCAGTTAGGAGTGCTGCATCTGGCAGGGTATCGTCAAGTTTGATAGGTGTATTGAACAGCCAAAACATGACAAAGGTTTCAAGATTTGCAGAAACATTCTCTAAAACAGTGTAATATAACCCTAAATAACACAAACACAATACTGCCAAAATTATCAGGTCATTTTAAACTTTAATAAAATAACACACATAATTTCACAATACACGTTTTATTCAATAGTCTGAAATCTATATTTTTATTGTTACAGTAGAGAATACACACTTTTTTAAATAGACTTGTGTAAAAAAAAAAGTTCTACACTGTAGACATTAAGAGCAACTGCTGATATTCCCAGCAGATACAATAAAAGAATGCAGCATTATTACTGCATTTAAGCAGATTTCCGAGATCCATGAAAATTCATGGTCAGCTGGTTAAAAATGTATACAACGCCAAGAATTTGGAAATCTATATTCTTTATGTCATGCAACAGATAGACAGATTCCAAGATATATAGACTCTCTGTATGGCCACTTGTCCTAACCAAATACATTATTTCAACTATTTCTGATTCTCTTTCTAGAGGCCTAGAAATCAGTTCTGCTGGCCCTTTAAAACGTTGTCGAAGAGAAGGAATTTTACTGCCATTTAGAAATCATTCTAAAATAATTATCCCCTTTAAATGAAGCCTTAAAGGACAATTATACTCCTCTCATGATCCAGACCTGAATAATACCCAGGGTGTGAACCTAGTTGCTAGATCCTCAACCCTGTTATACTGACATGAACTTTTCCTTGACACTCTAGTCCTCTCTGCCCTGTTAGTAACAGTCCACAATCTGGCCAATAGAAATACACAGTTTTGGCAGAGCATATCTTCCCAGTAGCTAAATTGCGGACTGCAGATAAAGACCGGAAGGGGATAGGAGGGGTGAGGGAAACTCTAAGTATAAAAAAGTTAGAAGTGTGGAACTAGCAGTTTAGGTCCTCACCTTGGGTACTGTTAATGGGTGTATAAAGAGAAAAAAGGGTGAGTATAAGTATTATAATTGTCCTTTAAAACAAGAAGAACCTCAAATAGCCGTTTGCCCAGTAAAAATAAAAAATCCAGAGCCTGATACAATAAACGGTGCAGAGGTTTGCCCTTGCTATTAATTTGTAGCAACCAATCAGATTTTTAGTTGGTTACTGAAGTTAGATATAATTTGATTGGTTGTAGCAAATTAATAGAACGGGCAAAGTTTCAATAACTCAAAAAAAGGAAGGCCTTTGTACATAGGTGCACAGTATGGTTGAACTGTCATAGCCACACACATGACCAGTTAATCTCAACAGATTTCCTTAGCATCAACAAGCTACTTTTCTTGGCAAAGTAAACATTAGTAGGTATGACATTATACACAGTGCTGTTCCATGTAATGCCTTCTGGAGTAAGAAGACTTCTCAGTGCCCATCTCATTGGATGTGGAAGGTGCTGTGTGAGCAAAAGCAATGCTAGTAAACAACAGCTACAATTAAGCTTTGGGAGTTACTGACATTTGCAGAAGTGCAACATAAATGGACTCATCAGTTTAAAGCAAAAACAAGTAGATGGTATGACTAGAGATCAAATGCTCTGCCAGGCAATCTCATTGTATTGCATAAATGATGCAATAATCACCTTCTAAACTTTTGTTAACGCACAAAATGAAATCAACAACACATACGTTCTGTTACCTGAATATGACAGTGAATTGCAACAAAACACTTATATACACATGACCACCAAAGAAACAAAACACTGCAATTTATGGACCAGTTCACACCAATGAAATTGGTGTTCACTTGCTGTGAGTGACAATTTTGATTTATAGGACAGAAGCACCGACAAACTTCAAAAGTCTCCCTGGAAACTCTTGTAAGTCTTTTATATCTTTGTTTGCATATCCGAGTTTCCTTCTGATAGATAAAATATACAATAGCACCAATAGTTATACCAAGGCACAGAAATGCATGATTAAGCTGTCTGAGGTGTCTGTGCCATTGTGCATAAACAACAGGGATGTCCAGTCTCCAGATGTTTGTAAACTATAACTCCCAGCATTTCGTAGCAGCCAGGGAATAAAGGAAGTTTTAGTTTGCAAACATCTGTAGGTTGGACACCCCTGATATACATTTCTAGTTTATTCACTAATGATAGATTTGTAAACTTCGGCATGCAAACTATAACAAAGTAGATTTATTATATGCCATCATATTTTGGCACTTACACTTTACATTTTAAATATTTATGTAAGAATATGATACCGGTGTACACAGTGTATATGAATAGCACATATACACAAAAGCATGCAGAGGGATGGCATTTCCTGAAATGTTTTTTTGTTTTACTTACACACAGCAGAAAAGACAAAATAGATATATTAAGTACAAAACAACTTGATCCCTATTAGTCACATTGGATCCCATCAGCTATTTGCAATTAGATTATGGGTAGTGACTAAAGTGCAAGACTTAAAGAAGAAGTTTAGGCGAAAATAAATTGTCTTGGCTAATAGCCTAGAAACTGCTAAATAAAACAATGTGCCACTTGCCTTTCTTTAAAATTACTAACTTAAGAGTCCAGTCAGGGCATTAATAGCACCCGGTGCAAGATTAGTTACTGATGCCTAGCACCCCTTCCAAAACACCCCCCTGGGCACACTACTTTATGCTGCTTGCCTTGACCTGCTTCAAATCAAGGCTGCCACCTGCACTTACTGTCTAACAGTATTTACAATGCGTGCTTATATATCATGCGTACATCATTACATAAAACGTAACGCACTAAATGCACAGACACAACAGCACAGCATACAGAAAACTTAAGTAAAGCTTGCATGTGTTGGGGCTTTGTCTGTGGGGTGGTGCAGTGACATACATTTGATCAGCAGGACTGTAACTGTGGGGGCTGATGCACAACTTTTCCCTACAGGTCCGTGACCTAACACTTCCTGCTGGCGCCCCCTTGGTAGTGCAACCTGTGCGGCCGCACAGGTCGCCCATATCAAAGGTCGGCCCTGAGTCCACTGAATTCAAGCCCTCATGTGACTTCTAACCCCTCCTCTTCTTCTTATAACTGGGTTAGGCATGTTTTGTGTGTGCTTTACAAAGGATAGTGAATCCCTACAAGGGAAGTGATTGCGGTAAATAGTCCCATTCATATCTCTCTGAACTAGGGGGATTGGAAAAAAAGAGTAAAGGATACTACAGGACTTGCTGTATTGAAAGATTAGATCTGACATCTCACAGCTTTTGTTAGCACTTGTTCAGAAAGGCAAGTCACACAATTAGTATTGTGGGAGGTGTAAGTCAAAACCTTTTTTTTTAGCCTGAACATCTCCCCCATAGTCAGAAATTACCAACTGGAAAGTGGGATTCATTTATTCTTTGGCACCAAGATTAATTTTGGCCATGCTCCATTTTCAGGCAGTACCCATACATCTGTATATATTTTAATATATAGATTACCGTAATATTTGTTTGTTTGTTTTGTAGCATTTCAACAGCAGTGGTTTTAGGTTTAAATCACACATAGGGTTTTTAGAAAAATTGCCTCCCTTGAATAACTATGGGGATCGCCTGAAGTCACCTAAGTCTTACAACAGCGCAGCTGGCTCGGATTCTTGTTTTTAGAAAACATCCCTTCTGTTCAGTGATTGTTAATTAGAACACTTTGTGGTGTTTTGCCGCTGCAGTTCCCAAGAGGGAAACAAGCTCCAAACAGTACATATGCCAGGGTCCGAACAAAATATTATCAGTAAAACATCAATTAACCCAAATAACCAAACCCTACGGATACCCAGAAAAGGAGAGGCTGGAATTGAAAGTGAATTTACATGTGGTTAAAGCATATGATATTCTTCATTGAAAATAAGTAAATATGATAAACATATTATTTCTATTGAAATGAAATGACTCTGTTCATTTGAATTATTTGGTCCAGATAACTGAATGGTAACATTCAGTTTTCTGGGTTTGGAAGCTGAATATTTCCATGGCTGAGGGATGTTCTGGAAAGAAAACCTATACATGGTATCGATATTCTGTTATATAATCTTTCAGTCTCACTGGTAACGGGAGGTCATTGATTTTGCTTGTACATTTGTTGACAGTCATTCTGCAGAGATGTTGTAAGGATGGCATAGACGTGTACAGTGGCTTCACCAGCCAGAGGTGGACTGTTCTGTTTGGAAGAGGTTCAGATTCAATTTTTTTATTTTTAGACAAGAGAACATAATACTCAATAAGATGGACAACACTGTCAAACTGCTTGAGTCTTGACCTTATGCACACTACAGAGTCCAGTCGGAATTTTCCTTCTCGATATTCTATCCGCAAGTTGGTAGGCCCTGCTGATGTTTTCACAGAAATGGTCAGAAGGTAGTCTGTATGTGAGCTGTCCCGAACCAGAAAGGTTCCTTCCGCAGCGTCCTGCAATTTTTCCTTTGCCTCTCCGACAGTCATGTTTCCCCAGTACCAACCTGTGAATATAAAAATCATGGTTTCCTAAATTGTTTTGGAATACAGAAAAGGATAAAAGACCCATACTTATCTATCTATACATTTTGTGATTGTAATTTGAAGACAGATCAACACAAGCAAATTGAAGGGAAAAGATGTTCATATTCATGAGCAAATTGCTTGTTACTATTATACCGCTACTATGTGTATACTATACCTGTTATGGCATACACCGGGTAACTTTTATAATCAACTGACCAGCCCATGGACCAACATTCCAAATCATTTACAGTCTGAGCAGTAAATCAAATGGTAAAATGCTACCCATCCCAAACAAGGCATTCCCAAAGTGGAATTTATTCTACATAACTGAGTAATTATTATTAGGAAAGATTCCACTGCTATAACGGATAGCCAGTTTCTGGTAACCTCTTGTTCATTCAAAATTGTTTAATTGTTTTGATGTGTTCTTGTAGGCTTTGACTTGGCCAATCCAGTACCCTTTATTTTAGAGCCATTTTTACTGTAGATTTCACACAAAGATAAGTGCTAAAAGCCCGTGTCCTAGGGGGCCCAGGGCCATGGTTAACAAAGCACTTGTCATTGGCTGGACGTAATGTCTGTTACAACCTCTCTCCTCCTCCTCTGCCAGTCAAACAAACATGAAATGTCCTTTTGCTAGGATACAGCCTATATAATCAAGCTGATCATGGCTGATTGGAGGAGTGTTTTCTCACATGCTAGCTTTGAGTGACAGAGGCAGACAGAATTGTTTTGCCCCCTTCACAGCATGGCTAATTGAAGGCAGAGAGAGGCTCGAAATAAGGAAAAAAATGTACAGGGAGGGCTGCATACCTTTACACTTTTGAATGCATTAAAAAAAGGAAAAATGCATTGAGGCAATACCTTTAAAACAAAAAACTGGTGACTTGTCGGTTATATGCCCACACCCCCAACTGCCTTTTTCCCCAGTTTATTACATGCATTTGTAACCAGATATTTAATGATAAGTTCTGTTCCTTTCTGTTTCCGCCCTCTGCTTCAAGAGCTTCTTAGATGCTTGAGCCATGAGCAGAGGAGGCAGCTGGTGAAAAAGCAGTCAATCATTGGTTGTGATGTCAGCAGTCACAGTCTTAACTGAGTGCATTGAGGGAGGGGCCAGCTTACTCTGCCAGAATGGGGACAATAATTACCCTTATATTTTTGGTTAGTATTGCAAGTAATATACAGTAATATATAGCAAAATAGATCTGTTTACAGGTCTGTAATTGACCTGTTTTATGGTTTAGGGGTGAACATTCCCTTTAAATGTTAAAAAACAATCAGGGTTATTCAATAAAAGTTCTTATCGTTTAAAATGGTGCTAATTTTGCCCCAACCAATCAGATGTTAGCTTTCAAATGTTAAATAAGATCTGATTGGTTGGGGCAAAATTAGCACCATTTTAAACAATAAGAACTTTTATTGAATCTCCCTGATAATCTATGAAAGACATGGCAAAAGCACAAATGAAACTGATCTGATCAAAATTTCCGTTTTTATTAGCTGATGGGGGAAAAGTATTGTTGATCCCTTGACTTTATGTATAGTACTGAATGTCTGGATCATCTTACTGCCCCCTTTTCACTCATACAGTACACTTCTACCCTAGAAAATACGTGCTAAAATAATAAGATCAATTGCATGTTTCTCCTACTCTAGAGTAACATGAAATCCCTCCTAGCCTTTCAGGTTGGCATTTAACTGGACCGCTATTACAGTTTGAATGTAGAATCGGACATTAAATAGGATAAAAAGGACTTCTTTGTCTAAGATCTTATTCCCCTTTTTTATGACAGGAAATTAGAAAGGACCCTGGGGGGACAACAATTCCTAGAATCACTGTTTAATTTTAGTGAAAATGCACTTTTTATCTGTAATCCAATTCAAACAGGGCACTGAATAACTGAATAATCTTTTCATTTTTTCAGGCTTTAAGTTTGCATGAGAGTACGGAGAAATACATTTCAGGGTGTAATGGAGGCCATTAATATAGCTTTATTATCAGACCGCGAGTAAAAAAAAAACCCGGAAAAAAACCCCAAAAGGGATAAAAACAGCTGATTTACCAGAGCGGATCTTCCCCCCCCCCTTTTAGGTGGGTTTTTTTGCCTTCCTCTGGATCAACTGTTAGGTAGGGTTAAAAAGGAGGGTAAAAAAGTTGGACTTGATGAATATATGTCTTTATTCAGCCTCAATTACTATGTTACTATGCAGAAGAGGATGAGGGTGAAGAAATGAAGATCCTGGTGCATTAAACAACACCATTCAAGTATGCCAAAACGTGCTTTATTGTACTCACAACATGTTTTGGATCTTACCAATCTTTTATCACACTTGATAAAGGATCGGTAAGATCTGAAATATGTGGTGCAGATAAATGTGGTACAATAAAGCACGTTTTGGCATACTTGAATGGTGTTGTTTAATGCACCAGTATCTTCATCTCTTCATCCTCTTCAGTATTGGACCGGGTGGTTACCTGGTGGTAGCACGTATGTAGGCAATATTCTTCTCCTTGTTTGTGTTACTATGCAGGTAAGGTACATTCCAAAAAATCATCACCAGGGATAGCTGCTTGTAGAATTGCTGATTTCACCATAGAGGGTGAATCCCAATTATTAGTCAATCCAACATTAAAGGAGGTTTAACAACTGAGCCCAAATATATGACCTCATTACGATAAATGATGTAAAAAATATTTTATAAACCAGATATATATTATATATATATATATATATATATATATATCAATAGAAAAGACTGGCACACACTCCCTTTATGCAAATGCCAGGGTGCTCCCAAGGGATCCAATAAAACAAAATGCACAGTGAATCAGGGCACTCCTTGGTCTTATAAACAAGTGGGTTTATTCACATCACAACAATGGCAACGTTTCGGTCCCTGGTCTTGGACCTTTATCAAGCCTACACACAGTTACACGTGCAATATCCTCTTATAGAGGTAATAGTGATACACCCCCCTGTGACTATTTCCTGTGGGAGGAGTCAACAATAACAGTGTTAAACCAACATACAAAATGTACCCCATAAAACATCACCAGTGTTGAAAACATCGTCTCGTGGTTAAAAACATTGTCTCGTGATCAAAAACATATATCTAAAGCATATCAATCAATTAGTTCATAAAGTGCACTGCTAATAAAGTGCAACATACAGGCATAAGTGCCTGTTAAAGTGACTAGTGACTATAAATAGTATCTATAGATAGTATAATAAGGTAATAAGAAATGGTGAGAGGTCATAAATATTGTTAAGAAGCAAGTCATAGAAGCTGGGTATAAGAAAACAATAGGGATAGAGGCTAAAAGGTCATAATTTAGACATAATTCAAATATACGTATTCCCAAGGATAAATCAATCTAGTGTTTATCTATCATGTAAGAAGCATCTAAAGAGGCAGTTCTCGTTTAGTCCCCTAGGGGCTACAGTGTCCAAAGTACGGATCCAGAATGTCTCCCTCTGTAAAAGCATCCGTGATCTGTTGCCTCCACGTCTCGGTTTCGGTACATGGTCGATTGCCCAAAATCTGAAATCACATAATCGGTGTCCAGATTCTAAAAAGTGTTTCGCCACAGGTTTACAAGTCTTATTGTCACGAAAAGCCGTGTTAATGGCAGACCTATGGCCGTCAATTCTAGTCCTGAGCATTAAGTCTGTTTTACCCACATATAACATTCCACAAGGGCAGAGTACCACATACACTACATGTTTTCTTATACCCAGCTTCTATGACTTGCTTCTTAACAATATTTATGACCTCTCACCATTTCTTATTACCTTATTATACTATCTATAGATACTATTTATAGTCACTAGTCACTTTAACAGGCACTTATGCCTGTATGTTGCACTTTATTAGCAGTGCACTTTATGAACTAATTGATTGATATGCTTTAGATATATGATTTTGATCACGAGACGATGTTTTTAACCACGAGACGATGTTTTCAACACTGGTGATGTTTTATGGGGTACATTTTGTATGTTGGTTCAACACTGTTATTGTTGACTCCTCCCACAGGAAATAGTCACAGGGGGGTGTATCACTATTACCTCTATAAGAGGATATTGCACGTGTAACTGTGTGTAGGCTTGATAAAGGTCCAAGACCAGGGACCGAAACGTTGCCATTGTTGTGATGTGAATAAACCCACTTGTTTATAAGACCAATGAGTGCCCTGATTCACTGTGCATTTTATATATATATATATATATATATATATATATATATATATATCACTGGGTGACTTCCTGTATTCCACTGCCCCTCCCCATCTCTCTCTCCCTACCTGTATTAGTAATGTAGATAACAAGCCCGTTTTTGTACACTGACTGACTGAATTACTGTGCTGATAAGGAGGAGCGAGCGGCCGAGTCAATTATTAATCACAGGAATGCCTCGCTCCTCCTTATCAGCACAATAATCCCTCGTCAGTGTAACGAACCGGAACTGCACCAGGTGAGAGACCATGTTTAGTCTCTTCTTTTAGTTTGAGATAGAAATGGCAATTAACTATTTGTATTTATAAAAACAGGCTTGTTATCTACATTACTAATACAGGGAATGGGGAGACAGGGAGAGGGAGAGAGGGAGGGGGGGGAGACAGAGTGTCTGTGTTAGATTTTTCTTTTTTTGACCTTATGTATCATATGGAATAATACGCTACCTACAGAATAATATATGGATATTACTTCCCATCAGAGTTCCCTGACCTCTATAAAGCAATCGGCCTAACAGACTCGTGTTTTTATATGGTCAGGGAACTCCTCGGTGTCATAATATCCTTATATTACACTGTAGGTAGTGTATTATCCCTTATATTAATACTTAATATATTAAGTAACCACATAATATAAATAAGCCACATTAGCTCCACGTAATCACACAACTGCACCTACAAACTCCTATGCATGTATTTAACTAATCCTCTTCCTATGCCCAAGCCTCTTTTAAAGGTATTTAATAATTCTGCCACCACATCATTCGGCAGACCCTACTGCCTTTGCAGTGAAGAAACTATATACTGGTTAATCCAAAAAGACTTTCCACAAGTCTGCCTTCGGTTCTCTGTTAACCCTTGTGTGAATAGAGTTCCCCAGCTTGTTGTAATGCACTGAATTATCATATCGATCATTATTCTTTTATTTGAAAATGCAGAGGTAGAAACACACTGGATGACAAAGAACATTCATAATCTATTTTTATGGTGATTTGGTTAATTGGCACCTGATGCAACAGGTCAGATCAGGCCATGGTTTGGCATGATAAAAATCCTGTTCACACAAGGGCATTTTATAATTAGATGAAGAAGTAGCTTTAATGAGTGAAACTATGACAACTCTGTGTACATAAACAAAGATATGTAGGTAAATAAGGTTTGTTGAGCAGAATACTCATACATGTACAAATGTAAATCCTATGAATAAAAAGACCTTAAATACACTAGAACTTTATACAAATGTCTATGCTAATTATGTCAAAAAATGTGCACAAAACCCTCTAATGAGTTCAGATCCGAACTCATAAAGTTAGGGTCCCCTTATTAAAGGGGAGCTAGGGTCCTCCACTTTGTTTGGGCCATATTTCTAAACCCGCAGTATTGTTTTTTAGCGATACCGCGGGTTAGTTAATTTTCGATCGCGGTCATAAATGTATAATTAACGAACATTCGTAGAATACCCTGCGGTAGTAAAGTATCGCAATGGTATTCTATGGGGATCATAAATCTACGATTTCATTATCATAGATTTACGATCGGTATCGTAAATTTATGATCGTTAAACTAATAGTTAATCTCCGACCGGTTTAACAATCATAAAATTACAATACCGATCGTTAAAGTCGCGGTATCACTAAAAAGCGATATCGCGGCTTTATAAATATGGCCCTATGTGTCTTATGGAGGCAGCCATTGATCACCTGATCATCTGACCGTCACCTTGGTTTAGGGTTGGAGCATGCTTCCTCAAATGTATCGTTCGATAACCCTTGGATGTAGCGGTCGATTTCAGTAACCCTCGAATTTAGCGGCCAATTTTGGTAACTCTTGAATGTAGCGTTCGAGTTCTGAAACCCTCGAATTGGCCATAACCCTAGTTATGAGGAAACCAGGCAATGGCCTGATCATGGGGAAAGAAGCATTTGTAATTTATTAGAACTTTTTGTACTAGTTCCTCCCATTAATTTTAATGGGTTTATTTTCAAACTTCTGAACTTTTAGTTCAGGCATCTCTAGTCTCAATCCCTGACATCATAAGTGTTAGACGTCACTAATAAATTAAATAAGATAAGGAGAGAATAAGGCTTCGCAGCTCTCCTTCAGTATATGCAAATAAGGAACAGAGACTTCTGTATAATTTCCACCACTCAGCTCTCAGGAAAGCTATATCTTTTAAAAGGTTTTTACAGAATTCCGTTCCTTATTTGCAGTTACTGAAGGGAAGCTGCAAAGCATTATTCTCTCTCTCTAATTTTTTTTTTAGTGATGTCTGTTGATAGGTGCTTCACACTGCAAAACTACACTGATGATGGCTAAAGTTGAAACTGGTCTGTAGTTGGTGCTCTGGTTTTGCATTGAGCTTGTGTAATGCTAAAAAAAAAATGACTTAGTCTCTCCCTATTTTTATTTAATTTATTATTGACGTCAGTCTATAGGCGCTTCATACTGCAAAGTCAGAGGCCTGCACTACACTGACGATGGTTCAATAAAGCTGAAACTGGTCTGTAGTTGGTGCTCTTGTTTTGCATTTAGCTTGCAGAGTGCAGCAAAAACCTTTTAAAAGGTATAGCTTTCCTGAGAGCTGACATGGAAACATCATAGGTGTCAGAAAGAGGTGGGTGAGTAATTTACATTGACATTTATTATTTATATTTTCTCAAGCAGGCAGTGTAGCAGGACTAGTGAGTGCACACCAAATACTGCTACACTGCCTGCCCTGTAATAGTGAGTAGATTGCACTGCACAGGGGGTAGGTAATAGTCTAATAGGGCTATTGGGCTATTACCTCCTCCTGTGCAGTGCAATCTACTCACTATAACATGGCAGGCAGTGTGGCAGCATTGGGTATTGTGCACACTCAGTCAGGCAGTGTGGAAGCATTGGGTAGTGTGCACTCACTAGGGCAGAGAGTGCACATTACCCAATGCTGCCACACTGCCTGCCTGAGAGTGCACATTACTCAAGTGGAGTGGGAGTGGATTGTACTGCACACTGGGTAGGTAATTAGGCTATTACCTATCCCACGTGCAGTGCAATCAACTCACTAAAACAGGCCAGACAGTGGCAGCTTTTGTAATGATGGAGGCACCCATTGTTCCAATTTAATGGGTGTGGTTTAATTGGGGCCGGGGTAAATGGGCGTGGCCTAAAAATTTGTTTTGCGCCTTTAATCCTAGCATTTCTGCTTTCTTACTGAGATATCCCTTCAAACGTACTGCTGATCTCCCTTCAAACAAACATTTGTAGCAGGTAAAAAAGCCTCTCTGCTTGTGCATGTGCAGAACTAGTTTTATGACAGCAAATGAGCAGAACATTTGACAGGGGATATCTTGATAAGGGCTAGGCCACACTGGATCGATCCGAACACGCGTTAAAAAGTGCACGCTAGTGTAAGGCAATTAAACTGGCCACACTAGGTGCGCTGGGGCTCAATCACATTTTTGGTGAGATTAGCATGCGCTCCAATCCCCAAAAATGACAGGGATTGCAACGCAAGCAGGCACTAACGCACAAGAATCATGTGTTCGTGAACAAGCTCTGGCTTAGTTAGCAGAAATTTTAGTTGTAATAGGTTCACCTGGTGCCCTACCTCCCATTTAATTATAGCATATGTGGGCCCTTTTGATTAAAATCTATTAATGTCACTTAGACTTATCCAATAAAACTTATTGTTTTAAAGGGCATGTCCACCCCCAAAACAAAAATTTAACCCACTACTGTATAAAAAAATCTTTACCTTGCATCTCTGTTCCTTATGGTTCTCCTACAGTGCTTGTTCAAAGTCCAGGAAACTGAAGACTAGGAGCTGTCTTCCTGTCAAAAGGTTTCTGCCTTCTCCTTGTTCTCCAGGAGGGATTGTGGCATGCACAGGTTAGCCCCCCCCCCCTCCCCTCCCTTCCTCCCTCTGGATCCCTCCATGGCTGCCCTTCCGACTAGCAGTAAAATATTTTTCTTTAGGGTAGGGCACCTCTGCCCACCCCCAACCGCAATGTTAGATGAATGAAAGTCTAATAACAGTGCTTGTGAAGGTTCTCATTCATCCAGGTCATGGTATATCTGTTGTATTCAATTAGATCAACTGGACTTGAAATATAGTTCTTGAAGACGTTTCGCTAGTCATCCGACTGGCTTTCTCAATTCAGAATGACTTGTACAAGAATCTGGGGCAATTATGTACCCTGGAAAATCCCAATTAGCATATCACAGCCAGGTGTTAAGGGTGTGATTAGATAGTGGCTAAGAGGTGTTATAGGAACGCCCAGAGTAAGGTGTTAATAACAGTGTTTCAAAAGAAAGAGCACATTCACATTCAGCTAACTATTTTGTATTGTTCCTGGTACACTGTGTGCAATAGAGGCTGGAAAATAAACTACAGGTTAACAAATAGTGATGGACCGAAACCCAAGTTCTGGGCGAACTTTATGAGTTCGGAGGAACTCAACTATCTGAACTAGTTCAGGATCGAACTAGTTCGGTTTTCTGAACTCGCGGCTGTATATTCAATAATTATCGTATTTACAGACCATTCCTAACCCTCGAATGTAGCGTTTGTTTTCGGTAACCCTCGAATATAAGTAATCGATTTCGGTAACCCTCGAATGTATTGTTCGGTAACCCTCGAATGCAGCGTTCAATTTCGGTAACTCTCGAATGTAGTGGTCCATTTTGGCAACACTCGAAATTAGCATTCGGTAACCCTTAAATTGGACATAACCCTCGAATGTAGCGTGCGGAACCCCGACAATTTCCCGATCATGAAGAAAGAAGTGTTTAAACAAGTTTTGGAGATAGGTGCAAGTTCCCCAGACCACTTCCCAGGTGCCACAGCCATTTACAGTAAGTTTAGAGTAAGTTACCATTACTATTTTAACTGTTATGCATCTGAACTTTTCAAACTATTATCTGCCATTGATTTTAATAGGTTTGTTTCTAAACTTTGGTCATTTTTAGTAACAAAGAGCGTTCAAAGTCTGATCGGGGGCTTCCATATTTGTATGGAGACATTTTTATAAAAATAAAATATGTGCATAGAAACAGTGAATAATAGTGTTTTCAGGGGAGCGGCCAATAGGAGAACAGTCTTCTCTTTGAAGACTACATGGGCTATGAGTTGTACTAACAACAATATGGAAACCTTCTTACAGTAGTTACAGAATCTATTTTTTACATGTACTAAACAACTTACTAGAGAAGAATCTTACAATGTAGGTGTTCTGGGGAGAAAAGCTTCCACACAAGGATTAAAAGAATAAGATTAGTTCTCCTTTAAGGTCATGTAATTTATGTGATGTCCTGTGTAATGAGCGTTTAAACTGCTATATTTTAGCTTTAGTAATACTATCAGTTGCCTAAAAATGTAAGTGTTTTGGGGTGCGGCCCCCCCTTTTGTTCCCCCTCTTTCCAAGCTTCTTTGCTTCTAGTAGCATCTCCTGTGAGCATGATGTTTATTAAGTACCAATGGAGCTTAAATCCCCAGGAGCAAGATCCATAGGAAACACGAAGAGAGAAGGCACCAATGATTAGAATGGCTTTAATTTATTTGTTAGTATTACTAAATGAGAAACATCGAAGATATTATATTGAAAGGCAGATAGGGTCATCTGCCACCTAAATGCTGGGGTTCAACATTTGGTAGATAGGGTAGACAGACTATTGGGTGGGGCTAGGTGTGACTCGGCAGTCTTGGTTCACATTGGTGCCAATGGCAATGTTAAAGGAGGAGGAAAGTTCCTTAAAGGAGAACTAAACCCAAAAAAATCATAGTTTAAGTTAGAAAGTACTTGCCTCGACACCCTTCTCAGCATGGAAGATTCCACTTAGGGGCCTTTTCTTTACCTCTATGAGCTCATTTAAGGTTCTGTTTGTTCCCCAACTCTGAAGCTGACATTTTCCTTTGCCTGCCAGTACTTTTGCCTTGATTACATTTTCAGCACCTGTGTGATTCCCACTCCCACCTCTTAACCCCTATGATGTACGAATATATTAAATCATCAATATTCAAATTGGTGGTGCGGCTGATTAACACTTTCCTAGTAGCAGTGTTGGAGTGTGATGTATATAGGTCTGGGTATTTAGTGTGTCCGGATCTGAAATAATGTATGTCTCACCTACGGCTTTCACTTCACCAAATCCAATATATAAACAATAAATTGCAGGTGAAACATACAAAGACACTGGTCTGTAGCTGTGAATATTGCAAGTTTATTGCGAAACGCGCGTGCTACATGTTTCAAACCCACTCAAGCACTTGAAGGACAAGTGGGTCAGAAACATGTAGAATGCATGTTTTGCAATGAACCTGCACTATTCACAGTTACAGACCTGTGTCTTTGTATGTTTCACCTGCAATGTATTGTTTAAGTGTTGGAGGGCCATATTTAAAAACTTGCGATACCGCTGGTTTTCGTTACTGTACGACCATGGCGGTAGTACACCATAACATGTGGTAATAAACTACCGTAATGATATTCTATGGGCTGTCATAGATTTACGTTTACTATCGTACATTTACAAGATTTACGATAGTGATCATAAATTCATGATCGCCATAACGATCGCTAAAGAAGGAGATACCACACCTTTATAAATATGGCCCGTAGTGTGAAGGTCTCTAGCTCTCACTGTCAGCTGTAGCAATATTAGTGGAACGTATAGCTTCTTAAAGGGGAATGTTGGAGGGTAGGAAGAGTTTTTATAGGAACCACATGGTGCAGAACTGTAGGGGGAGGATAGAGACATGTTCTCTGCTAGGGTTCAATAGTGGAAGCGCAACACCCATGCACGGAAGCGAGCACAATCGCGCATTATTGCGACCGTGCATCCTCCCTTGCACTTAAGTGGGGCCACAGCCTCAGAAAATTGCTAAGTTCCATTGCATTAAATACATGATGTATGGCTAAACTGAAATCAATGCAGCTTGCATTACACTTCTAAGGGCTAGGCCACACAGGCGCATTTTTCAGGCAATTGCAATTTTCCAATTGTATTGAAATCGCAGCAACGCACCAAAATCTTGTGAATTCGGGTGTGTTGCAATTCACGCATGTGTCAGCAATTTGGTAACGCATGCGGTTTTTGTGCAATCGCATGCATTTTCAGAATGACAATGTACAAATTGTGACACATACAAAGACACATACAAATGTCACAGTCTTGCAGAAATGCTCACAAATATAAAGGGTTAACAAGTTGCTTCCTGAATGCATATGAAAAGGGTTAACACCTTCCCCCAGGAAAATCTGCTAATAATATTCACTGCTATCTCTGATGATTGGCTGGGAGACACTGGCAGGTGGGGACTCTGAGTTCAACTGTTACATACAGCTTAACACAAGGTAGCTAGTTAGCATGTGCAGAAGGAATTTTGGTACCTGGACCACCAGGAAGAGTCAACACTAGAAGCCAGCCGTGACAGCTTAGATTGCCAGTTCTCAGAAATGTTCTATAAATGATTTCTACAGTAAGAAGCTGAATTCAGAGGTGAGAGACAAATTGTTTTACAAAGTGATAGTTATAGAGTCTGTGGAGCTGCCTTTGTATTTTGGGTTTAGTTCTCCTTTAAATATAATTTCCAAGAGCTAGGACCTCTAGGGTAGTATTTTCAGAAATACTACCACAGTTGCCTGCTATGTTAAGGAGACAGCAAAAGCTTAGGAGTATTAATGCATGGCTAAAAGGTTGTTGGAAGGAGGGGTTTTGGTATTTAGAGAACTGGGCAAACTTTTCTGTTGGCTACAGGCTGTTTAGTAGTGATGGATTGCAGATCACTGATGGTGGTAAAGCTGTTTTGGGGAAGAAGATAGCTAAAGAGTTGGAGATTTTAAACTAGGTTTGGGTGGGGTAATGTCAATCTCAATGAGATAGATAGCACAGGAGGTAAGCAGGGTGTAGATGGGCTAGTGGTTGGCGGAAAGGGGGGAGGGGTTAGCATAGAGGATAGGAAAACCATGTGTATTGAAGTGTACAAATAAATTACAGGATCAAAATGCATGTTTGCAAATGCGACAAGCCTGGCCGAAAAGATGGGAAAATTGGAGGCGATGGCTTTGACTGAATAGTATTCTCCCTCTTTACAAAGCATTGGTAAGGCTTTATTTAGAATATGCAGTGCAATTTTGGAATCCTGTGTACACAAAGGATATCTTGAAAATGGAATGTGTCCAGAGAAGGGCAACTAAAATAATTATAAAAATAATAAAGGGAATGGGGGAGCTTGAATATAAAGAAATATTGAATAAGTTACAATTATGTACACTGAAGAAAAGGTGCTTGCATGGGGATATGATTACTGTGCATAAATACATTAATGGGCTGTACTATACACTGGGGCATTGTTCACCAATAGAACATGTCAAAGGACACGTGGACATCCCTTAAGACTTGAAGAAGTTTAGGCTTCAAGTTTGGAAAGGGTTTTTTCACTGTGAGATCAGCAAAACTATGAAGCTGTCTTCCATTGGAAGTTGTAATGATTACTGGTATTAATACATGTAAAGTTGATACATTAATACAAGTAAAGTTGATCCAGGAATGATTTTTTTTCTCTTCATTATCCTGGAGGATTTTTTTGCCTTCCTCTGGATCAACAGTTAGGCAGGAAATGTGGGTATTGCTGAGTAGGTTGAAATGGGTGTATATATGTCTTCAACCTCAAATACTGTACTATACTATACTAACTATACTATGCTAAAAGGTATAGCGGAAACATGGTTGAACAATTCTCATGATGGGGCTGTATATTTAGAAGGATACTCCTTGTTTAGGCATGATACAGGCAGATAGGAAAGAGGGAGGGGTATGTATTTATGTTAAACAAGCGTTGAAGTTAAAGCAGAGGCAATATGGGTGGAATTGGGTAACAGGAAGGGGGGTAATGTCATTTTTTATGTCTGCTACAAGCCACTAAATGCTGGCAGGGAGGATGTGAGTCATCTTCATATGCAGATGGCAAGGGCTGCACATATGGGAAACATTCTGATTATGGGGAACTTTAATTACCCTGACATTGATTGGCGTAGTGGAACTGCCAACACAGAAAAGGGTGATTGGTTCCTGAATTTGCTGCATGATTATTTCTCTCACATGTGCTAGAAGTTTCTACTACAAAAGGAGCTCTGTTGGATCTGGTAATATCGAATGTCTTGGACCATATTATAGATATGAAGGTAACTGGAAGTTTAAGGAATAATGACCATAGAATATTGTCATTTAACTGGGATGATATATTATCAGGTAAAGATACTGAACAGAAGTAAAACATCTTGAAAATGGAAAGAGTTCAGGTAAGGGCATCTAAATTAATAAGGGGACTGGGGGAGCTTGAATATGAAGACAGATTGGATAAATTACAATTATGTACACTAGAGAAAAAACACTTGCATGGGGATATGATTACTGTGTATACATACATTAATAGGCTATACAATAAACTATCTGGGGCATTGTTCACCAAATGAACATGTCAGAGGAGACACGGCATCTCTTAAAGGGTATGTAGAGCGATCTTTTTTTCTGTTTAACTGAAGAACGGGAGGTAAAAGAACTATGCCTTACCTCTCGTTCTTCAGTAAAACTTGCAGGAGAGGAGAAAGAACTTACCGCAGATCGCTCCAGCGCCGGCTTCTCTGACAGTCTCCCACGCATCCACGCTCCCTTCCACTGTGTGCACATATGCGCACAATGCAAGGGACTGGGGATGCGTTGGAGAATGTCAGTGGTGTCGGAGACTGTCAGCAGCGCTGTATCAATCTGCGGCAAGTTCTTCCTCCTCTCCTGCAAATTTTATTGAAGAACAGGAGGTAAGACATAGCTCATTTACCTCCTGCTCTTCAGTTAAACACAAAAAAAGAAAATTTAGAAAAGAAAATTGCTGGACATACCCTTTAAGACTGGAAGAAAATAAGTTTAGTTTTCAAGTTTGGAAGGGGTTTTGACTTCTATCGACATGATGATGGCAGTTTCATTGGTCAGTTTCAAAAATAAGCTGGATGACTTTCTAAAAACAAAGAATGTTGCATGTTACCAGTATTGATACATAAAGATGGAGTCAGGGAGAAATCAGTTGTATGTTATTTTTTGCAGGAGGTTAGATTTAAATTTTAAAACCTGGTATGACCAGATAATTGTTTATTATTTCCCAAAATCTTTAAAATGAAAAGAGGGTGCCCTTTCTCCCTCTTTTCTTGGGTGGGTCACAGAAGCCTGGCTGGTTTTCATTCATATTTAGCACTCCGATAAACTGATGATAAAACCTCCACCCATTGTAGTTAATCAAAGCACTGTATACCTAAAAAATTAGTGTACATGATGTTTGTTCAGCGTAGTGGTTTTCTAGCATTTCAAAAATGGCGCATGTAGCGTTCCTACAGCGTTGGACAATGAAAAAAACATCCAAAAGATCACTTCAAAAAATTGCTATTTACTTGCTTGTACTTAGTCTGAGGTTCTGGAGGATAAACACACAGGAACTCTGTGTATGATGAATAAAATAGAAAAAGAAAGACGGTGAAAATAAACACTGAGTTATTGCTTGGTAATGCATAACAAATGCTAAAAAGAAGCATTAGAAATGACTTGCTGTTGGCTTTATTGACGGCTGAATGTCAACAAGGCGCTAATGTGAAAGAAGCCTAAGGGATTCCAAGAAATACATCACCTTGAATGATAAAATTCAGTAGCCAAATAGTTATCCTGGATATTAATACCGTAAATGATATGCTTTGTGATCTACCAACAGTCTTAGTAAACAAAAACTAGAAGTATTTACATGCATTATTAGGGATACTTTAGAATGTAGCTGATTGGTTGCGCAGCCACGCCTTCTGTCGCTCTGCGTGAGTTACATGACAATCAACCAATCGCCCCTGCTCCACCGACACAGTACCTGACTTGATACATGTGTGTGTGAGCACATTACAGCCTGGAAAAGGGTCATACATCTGCCTAGCATTATAAAGCTGTTTCAGGTGCCAAAAACCCTAAGGACACTCCTGAGGGCTCTTCTGGTAAAGGCAATACAGAAAAAAACTAGACTAGAAAAGGTACCAGGTGACAGATGCCTAACATCATTGGTCATCCAATTCACATGAGAACTACTTGCATTAAAGGACAATTATACTCACCTTCCCTCCGCTCCCCTTCTTTGGTCAGTACCTTTTACCCAGGGTGAGGACCTGAACAGGGCCGAATTTATACTTTTTTCTCCCCTAGGCCAGCTAACTTGTACTGCCTGTGCCCCCCCCCCATACGGGTCATTCATTGGCTGAAGCTGGGCTTTGTGATTGGGAGAGGGCCCTGCCACCCCCAGCAAAACACCAATAGCTGCCTATTACATATTTAACAGAAGCCGCTAAGGATCTGCTGTGTGCCAACTAATGTGCATTGTGTAAATTTAAAGGGCATGTCCACCCCCAAAACTATAATCCCCCCAACTACTGGCCCCACCATGTAGTGTAGTTTAATCCTTACCTCACATCCCAGCTCCATAGGGTTCTCCTGTAAACCCCCCAAAGTCCCAAACTAACCACCAGGAGGAGAGCAGGGCTCTGCCTGCTATCTTGCCTCCGGTAGTATTTTGCCATGCGCACTGCAGTCCTTCTCGCCCTCCCTCCCCCCTCTCTCCCTCCCGTTCTACTATCCCTCCCCCCATCGCAAAACCCCCTTAATATGCTGCTCCCCCATGTCCCCCAGCTCCCAGCTTTTCAAAAAGCTCCCCAAACTCTTACTTACCTCTCCGCTTTCCTCCGCTGCACTGAATGACCGGCAGCCGTGTCCGTGATTGGCTGCCGCTCAGCCAATCACAGACGCGACTGCCGGTCCCGCCCCTCTGCTTGCATTCTCGCAAGCAGAGGTCCGGCAGTGCGGCGGAGGAACGAGGGGAGGTAAGTAAGAGTTTGGGGGGCTTTCTGAAAAAAATATTTATGCGGTTGGGGCTGGGGGACATGGGGCAGCAGCATATTAAAAATCAGTTTATGGGGTGGACATACCCTTTAATATGGGGATGCAATGCTGCTTAACTTAAACATATTTGATTTTATTTTGCCGCCCCTGGTGGCTGTGCCGCCCTAGGCCACGGCCTAGGTGGCCTAGTGGGAAATCCGGCCCTGGACCTGAACCGCTAGGTCCTCACCCCTGGGTTCGCGTAACTTGAAGCACAGCGTTACTGAAACACTGCTCTGGTAGGCTCTGCCCCCTCCTCTCCTTGCGTGATGGGGCCAATAGGAAGGCACGCTCGTTGTAGAGCGTGCCTTCCTATTGGCCTCGTCGTCGGCAGGAGGAGGGGGCGGAGCCTACCAGAGCAGCGTTTCAGTAACGCTGTGCTTCCTCACCCTGGGTAAAAAGTACTGACCTAAGAAGAGGAGTGGAGGGAAGGTGAGTATAATTGTCCTTTAATACAATGCTTACTAAACTTTCACATACAAAGATGTGGTTGGTAAACAATCACAGACATATGCTTCCTTGATTGAGGGTAAAAGGCAGCTTCCATACAAAATAAAGTATCTTTACATTTTAAAATATATAGAGATTTTCCATTCTTTTATTGACCTTTCAATAGTCAGGAATCCAAGCTTACTTGGAGTACAAACACAACTCCAGTGAACAGTGGTGTAACTAGGAATCACTGGGGGCTCCTGCAAAACTATGATGGGTCCCCTATTTGTGCTTCATCCACAGTGATTTTCTGGGAGGAGGCAATATCTGTAATAGGAAAAATAAGGAGATGGGGCCCCTTGGCTACCGGGCCCCCCTGCGGTTGCTCCCCCTTCTCCCCTGGTAGTTACGCCCCTGCCTATGAATATAAAGCACAAAATTTACCATTAAAGAAAGAGTTCGAAAAAACAACAACTCCACAACTCTCCACAGATACTGGAAACATGGCTGTTTCCATATTGCTCATTCTATCCTGCAGACAACTGAAAGTTTGAAGATCGATACGGACATATATTGCTCACTGGACTGGCAGGGTCAGTCCTTTTAGGCTGGGCACACACAGAGGGACTACTTGTCCCGACCGAGAGTTCACTACAAGCGAGCGCTTGGCCGGGATAAATGACCGTCGGTTGCGGCAAATTCGGCCCATAGGGAACTGCATGAACGATCTGGATTTTCCGACTCGTCCAATTTGGACGAACGGACGGTTGCGGTCGGTCGCGGACGAAAATATCTTCTGGTGTGTACCCAGCCTTAGTCAGCAAATTAATCATGACATGGTTAAGTTGATCAGTGGGGAAAGTATAGATCTCCTTTACAAAGGCTCAAGCTCCCACCCCTAAAACACCCACAAAAACACAAACATTTTAAACAAATCCTTTCAAAAGTATTTGTACTTTTTATTTCCCTTAGTAAGCTGTAAGTGTTGTTTTTAAAAACCCATGCTTCACCAATATTGTTTTTTTAGGTTTTTATAATTAATTTGGATATTTTTGTACTAATGAAAAATAATCTTTTAGGTTTTCAGCCATATGTGACATTTCTTTTTAATCCAAAAACGTAATTATCATTCAAACCGTATTAATCCTCCTCTGGCTCTGTTTAATAGCATTAGCATTGTTTTTTTCTTTGCATGTCGCGCTACTGCATTCCAAATACAAACCAAAAAAGGTGTAGTTCGTATTATATATTATTACAGAAGACAGGGAGGAGCTCGACTTGTCCTTAGGAAATTCAGAGAAGTATAAATACCAAGTAGTACTTGGTATTGAAAGAACATTTTATGTAAGGTGATTTCTTTTCCTAGTACTGAGCCATTAAAAACTTCATGGAAGTTTCATCCCACACTCTTTCATGCGAGTTTTTATAAAAAAAAAAAAATTAAAAAAAGGAGCAAGCAGAAGCTAACCAGTTACTGCATGTGCTTTAATTTTTAGTAAAGGATGGCAATCTTGGGGTGCTGCAGTATAACACCCAACCTCCTTAAAGGAAGCCCCTAAAAGTATTTAAAACTTTTGCTCTAGCCTAAATTAAGTGCAAACATCACTACATTTTTTAAAACTATTTTTTATAAGGGAATCGGTGGTGCATATAAAAGTTTTTCTGAATTATAAATCCAAGTCCCCTATCTGACTGTTCTAGATTCTGTGCTAGAACCCGTGCTACTGTATGTGTGCAGTTTCAAGTTATACGCAGCTATTGGTGCTGCTTCGCCTCTACCCAAAATATTATAATGTGCATTTGGTTTGGTGGATTTACCATTTGATGTCATTATATCCCTAGGGTCTCAATAGAGACTATGATCACCATTCCTATTTGTAAAACATATAAATTGGCTAGTTTGTCCCTGCGTCTACTTATGAGTGGCCATTTGCACTAATATATTGTTGCTTAGGCAGATAATGTAAAAAGTGTACTGTTATATTGTATCCGAAAACACCCCATTAATGGTAAATGGGGGCAGACTATGGGGCTGTATAACTCAGTATAACTTGATAAAAAGGAGCTGCGGGTGCCCCCCCAATGTCACCATATGTGCAGTTGGCTACAATAAATACTTGAATTGTGTATTGAAGTGCGGTGTATACTTTTTTTACTTCTTTATATTAATACATACATATATATTAAAAAGAAATAAGAAAAAGTTAAAAAGGAAATCCTATCAAATCCTAGTTACATTAGTGTTAAAACCCCTAAACTAATACTTTGTTAAAGCCCTTGATGGTGTTATTACAGTGCTCGGTTATTTTGGATAAGAGTCTATCAGTTTTGTATATCTGGACTTGGCAAATTTTGCATACTAATCATCCAAATATTAGGAGGAATGTTCACAAATGTATGGGCACCATTTAAGCCCTAGAAGTAGTTATTTAAACTTGTGTTTGAATTACTGAATTGGTATCCAGTTATAATTTCACAATACCAAACACAAAGTATATTTTGTACTTGTGCACGCTCTGTAATAAAGGGGACGTTATATAACACTATTACTAAAGATGTTTATGTATGGGCTTATGTAAAAATACAGTCTTTATTAATATAATAGTATTTGTGGGACTTTGCTACATTTATTATGGAAGTACTTGGTTGCCTGTACTGCTGGTTGAAACCCTGGAGCTAGTTATTTAAACTTGTATTATTAAATTGCTATCATTGGTTTAGTTGCACAACACCTAACGTTATTATTGTACTTAGGCACCCTCTGTAATATATGGGACATTATAACACACCATTACCAAAAATATTAAGAGGACAATGTATAATTAGGTTCGTGTATCTGTGTCTGTGTGTTAGGGGGGTTGTTCTTGTATATTGCTGAAAACTTAATTTTAGTTTAGGTATGTTTGCCACGGAATTGGAAGGGTAGGTTAGGTTGCCAGATTCTGCTGTAATGCAAGAGGAGGCAGCATGAGTGTGCCGGGGAGTTGGAGAGTGGGTGTGTCAGGACAGAGAGTCGGTGTTTGGAGGCAGAGAGTAAGCGTTCCATTCCCATTCAGAGGAGGGTTTTTTTTTAGCGCTTACTGCATGAGTGTACTTTTAGGGATTTTATTTTGAAATTGTCTGTGTAGTTTGTGTCAGAGAAGCATAGTGTGAATTAGTGAAGCCTCAGTCCAACGTGCATTTCATTAAGAAAGTGACCTTTGGGATCTGATTTGATCACATTGAGGATTGGACTCATTTGTAGTCATTGGGAAAAAATGTCTCAAAATTTTTGGATAACGTGGAAAGAAAAAAAAGGAAACAATAAATTGTCTCTTTCAAGCCAAATAAACTATGTATATTTAGCCAGTTATACTCAGTAAGATTTTCAGCTGAGTGACCGATAGTGGCCTATATTGGTCGGTCGGCCAAAAATATCTTGCGTATGCAGGACGGCTGCATCCGAGCTCACTTGCCCGTTCAGCTGGATTGGACGATCGTGCCTGTTGGTAATTCACGTCCGTTCATGTGGTTACCTATGTGACCGTACGATTGGTCGCTCAAACACAAACATAGCATTTTAGCCCAAATATTCTTTATCACTATAAGTAGCAGATGACTGTACTTGCCTTTTAATGCTAGCTTCTGTGTTTTGTCAGTCTAGGACAGTGTTTCTCAACCTTTTTATCAGTGGGGACCCTTGAAACTATTTTCCTGTCTCGGGGAACCCCTACATAAAATAATAATTACCGTATATACTCGAGTATAAACCGAGGTTTTCAGGCGATCCGCATCCGCATCCTCGCTCCACAGCCTCTGCACATCCGGATGATGTCACTACCCGGCGCCGCAAAGTGAGAGGCGCCGGGTAGTGACATCATCCGGATGCGCAGAGGCTGTGGATCGAGGATGCAGATCGGCGGCCGCCGGACAAGGTAGGAGAAACTTTTACTTGCACAGGGACACAAGTGGCAAATACTTACAAATAATATACAACCTTCTTTATTTGTGCATACTGTATGCACAAATAAAGGAGGATTTACCCCTATTTGCAAGTATTTGCCACTTAAGATTTTTGAAAACTACAACTCCCAGCATGCTTTATTGCTGGGAGTTGTAGTTTTCAAACATCTTAAGTGGCAAATACTTGCAAATGGGGTAAATCCTCCATATTTGTGCATACAGTAATGCCCAAATAAAGAAGGTTTTACTCTTATTTGTAAGTATTTGCAACTTAAGATGTTTGAAAACTACAACTCCCAGCAATAAAGCATGCTGGGAGTTGTAGTTTCCAAACATCTTTAGTGGCAAATACTACACCATCGGTTTATACTCGAGTCAATGTGGTTTTCCTTCTTTTTTACCTAAAACTAGGTACCTCGGTTTATACTCGGGCCGGTTTATACTCGAGTATATACGGTATATATTATTTATCTTTTTTTTATCGGCCATCAAATTATCAAAATACATAATTTATATATAATTTATTTATTTACAAATATAAATGATAAATTTATAAATATAGTTAAAAAACTGCACTTAAATTCACCGCAGGTGGGGAACCTTTACATAAAAACATATTTTATTTATCTGTATACATCAAACACATATTTCATAAATATATCGAAAAATATATCTGTATTTATCAAAATGGTGAATCCATACAGTTTCTGTCTCTTGAGGATCCCCATGCAACCTCTCAGGGACCCCTAGGTGTCCCTGGACCCCTGGTTGAGAAACACTGGTCTAAATATGCCAATTCACTACACAAATACACTTTATTTAAATTAATTTTTTAATATAAGATTCCCCCTGCCAGCCCAGCCCCAACCGCTATATTTATATGTTTAGAAATCTTCCCAAACTCTACTTACCTCCCCTCTTTCCTCCGCCGCGCTCCCGGCCCTCTGCTTGCGAGAAAATGCAAGCAGAGGGGCAGGACCAGCAGTCGCGTCTGTGATTGGCTGAGCGGCAGCCAATCACGGACGCGGCTGCTGGCAGCTCATTTCGGCGGAGGAAAGAGGAGAGGTAAGTAAAGTTTGGGGAGCTTTCTAAACATATAAATACAGCGGTTGGGCTGGGCTGGCAGGGGCAATACTATATATTAGGGATTTATGCTAGGGAGAGGGAATCCTGAGAGGGGGGAAGGAGGGAGGGGGAGAAGGGCTGCAGTACGCATGCCAAACTTCTCCCGAGGCCAGGTAGGAGGCAGAGTCCTATATGGCCTCTGCTATCCCCTGGTGGCAGTTTTTGGGACTTTGGGGGGGGACACAGGAGAACCATATGGAGCTGGGATGTGAGGTAAGGATTAAACTACCACTACATGATGGGGCCAGTAGTTGGGGGGATTATAGTTTTGGGGGTGGACATGCCCTTTTTAATATATAATATATATATAATAATAAATATATATATATATATATATATATATACACACATTATATGTAATACTCATGTCATGTAATGTAGCTGTTGGCCACTTGCTTTGTTATAAAAACTTTTTTTTAAAAATTGCTACTTTGGGAAGCTAAGGTCCATCTATTTTGAGCTCAGTGATGGATAATAACTTTTATTTTCTTACTTTCATATTTAGCCTTGCCATTGCCTATCAATTCCATGGCAGCCAAAGAAATGTATGATTGTTAATGGAACAGTATTTGCTTTATCATCTTTATATACCAATATTATTTAAACGAAGATCAGATATCTGCGTGATGCAATATTTTTAACTACACCTAAAACTTTACATGCAAGTACATTTTTACACAACGGTGTCATCTGTCAATATCCTTTTCTATTTCCTCCCATTTTTACTGGCAGATATTCTTGGCTACTCTACTCCTCTAAGTTTGCATCTCTTGGGATACGCCCAATCAAAATAACATTTAAAGGCAAAGTTTAAGCTTGAACACAGTTTTCAGACTCTCTGATCAGCAACTGTCAATTAGCACTTTATATATCTTTCATTCTAAGTGATTCATAAGAAAGATACACATGTTAAAAATCAGAAAAATCCCTTACTACAGAGTGCACAGAAAGGAATAAGGCAGCCAGGAAATAAACTTAATCGGGATCTAAAGTATTCTATTTAAATCACTATTAAGTTTTTTATGTGCTGTATTTATATATATAGACTAGTACAATGCTAGCTCTGTGCAATTTAAGTTGTGAATGCTCACATGACCATCTTCTGGCTGCTACTGAAGCATAGAGCTAGCCATCTTTCTGGTTGGCTTTTGGAGTGTGTCATATAAACTAGCTATCAGGTCTTCATTCAGATCCAGGATATAGGTCATCTGGAAATACCATTTTTAAAAACAATAGAAGAGGGCCAAGGTCTGCAGTGATAGGCCCTAGTCCTGGGCAACACAATGGTGAGTAACCCATAGTGTGGGGGAGGGGTTGTGTTCTCCTTTAGGTTTAGCTTTTGACTGGCTGCACAGCAATTGTTAAGTAGCAGTTGTGAGGCTCATAAATAATGCTGTAATTTTTTCAGCCTGGAAGGCCATTACGGCATGCAGAGCTTTGGAAAATATGTGTAACAACATGTTTCAGATTCATTTAGAATTTTTAATTAACCAGCTATGGGTTTCACATGGGCTTATTTTTTCATTATGTACCAGAAATAATGCCCCCTCAAAATAAATAAAATGTAGCTAATATAAACCCAATTACAGAAGGCCTATAACGACAGATTTATTTAACATTTCCAAAACTGTCATCATTTTAAGTTCATTGTGTAAACTTGATAAGTTTCCTCTTTAAACTAGCAGTTTACTCAAGAATTCTTCTTTCCTCAAACATAGCAGATTAAGAAGATCCATCCATTATAATGTGAACAACGAAGTTTACCGAAATGGAACACATTGCAAAACACAATTAGATTTTGATTCGAGGGCAATAGGTTTTCCTAGAAAATGCAATAATACATCTAAATAAGAACTGAAATTAAATATAAACATCCCTGCATTCATTCTATACTAATCTGTCACGCATTTTGGACAAAGTATCTGTTTAATTCTGTAGGTTTCTGTCTTTTACAGCATGAGTCTCAGACCCAAATACAGAGTTGCACATGCTCAGCATGACAAAGCTATCCTGTTATTGCTGGGTGACCTGCCTGTGACCACTGTGAACATTCAGTAAGCTGTTAAACCATGGGAGGAGGACTGCTCAACACACTTCTGATTGATGGTTATAGTTATTTTCGAGTTAACAAGTATAAATTAATTCATGCTCATTAAGATTTTAGATTGAGTTCTCCTTTAATTTACAATCAACCTATAACTGTTCAATTTTCTTTTTACAGTTACCCATGTTGTTTATTAAGAAGAACATTTTCTTCTTTCAAGGGGCTTTAAGAAGAAATGCCCGATGAAGCATCTACAGCAGGGATGTCGAACTTGCGTGCCTCCGGATGTTTTGAAACCTACAACCCCCAGCAAGAACATCTTGCAATACAACCCCCAGCAAGAACATCTTGCAATTTCAACCTTCCTGCTCTAAGGTCCATATAGTAATGGAAAAATGGATTTAACAGGGTCTGCAAGTGGATATTTCATTAGCAAAAATGTTTTGTTTTTCAAATATAAGTCATTCTAGTCCTAAATTTTAAAAACTCACACTTCACAACAATAATAAAACTCTTTCTCAGGTTTGCAGTGCCTCTGCTGAGCTAACAAAGGTCACAATCACAAAGTTTTTTGTCACCAACACATCTTGTCAAAAGTAGCAAACAAATATATGTGCTCCCAGCATTCCATGATTAAACTGTCACACAGTGCTTTTAACAGCCTTGCCTGTCAGGTTTACACGAGTTAACTGAACTTAAACACATTTCTCCTGCTTTTCTCTCCCTTGTCCATGGAACATTAAGTCAATTCACAAATGTGTGTGTAGAAAGAGCTTGGAATAAGATACAACACAAAGAGTGAAAAGTACAAAATTATTTTCTCTAGGGTAAATATTCTAACATCACTAAAACTACCATTGGGTATTAATTACTTTTCCTATATGTTTATTATTTTTCTGATGTGGCCAATTAGCAGGATTACCGAAACAATCAGCACTGCAGATGCGTGCTGGCAGACACTTTACTTTCATTTTCTAGGAACAGCAAAAGTTAAATAAATAAATAACTAGGAATGATGACTCACAGCACTGAATTCACCAGTGCTAAGCGTGTGAAGGAAGGAGAGATTTTTATTTTAACAGATATTACATTTTGCAATCTTCACAATGATAACTGAAGACAAAAGTTTGATATTTCAATTCGATTGATCACCTGGGCCAACATTATGGCCACATTGTCTGGGTGATCAATGGTGACAGCACGGCTGATTGGTTTAGATCGTTTTGACAATCGGGCCTGGCATTAAATCACAGGCTAATGTCTGATCTTCACAGTAGGCAGTAGACAGTAGGGCCACGATATCAATGTTTATCACTTTAGTTTTGACTGGTAGAACAGATCATTGTATTATAAAAGTTTTCAACATTAGCCTATGTGTACTAAGCCTTAAACCAAATCCTGCTGTCATAAACTTGATGGTGCAGTCACATAAAATGTTTACAGAAATGCCCTGACTGGGGAGACAGATATAGTAGCTCCCGCTCGTAAATAAAAACATGTACTTTGTGCATTAGGAAGTTAAACTGAAAATACGTAAGAATACGGATAAGATACAAGATAAGCTTTTTTTTTTAACAAAACTATTAAAGGGTATCTATATACTTAAATAATCAAATTTTCCAAAATGATTTTAGATACAGCAAGATCTCATTACTTTTTTAGGATTTTAAATCTCAACTGTAGATTGATCCTGAGAAATCATCATTTGAAATCACAGCACTTACAGGGCTTTCTGTCACTGCAGAAGCAAAAATTATCATTTAAAGGGCATGTCCACCCCCCAAAACTATAATGTAACCCACTACTGGCCCCACTGTGTAGTGTAATAAAATCCTTACCTTACATCCCTGCTCCAAATGGCTGCCCTGCTATGCCCCTCCAAAGTCCCAAAAACTGCCCACCAGGAGCCTAGCAGAGTCCATATAGGACTCTCCTCCTGTCTCTCCTCCGGGAGAATTTTGACATGTGCACTGCAGCCCTCCCCCCTCCCTCTCTCTCCCTCCCGTTTTGCTCTCCCTTCCCCTAGAGTAAATCCCCTTTGGCATATAGTAGGTCTCCCTCCCCCAGCCCCAACCGCTATAATACTTTTGTCAGAAACTCCCCCGATCATTACTTACCTTAACTCTCTCTCAGCCAATCACGGGCGCGGCTGTCGGTTCAACCCCCTGCTTGCAGTTTCATGCAAGCAAAAGGCCGGGACAGTACTCCGGAGGAGAGAGGTAAGGTAAGTAATGATCGGGGGCGTTTCTGACAAAAGTATTATAGCGGTTGGGGCTGGGGGAGGGAGACCTACTATATATCAAAATGTATAAAAAGAGGTGGACATGCCCTTTAATAAGTTCCCCATTTCTGACCTCTTACTGGGATCTTTGGCTGCCTGTCAGCACACTTTCTGTAATAATTAAGAGAATCAGAAGAAAAAAAAAGAAATAAGGGGAAGGGAGGAGGAGATGTTTAAGCAGAGCAGTATCCATGGTGAGGCTGTGCAGAACTTATAAGTGTCACAGACACTACAAGGAGGCAGTGAGTAAGGGAGTGTGGGGGAAATTAGAAACACTCACTAAACATTAATAATTTAATGACAAAGCAAGCATAGATAATTATGTGAGTACCACCATTTTACTTCTCTCAAAATGTAGTTTCAGTGAGTATAGTAACCCTTTAAGAACAAAAAATCAGAGCAACACAGGCAAACCACCCAACTAATACTAAGGCTGGGTGCCATGTATCAGTCAGTTGGCTGGAAATATCGCATGGTGTGGGTGGAGGTAGCCTGCACTGAGCTTGGTCGCCCATTCATCCAAACAAACAGTAAATCACGGGTGACCACAAGATTGGTCACAGCCACTATTGCGGCAACAATCAGTCATTTGTCCTGGCCGAGTACTCACTAATAGCGAACATTCGATGGGGACAAAAAGTCCCTTTGTGTGTACCCACTTTAAGGAAAGGCAGAGGCAACAGAAATTGTATTTTTTAGCACTGCTTGACTAGAAGAAGGGAGAAGTGCATTTTTTGAAAACTTTTCGATAAAAATTACCATTATGGTAGCCATAAACTCAACAATATGGATTATGTGGTATTTGTGTCTGGAAAATTGTATAAAGATTGTACCCTTTTATTCCCCCTTATCTGGCAAGTCATTTGTGTTATTATATAGCTACAATAAAAATTACTATATAAAAAAATATATAAATATATATATATCCCAACAACAGATATATATATATATATATATATACTAAAAGTAGCTGCCAAGTAAACCTATAATTCAGACGGAGTTAGGATATTTTATTCCCACCATCTGTGAATAATAGAACTCATGGCTTCTAAACAACTGATCTGCCTCCTATCTTCCCTATAGGTGCAAATGCATGAAAGATAGGAAGATTGGAACAGCACACCATCAGCTGTTGAGGATCCCCGAGCAAGGTGCAGGAAGGGAAGTTTAACTCTGCATCAGGTAAGTAAAATGCTCACAGAGGTGGGAATTATCTATCCTAAATCCCTGTGAATTATAGATCCATTTGGCAGTTATTTAAATTGGTCTGTTTCGTGATTTTATTTTCCCTTTAAGGCTGAGGCCACACTATGGTGGACGGCAACACATGCTGTATGTATGTATATTTATATAGCGCCACTTGGGGGGGACACACGCTGTACAATATTAGAATACAAAAAGGCATACAAGGGGGACAAAAATATAAATAAATACATACGGTAAATATATAAATAAGTATGTGCATCATAAAGTTAACAATTGCTTAAATGATGTAACATGAGGAAAGAGGTCCCTGCACCATAGAGCTTACAGTCTAATTAGAGCTAACTGTCCACATGCACTGTGATCCGCAAGGTATTCGCAAAGGCATTTCCAACCACATTGACGTGCACTGCTCTGTGTTTCTCACATGCAAACGATCGCAAATCTCATTTGGTAGCATATGAGAAACACACTAGTGTAGCCTAGCCCTCTAGCTTTAGGCTGTTCCCATAATCCCCTCTATTTCAGTAATTTTGGGTTCAGTAATGCAGCCTGACTTTCATATGACATAATCCCACCATAAATCAGGCAGGTAGCAGTTCAAAGTAATTTTAAAAAGGATTACTATGCATCTTTGGTAGTTTTTCTATGGGGAACGCTGTTTGTATATTGTTTAAATAAAGTTGATTGATAGGACCAGGGGTCTTAGACCTATAAATAGATCTGCCAGTCATATGATCGTCATGGCCTGAGGAAGCTCCAATTAGAGCGAAACGCTTAGCTAGTGACATCAGCAGACGTAACCGCAAGGAGGAAGTACGAGCGTGAAGGCAACATGAGGGTAACGGCACCAAACACACCAGCCAAGGGTGCGACTTCGATTGCAGGGAAGTGAGCTATCTTCCATATACTTACCTTGGATCCCACGTGCTTTGACCGCGGACACAGAAGCTTGGAAGTGTCCGGGGGACCAGGTGTCTACAAGGCAGATAAGTCCTAATGTAACCCATAGTGGCGGTGTTATACATTTAGTGCTGGTTTACCATGCCGTTTCAGTATTTCCATTGTGTGCACACAGATTCTTGACTTTATTTTTCCGGACTGGTGACTATCAATTTGCGGATCTTCATCTACCATACCACTTGACTATATGTGGAACTTTTACCTAATATCTAGTTTATCTTACTAGGTATAGGTCTTGGGACCCCCGCTATTATATTTTTAGCTACTATATCTATGATTCTATGTGTTATATGCTATTTTGGCTGTTATGTGTATAGAGCTGGACATCTTTTTTATGTCTTATTTGGTATAATAAATCTGTAGAATTTTTTTTCTTTTAGCACTATTGTCTAATATTATTGCTGATATACTATCCGTGTACCTACATAAGTTGCATATTCTTCTTGCTTGTTACTGTAGTCCAAGAACACTGGGTTCCAGTGCTCGCGGATTTTAGTATATATTTTTACCTAGTTGGGGATTTCTAGGAGCTCTTATGAGCGGGTCTCGCCGATGGCCATTTTTATACTATGCATCTTTGTCTGAACATCACTTGATAACACAGCTAGATTTTAAAAAAGAAATACTTGAGGTACCTCCCAGGCGTCCAGTCCCTTCCGGCCACCTCACTGCCAGATAGACAATACTAAGAAATAAAGAAAGTAGGGCTGTCCAGTCGTTTATATTTTTCAAGGGGTAATCCCTCTTTATTGCAGTACACCAACACACGACGTTTCGGCCGCTTGGCCTTATTTTATCAAGCGGCCGAAACGTCGTGTGTTGGTGTACTGCAATAAAGAGGGATTACCCCTTGAAAAATATAAACGACTGGACAGCCCTACTTTCTTTATTTCTCAGATTTAAAAAAAATCAATTAACACCTTTTAACACCAAGTTATATCTATATGATCTTGCAGTTAAATATAGACAAAATTTCACGTCAAAACTTTGGCAAAGGTGAGCATTTACAGTGTAGCATATTACTAATGAAATGGCATTATTAAAAAAGAAATAAGGTTATAGTATTTTAACAGATATGCCCAAAACAGGGCTGCAGGACATCAAATGTCCAGCCCTACTGGCATTTACAGAGGAGGATACCTATCTATATAAATATGCTACTTCCCTTTAATTAGCAATTTAATTTTATTATTTAAATGTAAAAAATTGAGAACAACAACTGCAGAGGGCTATAAGGTCATCAAGTCTTTCATAAAATATTCAAAGATCCTTCTAATATCTCATTTGCCAAGGCATTAAAAGATTTTCTCTATTCTATTTTTTAATTCAACAGAATAAAGTGTTAGAACATGTAATAAATGAGGAGATTCCCCTAAACCTCTAGTGTGTATAGATATGTATCAAATTCAGGATTTTTTAAAATACAGTCTGTTAATATTGCAGCATTGCATACAAAAAGGTAATATAAATCTAGGTATCAGATACATGTTTTCCAGATCATTGAAGAAAGGTGCATACAAATTGCCCCAAGCCTATATATGACTATTTAAGTGTGTATGCACTAAATAAAAACAGTAAACCTTTAACTGTTACATGGTCAGTCTTTCCTTTGTTTATGTTACTTTACATTTATGATTTCTATTTAATTTTTACTACTGTATGGACTTTACTTGGCTAAAATCTAGATTGGTTATGCAATTCATAAATGTGTATACAGAAAAATAAAACATTTATTTTATATCAACATTACATTTGTTAAGCATTATGGGTTCAGGCAAAGGTGTTTATTTTTTAATACATACAAAAAATAGAAGCCTAGTGCACATCCAATTAATTTGCTTACATTTTACCATTGTAATGTGACTTAAAAAGCCTGCCCTTCTCTCTGGATAATTTAAAGCAATTAGGTCAATTTCAACTTGGCCAAATTATTTTAAGCCCAGCAGCCACTTCACGGTTTGCTTTATTCTGCTGGGTCCTAACTTTTAACCTTTTTTACCATAGTAACTTTTTACCTTCTTAGGAGATGTAATTCTCAAACTTTATATCAGTACCTGCCTTTTATGAGATGGAAGTCCCAGCTGCTCTTTAGCTTGCTTTTTTGGAACTAACTCTCCAGCTTTCAGTACTTGAAAAATACCTTCCAATTGGAGGTATTGGCAATTTGAGTGTTGATATGCATTCTATGCATTTAGTATAGTAAATGGAAAGCATTTTCTAACAGTACTTTGCAAAGCTGGCCCTTCTTGAGAATATGTTTCATCTGTTGCCAGCTGCATACAAGCTTAATCTGGCACACAGTTTTTCTCTGTGCCAAACATGTGTTTAACCCCCACCAGGACCACCCTCACATAAAGACCAAGACCATGCCAAACAGAGGTATGTAATGCCAGTGCATTCCAGCTTGAAAGCGTGTAGCACTGGTATGAAAATAAGAACGTAATCTAAAGATGAACTGTCTCAAACTCACTAGTACATTGTGACATAAAATGTTAATGCTACCACTTTAAAGAACTTTACATTTCTGGTGGGTGTTAGTGGTCAGAGTGGTGATTTACTTCCTTTTTTTTAGTTGGTTCTTCCTTATAGCAGTACTGTGATTTGGAGGTTATATATTCAGTTCACATCTGCTCAATGTCTCTGAAATCCCAATAATCAGAACCATGCTTTCCAAGAAATAATCTTCAGAGTGCGTTTAGCTATGTTTAAGTCCCTGACCACCTGTTTTTGGTATCCAGACTGCACAAGCAGAAACAGAAAGGAAAAAACAACTTAAAAAGACTTAGATTTCTCCTTGACACAGTATATTTTATGGTTTTATTTAATTGTAATCACTCTGCAGGTCTACACACACGGGTTTAAATACTACAAATATCTCTGAGAATAAAAGCACTATGGTATGGGCGCAGAGAAATTATCACAGATGATATATCTTGGTTTCCAAAGCCAATAATATCTTACTTATAATTAAAGGTCCTGATTATAACTGGGAGTGTTCCTAAAAAAGGCAAAAATAAAGTATACAATAACGATTACATTTAGAATGGAAGGACCAACAAAACATTCAATAAAATATTCCACACTTATGTGCAAAAATGTTATACTTGATATTTTAAAAACGTCCATGGGTAACCAAACATTTAATAACCCCTCATAAACAGAACAAACTAACACTAATGTTTATCTGCTTACCCAGAAAAAATATTGGAAATAAAACAGGTCACAAGAGGGAGAACACTTCTAAAATCAAACAAATGGCTGTAAAAGGCCCATTTAAAAAAAAAAAAATCCCTACTTTATAAGCATGAGCTGGTGTGTGCAACACAACTTGATACCATAAAAAATCATGTGATCTTGCTAATCTGTTCTGCTATGCCCAGTGTTTTCTAAACGCTGGTAAAAACAAAGGTTTATTAGCAAGGAAGGGCAATTCTGTCCTTCCTATAGATCCAAACACCCCCAGTTCTTAATCTTTATTGCAGTTCCCTAACAGCGTGATCATAATGGTTATAATGGTGCATTAACTGATGTTATTAACATAAAGGATTATGGTTTGTCAACAAGAAGATACAATCCTAGAGAATATTTTCAGGTTATTTATAATAATATTTCTATATTAAAAGCCCTGTTAATCCAAATATTAATAATTGAAGAAAGAAGCCACATTCTCTAGTACCTACCTTGACACCAGTAGTGTAAACAGAAACCACAGGGCCCTTAGCAAATGTATAATTGCCCCCCTCCCAGCTTCAGCTTTAAAGGTTTTATGGGGGGAAGCTGTATCTATCATATGGAAAGTAAATAGATTAGGGGTTCTGGGTCCCAGGGCCCCTCTGCTGACAGGGGTTGACCCCCTGGTAGTTATGCCCCTGCTTGGCACCAAATGGGTGGCACCAATCGGCTGGCACAGTGCTTAGCATATCCATGTGATCACACTAGCACTGATCCATTTATATAATCCTGCAGTTTGCAAACATGCGGTTGGTACACACAACAGATCTGCCGAGTACTGTATGGCACCTACCCGATCTCCGCAGTTCCACCATAGACATAGCAATGCGATCCTCCCGATCGTCCTCTTCCCCCGTTGTGTTCCCCGGCGGTGATTCGCTCTCCCCTGAGCCGCCGTTGGTTGTGCCCGGATTGTCTGAAGCTTCGGGCGACCGCAGGGTCATTGGATGTCCCGGTGCGCCCAGCAGATCCAGTCTTCCCAGGATTTAAATTGGAAGCGCAATCCAAAGAGCAGCGCTAAAGCTGCATAAGAAGTTAGTTGCTGCCAAGGTGCATGTTGACCATCCAGTAAAGCGATGACGGTGAAGGTTTTAGCTCATCTGTACAGACCCAAATAACCAACTGAATCGGGTTCTTCCTTTACAGACAGAAACATTGACTTGTCAGATAAAGCTCCTATGGTAAAACAATGCACATTTCCAATACCCTACATGTAAATAGATGGAATGACAGATCCCATTCATAAAGTGCACACACATCTACATTGCATTCAATTGGAGGGTGATACAAATAAATGGGAGGTCCCCAGTGGATGTCGGGAATTGCAGTTCATCCACAGTTTGATGATTACATTAGCGGGGAATATAAAGGGTCATATCTGTTAAATGAAGCTAATGTAGTAATACTGTAAATAATCCATATCACCTTAGAAAACAAACCAATGTAATCCGCAAACTTTCCTCATTATAATGTGCCCCTAAACCCTCCCAGCTGATCACCTCGGGCTATCCTGAAAATAATTCAGTAACAGATATGGGGGCAACGTTCACCCCCATTTCGATAAGAGTGTACAATACTGTGTCAATAACAAATGCATTTAATTATAGACATTTCCATGCATCATCCAAATCCTTAGATCGTGGTTTTCTACTTAATTATTTAATCATTATAGTTATTAATATCTGGGTAAATTTAATGTATTTATCATTATAGAAATCAATATCTGGGCCAATTTAATTCTCAATAATCAACCATGTACAAAGGTTATGTGCATGGATACACGTGCTTGTTCCAATAAGTGACAGTAGTATTGTAACCTTAATAAACAACACACCGTCCATCACTCACTGTGCACCACAAATACAGTTTTCTAGTAAACAAAACATCCTAGAAAGAAGACCCTCCTAACGTCCTTGGGTCAATAACAACATACTCCATTGACACCCTGCTCCAGATCATATGGAGCAGCAACTACCCGGACCCGGTTCTCTAGAACCATACCATAAACTGGTACCGATACACACACATTACGTTACTGTTTCTTCGTATGTTGATTTTTTTTTTTATAAGAACAAAAATGTAAATGATTGTTAAATAAACCAACACATATAACACACTAGTTCCCTAATCGGAATAGTAGATGGATCTGCGTGGGTTAAACATTGGTTAGTAAGCTACTCAACAATTCTAGGAACTGCGGTAGAGCAGCAGGTGACACATCCCTACATGAGAGGAGGTGGGATAGTTCAGGTATATGGGTCCCCCTCTGTCTGCTGTTAGTCTCTAATAGAGTGGTAGGGAAAGATCAGCTTGATACCATGGCTAAGAAACAATGACATCCACTGAACACTTCTTATTACCATTATATACAGTATTTATGCAGTGGTCTATATACATAGACATATCGATATATATAACCAAGATGCTAGAATGATGGAATTTTTACCTTGGGCTGTGATGTTCCAAAGCTCTGCACTGACTTCTCTTTATTCTAAAACAGTACAAAGAAGTTAAAGGATGTGACTTAAAAATGAAATATGTAGCTGGAGGAGGGGGGGGGGGTTTCGATACCAAGATAAACAGACTCCCTCTGATCTCATTGGATCTCATGTTATTTTATCTTCACCCCCCTTACCCCAGCTATTACCTAGAGATGGATATTGGGTGGTTACACTCAGTCTCGGTTCTTTCTGTCAGTACAGACTAGAGATAAAGGGAAATCCTATAGGACAGACACATCCTGCCCGCGCACTCACACACAGACCCAGCACTGGTCCCACACACACAGCCGGCAAGGTGAACTGAGGCTACTATGCACCATACGGGACCTACCATTACAGAGTCACCACTGCCTTTTGTTTGGTAATAATAAAAAATAAATGTTTCCGGGTGTTAAAACCAAAATGTATGTGATTGTGATGAATCCTATGAGAGATGGCTGTATTTCACCCCCATTACCGTGTCTCTCTCCTCCTTCTCAGCGAATCTTTGAGTGTCTGCTCTCCCCCTCCCTTTCCTGCAATCTGCTCGCTTGGTCTCTCCCTCCCCATATCTGGTAAATTCAAAGGCCGCTTTCCAGGAACTTTCCAGGAATTGGCCCACGTGACCGGTGTCTCCAAGCTCTGCTCCTTACTGCCCCCCTCTGTATTTCTTTGAAATTGCACCTTTCTCTCCTGTAACAGCCTTTAACTATGGGAGAGAGAATCTGTATTGATGCTTAGTCATTATTTAGAAAATACAGATGGCCAGGTATCCCTCTGACTGGCTCAATTTGATTTCAAACAGCAGAGATCACAATTAACTCACACACATCTTCCCTATGTTCCTTCTCCCTTTAGGCTTCATAGCACATATTTACTTAGATTGTAAGCTCTTCGGGGTAGGGAGCTCATTCCTAATGTGTCATGGCATGCTGCACTTTTATATATATATATATATATATATATATATATATATATATATACAACATACAAGGATTGTGGAAGCACTCCAATTAGGCTAATTTACAAGTACATTTAGCGGAAGTGCTACTGATCTAGTCAAACATTTATACAAACATGGAAAAGATAATCAATGCACATTCCTAGGCCCCATACACTATCATATTATCTGCACACTGGTATACGTTATAAACAAAGGGGTTTTAGTATAAGTTACTGTGATATATATATATATATATATATATATATATATATATATATAAAATGCAAAAATGTGGGCACACAGCTTTCAATAATTAAAAGGTAATAGTTTAATACCCCGGTGCAACCAGATAGACAAAAATATGTTCTAGTGCACACGCTGGAATTTTTAGTGAAAAAAATGCCTTTATTGGACTAACATCATACAGGCAACGTTTCGGCCCCAAGTGTGTTCAAATAATCAAAGTGTTACATATTTATAAAGTGTCAAGTGCATCATTTAATGTGACATCATCATGATGTGACTCCCTTAAAGGAGAAGTTTAAAAATAATCAAACCCTGGATACCCAGGAACCTGTGTATATAATATATAGTGAATGATAAAATCCATAATATTATACAAAAAAAGCATAAAAAGTGTAAAAGATTAAGTGATCAGTATAAGACGTGGTTATGAAAGTAACATATTAGAGAATGCACTGCAAGTGGCTTTCCGCCGGACTTCTATGATGGACAGGAATAACATTAAGAGTCATGATAAAGTTTTTATTTGTCCCACTGGATATAATAATCTGTCACCATTAGTCAGTGAAGCCATTAAACATAATTGGAACATTCTAACCTCAGATCAAAGACTATCTAAATATATCCCTACACGTCCCACAATGGGATATAGGCGGAAAAAAAACTGGCCCTATTAAATGTTATACTCCTACCCCTACTTGGCTTCCTAAAAAACAGGGGGGTAGTTACAGTTGCAACAAGTGTCCTCATCCTGAGGACGGCTTATGTGCTAGCCGAAACGCGTTGATATAGCGTTTTTATTTGTATCGGAATAAACGTTATTTTTTAACAAGACCTGTGAGTGCCTTTGCAACAGTTCTTTGCATTTCCCACTTTGAAGTGCACCCAGGCATATCGCTGTTGGAATGGAGTGCTGATCCAAACTGCTACTTTATATTATATATAATATATATATATATATATATATATATATATGCATTCTTAACCGATGTATGAAATTATTTAATTTTTATTTATCTGTACAATGCTTGCATTATTCCATTTTTTGTATACAATCAGGGTTATTCAATAAAAGTTTATCGTTCAAAATGTGCTAATTTTGCCCCAACCAATCAAGTTAGCTTTCAAATGTTAAATAAGATCTGATTGGTTGGGGCAAAATTAGCACCATTTTAAATGATAAGAACTTTTATTGAATCTCCCTGTCTGTATTTTATTATGTACAGCACTGCATACCCAATAAAATTATACATACATACATATATTTCCCAGGGAAAGTTCTGAGCAAAAGGTCTTAAAATCCCGCTTGGGTGGTCACTCTAATTCCGTTAAGATTGCTGAAACTGATGGGTAGGTAGATTGTTGTGTTTAGTGCTGTCAAACCTTGCCACTCCAATGTTTTGAAACTACAATCAATAACCAAACAAATCTCTATTATATTAATCAATATTCATATTTGGTCACCCAAAAAGACAAAGTGTATCATTTTACCCTAAGTTCTCCTAGTAACAAAAGTAAAATGCATCAGAATATTTGTCTTGCACTGAAACCGAATCTTATTCTACAGCTCTCACATATCAAGCCCCAAATATAGCCAGGAATAAACAGGCCCTGTCTGCACATCGCCCAGCAACTGCAGACTTTCTAGGAAGCCGTGTTGCGCAATAAACTTCTCTGTGCACCTTGGCTGGCACTGAGCCTAAAGCAGCTCTCGGTGTTTTTCCATGTTGAACCAAACCCCAGAAGGCTGAAAGGATCTATACATTCCACCACTTTAACATAGCATCATTCGCATTAATTTTACATTTAAAATGGACAGGACAGGACAATGCCCAAAGGTGAAGTATTACTACAAAGTTGACTCCTTTAAGTTCCTACATTTCTCATATAGTAGGATAGTACAAAGTATTATCAAACATGCTTTTACAGTATTTGCCCTTGATTAGTTTAAAGTGATTAAAGTATTGCTAAATAAAAGAGACAAATATATGGAGTTGATTTTTAATTTTATTTACCGTATCATTAGACTTTAGGACAAGTTTCTGTTGTACCCTAAATTACATTTTACTAAGTGTGTGTGATGCATTGAACAAGTAGACAGAGGCACCGTCTTTAGTTATCAGGCAAGACTTGATTTACATAGTGGGGTGCTTAATTTAGGTCAAATAATTGACAAGGGGAAAAAATAGGCCGAAAATCAACACCCAAGTTAACTTTAAGAAGTGAAATAACAATCTTTAACAGAGGTATCCAATCAGGGCCATTTTTAGCATCTTGGTGCCCTAGTGTGACAGATCACAATCCCATCACTCTTAAAAGTGCAGTAGTGTGGTCTAGCCCTCCAAGAGTACTGGCATTAACACTTTCAGTGCCCGCAAAGTGTTTTCCATTAACCCTTTAGTCCAGCACTTTCCTGTTAATACTTTCAGTGCAGCACTTCCCAGAGTATTGCCTTTAACCCTTTCGCTGCCAGCATTGACATGATATACAGTATGCACCTGCTTTCCTTATCTCCTCCATTGAATTGTTCACTCCTCACCTACTCTAAGTTCTAATTGGACAGTTGGAATCGAAGAAAGAAGAGGCCGGGACAGGGATCTCATGGCTGCTGTCACAGGGCCACTGTTATAAAGTTGCAGCAGCTTTACCTGGTATTTAGAACTGTTCTCAGTACTATTAGCTGAGCTCATCCTCTCCCTCCTTCCTTCACCTTCAGTTAATTTGCAACATTGTTACCTAGTAGAGGGAGCTGAGTTCAGGCTTCTAACTCACTACAATGTTACAAATTACAGCAGAACAAGGAGAGCAGTTCTAACACAGCAAGTAAAAGCTGACAGGGAGATACTAGGGAGACATGTGCTCCCTGGTTTAACATAGGATCCTAGCACTTTGCCTAGTTGGCCAATGCCTAAAAACGGCCCTGCATCCAATCATTGTTATCTACATGATATGTACTTCATGTAGCCGATTGGATACCTCCATATTTCAATAGTTTTAATAGAACTAGTTTCTTTATCTTCTGTTAAATTAGGAAATGTTATATGCTTATTCCTGTTGCTATGGTATTTCTTTAGACCTGTTTTGTATTCAAGTTTATTGGTTAAGCACTACTCTAACCTAGTTCAGTCTCCACTACGATTGGCCTGGGTAACCCCATGTGAAAGAATATTCAGATTGTATACTCTTTGGGACAGGAACAGATGTGAAGAAAAATTCTGTAAAAATAACTAAAAAGCTGCAAGATGTGCTCACTCATATAAGAAAAAATGCAATACAAAATAAAATAATGATTTTAAAGAAAAAAAGTTCTAAAACTTCTATATAAATATGTTGGCATAGAGAAAGTAATTCATATTATCCTTAGGTGCTTATAAACAAATGTATTGTCTTTCAAGAAAAAAATAGATAAGGTTGATGTCCAAATACATTAGGAATCTTTATATTTCTTGAGATACATATGATGTGCCTTAATATACGTAAAAATGAAATCAGACATTAAGTCTAAGCTATAATATTTCTATGAATCCAGCATGAGCCACATAAAGCAAGATACACTTTCTTTAAAAAAAAACTATAGCTTTCTTGTCTTGTCTGCATATAGTAGCTGGTGCCGGTTACAAAGCTTGACTTCAGTATGAGATCTAATTTTGCTTCAATGCTTGCTGAAAGGCTCCTACTGTATCTTCTCCTGCCTGTGCTCGTTCCATGTGCTGGCTAAAGATAGAAGTTTCATTTCAGGATGCCATTAAATTTACTGCTGAATTACCATTGTCTTTAAACCTTCAATTGCAGGGACAGAGTTCTCACTTACATCCCATCAGCATTTAAAATTCTCTTATAAGCAGAAAAAGATGCGGAGAGTGTAATTCCCAGACAGTTCACAGCTGCTTCATTTTCCTTTTCTTTTTTTTTGTGCAAACAAAAAATAATTTGCTTATAAAAATCCAGCTTTGCACTTAATCACCTTTGTGGGTGCTAGTTTTGGATACAAGGATGTTATTACTGTTTATAAAACAATAGCGTCTGTGGAATCATAGGAAGGACATGAATAAGTAACTTTGCATGTTTCTGCCCATAATTATAGGACATTATTTGTTGAGCTATTTCTTTAACATGATGTAAAGTACCAAAACAAGTGATTAACGTCTCAATTATAATGTAGGAGAATAAATAACATTATGCCCATTCTTTAAACAAGTCCTAGATGTGTCTTACTAGGCACTTGAATATATACAAAGATTACAAATATTCCAGTAAACTTCATTTTAACAGTTCTTAAGGTGCCAGGGACACAAAGTTTTAATAAATGTTGTAAGACCACGTGAACCAATAGGAGTTAAGCCGCGGGGGCAAGGAGCACAATCAAAAAGGGGGCACTAACATTTTCATATTTCCGGCAAAGCTGTAAAAGATATTTACGTTTTATATGAATCTTTTTCTGTGTGCCTATCTTATTATCAATTTATTTAAATGTTCTTATTGAAAATACTAGTTTGATTAATTAGTCCTAATGACAATATTAAGGAATATTTCATACAAAAAGTTAAGGTTCTTAAATGTATTGTTTGAAGCTTGGGATTTTAAGGAGCTATGCCTTACCTACCATTCTTCAATCAATACTTAGGGCCAGGGATGAAGAAGGTATATTTACATTAAATCCAATGCTGCAGAGTGAAATCTCCAACCTTTTCCTGGTTTAATCCACTATAGGCGCAATAGTCACATGCATGATATAGTGGGTTAAAACCAGGAAGCGGTTGGAGATTTTCAGCTCGCATTGGTGGATTGTGCGAAAGGTAAAAATACTTACCTTTGTTCCTTTAAATCATTCCAGTTTGCTAAGGATTTTTCCTTATAAAAAATTTTCAGCTAAAACTTAGCTACATAGTAATATACTATATTTCACGTGACCTCCCTACAGCTCTCCCCTCCCTGTATTAATGTTTTAAATAGAAAGCCAGTAAAGGATTAATCACTGTTTCCCTGACAATATTAAAAAGCAAGAGGTGGTAACACTCCAGTTGATGCAGCTTAGGTCAATTCTTTATGACTCACTGGAATGCTTCCTCCTTATCTGCATTGTAACTGTCAGTCAGTGAGTGTAACAGTCTTGTACTTTTAGATGGTCAGGGAACTCCTCTGTGACTTAACACTAGTTGAAGTGACAGTTTGAAGGGGGACTAACGGTCACTGCTAATAGTGAGGGACACACCTATGTCTACAGTAAACCTACACAAGCAAGAAAAAATATAGTACACAAACTAATTGTTGATGTATCCTATGGTATATTAACCTAGCTGTAAATGTGTGGTCAGGACATTACTACAAGTTGGGTAGGAGCAGACAGTTGTCAAGCATCTCTGCTACCACTGATCTCCTGCTAGATGGCTAGCTTGGAGGGGAAAGAGAATTGCCGAAACTAATGGAGCTCTAACTCTTATATAGGTAATGCACCCCCAACTGTAAATTATAAGGATTAGAAGTCACGAAGGAGTTCGTGACCATATAAAAGCACGAGGCCGCATGCCGAGTAACTTATATAGCGTGGAACTCCAAGGTGACTTCCAATATCCCTTTAATTTCAGTTGGGGTGCATTATTTATATAACCTACCTCTTTGTGGCTTCTATTTTCTTCTCCTCCTGGAACTGTAAGATTATAAGGCTATAATCTTACAGTTCCTCCCATAGAAATCCACTACAGGGGTGCTATAATAAAGTTACATTGTACTCTCCAGCTACAGTCATCCCATTGCAGATACCCCTGCCCCCTTTAAAGCTAATCCTGCCTGCAACAGTATGCATGTTTTGTAAAGGACATGGTGGTGATCTGTAATTTTCGTGCATTGCAGAATGTTGAAATGTGCAGGTGCTAGAGTTTTCATGTAAAGGAGCATACAGCTGTCACCCTGCGCACACGTGAGTTCGGAACTGTGACAGGAGATCTGTGTCGGGAAGCACATCTTACAGCCTGTTAGTGTTATGGATGCTAAAATGAGTATGTATTTCAATTTCAAGTGTATTGTGGAAGTTCTGGAAAATGTGAGTATAGTTATGAAAAATATGGGTGTGGGACTGTGGGTAAGCATTTAAACTGTGATTAAGAAAGACACATGTCCATACATAAAATGCTCATTAGAAATATGTTTACTAGTGTTGGACAATACGGGATTATCCATAGGCCTAGAATGAGCAATGCAATACGTGTCTTTCTTTTGTCTCCGAAGGATTTTTATCCCTCCAGGGACAGGATATTACCAGAGTACTTCCTGGCTTGTTGAGGCGAGGGGAAGACAAGATATTCTATTCGTCATCTTATAATGACTGATACATAAACAAATTACACAGTAAATCCTTTCCTGTAGCGTTAGGGACAATTTATAAAGCAGTGTTAATGTAGTAAAGTAACTGGGGGAGTTTCGCCAAAAATGTCCGGGCATATCGCTACTGGAATGGAGTGCTGATCCAAACTGCTACTTTTATATATATATATATATATATATATATATAGTGCCAATTCTTAACCGATGTATGAAATTGTATTTAATTTTTATTTATCTGTACAATTGCTTGCATTTATTCCATTTTTTGTATACAATCAGGGTTATTCAATAAAAGTTCTTATCGTTCAAAATGGTGCTAATTTTGCCCCAACCAATCAGATGTTAGCTTTCAAATGTTAAATAAGATCTGATTGGTTGGGGCAAAATTAGCACCATTTTAAATGATAAGAACTTTTATTGAATCTCCCTGTCTGTATTTTATTATGTACAGCACTGCATACCCAATAAAATTATACATACATACATATTATTTCCCAGGGAAAGTTCTGAGCAAAAGGTCTTAAAATCCAGCTTGGGTGGTCACTCTAATTCCGTTCAAGATTGCTGAACTGATGGGTAGGTAGATTGTTGTTGTTTAGTGCTGTCAAACCTTGCCACTCCATATGTTTTGAAACTACAATCAATAACCAAACAAATCTCTATTATATTATGTATCAATATTCATATTTGGTCACCCAAAAAGACAAAGTGTATCATTTTACCCTAAGTTCTCCTAGTAACAAAAGTAAAATGCATCAGAATATTTGTCTTGCACTGAAACCGAATCTTATTCTACAGCTCTCACATATCAAGCCCCAAATATAGCCAGGAATAAACAGGCCCTGTCTGCACATCGCCCAGCAACTGCAGACTTTCTAGGAAGCCGTGTGTTCTGCAATAAACTTCTCTGTGCACCTTGGCTGGCACTGAGCCTAAAGCAGCTCTCGGTGTTTTTCCATGTTGAACCAAACCCCAGAAGGCTGAAAGGATCTATACATTCCATTCCACTTCTAACATAGCATCATTCGCATTAATTTTACATTTAAAATGGACAGGACAGGACAATGCCCAAAGGTGAAGTATTACTACAAAGTTGACTCCTTTAAGTTCCTACATTTCTCATATAGTAGGATAGTACAAAGTATTATCAAACATGCTTTTACAGTATTTGCCCTTTGATTAGTTTAAAGTGATTAAAGTATTGCTAAATAAAAGAGACAAATATATGGAGTTGATTTTTTAATTTTATTTACCGTATTCATTAGACTTTAGGACAAGTTTCTGTTGTACCCTAAATTACATTTTAGCTAAGTGTGTGTGATGCATTGAACAATGTAGACAGAGGCACCGTCTTTAGTTATCAGGCAAGACTTGATTTACATAGTGGGGTGCTTAATTTAGGTCAAATAATTGACAAGGGGAAAAAATAGGCCGAAAATCAACACCCAAGTTAACTTTAAGAAGTGAAATAACAATCTTTAACAGAGGTATCCAATCAGGGCCATTTTTAGCCATCTTGGTGCCCTAGTGTGATCAGATCACAATCCCATCACTCTTAAAAGTGCAGTAGTGTGGTCTAGCCCTCCAAGAGTACTGGCATTAACACTTTCAGTGCCAGCAAAGTGTTTCCATTAACCCTTTAGTGCCAGCACTTTCCTGTTAATACTTTCAGTGCCAGCACTTTCCCAGAGTATTGCCTTTAACCCTTTCAGCTGCCAGCATTGACATGATATACAGTATGCACCTGCTTTCCTTATCTCCTCCATTGAATTGTTCACTCCTCACCTACTCTAAGTTCTAATTGGACAGTTGGAATCGAAGAAAGAAAGAGGCAGGGACAGGGATCTCATGGCTGCTAGTCACAGGGCCACTGTTATAAAGTCTGCAGCAGCTTTTACCTGGTATTTTAGAACTGTTCTCAGTACTATTAGCTGAGCTCATCCTCTCCCTCCTTCCTTCACCTTCAGTTAATTTGCAACATTGTTACCTAGTAGAGGGAGCTGAGTTCAGGCTCTCTACTCACTACAATGTTACAAATTACAGCAGAACAAGGAGAGCAGTTCTAACACAGCAAGTAAAAGCTGACAGGGAGATACTAGGGAGAACATGTGCTCCCTGGTTTAACATAGGCATCCTAGCACTTTGCCTAGTTGGCCAATGCCTAAAAACGGCCCTGCATCCAATCATCTGTTATCTACATGATATGTACTTCATGTAGCCGATTGGATACCTCCATATTTCAATAGTTTTTAATAGAACTAGTTTCTTTATCTTCTGTTAAATTAGGAATTGTTATATCGCTTATTCCTGTTGCTTATGGTATTTCTTTAGACCTGTTTTGTATTCAAGTTTATTGGTTAAGCACTACTCTAACCTAGTTCAGTCTCCACTACGATTGGCCTGGGTAACCCCATGTGAAAGAATATTCAGATTGTATACTCTTTGGGACAGGAACAGATGTGAAGAAAAATTCTGTAAAAAATAACTAAAAAGCTGCAGAATGTGCTCACCTCTATATAAGAAAAAATGCAATACAAAATAAAATAATGATTTTAAAGAAAAAAAGTTCTAAAACTTCTATATAAATATGTTGGCATAGAGAAAGTAATTCATATTATCCTTAGGTGCTTATAAATCAAATGTATTGTCTTTCAAGAAAAAAATAGATAAGGTTGATGTCCAAATACATTAGGAATCTTTATATTTCTTGAGATACATATGATGTGCCTTAATATACAGTACAAATGAAATCAGACATTAAGTCTAAGCTATAATATTTCTATGAATCCAGCATGAGCCACATAAAGCAAGATACACTTTCTTTAAAAAAAAACTATAGCTTTTCTTGTCTTGTCTGCATATAGTATGCTGGTCCGGTTACAAAGCTTGACTTCACTGTATGAGATCTAATTTTGCTTCACTGCTTGCTGAAAGGCTCCTACTGTATCTTCTCCTGCCTGTGCTCGTTCCTCATGTGCTGGCTAAAGATAGAAGTTTCATTTCAGGATGCCATTAAATTTACTGCTGAATTACCATTGTTCTTTAACCCTTCAATTGCAGGGACAGAGTTCTCACTTACATCCCATCAGCATTTAAAAATTCTCTTATAAGCAGAAAAAGATGCGGAGAGTGTAATTCCCAGACAGTTCACAGCTGCTCTTCATTTTCCTTTTCTTTTTTTTTGTGCAAACAAAAAATAATTCTGCTTATAAAAATCCAGCTTTGCACTTAATCACCTTTGTGGTTGCTAGTTTTGGATACAAGGATGTTATTACATGTTTATAAAACAATAGCGTCTGTGGAATCATAGGAAGGACATGAATAAGTAACTTTGCATGTTTCTGCCCATAATTATAGGACATTTATTTGTTGAGCTATTTCTTTAACATGAATGTAAAGTACCAAAACAAGTGATTAACGTCTCAATTATAATGTAGGAGAATAAATAACATTATGCCCATTCTTTAAACAAGTTCCTAGATGTGTCTTACTAGGCACTTGAATATATACAAAGATATTTACAAATATTCCAGTAAACTCTCATTTTAACAGTTTCTTAAGGTGCCATGGGACACAAAGTTTTAATAAATGTCTGTAAGACCACGTGAACCAATAGGAGTATAGCCGACGGGGGCAAGGAGCACAATCAAAAAGGGGGCACTAACATTTTCATATTTCCGGCAAAGCTGTAAAAGATACTTTACGTTTTTATATGAATCTTTTTCTGTGTGCCTATTCTTATTATCAATTTATTTAAATGTTCTTATTGAAAATACTAGTTTGATTAATTAGTCCTAATGACAATATTAAAGGAATATTTCATACAAAAAAGTTAAGTTTTCTTAAATGTATTGTTTGAAGCTTGGGATTTTAAGGAGCTATGCCTTACCTACCATTCTTCAATCAATATCTTAGGAGCCAGGGATGAAGATAGGTATATTTACATTAAATCAAATGCTGCAGAGCTGAAAATCTCCAACCTTTTCCTGGTTCTAATCCACTATAGCGCGCAATATGTCACATGCATGATATAGTGGGTTAAAACCAGGAAGCGGTTGGAGATTTTCAGCTCTGCATTGGTGGATTGTGCGAAAGGTAAAAATACTTACCTTTGTTCCTTTAAATCATTCCAGTTTAGCTAAGGATTTTTTCCTTATAAAAAATTTTCAGCTAAAACTTAGCTACATAGTAATATACTATATTTCACTGTACCTCCCTACAGCTCTCCCCTCCCTGTATTAATGTTTTAAATAGAAAGCCCAGTAAAGGATTAATCACTGTTTCCCTGACAATATTAAAAAGCAAGAGGTGGTAACACTCACAGTTATGATGCAGCTTAGGTCAATTCTTTATGACTCACTGGAATGCTCCTCCTCCTTATCTGCATTGTAACTGTCAGTCAGTGAGTGTAACAGTCTTGTACTTTTAGATGGTCAGGGAACTCCTCTGTGACTTTAACACTAGTTGGAAGTGACAGTTTTGAAGGGGGACTAACTGGTCACTGCTAATAGTGAGGGACACACCTATGTCTACAGTAAACCTACACAAGCAAAGAAAAAATATAGTACACAAACTAATTGTTGATGTATCCTATGGTATATTAACCTAGCTGTAAATGTGTGGTCAGGACATTACTACAAGTTGGGTAGGAGCAGACAGTTGTCAAGCATCTCTGCTACCACTGATCTCCTGCTAGATGGCTAGCTTGGAGGGGAAAGAGAATTGCCAGAACTAATGGAGCTCTAACTCTTATATAGTGGATAATGCACCCCCAACTGTAAATTATAAGGATATTAGAAGTCACGAAGGAGTTCCGTGACCATATAAAAGCACGAGGCCGCATGCCGAGTAACTTTTATATAGCGCTGGAACTCCAAGGTGACTTCCAATATCCCTTTAATTTACAGTTGGGGTGCATTATTTATTATAACCTACCTCTTTGTGGCTTCTATTTTCCTTCTCCTCCTGGAACTGTAAGATTATAAGGCTATAATCTTACAGTTCCTCCCATAGAAATCCACTACAGGGGTAGCTTATAATAAAGTTACATTGTACTCTCCAGCTACAGTCATCCCATTGCAGATACCCCTGCCCCCTTTAAAGCTAATCCTGCCTGCAACAGTATGCATGTTTTGTAAAGGACATGAGTGTTGATCTGTAATTTTCGTGCATTGCAGAATGTTGAAATGTGCAGGTGCTAGAGTTTTCATGTAAAGGAGCATACAGCTGTCACCCTGCTGCACACGTGAGTTCGGAACTGTGACAGCAGATCTGTGTCGGGAAGCACATCTTACAGCCTGTTAGTGTTTATGGATGCTAAAATGAGTATGTATTTCAATTTCAAGTGTTATTGTGGAAGTTCTGGAAAATGTGAGTATAGTTATGAAAAATATGGGTGTGGGACTGTGGGTAAGCATTTAAACTGTGATTCTACGAAAGACACATGTCCATACATAAAATTGCTCATTTAGAAATATGTTTACTAGTGTTGGACAATACGGGATTATCCATAGGCCTAGAATGAGCACTGCAATACCGCTGTCTTTCTTTTTGTCTCCGAAGGATTTTTATCCCTCCAGGGACAGGATATTACCAGAGTACTTCCTGGCTTGTTGAGGCGAGGGGAAGAACAAGATAATTCTATTCAGTCATCTTTTATAATGACTGATACATAAAACAACATTACACAGTAAATCCTTTCCCTGTAGCGTTAGGGACATATTTATAAAGCAGTGTTAATGTAGTAAAGTACTGGGGGAGTTTCGCCAAAATGTCTGATTACAATTTATAAATTGGCAGAAATCTGAAAAATCCATTAGTGGTATTTATAAAGTTTATAATAATTCCTCCCAAAAAGTGGAATTTAGTTATTTCTTTCTGGACTGTTTGTAATGTTGGTTTTGACATGTAGAAGCCTTCTTCACCTAAAATATAGTTCCATGTAGTAATGGAAAGGCCAGATGGGAGTTTAGCGTTATTTTTCCATGCAGGATGCTGCAACAAAATCTTCATTCATTTAATAGTTTTTAAACAAAACGTTCCAACCTACATTATCATAGAAAATATGTTGTGTAGGGAATAGTCTAGTTTGGTCAATGAGGGAAGGTCTGGTAAGTACATTTAGGGGCCAATTTCATATATATAAACTGAGCGAGGTCTAGCTAGGGGGGATTTCCTTCCTTTACAGAAATTTTGTTTTAGGGGGTGGAGATACCCTTTAATGTAAGCAGTTTAAAGGGTATCAATACTCATATTCATCAAATTTTCAAAAATAGTACCTTTCAATACATCAATATCCCACTACTTAAAAACTTTTTGGGGATTTTTAAATCTGAGCTGTAGATTCTAAGAAATCATTAATTGTAATTACAGCAATTTACAGGGAAAGACCTGTCACTCCAGAAGCAGAAATTATATGTACCCTATCCCTAACCTCTTATTAGGATCTTTAGCTGCTTGCCAGCAACAATTCAGATATTAAGTTGAGAAAAGAAAGAAGCGGGAAGGAAGGGAGGGGCGGGGGGAGATGTGTAAGCAGAGCAGTGTCCATGGTGTCTAGGCTGTGCTGAACTTGTAAGTTATTAAGGGAGGGTGGGGGAAATTAGGAGCACTCATTAAACATTAATAATTTAATAACAAAGCAAGCACAAATTAATATGTGGGTACCACCATTTTACTTCTCTCAAATCTTAATTTCAGATGTAAAGTTGTTTCAGTGAGTATAGTGACCCTTTAAACCAAATATGAGAAAAAGGCGAATATGATGCTCTGCATGAACTTATGAGAGATAAATAAATCAAGCCAGAGGACAAGGCCATTCTAAGCGCATTATGTGAAATGTGTAGGAACATTTTGCTAATTCAGAATGTTATAGAGCAATTAAATGGAGATTCCACTCCTAGGATTGGGGTAGTTATTAAGGAATTGGTCGAGATTAGGATAGATTTATATAAACTAAATCTCTAAATGTATTTAAACTAAATCCATCACCCAACCTCTTGCCCAATATGTGAACTTTTACGTACAACCCCTTGTAAAGAGATTTACATCTGTAATACCAATGATTTTTTGTCTAAACTCAATGGTTTAGGTAAATGGGAAGACACATGGCATTTGGTGATGATGAATCTTACTGTCCTCTATAATAACATAAGTCACAAGAAAGTACTTGTGCCAAGATTCTCAATAACCAGACAATTTCCAGTGAAAGGCCCCGACAGATTTCTTAATGCAGTGCAACAGCTTTGTTGATATATCTAATATTACTTCATATTGAAGGGAGATATTTCTTGCATTATAGAGGCACTGCAATGTAACCCAGTGGCACTGGCATATGCCTATTTATTTATGGGGCACTTAGAAGAGCAATGTATTTATGTTAGCAAATTTTTTACAGGTATTGTATGTTGACTTATATACTCGCTTTCCATAACCCTTTTCTGATATAGAAGGGATAAATTGATTTTCTGAATTTGTAGAATTTAAAAATAATAAGGCTGTGAATATTGAATTCACAATATATATATCAAATAGTATTATAGGTATCCAAAACCCCGCTAAATCCGGTTCAAACATTCATATGGGTGCTGTGGGTCTAAAATCTAATACATAAAGCTAGCAAAATGGTCAAAGTTATGGCCAAGAGATACCCACCCATAAACCTAGGAGATATGTAAATAAATAACATAGATCTAGAAAGGTTCCACCAAACACATATAACTTTATTTAATGTACATACCAATAATAATAATATAAAAATACCCTTACCCTGTATCAAACACCTAAACTGGGCGTAACCAGTATAAAAACGACATAAATAGTTGCTAAAGCTTACCCCAATAGTATGATTAAAAAAGCAGAGGAGGAAATTTATAATATATATAAGGTGACCCCTTAGAATACTGGTATCCCCTCAGCCATATACAACTGGCACCAGCCAAGTAAAAACAAAACACACACGGTTTTAGAATATTTATTTACACTTGACAAAACCCTTTCAAAGGTGATACAAAATAGGCCCTTAATGTCCACACAAGGCAGATCTATTAATTCGTTGCCAGTTAAAGCAAATCCTATTGACAAATACTAGAATGCTCCAAATAGGATTTCTCATAAAGTGGGATGCTATAAGGGTTATAACTGCTCTATGAGCAATGCGATGATACAGGATGCTTTTTTGTATATCCACATAAGGGAAACAAGTATTATATTAGAGATTATCAGGGAGATTCAATAAAAGTTCTTATCGTTTAAAATGGTGCTAATTTTGCCCCAACCAATCAGATCTTACTTAACATTACATTTGAAAGCTAACATCTAATTGGTTGGGGCAAAATTAGCACCATTTTAAACAATAAGAACTATTAGTGAATGTCCTTGACTATGTCTTATACCACCAAGAACTGTGTTAATTGGTTGAAATACCCATGTTCCCTTGTATACATAGGTAAGACCATTAGAGTGTTTAAATAGTGATCCCAAAAGCATCAAAATACCATTATAGGGGCATGTAAGAAATTGATGGATGGAAAAAACATTACTGATAAACACCAGGTATGCAATCTGCAATGGATAGTTATTTAAAAAGTTGTAAAAAAAAAAAAAAAAAACCTTGCATAAAGTACATGCTCAGAGGAAGCAACTAGGGGAATAGCATTCAATCAATGGTTGTGATGTCAACTGTCACGTGCATGAATGACAGCTGGTAACTGGAAGAACCAGGAAGAAGAAAGAGGGGTAACAAAACATTAGGCAGCTTAACTGTGGTCCAAAAATTACTTTAGGTAAATTGACAGGAATCGCTTTTCTGAATATTTTTGCAATTTAGTTTCTTTTTTTTTAACATAATTTTGAAGATATTTACATTTTTATGTTTGATATAGTAGCAGCATCACGAGATCCCCTGCACTTCCTGCTTCCTGCTCTGAAACCATGTGACAGTCCCTCTTCCCTGTGTATCCTCTTCATTATGGGCCCCCATGGCCCCTCCCCTTGTAGTCCCCTTAAATAACCCTGTGGCCCCTCCCACACTTCCTTCAGTCATCAGTCACTGTAACTGTCTCTTCCTGGTTTCTTCTGCTTTCTCCTGCACTGAGCATGTGCCAACTACAGACTAGAAGGTGGAACGAGTACTGTGACCGCAGATTCAGAACCTTCCATCCCCTAACTTTCTGGTCATAGGAACCTGGTCTTTTATTTAAAACCAACTTGTTTGGAGATCACAGTTCACCTTTAATAATAAACACCAATTTATTTTGACTACAGAAAGACAAATAGGAAATCACCTCATATTCCATAACAGAATACTATGATTACTGAATCAAAGGGAACAAGCAAGGTGCTCACCACATTACATGTCCACTTAAGTATTCTACCATACAACCTATCAGTATATCTATACGATTGGGAAGAAACCGTAGAAAACTCAACCCAGGCATGTGGGTAAGGATGAATTTAATACAGGAATCCATAGTGAAGGCAACTGTGCTTTTCTTCATTCCTGTTGCATGGGAGTCTTTATCCTGTCTTTAGTTTTAGAAATTGGAGTGTTTATGCTGGATAGTAAATGTTTTTTTTCAAGCTACATCAGTCATTATAAGAGAAACTGTGCAGTGTCATATCTGTCATTTTACTGGCTAAGACTTAGGCTGACACACCTCCTACCAATAAAAAAAAGTAGAAGTGTGCCATGGGCGGGGTTTGGAATGAAGCGTAATAACCGATGCAATGTATAGGAGCTCAGATGGTATTTGTTTTTATGTTTTTAACTGGCGACGTCAAGGATTTACTCTTGGGCCACTGAAATACCAGATGGATTGTGGACATAATGCCCACCTTATTAACCAATATTTAAATGGTTAACACTGTAAGCTGGGTGTTTCTTTAGCTTTGATCCAGATGTTAAAATATGAACTAAACTAAACTCTCTGTCTGCTGGGCAATACAATGTGGCAAACATGTAGATAGAGATATACAAGATTTAAAAACATTTAAAAATGTACAAAACTAGCAGCTTCCCCCATCGAGTCCCACGGTAACACCATATCTAATGACATATAATCAGTAATCAAACACATGGAGTATATTGGGTACAACAGACAATCCCCCATATAGCATACTAGAGTAGTGTCAGCCTACATGACAATGCTGAAATTGAGTTAACCAATGTAACAGTGCAATATCGCTGGGGTGCCTGGACTTCGTGGGGAGGACGGTGAATCAGTGGTTAGCGCCCCATACTCTGGACGTGTTTAAATATAGGTTGTTACATTTTCTCACAGTGCGCCTAAGGGTCTTTTGCTCTTTAATTTCGATTCATTGTTTCCCAATAGGCAGCACATACTTCACTTGAAGTGAAACATTTATATTTAAATACTTAGGTTGTGCTCAGTTGTAGATGGCTTTATTGCTGGGCAATACATGCATGTGATTTGTTGTGTGTGTCACATGTGCCAATACCAAACGGTTCTGTAATACAATCCACTCCCTTGTTATACTCAAGATTGCAAAATAATGCCCATTTAATTTATAAACTAGCACTTTATTCTGCAGTCCTTTTCTGTTTTAAGAACATTTGGAATGTAAGATTTACAATAGGAAATGTTTTATTATACATTATATAATGTTATAACAATTCTTAATCTAGACTGTAAAGTCTCCATACTACATTAACTGTGGTATTAATGTTTATTTAATACCCAGAAAGACCATATGGCAAATTTTGATTTCTGATTATCTAAATTTTGAATCTAGTTTTATTGTGTTTATGCCTTGATGGGAAACTCTTACCTAAAACAAATTCAATAAAATACCATGAAAAGTTGTGTGAGTCATTACAATAAACAAAGGTTATTATTGGCTGTGGTGTGATTTAAAAGACGGGGTTACTTCTGGACAATGGGTAACGGCAGAGATACATTCTTTAACATGCCAATCTTTAACAAACACACAAATTAAAGGGGAAGTTCAGTGCAAATACATATACTTTTCAGAAAAAAGAGCAGTATTTTTTCATCCCAATGACCTTATTCTGCCAATTCAGCATTTTTTCTGTGTATAAATAACTGCAACCGAAATACTGACTTCCTGTTTGCAGGACCCCTAGTAGAGACTGTTATGGTCTTGCCCTTGACCCAGCACCTCAGTTGATTCAGTTGCTCATTAGAGATCTGAGCATGTTTGACCCATCCAACAGCCAATCAGTAGAAATTACTGTTAGGAACATTCCAAGGATGTGGTGCATCCTGGGAAGAAGAAAGACTGTTAGAACCTGAAATGTCAGCTCACTAATGTCAACAGCAGGGAGTAGCAAAGGGTATGAAATCAACTTATTTTTCAAAATGGGAGAGAATATGCAGAATAACTAAAATGGCATTACACAAACTAACAATTAAAAAATATTGATAATTTCCACTGAACTGTCCCTTTAAAACATGTTAAAATGTCTTTATTTCTAACATCTAAGCTCTTATGCTACAGAAGCTGACAAGTTTAAATCCTCATAACAGCTGTAGGAAGTTGAATAATGGAAAGAAGGAGCTTTCCATTATACAATTTTTCATTAGTCCAAGGCCTGTGGTCCTATGGTTTTTTAAATATGTAAATTTTGTGATCACCAAAAAAATCAATGTGTTTATGGGACCCCCCCTTACAACTGGACAAGATGGACAAGAAATGTAATGCAGGATGTCAGTGTAAATCCTTGTGATAAATATGTTGTTTATATTTTTAATTTAGAGTTTTGGTTGCTTTTCCTGAACATTGGATTGATCTGAAAATATTTGTCCTTCAAATCTTTGCAAGTTTTACATAGAATTAAGGGCTTTCAAAAGCCCTTTTTTGGCACCATAGATTGTGAAATGTAAACAATATGGAAACTCACATTTACAAAATCACATTTACAAAAACTTATTAAAATAATTTATGTATTAGCCCATCTTCAAGAAGCCAGGAAAGAGTGCTATTTCAAACAAGTGTTTCTGGATTTATATTTGTAAACATACTTATATTTTGATCACTTAAGTGTACCATTTGTTTAAAAAAACTACACAACTCATAAGAAGGATGGCTAGAATTTTGTATAAAAATAAAGTCCTAGAAGGAAAAAAAAACAGATTCTGTATTATAAGATCAGGAGAGACACAGGATCACTTCCTGGAAGTTACTTTCCAGGAATTCATGAACGCTGTTTTCCAGGAATCCTATAAAATACTTTCCAGGAATTAATAGTCTCTGGGCATGGTGAAGATAAAAAACGAGTTAGGGAAAAACAGCTACACAATCCAAAAACAATAAAATATTGTAAAAATAATTGTCGCATGAACATCACTTTAGACAAAAAGGGTTTTAAATGTTACGTGGCTTTGAGGTTGGCAAAATTTACCTTCTCTGTAGTTGGTATTAGTTGGCGTGTACAATGATATCCAATCTTGTATAATCTTGTATAATTTAATACATACTTGGGTACGCATCGCTGTAAAATACAGAGTATACGAAAATGGGATATACGTGCAAGTAATTATACAGATAAAAATAATTAAATACAATTTCATACATTAGTTTAAATTACATTAAAAAAAAATTAAAAAATATATATATATATAGGAAAAAGAAGAAATCAGACAGCACTTCAATGCAGTAAAGTGTATTAATAAACACTTATCATATTAGGTATACAATCAAACCCATTCAATCAAACCCATAATCAGCGACGTTTCGGAGTTCTAAATGACTCCTTCACCAGGCCAGGGTTGAAATGAATAACAATCAGGTTAAGTTAGACAAGTATATAAATACAAAAAAACAGGAAGTGACATCATTATCAACAAGTAATTAACAAGAGGTAGCACGGTCATCTTAAGAGATACACAATCCTAAAATAGCACACCCCTGTGTACGATAAGGGGCACTACAGAGACAATATAAGAAAAGACATACAAGTCATAATCTTTGTTGAGACCTGAAGGAGACAGTGATTTTAGTCTGTGGATCCATTCAACCTCCTTTCTCCTAAGTGCCAACTCCCTGTCCCTGTTTTTACTTTAAGATCATGGACATTATTATGGATTTCTCCACCCACCTTTTTGTTGCTATACTCTTAAACAAAGGGGCATATTTATAAAAAAATGAAGATAACGCAAAAAAAATTACCGCCACACATCGCGGCCACGAAAATAGCGCTATCACCGTATTTATAACGGCGAGCGCCATTGCCACAATATGTATCGCGGCCGTGATGTCCTGTGGTAATTTTAAGTCCCTTTGCGGCAATACTGCAATGCGCTAAGTACAATATCACCGTGAAGGGACTTACGGCGCCTCTGCTAAGGGGGCGGGGCATATGCCTACCCTGCCCTCGACCTGCCGCCGCTTCCCAGCAGCCCCTCCCAATTTTTTAATGCTTGGTTTACATGCTTTACATAAACCAATCAGATTTCGGAAAATCTGATTGGTTAATGTAAAGCATGTAAACCAAGCATTCAAAAATTGACCAATCAGGAACGTATTAGGGTTTTCTGCAAACCTATATAAAGAGGTGAACTCCGCCGCGGAACTCAGATGCCATCGCAGTAGATGGCTGAAGATAGAAGAAAGAAGCGGCTGGTAACATCGGCTCCGCTGAGGCCGGCGGTGCCAGCGGGCTCACTGGCGGCCGCAGTGAGCTTGCCTGGCATCGGAGACCTGAGTGGGGTTGGTGCCGCCAGCCTGAAGACGCCGCGCAACATCGGCCTCGTTGAGGTCGCCGGCGGCCGCAGGGGTACCTCTCGGGGGTCGGCGGCCTCAGCGGAGCTGGTGTAGCCGGGACTGGAAGAAAGAAGATGCCGCCCAAGGGCTCTTTTAAGAGCCGCTCACTGGGGGTCCTGGTTCGAGCTGCGGGACCCCCGCCAAAGGCACTTGTCAGTGCCGCAAGGGCCCCTACAAGGGCCGGGGAGGGGGTCCCAGTTCGAGCTGCGGGACCCCTTAAGCCCCAAAAGGCCCTTCTCAGGGCCTCACTGGAGGGTGCCTCCACCCCTCCCAGTGGGCCCTTCCCTTCCCCTCCCTGCCAGCGGCGGGGCAGGGAGCTTGGAGGGGCTGCTGGGGAGGGGGTGCCCTTCCCAGCAGCCCCTCCTAGCCTCCTGTTCCGAGATTGCAGCGAGCGGGAAAGGGGTTGGGAGGGGCTGCAGGGAGGAGGGGCGGCGGCGGGTGGTCGCAACCGCCGCAGGGGGCAAGGGCGGAGTGGGCGTACACCCCCGATGCTCTCCTTGGCGAATGCGACCATCCACGGCGAGGTGAGCATGCCTGCCCATCAACGCCGCAGGGCGGCTAGTATCGGCCGCTTTTGCCACCTTGAAGGCGGCAAAGCAAAACGGTCGATACTAGCAATACGAAACAGTTACCTCCACTTTATAAATAGAAGCAGCAGTAACGGGTGGGTATCGGCGTGAAGAGTTAACGCCTCGTTAACTTTTCGCGTCCGTTTCCCGACATTTATAAATCGCGTTAAACGTGATTTTTGCGGAAAGGTCGGGGAAAACGGCCCCAAAAACTTTATAAATATGCTTTATAAATATGCCCCAAAGACTCTGCACTAAGGACATGTAAATCTTTTCCTATTAAATAACAAGGTGAGGGTCAATGTTTGAAGATGAGACCTTTGTTTTGATTTTCATTCACTGGTATTTGCAGACAAGTCGCATTCTACCAACATCTGCCAAGTTGCCAATAATACTCTTTAATGGCAGTGAATAAGAGACATCCTATATAATAAAACCCTAAGTGTGCGTCCCTGTGTCCGTGTGTGTGTGTCACTGCAGTTCCTATGGACTCACCACTAGAGGGAGAGGCTCTGCAGTTCCTATTGACTCACCACTAGAGGGAGAGTCCAGCCCCTCTAGAGGAGCTGTCTCTGTGTGAAGAGGTTTCTGCCACCTCCTTGTCCTCCTGGAGGACTGTAACATGCACGGGAGAGCCCTTTCCCCCACCTCCCTCCCACCCTCCGGATCCCTCTATGCCTGCTTCACTGCCTACCTATAAATGTTATTTTTTGTAGTGTAGTGCACTACTGCTCACCCCCGCCAAGTTAGATTAGTAAAAAAAAAAACAGCAGAAACATACTTATGCGCCTTCATTCCTGCGTCTGTCTTCATAGCCGGCAGCTGGGTCTGTGGATTGGCTGCCTCTCAGCCAATCACAGATGTGAATGCCGGTCTGACCCCTGTTTAAAACTTACAACAAACAGAGGGCCAGGAGGAGAGAGCCAAGGTAACGAAGGATTGTAAGTATGTTTCTGCTGCTTTTTTACTAATCTAACTTGGGGGTTGGGGATGAGCAACTACAATATATTAAAAATGTACTTTCAGGGTGGAGATACCCTTTAAATATATTTTGATAGTTTGCTGCTGTAAGTGACATTTTCAATAATCCCTGAAAATGTGGCCAGTTAATCAGATTGGTTTTTAATCCAGCTCTAGTAATACACATATGGTCAATAAAAGACAAAGCAACTCGGAACCAACAGAGTATGTGTAGTTCAGCTTGGAAAAGTGTCTCTTTTTCAAGAGACTGTAGCAAGTTCTAATTGTCTGGTACAAACCTGCATTTAAACAAAATATCTGTGTGGGAGAGCACACTACTAGATGATAAGCCTGGATACCCCAGAATCGGGGTGGGGCTAAGGGATAACAACATAAGAACCTAGCAAAAACAGGAATAACCCAATAAATCCCCACACAGCACTCGAATCCTTTGTGATATTTAATGGTAATCACAAAATCTATAAAAGAACTCGGGTGTCCGAAGGATGAACCTCCCTACTTAAAAACAATCCTGATCCCATTGTGGAAGTATGTGGCCATACAAAGCATCAAACAAAGAAGGACAGATACATGCAGCCCACAACAGGTGCATGAGCAATAATGTCTCCAAAGGTAGCATGGTGGCTCAGTGGTTAGCACTGATGCCTTGCAGAGATAAAGTCCTGAGTACGATTCCACCCCTGGACACATCTGCAAGTAGTTTGTATGTTCTCCTATTGCTTGCTTGGGCTACCTCCAGACACTTTGGTTTCCCCCACAATCATAAAGATAGATTGTATGTGTCAAATAAATGTGCTTAGATTGTAAGAATGTATACATGATATTGTAAAGTGCCACGGAAGATGTTGGCGCTATAAAAATCCACAATATTAATATTTAGAAGTATGGACTCAATATCTATCCACTGGAGGATGGTTGTTGCTGTATAGTTCTAGCCCCGGGTGAAGAATTACATACCAGCTGACGATAGTCTGCAGTACCCATAGTACAGTTGGGAGCTATGATGTTGACTGCAGAGTGTTTCATGTAAGTACCAGGCATTTTACTCAGCACTGCTATTTGCCAACATGATTCAATGCAGGTTCATCTTGGGGACGCCCAAGTTTTTTTTTTATAGATTTTCTGATTACCAATAAATATGCGTTTTTCTACATATGTTATTTCTATATATTTATAGCTACTTTTCAATATTGAGTTTAGCTTGTGAGAGGTCTGCCAATTTGGATATTTGTCTATTCATATCCACAAGGATTCGAGTGCTGTGTGGGGATCCATAGGGTTATTCCTATTTTTTCTAGGTACAAATCTGCAATGTGTTTACCCAGTTTAAAATGGGCAGTAATCAATACCTGCTAAAGTTAAGGCAATATTCATCCACCCCTATAGTCAATAGAGCTTTAAGAAGGCCTAGAGGATATTATAAATCTATCAAGTAAAAGTAGTTATTTATGTCAAGAACAAAGCTTAACTACGCATGTAGGGGCATCACAGGAATAAGTAAATGCACAGCACCACTATATACAGTGCTATTTTGAAATCTCCACAATTCTACTGTGACATTATTTCACAATGCATTTCCACTACATTTGAAATATCTAGATACCACCAAGCAATTTACCTGAATATACACACACACCTTCCTAGAAAAATAGTGTAGGAAACTGGTAAACTAGTTACCCTTTAGTCTTTTTGTTCTGGCAGGATTTGGCCAGTATGGGTTGCTGTGTAAAGTATAAAAGGGAGATCAACCATGTTCTCTTTCTTTCTGACTTCTTGGAGAAAGAGCCTGGGAAAAGAGGTAGACCCAGTTAATGTGAGATTATATTATGACAGATAGGAGTAGGGTAGCTAGTGAGCAGCCTGAGGTCCAACAAGGAGATTTAGTAAGGACTAGAGTCCTGGGTATACCACCCAAGAATAGGGACATAGTGCCAGATACAATAGTAGACGATTCTACTACAGTGACTTGAGAGCTGGGGTGGCACTAACAAGCTGATTGTTATTTATGCTGATTCTGATTCCTCTGGTTTGTGAGTATTTTGTATGATATCTGTGCCATGCTATGCCACCTCTATTTTGCTAATTGCAATGCCTTATTAATATTATTCTGTAAATAAATAATATACTGTTTAAGTTCAAAAACCACTGGTGCCGATTTATTGCATTCTATCTAGAGTGGCAGTTCAGCAACACCCTGCTTCCAACATATGCAAGGGCCCACTCCTGATAAATAAGAGTCTTGTGCATAGAATTTTGATAAGGCTGACAGTCTCTTGAGCAAATTAAGTACCCCCATTTAACTATCGCCTTACAATAGCATGGCAAAAAATATTTATATTTTTAAAGCAGCTGGAATACTATATAGTACCCAGCCTGTTTGCGGTGAAATACATCACGTAGGGCAATATAATTCAAAGTTTAAGAATGCTGGTATAGACTTATCAATTTAGCTAATCTAGTTAGTTAAAGGGTAACTTCAGTGGAAGAATCACCTTGAAGCTAGAAATGGGTCTTGATTAAAACAGGTTGTTTATTTACCACATATAGCAAAAGCGATCTACGCATTTCAACGCTTCATGTGTCGCAATCTATTTGCACTGATTGGATCTGCACCGGAGCATTTACTTATATGTTCAGTTTACCAGTCTGTGTGTGGTTGGGTATATCTTATATCTTATTTTTACCAGTCCATAAGGGCACATGTTATATTTACAAGTCTGTGTGCGCTGGGTATCTTATATTTACATGTCTGGTCTATGTGGGCACATCTTATATTTTCCAGTCTGTGTTGTGGGCACAGTCAACCATCAAATTCCTGAGCCAGTGTAAAGTCAGTCCACCAGTCCAACAGCCAGTGTTCAGTTAGTCCTCCAGTCAGAGATGTGCAATACATTTCTCATCAGTTTTCCTATTCAAAGGGGCATGTTGAAGGGTATGCATAAGGGGAACTGTGGTCTCCAAACAAGTTGATTTTAAATGAAAGGCCAGGTTCCTACCTCTAAAATGAGCCATCAACCACCTTTCTATGTCCTGCACATCCCAACATATGAATAAATCATTGATCATAAAGTTAGGTGGTGGGAGGTTCTTAATCTGTGGTTACAATACTAGTTCCTCCTTTAAATCTGTGGTTGGCACATGCTCAGTGCATGAGAAAGCTAAAGAAACCAGGAAGAGATTGAGTTTTAGTGAGTGAAGCAGGTGTGGGAGGGGACACAGGGGGTTTTATGGGGACTGCAAGGGGAGGGGCCATGAAGGCCCACAAGAAGGAGGAGACACAAGAAAGAGGGACTGTCACATGGTTTCAGAGCAGGAAGCAGGAAGTGCAGGGGATTTGGTGATGCTGCTACCATATCATACATAAAGATATAAATATCTTCAAAGCTATGAAAAAAAAAATAATGAAAGTTACTTGCACAAATACTCAAGAAAGCAAATCCTGCCAGTTTGCCTAAAATAATTTTTGGACCACAGTTACCCTTTAAAATAAAATAAATACATTATTGTGCCTTTAATCAAGTGGTAATGGATGATGCACAAGCACAACCAAGTGGGTGGACTAGGACTTTGACATAAAGCTCATTTGTATGCATGTATTTATATTTTATTTATATAGCAGGGACACAGCACTGTACACTAACAATGCAAGAGGGGTTCAAAAATATAAATACATAAATAGTACAAAATTATTATTATTATTGATTTATATAGCGCCAACATCTTCTGTGGTGCTTTACAGCTGCATAGTCATGCATTACATACATAATACATATTATATAAAATCATACATAATACATACGCAGATAATACATAATATATAAGTACACAGAGTTATGAGTTACAGCAATACCGTGATACAATAGGAGAGACGACCCTGCCCAAAGAGCCTACAGTCTAGAGGAAATGAGGGTGAGACAAAAGGCGACGGGAATCGGTGGGCTGTATATAGATTGGCAGTGGAATGTGAAAGGTGGGTTGGATCATATTGGGTAGTAAGAGGGGTAATGTCAAGGCCAGGTAATATACTTGCCTGGAGAGGTAGGTTTTAAGGTTAAGCTTAAAGGTATTAAGGGACAGTGAATTACGGACAGACGGAGGAAGGGAGTTACAGTTATATAAATTATATAAATATTTAAGTGCTTGGATCTTGCCACAAGAGGAAAGGAGGTCCCTGCCCCATAGAGCTTACAATAATTATTTCTAAGCAGCATGCCGATTGGATTGGCTAAAAGGGGGTAATGTCAACAGAAATAGAGAAATCTGGGATAGGTGGGGAAATGATTAGCTAAATTTTAGAAAGATTCAGTTTGAGGTAGTGTTGTAACATCCAGGAGGAAACAGTCGGAGACGTTTGATTAGATGTAAGGAGTTAGCACTGGGGTGGACAAGTAGATTTGTGTATCATCTGCATAATAAATGATACTAGAAGCCAAAAGAGCTAATGACATCTCCCAAGGAAATAGTTTAGAGGGAGAACAATAAGGGTCCAAGAACAGACCCCTGCGGCACCCTCTTTGGTTTTTTTTTTTGGGTGGGGAGGCACCCACAACAAAAGGAACTGGAGTAGAGGTAAGATACAGTGTAAGTTCGGTTAGAAAGATAGGACATAAACCAGGGTGCCACTTCATTCCGAATGCCCGAGGAGTGAAATATGCATTTGAGACAATGTTCAACTGTGTTGAAGGCAGAGGAGAGGCCAAGAAGGATATAGTATGGATTCAGGGGAGGACTGGCCCAGTAGGCTGAGGTGCAAATGCCCCAAGGGCATCCAATGAAAAATTTGGGCTGCCACAGAAGCTTTTAGTAAATTACTTGAAAGGCACACCTATAGCACTAACATGGGAAAGGAACAGGAAACTCCTCATCCTTCAGTTCATTTAACAGTCAGCCCACAAGTCCATTAGCATCTGTGTATAAATAAATGCAACTGAAATACTGACTTCCTGTTGCAGGACCCTAATAGAGACCGTTATGGTCTTGCCCTTGACCCAGCACCTGGGTTGATTTAGTTGCTCAGTAGAGATGGCATGTTTGACCCATCCAACAGCCAATCAGTAGAAATTACTGTTAGGAACATTCCAAGGATGTAGTGCATCCTGGGAAGAAAAAAGGACTGTGAGAACCTGAAATGTCAGCTCACCAATGTCAACAGCAGGGAACAGCAAAGAGTATGAAAGCAACTGATTTTTCAAAATGGGAGAGAATATGTAGAATAACTAAGAAGGAATTACACAAGCTAACAATTTAAAAGGCATGCCCACCCCCAAAACTATATTTTGCTGTAGAGTAGGGAGCACTATCCTGTGTACTTTTGCCATACACTTTCATTATTTTTTTTGGAACAGTTCTGAAGTTATTTTCATTTTCGTGTTTCTTATGGGTGTAGCAATTGATTTCTCTCTTCCTATAGTGGGCAGTGTTCTTGTAGTCTATGGAGATATGTCCACCAATCAGAAGGGTTTTGCATAATGGTTAAAATAGCCTTTTCTCCATTTATTAATTAAACATGCAGAATCTGAGTAACTGATTTGCAAGTGCCACCTGGGATTCTGGGATTTTACAATAACCCATTCCCTACTTCTATAGTCATTAGAACTACATGATCTGATATTGTTGAGTGCAAGTAGCATATATACACACAGAAATACGAAGGTACTCACAGGTCTGAAACATTTGAATGGCTCTTAGGCATTTCCTTGCTTGGAATGGAGTGCTGATCGCTGCTGTTTTCTCTATAGTAAGACACAACATTTGTTACAAGCAGGGCTGCAGTTATTACAGACTGGTTGCTTTTACACTTGAATTTATTCACACTCAGCTTTGCTGCATGTGTTTCTGATATCCCTTTGAGTACCATGTTGCTCTCTAGACTGGTTTCCAATCATCTCCCTCTGTTCTATTACTGGATATAGTTTCTGGTGAAATTGTGGAACCAGATATTCCAACACATCAATAGCTCTGTTACTCAGATCTCCTGTTGATCATTTAGTTGAGACAACAAACCAAACTTTTGCTGGAGTTTTTTTTTATCTTAGATATAGAAAGCCAAATACTGAGTACTAAACTGTGAGCCATCTGAACCAAGGACTACCCATTCAAGCTACTCAGCCAGAATTGCTCAATAAGCTTATATCCCAGTACATGCCTCAGAACAAAGCTATAACATCACAGATGAAATGCAAAACTAAAACTAGCTCTCTTTACTGAACATTCACTATTTATAGTGACTCCTAAACCCACCCCCAATATCTGATTGGTCTAAGATGTAAGGTCCAATCAGATTTAAGATTGTATCTAGACCAAGCAGATTTTGGGGGGTTGTTTATGAGACACTATAAAACAGCATGACATCTTCAGAGAAGCTCAGTTTTTTATCAGCAGTCAAACTAGCAGGTCTTGCCTTTGTATTTAGGTTAGAGATTTGCAGGTAGATGGCTGATTGCTTAGTTGGACTGCCAAAATGAATATTTTTTAGCTCCTGGGTTTCATATCAATAGTGTTGTTGTATAGCAGTCCGTAAACTGCACATAAATGTTGATATAACAGATAAATGATAATAATAGTGTTTTGATCTCAGAGCCTGAAATTGCTTTCCCTTGGCCCAATAGCCTGCAAAATAATGACTAACCCAAGTACCTATGTAGTTGCACTACTAGTGCAACCATTCCCTGATAAGCACTCTCAAACAGCAAAGGGCAGATAGGGAATGTATAGGATAGGGGTTGTATATTGAAAACATGCAGTGTAAATACAACCAGGTTGTAATGAATACAGCCCTGCTATTTACATTACTATAAGCATTCCCCACTAATGAGGTGATCTGGTGACTATATAATATCCACACAATATAAGCTTATTATAAAAAAAAAATATGCTACAAATGCAAAATCACAGTTTTTCCTGTGTTGTGCTGAGCAGGGAAATTATTTCTCTATGCCCAGAGCACTGCATAGCCAGGAAATCCCAACTTGGATACCTCAGTATACAGAAAGTGAATGGTTGGTAATCCATGGAATGGTGGCAACTAAGAGTTACTACGTTACGTAACATAGAAACTCTTTAGTTGCACCATTCACGTGGCCGGACGCAATAAGTAAAAAGACCTTTCAAATGTTGCAACAAAAAAAATGAAAGTTTATTGCAAGCACTTTCTGCACATTTCCTTTAAAGGCATGTCCACCCCAAAACTAAAATTTAACCTACTACTGGCCTCAATGTGTAGTGTTCAAAAATCCTCATCTTACCCCTCTGCTCCAAACGGTTCTCCTGTAATGTCTGTTCAAAGTCCCAGAAATTAAAGCGTAGGATCCATTTCTGGTCTAATTTGTTTCCGCCTCAACTATTTCTGTAGAGGTTTCTATAAGGGCAAGCATGTCAGTAATCACTAAGAGGCAGCATTGGAAGAGGGAATTTCCCATCATGCAATTTACATGATTTGCATGAACACTGTGTCCATTCCAGTTATAGCAAAACTGCACCTAGCAGAAGATAGTTCAGTTGGATATCTAAAGAAACTATTGTTTCAGTATAGATGTCCTTTATACCTGTTACCTTAAATGAAATGTGCAGAAAGTGCTTGCAATAAACTTTCATTTTTGTTGCAACATTTGAAAGGTCTTTTTACTTATGTGCGTCCTGCCACGTGAATGGTGGCAACTAAAGAGTTACTATGTTACATAACATAGTAACTCTTTAGTTGCCACCATTCCAGTGGATTACCCAACCATTCACTTTCTGTATTATGAGGTATCAAGTTGGGATTTTCTGGTATGCAGTGCTCTGGGGCAATAGAGAAAAATTTCCCTGCTCAGCACAGCACAGGAATAAACTGTGATTTTGCATTTGTAAGCATATTTTTTATTTTATAATAAGCTTATATAAGTGGATATATATTTAGTCATCAGATCATCTCATTATTGGGGGATGCTTATAGTAAATGTAAGTAGCAGGGCTGCATTCATTACAACCTGATTGTATTTACACTGCATGTTTTCAAATACAACCCCATCCTATACATTCCCTATGCCCTTTGCGTTTGAGAGTACTTGTCAGGAAATTGTGAAACTAGTAGTGCAACTACATAGGCACTGGGTTAGTCATTATTTTGCAGACTTTTGGCCATGGGAAAGCAATTTCAGGCTCTGTAATCAAAAAACTATTATTATCATTTATCTGTTATATCAGCATTTATGTGCAGTTTACGGACTGCTATACAAAAACACTATAGGAAGAAACACAGGAGATAAAAAATATTCATTTTGGCGTCCCACTAAGCAACCAGCCATCTACTTGCAACTCTCTAAAATAAATACAAAGGCAAGACCTGCTAGTTTGACTGCTTATTAAAAAAACTGAGCTTTTCTGAAGATTTCATGCTGTTTTATAGTGTCTCATAAACACACACCCCAAATCTGATTGGTCTAGATACAATCTTAAATCTGATTGGATCTTGGATCTTAGACCAATCAGATATTGGGGGTGGGTTAAGGAGTCACTACAAATGTGAATGTTCAGTAAGGAGAACTAGTTTCAGTTTTGCATTTTATCTGAGATGTATAGCTTTGTTCTGAGGCATGTACTGGCTATAAGTTTATTGAGTGATTCTGGCTGGGTAGCTTGAATGGGCAGTCCTTAGTTCAGATGGCTCTCAATTTAGTTCTCAGTATTGGCTTTCTGTATCTAAATTAAAAAAAAGTTCGGCAAAAGTTTGGTTGTTGTCCCAACTAAATATTCAATAGGGATCTGAGCAACAAACCTATTGATGTATTGGAATATCTGGTTCCACAATTTCACCAGTAATAGAACAGAGGGAGAGGATTGGAAACCAGTCTAGAGAGCAACATGGTAATCAAAGGGATATCCGAAAGACATGCAGCAAAGCTGAGTGTGAATAAATTCAAGTGTAAAAGCAACCAGTCTGAATAAATGCAGCCCTGCTTGTAACAAATGTTGTGGTTACTATAGAGTTAACAGCAGCGATCAGCACTCCATTCCAAGCAAGGAAATGCCTAAGTGCCATCCAAAAGTTTCAGACCTGTGAGTGCCTGAAGTCCTCTTATTTTATTTTTCACAAAATCTCCTAAAAGCACGGAGTTCTATGAAAACAGCGTTGGAATTCTTTATGTATATACAAAAGTATGATACCATCAGGTAGCTGAAGGTGTGTAGCTCCAAAATATATAGTTTGTGGGGGGTATTTCCAAGTTGATTAGGCTGTTCAGAACACTTTTTCTTGTAATTGGACTTGTGCATGCGTCCCATTTGAGCTAGTTGGTGGCTACGTCTCTGTGTATATCCACGCACATGGCATATCGTTTGATTCAGAACATGTGGGAGAGTGATATTTAGTGGGGGGGGGTATTTGTGGGGGGCATTTCCAAGTTTTGGGGCTGTTTGAAATTACAGAGAACTTTGATTTTTTTCTCGTAATTACACTTGTGCATGTGTCCCATTTGAGCTAGTTGGTGGCCACGTCTCTGTGTGCACCCACACATATGGCATACCGTTTGATGCAGGATACGTGGGAGATTGACATTTAGTGGGTTTTTTTGCTTGTCAAGTTGGTTTAGGTAGGATTTCAATCCTTGAATCATCTTACTTTATTTTTCACAAAACCTCCTAAAAACACTGAGTTCTTTGGATTACTGTGTCTGGAATTCTTCATGTATGTATGAAAGCATGGCACCGTAACGTAGCTGAAGGTGTGTAGATTCCAAAAATATATACTTTGCGGGGGGAATTTCCATGTTTCGGGACTGTTTCCTTAGAAAAAAATGTAGGCTGTTCAAATTACAGAGCACTTTGATTTTTTCTTGTAATTGCATTTGTGCATGCGTCCCATTTGAGCTAGTTGGTGGCCACGTCTCTGTGTACATCCACACATAGGGCATACCGTTTGATTCAGAACATGTGGGAGATTGACATTTAGTGGGGAGGTTTATTTGTGGGGGGCATTTCCAAGTTTTGGGGCTGTTTGAAATTACAGAGCACTTGGATTTTTTTCTTGTAATTACACTTGTGCATGTGTCCCATTTGAGCTAGTTGGTGGCCACGTCCCTGTGTGCATCCACACATATAGCATACCGTTTGATTCAGAACATGTGGGAGATTGACATTAAGTGGGTTTTTTGCCTGTCAAGTGGGTTTAGGTAGGATTTCAACCCTTGAATCATCTTACTTTATTTTTCACAAAACCTCCTAAAAACACGGAGTTCTTTGGATTACTGGGTCTGGAATTCTTCATGTATGTATGAAAGCATGGCACCGTAACGTAGCTGAGGGTGTGTAGATTCCAAGAATATATAGTTTTGGGGGGCATTTCTAATATAGAGGGGTGTTTAGTCTGACAAATCTGAAAAGTTGCTGTAATTGGGCCATTGTTCATTGGCTCACTTTGTGGCTAGTTGATTCCACGTTTGCGTTTGTAACCATACATAGGGCATACCGTTTGATTCAGGACATTTAGGAGATTGATATTTGGTAACTTTTTTTAACATTACTTGGGATTTTGGCATGATTTCTACCTTTGAGAGTTTTTTAAAAAAATGTTTAGAAAATCTGCTAAAACTGCGAACTTCTACGAAGAACTGCGCCCACACCATTGATGGTACGAATGAACAAACTACAGAATTTCGTAGATAAAGGTGTGTGGATTCGAGAATTATATGGTTTGTGGGGGTTGTTTTGTGGGGAAAAATTGCAGACTGTTCAAATTCAGATTTGGCTGAATATTTTTGCTGTTTCTGAGCCATTGTACATTGTTTCACTTTGTGGCCATTCGCTTCCACGTCCATGTGTGTAACCACACATATGGCATACCGTTTGATTCAGGACATTTGGGAGATTGATATTTAGTAAATTTTTTTTAGATTCCATGAAGTTTTGGTGTGATTTTTACCTTTTGAAGTTGTTTTTTGTTCATTTTTTCAGAAAAGTGCTAACTTCTACGAAGAACTGCGCCCACACCATTGATGGTATGAATGAACGAACTACAGTGCTACATAGCTGAAGGTGTGTAGATTTCAGGAATATATAGTTTGTGGGGGGTATTTCTGAGTTATTAGGGTGTTTTGTGGAAAAAACTGCAGACTGTCCAAATTCGGAGTTGGCTAAATATTTTCTCTGTTTCTGAGCCATCATGCATTGTCTCACTTTGTGGCTTTTCGCTTCCACGTCCGCGTGTGTAACCACACATATGGCATACCGTTTGATTCAGGACATTTGGGAGATTGATATTTAATAATTTTTTTTTAGATTCCATGAGGTTTTGGAATGATTTTTACCTTTTGAAGTTGTTTTTTGTTCATTTTTTCAGACAAATGCAAACTTCTACGAAGAACTGCGCCCACACCATTGATGGTATGAATGAACAAACTACAGTGTTACATAGCTGAAGGCATTATTTCTACCTTTTTGAATGTTGTTTGATGTTCATTTTTTTTGAAAATGAAAAAAAGTGAAAACTTTTACGAAGAACTGCGCCCACACCATTGATTTCAGGAATATATAGTTTGTGGGGGGTATTTTTGAGTTGGGGGGGTGTTTTGTGGAAAAACTGCAGACTGTTCAAATACAAAACTGGCTAATTTTTTTTTTGCTGCTACTGACATTTGGCACTGGTCACGCTCTGGGTTAGTTGGTAGCCATGTCTCTGGGTACACCCATGAATGTGGCATACCGTTTTATTCGGGAGGGGTTAGGCTTTCATATTTGAGATGCGTTTGAACTTTCCTCCACAGTTTTTAGCTGAAATTCGCATTTGATTTTGTCTCTGATTTTACAGTTGAGGAAAAAAAGGAAAATGTGAGAAAATAACTTACAATTGGACGAAGAGCTGCGTCCGGGTATCTGCATTTTGATCGAAACTAACCTAAAATCCTGCGGGTGAGTAGTTTCTAAAAATATCTCACTTGTGGGGATATTTTAGTTAATTTGGTAGATATTCTATGTTAGCTTTCAGTAGTGGTTATACATTTTAATTTGGTGTAATATTCTTGAAGGTGCAGTTTTAGTTTGGGGGGGTCTCCTGTACAGGAAAAGTCAGGTACCTACATATATTTGGTATCGTTCTACTCGGGAGAATCAGAGCTTTTAGAAACAGTAAGATTTTTGTGTGTAACCTTAAGATAACTATAAGTAAAAATGGGAAAAATCCATGAAAATTTGCAAATTTTTCATTTTTTTTACATATTTTACCCATAATTCCAGTAAAATCTCCAGAAAAGTTACAAAATTCTGTTACCATGTTAAAGTACACTTTGTGCTGAAAAAAACAATGTATAATATTCCTGATTTAGTGCAAGGTTTCCTACTGTAAAATTAGTCTAAAGCGATTAAGGGCAAAATCCTGAAAATTCTTCTGGCAGTTAACGCAAATAAAAATGAAATTCTCCTGGCAGTGAAAGGGTTAAAATATTTGTATAAAGTGATCATATCCCTTTGCAATTGACGCTTCTCCAATGTAAACGGCCCTAACTTGTCTAATCTGTCTACCCTCCATTCCCTTTATTAATTTAGTTTTTCATTTCTTAACTCTTCCCATTTCCAAGATGTACCCCACATTTTCCAAATGAGGCCTTACCCGTGGCTTGTAAAAAGGGAGAATAATATTCTTCTCTCTTAAATCTATTCTTCTCTTTATACAAGACAATATCTTGCTAGCTCTAGCCATGGCTGTCTGGCATTGTTTGCTACAGCTAAATCTGTTATCTACCAGAACCCCCAAATCTTTTTCCATTAGAGATTCACTTAGCACAGAGCCAGTAAGATTTAAAGGGGATCATCGCCACCTTGCTTTAGGATTGGAGCATGCTCACTGCTGTCTTTACTGCTGGGAGATTCTAATTAACATACCAGAAATGCAAAATCAACATAATAATTTTCCAGAATTTCCAGAATTTCCCCTTATTTGCATAATGAGTAAGGGAGTTGTTGGGAAAACTCTCCCTAACTCGCCTGACTCCATGTAAATCTTATTTTTCAAAGCCCAATGAATAAAAGCTGTATGTTTACACATGAATATGAAAAATAAATATAGGCAGTGGTATGCAATATATTTCATTGTTTTTGTAAAAAGAAATATGTTAGAAGGTATTTGACCAGAAAAAACAAAACAAAACCAGATTTTTGTCTCAGTAATAAAAAAAAGGTAAGATATAAAGACTTTTTTGATAGGGCCTACTCTAAAATAACATAAATAGAGAACTACTCAGCAGCAGTGCTGTTTTAATCACCAAATAATGAGGATCTAAGCTTCACCAGGGCTGAAGGTAGCTCATTGAACCTACCCAGCCAGGTGTATTCTAGACTAACTGTTGTAGCCCTTATGCCTAAATACAAGGCTACAACTCATCAGTATAGCTGCTAAGCCAACACTAAGTGCAATTCAGATCTCTTGCATTTTATAGTGTCTTTCAAACACACCTTTAAAATCTGATTGGTCTAATTTAAATCTTGAATCTGATTAAATTGTGGAGATTGGACTAATCAGACTTAGGGGTGGGGTACAGAATGGTCCAATACCTAAGATTCAATCAGATTCAAGATTTAAATTAGACCAATCAGATTTTAAAGATGTGTTAAGGTGGCCATACCTCAGTGCGATATTACTTAACCGACCGAGCGCTCACGCAACATTCCTGCGATCCTGCCTCTCCCGATCTTATATTTGACCGACATGCGATCGCAAAATGTGTGGGATTTTGCGATTACATGTCGGTCGTATATAAGATCGGGAGAGACGGTTCCGGCAGGATCGATGTGCGATAAGTAATATCGCACTGATGTATGGCCACCTTATGTCTAATATACATCTGGCTGGGTAGGCTCAATGAGGTACCTTAAGCCCTGGTGAACCTCAGATCCTCATTATTTGGTGATAATTATTAAAACAGCACTGCTGCTTGGTAGTTCTCTATTTATGTTATTTTAGAGCAGGCCCTATTAAAAAAATATTTCTGGGTTATTCAATAAAAGTTCTTATCGTTTAAAATGGTAATTTTGCCCCAACCAATCAGATGTTAGCTTTCAAATATTAAATAAGTTCTGATTGGTTGGGGCTAAATTAGCACCATTTTAAACGATAAGAACTTTTATTGAATCTCCCTGATTATATTTTTTCTTAAAAGGCATGTCCACCCCCAAAACTATTTTTTGCTGTAATGTAGGTAACGCTATCCTGTGTACTTTTGCCATATACTTTCATTATTTTTTTGGAACCGTTATCAAGTTATTTTCATTTTTGTGTTTCTTATGGGTGTAGCAATTGATTTCTTTACTCCTATAGTGGGCAGTGTTCTTGTAGTCTATGGAGATATGTCCACCAATCACAAGGGTTTTGCATAATGGTTAAAATAGCCCTTTCTCCATTTATTAATTAAACATGCAGAATCTGAGCAACCTGGGAATCTGGGATTTTACATGAACCCATTCCCTACTTCTATAGTCATTAGAACTACATGATCTGATATTGTTGAATGCAAGTAGCATGTTGATGTCTTATCAATGGTATATATCCCTTTCCCTAATATATATATTATATAAATAAATTTATATTTTTACGGAGATTGCATTGAGTTTTTAGGAGCAACTAACTAGGTGGGGGTATATAGCATTATTACACATAGGAAAGGTCCATATATATGTGTGTAATTAGCACTATTTAATTAAAATCACCATAAGAAATAACACCATACAAAGTATAGTACTACTACCTACTACTGAATTACAAAAAATGTATATACAATTAATAAACTAAACTTACTTTACTGGACACCCCTAAGTTTGAATGGAAAACTCAAAATGATAGGTTAAGACACACCTCCAGGATTTCTACAGGGTCTCCATGTAGACACTAAAAGGAAGTGAAATTTTACTAACATCCAATGAGAGGTTCTGATCTTCCACTGTTAGGCAGTTAGGCAGTTAGGCACTGTCCATGAAAAGACAGGAAGTGTAAGGAAGTTCCTGTATTACACCCAGTTATGTGCTGTTTGTAAAACATGTGACAGTCTTAGCCAATTAGAAAAATCTTCAGACTCACATTTACTCCCCCTCCCCTCTCCATAGAAAGTAATGAGACAATCCAGTTTCTGTTTGCTAGACAGGAAGTGTTTGTTTATAATTAAATGACTTTGCATGTCTCTGAAACTACCCAGCATTCTTAGAGAAATGGGCAGTTTTTACCCCAATATTAATATATTAAAGGACAACTCCACCCTCATAAGAACATCTTTTCGAAAGAACGTCCAGGGCATGTCCACCCCCAAAACTAAACTTTAACCTACTACTGGCCTCAATGTGTAGTGTTCAAAAATCCTCATCTTACCCCTCTGCTCCAAACGGTTCTCCTGTAATGTCTGTTCAAAGTCCCAGAAATTAAAGAGTAGGAGCCATTTCTGGTGTAATTTGTTTCCGCCTCTAACTATTCCTTGTAGAGGTTTCAATGAGGGCAAGCATGCTCAGTAATCCCTAAGAGGCAGCATTGGAAGAGGGAATTTCCCATCATGCAATTTACATGATTTGCATGAACACTGTGTCCATTCCAGTTATAGCAAAACTGCACCTAGCAGAAGATAGTTCAGATTGGATATCTAAAGATAACTATTGTTTCAGTATAGATGTCCTTTTATACCTGTTACCTTAAATGAAATGTGCAGAAAGTGCTTGCAATAAACTTTCATTTTTGTTGCAACATTTGAAAGGTCTTTTTACTTATGTGCGTCCTGCCACGTGAATGGTGGCAACTAAAGAGTTACTATGTTACATAACATAGTAACTCTTTAGTTGCCACCATTCCAGTGGATTACCCAACCATTCACTTTCTGTATTATGAGGTATCCAAGTTGGGATTTCCTGGCTATGCAGTGCTCTGGGGCAATAGAGAAATAATTTCCCTGCTCAGCACAGCACAGGAATAAACTGTGATTTTGCATTTGTAAGCATATTTTTTATTTTATAATAAGCTTATATAAGTGGATATATATTTAGTCATCAGATCATCTCATTATTGGGGGATGCTTATAGTAAATGTAAGTAGCAGGGCTGCATTCATTACAACCTGATTGTATTTACACTGCATGTTTTCAATATACAACCCCTATCCTATACATTCCCTATATGCCCTTTGCTGTTTGAGAGTACTTGTCAGGAAATTGTGAAACTAGTAGTGCAACTACATAGGCACTTGGGTTAGTCATTATTTTGCAGACTATTTGGCCATGGGAAAGCAATTTCAGGCTCTGTAATCAAAACACTATTATTATCATTTATCTGTTATATCAGCATTTATGTGCAGTTTACGGACTGCTATACAACAACACTATAGGAATGAAACACAGGAGATAAAAAATATTCATTTTGGCAGTCCCACTAAGCAACCAGCCATCTACTTGCAACTCTCTAAACTAAATACAAAGGCAAGACCTGCTAGTTTGACTGCTTATTAAAAAAACTGAGCTTTTCTGAAGATTTCATGCTGTTTTATAGTGTCTCATAAACACACACCCCAAATCTGATTGGTCTAGATACAATCTTAAATCTGATTGGATCTTGGATCTTAGACCAATCAGATATTGGGGGTGGGTTAAGGAGTCACTACAAATAGTGAATGTTCAGTAAGGAGAACTAGTTTCAGTTTTGCATTTTATCTGAGATGTTATAGCTTTGTTCTGAGGCATGTACTTGGCTATAAGTTTATTGAGTGATTCTGGCTGGGTAGCTTGAATGGGCAGTCCTTAGTTCAGATGGCTCTCAATTTAGTTCTCAGTATTTGGCTTTCTGTATCTAAATTAAAAAAAAGTTCCGGCAAAAGTTTGGTTTGCTGTCCCAACTAAATATTCAATAGGAGATCTGAGCAACAAACCTATTGATGTATTGGAATATCTGGTTCCACAATTTCACCAGTAATAGAACAGAGGGAGAGGATTGGAAACCAGTCTAGAGAGCAACATGGTAATCAAAGGGATATCCGAAAGACATGCAGCAAAGCTGAGTGTGAATAAATTCAAGTGTAAAAGCAACCAGTCTGTAATAAATGCAGCCCTGCTTGTAACAAATGTTGTGTCTTACTATAGAGTTAACAGCAGCGATCAGCACTCCATTCCAAGCAAGGAAATGCCTAAGTGCCATCCAAAAGTTTCAGACCTGTGAGTGCCTGAAGTCCTCTTATTTTATTTTTTCACAAAATCTCCTAAAAGCACGGAGTTCTATGAATAACAGCGTCTGGAATTCTTTATGTATATACAAAAGTATGATACCATCAGGTAGCTGAAGGTGTGTAGCCTCCAAAAATATATAGTTTGTGGGGGGTATTTCCAAGTTGATTAGGCTGTTCAGAACACTTTTTTTCTTGTAATTGGACTTGTGCATGCGTCCCATTTGAGCTAGTTGGTGGCTACGTCTCTGTGTATATCCACGCACATGGCATATCGTTTGATTCAGAACATGTGGGAGAGTGATATTTAGTGGGGGGGGGGGTATTTGTGGGGGGCATTTCCAAGTTTTGGGGCTGTTTGAAATTACAGTTTATTATTCCTATTTTCTAGGTATTACAAATACTGCAATGTGTTTACCCGTTTAATTAAAAGTGGGCAGTGCAGGTAAGTAATCACACTGCTAATAGTTAAGGAATTTCTCAACCCTCTATAGTCAATAGATAGAGCTTTTAGAAGAAGAAGGCCTAGTAAGGATATATTAAATCTATCAAGTAAAAGTAGTTATTTATGTCAGAACAAAGCTTACTACGCATGTGTTAGGGGCCCCTAGCACCGGAATAGTAAACATGCACAGCCACCACTATTACCAGGGCTTATTTTGAAATCTCCACAATTCTACTTGTGACAATTTTTGATTTCACCAAAGGCATTCCACTACATGTTGCAAATATCTAGATACCACCAAGCAATTTACCTGGAATATACACACCACACTCTTCCTTAGAAAAATAGTTGTAGATGTGTGGTCTGTTGTAGGGAGGAGGGAAAGTGGTAAAACTAGTTACCCTTTAGTCTTTGGTTCTGGCAGGAGTTGGCAGTATGGGTTGCCTGTTGTTAAAGTTAAAAGTATACAAGTAAGTAAAAGTAAAAGTAAAGTATAAAGTAGTATAAAGGGAGATACACCATGTTCTCTTATCTTTCTGACTTCTTGGAGAAAGAGCCTGGGAAAAAGAGGGTATAGTATAGGTAGACCCAGTTAATGTGAGATTAGTATATTTATGGACGATAGGAGTAGGGTAGCTAGTGAGCAGCCTGAGAGTTCCAACAAGGAGATTTAGTAGGGACTAGAGTCCTGGGTATACCACCCATGAATAGGACATTTAAGTGCCCAGAAGAGATAAATAGTTAGTAGACGCATTCTACTAACAGTATCTTTGATGAGGGAGATGAGAGGGCGGTGGCCGAATTAACAAGTGATTGTTATTTATGCTGATTCTGATTCCTCTGTTTGTGAGTATTTTGTATGATATCTTGGTGCATGCTATTGCCCCTATATTGCTAATTGCAATGCCTTTCTTAATTAATATTAGTCTGTAATAAATAATATACGTTTAAGTTCAAAAAACCACTGGTGCCGATTTCTGCATTCTAGTCTAGAGTGGGCAGCAGTTACAGTTCAGCAACACCCACGCAACAACACCAAAACACAAACCACACCAAAACCCTACAGAAACACGCTTCACAACATATGCAAGGGCCCCATTGCAAGCTGAAATTAAATAAGAGTCTTGTGCATCGAATGTTGATAAGGCTGACAGATCTTCTTGAGCAAATAAGTACCCCCCCATTTATTTACTATCGCCTTATAAATAGCCGCATGGCAAAAATATTTATATTTTTAAAAGCAGCGATGGGGAATACATTAATAGTACCCAGCCTGTTTGGGTGGTTGTGTGAATGTGTTGAAATACATCACTGCGATAGCGGCAATCAATAATATCTAATTATATTAATGCAAGTTTAAGACTGCTGGTATTAGACTTATCATTTAGCCTAAATCTAGTTAGGTTTATTTTGTTATTTAAAGGGTAACTTTCAAGTGGAAAGAAAGACTACCTTGATGAAGCTAGAAATGGGTCGTGATTTTAAAACAGGTTTTTATTTAACCACATATAGCAAAAAACAAGCGATTACGCATTTCTCAACCGCTTCATGTGTCGCATCTAGTTGCATGATTTGGATCTGTGCACCGGCCGGCAAACAGGAGCATTTTAACTTCTATGTTTCAGTTTACCAGTCTCTGTGTGGTGGGGTATTATATATAATATCTTTACTTTTACCAGTCCATAAGGGCACAGTATTATTTTACAAGTCTGTGTGCGCTGGGTGGGTGGGGGGGAGGGGGGGGGAGGGAGGCGGGGGGAGGGATAGTTACATGTTTGTCTTTTTCTACTGGGGGACAACATCTATATTTTCCAGTCTGTGGTGGGGGGCACAGTCCATCAACCCATCAAATTATTGAGCCCCAGGGTTTTGTTAGGGAAAGTAATTTTTGTGTTTTGATTTTGTGTTGTGTTAATTTTTGATTGTGTATTGGTTTTTCTGTTGTTGTATTGTTTGTATTTTGTGTTCCTGTTTGTTTTTGTTGTATTTCTGTTTTTTGTTGTTTTGTTGGTTTTTGTATTGTTTTCTTTGTTTTTTTGTTAGTTGTGTTTTTTGTTGTTGTTGGTTGTTTTTGTTTGTGTATTGTACAGTTTGTTTTTGTTTTAAATGGTGGGTTGTTGTTTGGTTTGTTTTGTTGTTTTTGTGTAAATTTGGTTTGTTATAAAGTCAGTCACCCAGTCACAAAAAGCACAGGTGTTCAGTGTAGTCCTCCAGTCAGAGATGTGCAATTAATTTCTCATCGTTTTCCTATTCAAAGGGGGCATGTTGAAGGGGTTATGATTAAGGGGAACTGTGGTCCCAAACAAGTTGACTTTTAAATGAAAGGAAGGGTTCCTCAACCTCTAAAATGAACGCATTCAACCACCTTTGATGTCTGAACATCCAAATATGAATAAATCATTGATCATAAAGTAGGTGGTGGTGAGGTTACTTTAAATTCTGTGGTTTTGCTTACAATTACTAGTTCCTTTAATCTCGTGGTGGCATGCTCGTGCATGAGCAGAAAGGAAACAGAGGAAGAGATTGAGTTTTAGTGAGTGAAGCCGTGTGTGGGAGGGGACACAGGGGGTGTTTATGGGGAGCAATGCAGGGGATGGGCCACTGAAGGGCCAACAAGAAGGAGGAGACACAAGAAGAGGACTGTCACATGGTTTCAGAGCAGGAAGCAGGAAGTGGCAGGGGATTTGGTGATTTGTGATACCAATGCATACATAAAGATATAAATATCTTCAAAGCTTATGAAAACAAAAAAATAATGGAAGTTACTTGCACAAATACTCAAGAAAGCACATACCTGCCAGTTTGCCTAAAATTATATTTTGGACCACAGTACCCTTTAAAATAACATAAATACATTATTGTGCTTTAATCAAAGTGTCAATGGATGATGCACACAGCACAACCAAGTGGGTGGACTAGGACTTTGACATAAAGTCATGTGTATGCAGTTATTTATATTTTTTATATACAGGGACACAAAGCAGCACTGTACACTAAATGCCAAAGAGGGGTCAAAAGATTATAAAACATAATAAAAGTACAACTTATTATGCATTATTGATGTATATGCGCCAACATCTTCTGTGGGCTTTACGCTGCATAGTTTCATGCATTACCTGAATAAGACATATTATATAATCATAACATAATACATACGCAGATAATACATAAATATAAGTACACAGAGTTATGAAGTTACAGCAATACCGTGATACAATAGGATGAGAAGACCTGCCAAGGCCTACCAGTCTAGAGGAAATGGGGTGAGACAAAAGGCGACGGGAATCGGTGGGCTGATATAGATTGCGGTGGAATGGAAGGTGGGTTGGACATATTGGTAGTAAGAGGGGTAATGTCAAGGCAGGTCAATATACTGCTTGGAGATGTCGGTTTTAAGGTAAGCTTAAGGATTAAGGGACGGTGAAGTACGGACAGACGGACGAGAGGAAGGAGTTACAGTTATCTAAATTATATAACATGTATTTAAGTGCTTGGATCTTTGCACAGAGGGACAGGAGGTCCCTCCCATAGAGCGACATAATTATTTCTAAGAGATTGCCGATTGGATTGGCAAAAAGGGGGGTATTCAACAGAAATAGAGAAAATCTGGGATAGGTGGGGAAATGATAGCTAAATTTTAGAAAGATCAGTTGAGTGAGTGTTTTTAACATCAGGAGGAACACGGTCGGAGACGTTTGATGAGATGTAAGGGAGTTGCACTGGGCGGGGACAAAGTAGATTGTGTATCATCGTGCATAATAAATGATCACTAGAAGCCAAAAGAGCTAAGACATCTCCCAAGGAAAATAGTTAGTAGGGGAACATAAGGGTCAAAAACAGACCCTCTGCGGCACCCCACAACACAGGGAATGGGTGAGGAAGATACAGTGTAGTTCGGTTTAGAAAGATAGGACTAAACCAGGGTGCCACTTTCATTATCGAATGCGCGAGGAGTGGAAAAATATCTGCATTTGGAGGACAATGTTCAAATGTGTGGAGGCACGAGGAGAGGGCAAGAAGGGATAGTATGGATTCAGGGAGGACTGGCCCAGGAGGCGGAGGTGCAAATGGCCCATCCAAGGGCATCCAATGCAAAAATTTGGGCTGCCACCAGAAGGCTTGTAGTAAATTACTTGAAGCGGCACACCTATAGCCCACTGAACATGGGGAAAGGCACAGGAAATCCTCATCCTTTCAGTTCATTAACAGGTTTCAGCCCCACAAGGTCCATTGCATCTGTGATAAATAATGCAACGAAATACTGACTTCCTGTTTGCAGGACCCCCAAATCGAGAGACGTTATGGTCTGGCCTTGCCCAGCACCGGGTGTGATTTAGTTGCTCGTAGAGATCTGAGCAGTTTTGGACCCATCCAACAGCCAATCAGTAAGAAAGTACTGTTAGGAACATCCAAGGATGTTAGTGCAATCCTGGAAGAAAAAAGGCTGCGTGAGAACCTGAAAAGTCCGCTCACCAATGTCAACAGCAGGGAACAGAAAAAGAGTATGAAAGCAACTGATTTTCAAAATGGGAGAGAATATGGTAGAATAAACTAAGACAGGAATTACTACAAGCTAAAATTTAAAAGGCATTGCCCACCCCCAAAAACTATATTTGCTGCTTAGCAGTGAGGGAGCACTATTCCTGTTGTACCTTTTGACCATACACTTTCTATTTTTTTTTGGAACAAGTTTGAAGGTTATTTTCATTGTTGTGTTCTATGGGTGTTTGTGTAGCAATTGATTTTTCTCTTCCTATAGTGGGCAGTGTCTGGTAGTCTATCGGGAGGATAGTCCACCAATCAGAAGGGTTTTGCATAATGGTTAACAATAGCCTTTTCTCCATTTATGTAATTAAACATGCAGAATCTGAGAACTGATTTCAAGTGCACACCTGGGATCTGCGGATTTTACAATACAACCCATTCCTACTTCTATAGTCATTTAGAATACCATGATCGATATGGTTGAGTGCAAAGATAGCATATATAACACAGAAAATACGAGGTACTCACAGGTCGAAAACATTGAATGGACCTTAGGCATTTCTGCTTGGAATGGAGTGCTGAACTGCTGTTTCTCTATAGATAAGAGCACCAACATTTGTGTACAGACAGGGCTGGAGCAGTTACTTACAGACTGGTTTGATTTACACTGTGAATTTATTCACACTCAGCTTTGCGCATGTGTTTCTGATATCCTTTGAGTACCATGTTGGCCTCTAGACTGGTTTCCATCATCTCCCTCTGTTTCTTACTGGATATAGTTTCTGGTGAATTGTGGAACCAGATATTCCCAACACATCAATAGCTCTGTACTCAGATCTCCTGTTGATCATTTAGTTGAGAAACAAACCAAACTTTGTGGAGTTTTTTTTTTATTTCGTATAGACAGCCAAATACTGAGTACAAACTGTGAGCCATCTGAACCAAGGACTACCCATTCAAGCACTCCCAGAATTGCTCAATAAGACTTATATCCAGTAATGCCTCAGAACAAGCTAAACATCACAGATGAAATGCAAAACAAAACTAGCTCTCTTACTGAACATTCACTATTTATAGTGACATCCTAACACCACCCCCAATATCTGATTGGTCTAAGATGTAAGGTTCCAATCAATTTAAGATTGTATCTAGACCAAAGCAGATTTTGGGGGGTTGTTTATGAGACACTTATAAAAACAGCATGACATCTTCAGAGAAGCTCAGTTTTTATTTCAGCAGCTCAAACTAGCAGGTCTGCCTTTGTATTAGGTTGAGATTTGCAGGTAGATGGCTGATTGCTAGTTGGCGCTGCAAAATGAATTTTTTTAGCTCCTGGTTGTTTATATAATAGTGTTGTTGTATAGCGTCCGTAAACTGCACATAAATGTTGATATAACAGATAAATGATAATATAGTGTTTTGATCTCAGGAGCCTGAATTGCTTTCCCTTGGCCAAATAGTCCGAATAATGACTAACCCAAGTACCTATGTAGTTGCACTACTAGTGCAACCATTCCTGATAGCACCTAAACAGCAAAGGGCAGATAGGGAGGTATAGGCTAAGGGGTTTATATGAAAACATTGCAGTGTAAATACAACCAGTGTTGTAATGAATACAGCCCTGCTATTTACATTTACTATAAGCATTCCCCACTAATGAGGTGATCTGGTGAAGATATATATCCACTTACAATATAAGCTTTATATAAAAAAATAAAATATGCTTACAATGCAAATCACAGTTTATTCCTGTGTTTGCTGAGCAGGGAAATTATTTCTCTATTTGCCCCAGGCACTGCATAGCCAGGAAATCCAACTTGGATACCTCAGTATACAGAAAGTGAATGGTTGGGTAATCCACGGAATGGTGGCAACTAAAGAGTTACTACGTTACGTAACTAGTATACTCTTAGTTGCCACCATTCACGTGGGCGGACGCACATAAGTAAAAAGACCTTTCAAATGTTGCACAAAAAAATGAAAGTTATTGCACGCACCTTCTGCACATTTCCTTTAAAGGCATGTCCACCCCAAAACTAAAATTTACCTACTACGGCTCAATGTGTTGTGTCATGTTCAAAATCTCATCTACCCCTCTGCTCCAAACGGTTCTCCGTAATGTCTGTTCAAAGTCCCAGAATTAAAGCGTAGGATCCATTCTGGTCTAATTTGTTTCCGCCTCTAACTATTCCTTGTAGAGGTTTCTATAAGGGCAAGCATGCTCAGTAATCACTAAGAGGCAGCATTGGAAGAGGGAATTTCCCATCATGCAATTTACATGATTTGCATGAACCACTGTGTCCATTCCAGTATAGCAAAACTGCACCTAGCAGAAGAAGTTCAGATGGATATCTAAAGAAACTATTGTTTCAGTATAGATGTCTTTTATACCTGTTACCTTAAATGAAATGTGCAGAAAGTGCTTGCAATAAACTTTCATTTTTGTTGCAACATTTGAAAGGTCTTTTTACTTATGTGCGTCCTGCACCGTGAATGGTGGCAACTAAAGAGTTACATGTTACATAACATAGTAACTCTTTAGTTGCCACCATTCAGGGATTTACAACCATTCACTTTCTGTATTATGAGGTATCCAAGTGGGATTTCTGGCTATGCAGTGCCTGGGGCAATAGAGAAATAATTTCCCTGCTCAGCCAGCACAGGAATAAACTGTGATTTGCATTTGTAAGCATATTTTTATTTATAAATAGCTTATATAAGGGATAATATTAGTATCAATCATCTCATTATTGGGGGATGCTTATAGTAAATGTAAGTAGCAGGGCTGCATTCATTACACCTGATTGTATTTACCCTGCATGTTTTCAATATACAACCCCTATCCTATAATTCCCTATATGCCTTTGCTGTTTGAGAGTACTTGTCAGGAAATTGTGAAACTAGTAGTGCAACTACATAGGCACTTGGGTTAGCTTTATTTTGCAGACTATTTGGCCATGGGAAAGCAATTTCAGGCTCGTAATTAACAAACACTATATTATCTTTATATGTTAATCAGCATTTATGTGCAGTTTACGGACTGCTATACAACAACACTATAGGAATGAAAACAGGAGTAAAAAATATTCATTTTGGCATCCACTAAGCAACCAGCCATCTACTTGAATCTCTAAACTAAATACAAAGGCAAGAACTGCTGAGGTTTGACTGCTTATTAAAAAACTGAGCTTTTCTGAAGATTTCATGCCTGTTTTATAGTGTCTCAAAAAACACACCCCCATCTGATTGGTCTAGATACAATCTTAAATCTGATTGGATCTTGATCTTAGACCAATCAGATATTGGGGGTGGTTAAGGAGTCACACAAATAGTGAATGTTCAGTAAGGAGAACTAGTTTCAGTTGCATTTTATTCTAGATGTTTAGCTTTGTTCTGAGGCATGTACTTGGCTATAAGTTTTTATTGAGTGATTCTGGTGGGTTAGCTTGAAGATGGGCAGTCCTTAGTTCAGATGGCTTCAATTTAGTTCTCAGATTTGGCTTCGATCTAAATTAAAAAAAAGTTCCGGCAAAAGTTTGGTTTGCTGTCCCAACTAATATACAATAGGAGATCTGAGCAACAAACCTATTGGTGTATTGGAATATCTGGTTCCACAATTCACCAGTATAGAACAGAGGGAGAGATTGAACACAGTCTAGGAGCAACATGGTAATCAAGGGATATCCGAAAGACATGCAGCAAAGTGCGTGTGGAATAAATTCAAGTGTAAAGCAACCAGTCTGTAATACAATGCAGCCCTGCTTGTAAACAATGTTGTGTCTTACATAGAGTTAACAGCAGCGATCAGCACTCCATTCCTCAGCAGGAACATGCCTAAGTGCCATCCAAAAGTTTCAAGACCTGTGAGTGCCTGAAGTCTCTTTTTTATTTTTTCCACAAATCTCACTAAAAGCACGGAGTTCATGAATTAACAGCGTCTGGAATTCTTTATGTATATAACAACAAGTATGATACATCAGGTAGACTGATGTGTGTGCCTCCAAAAAATATAGTTTGTGGGGGGTATTTCCAATTGATTAGGCTGTTCAGAACACTTTTTTCTTGTAATTGGACTTGTGCATGCGTCCCATTGAGCTATGGGGCTACGTCTCTGTGTTATCCACGCACATGGCAATATCGTTGATTCAGAACATGTGGGAGTATGATGTATTTATGTGGGGGGGGGGTTGTGGGGGGCTTCCAATTGTTTGGGGCTGTTTGAAATTACAGAGAACTTTGATTTTTTCTCGTAATTACACTTGTGCATGTGTCCCATTTGAGACTGTTGGTGGCCACGTCTCTGTGTGCACCCACAACATATGGCATTACCGTTTGATGCAGGATAGTGGGAGATTGACATTTAGTGGGTTTTTTTGTGTCAAGTTGTTTAGGTAGATTTCAATCTTGAATCATTCTTACTTTATTTTCACAAAACCTCTCAAAAAACACTGAGTGTCTTTGGATTACTGTGTCTGGAATTCTTCATGTTGTATGAAAGCATGGCACCGTACGTTAGCTGAAGTGTGTAGATTCCAAAAATATATACTTTGCGGGGGAAATTTCATGTTTCGGACTGTTTCCTTAGAAAAAAATGTAGGCTGTTCAAATTACAGAGCCATTTGATTTTTTCTTGTAATGCATTTGTTGCATGCGTCCATTGAGCTAGTTGGTGGCCACGTTCTCTGTGTACAATCACACATAGGGCATACCGTTTGATTCAGAACATGTGGGAGATTGACATTTAGGGGGAGGTTATTTGTGGGGGGCATTTCCAAGTTTTGGGGCTGTTGAAATTACAGAACACTTGGATTTTTTTTTGTAATTACACTTGTGCATGTGCCATTTGAGCTAGTTGGTGGCCACGTCCTGTGTGCATCCACATATAGAGATACCGTTTGATTCAGAACAGTGGGAGATTGACATAAGGGGTTTTTTGCCTGTCAAGTGGGTTTAGGTAGGATTTCAACCCTTGAATCATCTACTTTTTTTCCAAAACCTCCTAAAAACACGGAGTTCTTTGGATTACTGGGTCTGGAATTCTTCATGTATGTATGAAATCATGGCACCGTAACGTAGCTGAAGGGTGTGTAGATTCAAGAATATAAGTTTTGGGGGGCATTTCTATATAGAGGGGTGTTTGTCTGACTGAATCCTGAAAAGTTGCTGAATGGGGCATTGTTATTGGCTCACTTTGTGGCTAGTTGATTCCACGTTTGCTTGTAACCATACATAGGGCATACCGTTTGATTCAGGACATTTAGGAGATGATATTGGTAACTTTTTTAACATTACTTGGGGATTTTGGCATGATTTTTCCTTTGAGAGTTTTTTTTTTAAAAAAATGTTTAAAATCTGCTAAAACTGCGAACTTCTACAGAGAACTGCGCCCACACCATTGATGGTACGAATGACCAAACTACAGAATTTCGTAGATAAAGTGTGTGGATTCGAGAATTATATGTGTTGTGGGGGTTGTTTTGTGGGGAAAAATTGCAGACTGTTCAAATTCAGATTTGGCTGAATATTTTTGCTGTTCTGAAGCATTGTACATTGTTTCACTTTGTGGCCATTCGCTTCCACGTCCATGTGTGTAACACACACATAGGCATACCGTTTGATTCAGGACATTTGGGGATTGATATTAGTAATTTTTTTTAGATTCCATGAAGTTTTTGTGTGTGTTTTTACCTTTTGAAGTTTTTTTTGTTCATTTTTCAGAAAAATGCTAACTTCTACGAGACTGCGCCACACCATTGATGGTATGAATGAACGAACTCAGTTGTACATAGACTGAAGGTGTGTAGATTTCAGGAATATTAGTTGTGGGGGGTATTTCTGAGTTATTAGGGTGGTGTTTTGTGGAAAAAAAAAGCAGGACTGTCCAAATTCGGAGTGGCTAAATATTTCTCTGTTTTGAGCAGATCATGCATTGTCTCACTTTGTGGTTTCGCTCCACCTCCGCGTGTGTAACCCACATTAGGCATACCGTTGATTCAGGACATTTTGGGAGATTGATATTTAATAATTTTTTTTAGATTCCATGAGGTTTGGAATGATTTGTACCTTTTGAAGTGTTTTTTGTTACTTTTTCAGACAAATGCAAACTTCTACGAAAGAATGCGGCCCACCCACACCATTGATGGTTAGAATGAACAAACTACAGTGTTACAGTACTGAAGGCATTATTTCTACCTTTTTTGAATGTTGTTGTGGTTCATTTTTTTGAAAATGAAAAAAAGTGAAAAATTTACGAAAGAACTGCGCCCACACCATTGATTTCCAGGAAATATAATTTTGTGGGGGTATTTTGAGTTGGGGGGGTGTTTTGTGGAAAAACTGCAGACTGTTCAAATACAAAAACTGGCTAATTTTTTTTTTGCTGCTACGGACATTTGGCACTGGTCACGCTCTGGGTTAGTTGGTAGCATGTCTCTGGGTAACCCATGAATTGTGCATACCGTTTTTATCGGGAGGGGTTAGGCTTTCATTTTGAGATGCGTTGAGAACTTTCCTCCACAGTTTTAGCTGAAAATTCGCATTTGATTTTGTCCTTGATTTTACAGTTGAGGAAAAAAGGAAAATGTGAGGAAAATAACTTACAATTGGACGAAGAGCTGCGTAGGGTATCTGCATTTGATCGAAACTAACCTAAAATCCTGCGGGTGAGTAGTTTCTAAAAATATCTCACTTGTGGGGATATTTTTAGTTAATTTGGTAGATTTCTATGTTAGCTTTCAGTAGTGTTATACATTTTATTGTGTTTGTAATATTTCTGAAGGTGCAGTTTAGTTTGGGGGGGGTCTCCTGTACAGGAAAAGTCAGGTACCCTACTATTTGGTATCGTTCTACTCGAGAGAGAATCAGAGTTTTGAAACAGTAGAGTTGTTGTGTGTAACCTTAAGATAACTAAGTAAAAATGGGAAAAACTCATGAAAATTTGCAAATTTTTCATTTTTTTTACATATTTTACCCATAATTCCAGTAAAATCTCCAGAAAAGTTACAAAATTTGTTACCCTGTGTAAGTACCACTTTGTGCTGAAAAAAAAATGTATAATATTCCTGATTTAGTGCAAGGTTTCCTACTGTTAAAATAGTCTAAAGCGATTAAGGGCAAAATCCTGAAAATTCTTCTGGCAGTTAACGCAAATAAAATGAAATTCTCCTGGCAGTGAAAGGGTTAAAATATTTGTTAAAGTGAGTCATATCCCTTGCAATTGACGCGTCTCAATGTAAACGGCCCTAATGTCTAATCGGTCTACCCTCCATTCCCTTTTTAATTTAGTTTCATTCTTACACTCTTCCCATCCAAGATGTACCCACATTTTCCAAGAGGCTTACCCGTGCTTGTAAAAAGGGAGAATAATATTCTTCTCTCTTAATCTATTCTTCTTCTTATACAAGACAATATCTTGCTAGCTCTTAGCTGGCTGTCTGGCATTGTTGCTACAGCTAAATCTGTTTATCTACCAGAACCCCCAAATCTTTTTCCATTAGAGATTTCACTTAGCACAGAGCCAGTAAGATTTAAAGGGGATCATCGCCACCGTGTTTAGGATTGAGCATGCTCACTGCTGTCTTTACTGCTGGGGAGATTCTAATTAACATACCAAAGAAGCAAAATCAACATAATAATTTTCCAGAATTTCCAAGAATTTCCCCTTATTTGCTAATGAGTAAGGAGTTGTTGGAAAACTCTCCCTAACTCGCCTGACTCCATGTAATCTTATTTTTCAAGCCCAATGAATAAAGCTGTATGTTTACACATGAAATGAAAAAAATATAGGCAGTGGTATTGCAATATTTCAGTGTTTGTAACAAGAAATATGGTTAGAAGGTATTTGACCAGAAAAAACAAAAACAAAACCAGATTTTGTCTCAGTAATAACAAAAGGTAAGATTATAAGAGCTTTTTTGATAGGGCCTACTCTAAAATAACATAAATAGGAACTACTCAGCAGCAGTGCTGTTTTAATCACCAAATAATGAGGATCTAAGCTCACCAGGGTGCTGAAGGTAGCTCATTGACCTACCCAGCCAGGGTATTCTAGACTAACTGTTGTAGCCCTTATGCCTAAATACAGGCTACAAAACTCATCAGTATATAGGCTAAGCCAACACTAAGTGCAATTCAGATCTCTTGCATTTTATAGTGTCTTTCAAACACACCTTTAAAATCTGATGGTCTAATTTAAATCTTGAATCTGATTAAATTGTGGAGATTGGACTATCAGACTTAGGGGTGGGGTACAGAATGGTCCAATACCAAGATTCAATCAGATTCAAGATTTAAATTAGACCAATCAGATTTTAAAGTGTGTGTTAAGGTGGCCATAACCAGTGCGATATTACTTACCGACCGAGCGCTCACGGCAACATTCCTGCGATCCTGCCTCTCCCGATCTTATATTGACAGACATGCGATCGCAAAATGTGTGGGATTTTGCGATTACATGTCGGTCGTATATAAGATCGGGAGAGACGGTTCCGGCAGGATCGATTGCGATAAGTAATATCGCACTGATGTATGGCCACCTTATGTTAATATACATCTGGCTGGGTTTAGGCTCAATGAGGTACCTTAAGCCCTGGTGAAACCTCAGATCCTCATTATTTGGTGATAATTATTAAAACGCACTGCTGCTTGGTAGTTCTCTATTTATGTTATTTTAGAGCAGGCCCTATTAAAAAAATATTTCTGGGTTATTCAATAAAAGTTCTTATCGTTTAAAATGGATTTTGCCCCAACCAATCAGATGTTAGCTTTCAATATTAAATAAGTTCTGATTGGTTTGGGGCTAATTAGCACCATTTTAAACGATAAGAACTTTTATTGAATCTCCCTGTTATATTTTTCTTAAAAGGCATGTCCACCCCCAAAACTATTTTTTTGCTGTAATGTAGGTAACGCTATCCTGTGTACTTTGCCATATACTTTCATTATTTTTTGGAACCGTTATCAAGTTATTTTCATTTTTGTGTTTCTTATGGGTTTGTAAGCAATTGATTTCTTTACTCCTATAGTGGGGCAGTGTTCTTGTAGTCTATGGAGATATGTCCACCAATCACAATGGGTTTGCATAATGTTTAAAATAGCCCTTTCTCCATTTTATATTAAACATGCAGAATTGAGCAACCTGGGAATCTGGGATTTTACATGAACCCATTCCCTACTTCTATAGTCATAGAACTACATGATCTGATTTGTTGAATGCAAGTAGCATGTTGATGTCTTATCAATGGTATATATCCCCTTCCTAATATATATATTATAGTAAATAAAATTTTATTTTTACGGAGATTGCATTGAGTTTTTAGGAGCAAACTAAATGGGGGTATAATGCATTAGTACACTAGAACAACAAAAGGGGGGGGTCCTATACTATGTTTTGGGTAATTAGCACTATTTAATTAAATCACCATAAGAAATAACACCATACAAAGATAGTACTACTACTACTACTGAATTACAAAAAATGTTAATATATTACAATAATAAACTTAAACTTACTTTCTGGACACCCTAAGTTTGAATGGAAAAACTCAAAATGAGGTTAAGACACACCTCCAGGATTTCTACAGGGTCTCCATGTAGACACTAAAAGGAAGTGAAATTTTATAACATCCAATGAGAGGTTCTGATCTTCACACTGTTAGGCAGTTAGGCAGTTAGGCACTGTCCATGAAAAGACAGGAAGTGTAAGGAAGTTCCTGTATTACACCCAGTTATGTGCTGTTTGTAAAAACTGTGACAGTTAGCCAATTAGAAAAATCTTCAGATCACATTTACTCCCCCCCTCTCCATAGAAAGTATGAGACAATCCAGTTTCTGTTTGCTAGACAGGAAGTGTTTGTTATAATTTAAATACTTGCATGTCTCTGAAAAACTACCAGCATTCTTAGAGAAATGGGCAGGTTTTCCCCAATATTAATATATTAAAGGACAACTCCACACTCATAAGAAAATATTTTCGAAAAGAACGTCCAGGGCATGTCCACCCCCAAAACTAAACTTTACCTACTACTGGCCTCAATGTGTAGTGTTCAAAAATCCTCATCTTACCCCTCTGCTCCAAACGGTTCTCCTGTATGTGGTCAAAGTCCCAGAAATAAAGAGTAGGAGCCAGTTCTGTGTAATTGTTTCCGCTCTAAACTATTCCTTGTAGAGGTTTCAAGAGGGCAAACAGCATGCTCAGTAATCCTAAGAGGCAGCATTGGAAGAGGGAATTTCCCATCATGCAATTTACATGATTGCATGAACACTGTGTCCATTCCAGTTATAGCAAAATGCCTAGCGAAAGATAGTTCAGATGGATATCATAAAGATAACTATTGTTTCAGTATAGATGTCCTTTTATACCTGTTACCTTAAAGGAAATGTGCAAAAAGTGCTTGCAGTAAACTTTCATTTTTGTTGCAACATTTGAAAGGTCTTTTTACTTATGTGCGCCCTGCCACAGGATATGCAAAATCAACATTATTATTCCCCAGAAGTCTTTTTTTTTCCCTTATTTGCATAATGAGCAAGGGAATTGTGGGGAAAACTCTCCCTAACTCGCTTGACTCCTTGTTAATCTTATTTTTCAAAGCTCAGAATGCACAGAAGCTGTATGTTTACCAAAAATAAATGTAGGCAGTGGTATGAAATATATTTGATGGTTTTTGTTTAAAAAAAAAAACAAACAATAATAATGGTTTGTTAGAAAAACAAAATCAGTTTTCTGGCTCAATAATTAAAAAAAGCAAGATATGAAGATTCTCTTATAGGGCTTGCTTCAAAATAACATAAATAGAGAACTATCAAGCAGCTGTGCTATTTTAATACTTCGCACAAAATAAGGAGGATCTAAGGTTTATCAGGGCTAAAGGTAGCTCATTGAGCCTACCCAGCCAGGTTTATACTAAACTTACAGCAAAATGCTATAGACCTTATATCTAAATAGAAGACTACAACTTATCAGTACAGCTGCTAAATCAACACTAAGCTGCAATTCCAATCTCTTGCATTTTATAGTGTCTTCCAAACACACCTTTAAAATCTGATTGGTCTAATTTAAATCTTGAATCTGATTGGATCTTGGGTATTGGACCACTCCAATACCCCACACCTAAATCTGATTGCTCCAATAGCAATGATCCAATCAGATTTAAATTAGACCAATCAGATTTTAAAGGTGTGTTTGGAAGACACTATAAAACGCAAGAGATCTGAATTGTAGTTTAGTTTTGGTTTAACAGCTATGCCAATATGTTGTAGTCTTGTATTTAGGCATTAGATTTACAACAGTTAGCTTACACCCTGGGTAGGCTCAATAAACTACCTTCAGCCCTGGTGAACCTTAGATCCTCATTGTATTAAAACAGCGCTGCTGCTGGGTAGTTTTCTGTTAATGTTATTTTGGAGCAAGCTCTATCTAAAAATCTTTGTATCTTACAATTTATTAAGTATTGAGCCAGAAATCTGATTTTTTTTTTCTATGCAAATTCTTCCTAACATAGATCTAACATGTTTTTTTTTTTTTTTACCATAATAATCAAATGTATTGTATACCACTGCCTATATTTATTTTTTATGCATTCTGGGCTTTGAAAAATAAGATGTACAAAGAGTCAAGTGAGTTAGGGAGATTTGTCGACACAACTCCCTTACTTATTATGCAAATAAGGGGAAAAGAGACTTCTGGGGAATTATAATGTTGATTTTGCATATCTGGTATGTTAATTAGAATTTCTCAGCAGTAAAGACAGCAGTGAGCATGCTCCAACCCTAAACCAAGGCAGTGGTCAGATGATCTAGTGATCAATGGCTGCCTCCATAAGACACATACAAAGGGGAGGACCACAGTTCCCCTTTAAGTTTTGCACTACCCAGTATAGTAAAACTTAACACTTTCTGTCTCAGAGTGTAAACCCCCGTCACTGTTTGCCTAGCGCATTTTCACAATGCTGTAACTTCCGCAGCTATGGAGAGCAGTACTGTATCTAATTTCTTCTAATATTACATAAGTTCTTCTAATTTCTTCTAATATTACATAAGTTTACCATATCTTACATTTTTAAATTATATTTTTAAGGAACACAATTTGTGAGACAAAACTACGTACACCTGTTATTGTGTGCACAGTGTACTTTATAATAATATTTTGTTTTCCTAACCATTATTTAAAAAAACAAATAACAACAACAACAAAAAACAGTGCTGTAAAACAATTTGTTAATTTTGTACTATTGAAAAATGTACACTTATTGCAGGTTTTCAGACAGAAAAAAACTGCGTCTGAACAGTAATAACCACAATACAAATGAAATCTTAGAGCAAATGTGATTCCTATTTTGCTTGCCTACATAATGCATCTTTGCCTCAAAGGATATTTATGTCATCGAGATGACACAGTCTCACTGTTTAGCAGCAAGTTCAGAAAATTAGAAAAACGTGTGCTACATACCTGAATGACAGCATTTGCTTGGTTAGCATATCTGATGAGACAGAATAAGTGATTCATTATCAAGCTGTTGTCTTTAAATACAGCAAAGACACACCTCCAAAACTAAAGCAGCAAAAAACATCAAATAGTAAGCTATTACATTTCCATACTTTCCAAGTGTTTCCCAAACCGGTTTTAACGTTTCTACTTGTTCTTCCCACGTTTCTTAACACGTCCTGCTAGAAATGCTGAACACAAAATCACTTTTTATAGAAATGTAAAAAAGAATACAAATGTATTCTCTATTAACGAGACAGCAATGTTTATGGGGTAAAGCTTATTCTTTGCTCCATAATTTATATAGATGGGCAGCACGGTGGCTCAGTGGTACTGCAAGGCTGATGCCTTGCAGTACTAAAGTACTGAGTTCAAACCCACTCTTGGACACATCTGCAAGAAATTTGTATGTTCTCCCCGTGCTTGCATGGGTTTCCTCCACAATCATAAAGACATACTTATAGGTTGTATGTAATGTGTTTAGATTGTAAGCTCTTCGGGGCAGGGCTTGATGTGTATGTATACATGTAATTGTAAAGCGCTACGGAAGATGTTGGCGTTATAAAATTCAACAATAATATAGATATTCCGGTATTGCCTGAGGAGATTTGTAATAGACTGTATAGGTTTTTTTACTGCTTATAATAAGCTCTACTAAATAACAACTGCCTTTATAGTACAAAGCCCACACAGAGATAATGTGATCAAAAATACTGCAAGATATTCCAAATAGAGCAAAATGATTCTAAAAGTTCCAATCCTCGTCACTGACCGCCTATGAAGCAATAACAGCAAAGGAGCCCTGGCCAGAAACCATAGCAAGTCAACTTGCATTAAAACTTATGGTAGCTGCAAAGTCTGTTTTTTCCTTCCAATGTTGCTGTAAAGGTGGCCGCTGGGCCATTCATTTTGCGATTGCCTCCAGAATCGCATTGAATGGAGTGGGAAAATCGGAGAGGGTGTTCTGATATATGGGCACCTTCCGGATCAAATTATTTAGTTTAATGAAATAATGAGGAAACCATGGATTTTTAATAAACAAACTTATAAAGATTCTGGGGGATTTAGTGCAAAGACATATTTACCCTGTACACATCCTACAAGAGAACAAGCTATTAGAGTGAAAAGTACAGCTAAACGAACAAACTTACAGCACCCGTACTGGTGGGAACGGTATCCAGCAAGTCAGGCAAGTGCTCCTATACACCTCCGTCGGACACACCGCCTCCCTCCCGGTAGAACTATATGCGTGCAAAAGCGAAGCCCAAAGGCATAACATCCAGAGGGACAATAAGGAGGCGGGCAGCCAGTCTTCTGTAAAACTCTTAATTCGTTTATTTCGGAATCCTTAAAACCATAAAGCCATCACAAGAAACATGTCTGGAGCCTGGAATGTTCACGTTTCTTGTCCGTCAGTTTGCAACTTTGTATAGTGATGGCTTTATGGTTTTAAGGATTCCGAAATAAACGAATTAAGAGTTTTACTGAAGACCGGCTGCCCGCCTCCTTATTGTCCCTCTGGATGTTATGCCTTTGGGCTTCGCTTTTGCACGCATAAAAGTACAGCTAAGGTTTAATCTATCCTGTATTGAACCGCTGATTCCCTGTAAGATCCAATAGTATGTTTACCAGTCAATTTCATTTAAACAGTTTGTTAACGAAACAATTTCTATTGTATTTACTTTATGCATTACTTTATACTTATCGAACAATTGCACCTCCCAATATATATACATATATATATATTTATATACACCTCTGTTTTCAATCATAAACACATTCATTTTAATAGAAAAAGTACAATTCCTGATCTTTGAGCTTGTTATGTAAACCTGCTATTCGGTTTAATCTACCGCCCCAGGTTTATCTTGTTTATCAGGCTATAGTGAAAGCCAAGGTAAATAAACATTAATACCGTCAAAGCTCATATGACAGGAAATCACTTAAATTCTATATAAAGACAAGGAAAGTTTCTATTAGATTTTTAAAAAAAACAAAAAAAAAACCTTTTAAATGTTCCTGTAGCCATCAGTTTGTAAATATTCTTTTATTGTTTTTGAGATAATTACAAAAAATCGAGAGAAAAAAACATCTGCCCCAAAGCCCTTGGTAAATCTGTTTTTCTGCGATAAAGACTTTCTGTGAATACTCCTCTGTGTCTCTGGTAAAAGCATCAACGGGAAAACAAATGTCTGGGACCTTGTCTTTGGTGATTGTTTCTATTGTTACTGGACGGAGTATTCAGCGCACCGCGTACAGCATATTTTTAAAAACTATAGTTTATCTTGGAGTAAATCTACTTATGCCTAAAGATATACTTTAACATCAGAATCACTTCAATGTGTCAAACAAACATTGCATCCATGCATTTCTGCCAATTTGTGTCCGCTCTCAGCCGAGGATGGCTACAAGATGGTGAACTTTCCAGGAACAAAGGGAAAAAGTTATGAAAATAACAAAAGTAGCTATAACAAAAATAGGTATATTCATTTTTAGTGAATTCTTCTAATTTCCCCCACCCTCCCTAATCATTGCCTTCTTGTAGTGTCTTATAAGTTCTGCACAGCCTCACCATGGACACTGCTCTACACATCCCTCCTCCCTCCCCCCCCCTGCATTCTTTTCTCTGCTTAAGTAAATGAAATCTTTCTTATCGTCATAGGGAGGTGCGAATGCTTATTTTCATAGCACGGGGATCACTGCAACACTTACCTTACCGACTTCACTCACGGCTCCTTTTCAGCTGTCAGACGCGCTAACCCCATCGCATGCCTTTAGTATGCGCCGAAGATTGGTGCTCAGTCGGTACAGCGTGCCTGACAGCTGAGAAGGAGCTGCGAGTGAAGCATTGTTAAGGTAAGTGTTGCAGTGCTCCCCGGGATTCTATTATTCACAGGGTGGTGTGAATCAGCGTTCTCACCTCCCAGTGAATAATAGAAACTGATTTCATTTTCTTATCAAAGTACATAAAACCTGTTCAGTATTCCTAAATGATGCACAATATACAGTTTGAAGATTATACATGACATTACAATCACCGTACGAAATAGCACCCAATTACGATGTGCGATCAGGGAACACTACAAGGCACAAATACCTCTCTGTACACAAAAAAAGTTGGCTATATGCTGTAGTTTATCCTATCTTTTATATAATATTATTTTTTTTCAAACAAAAAAGCTAAATCCTAAGCACATTGACAAAGGATGAACCACTAGTACAAAACCTCTCTATTGGGATCACAGGACCCCACGGATCTACAAACAATATAAACAGAGAGAGAGAAACCAAAATAAGCTAGCAAGAACAATGGGATCAAATATGCAATGTTGGTATATGGATTAGGATTTCATTACACGTATAAAGGGTTACTGTTTTCAAAACAAAGATGTGCATTGCACCTGAACACTTTAGGCTTGAATAAATTAGACTGGTTTCAGGGGAAGGTTTACTTTTTAAAATATAAAAGCAGTTACTTGTTTAAAAGACTGAAAATCCTGGAAAATATCCCTTTTTTTTCCTTTTGGAAACCTATGGTAAATATATATTAAAACAATTAGTATCGGTGAAAGCCACACTATATAAAATAACGGTAATTTTCTAAATACCAATGCAGATGTAAAGAAACAATTAGGAATAATATTGTTGACACAGAGGTCCATATTGGAGTTTTCAGATGTGACCATAAAATACCACGTAACATTAGCATATTGGATTGTCGTCATAAAATACCGTATTTCACTGTGCAGGGTCGAACATCTGCCATTTGTTGATATGAAGCCTTTAACCTGACACCAGACAATAACTGTCTTTTAAAAAGAAATCAGTATTCCTGAGTATTCCTGATTTGGTCAGTGAACAGATGGCACAGACCCTACTGGGTTTTTTTTTATTTGCAGATAAATATGACTACTTACTGTAGAGAGTAACGGGCAATGTTTTCCTTAAGACTTAAATGCTGTGTATTTTTCATGCGCCTACAGAACACTATTAGCAATCACCAAGCAAGTCTAAAATTGCAGATATATTTGCTGTCCCTTTGGCTTATTAAAGGGTGTGTAGTACTATCAACAAAAATAAATAGGCTGGGTACACACTAACAGATTATTTGTCCCGACCAAGCGAAAATGTCCGTCGGTCGTGGCAAATTCAGCCACGGCCAAATTTGCAAATGATCGACCGTGCGGTCCCATTGGGAACCGCACGATCGATCAGAATTAGCCAACATGTCTGATCGAGGTCAATCGCGGCCGGCCGCCCCACACCAGCAGATATCGGTCAGCCGAAAATATCTGCTGGTATGTACCCAGCCTAAGTGATGGTACACAAGGTCTTTCAGCCAAATGAACACCAATATTTTGTTCGGATAAGCCAAACGACCGATCTTATATGCAGGGAAAGACATATATCTTTTATGCATTCTGGTCTTTGAAAAATAAGATTAACAAGGAGTCAAGCGAGTTAGGGAGAGTTTTCCCACAACTCCCTTACTCATAATTCTAGGGAATTATAATGTTGATTTTGCATTTCTGGTATGTTAATTAGAATTTCTCAGCAGTAAAGACGGCAGTGAGCATGCTCCAACCCTAAACCAAGGCGGTGGTCAGATGATCTGGTGATCAATGGCTGCCTCCATAAGACACATACTAAATGGAGGACCACAGTTCCCCTTTAATATGCAGGGAAAGACCAGCAAATTGAACCCCCCACCCTCATACTATTAAACTATAATTCATCCCATCCCCCACCACGTGTTTCTCTTTCCAATCCGTCCACCCGTTTTGTAGATATTAGATTTATAATTTTTTAAAGATTCAGAGGTAGGAACTGTCAATCAAAGTGAATGGCATGTATAGTCACACCTTCCTACTGCTGTGAATTACCATATCCACGGTCCTCGCTATGAAGTAAATTACCATATCCCTCTAACTATTAACAGTACAGATGCTGCCACTATGTGTAAAGGTGGCCATACACTTGCAATTTCCATTGCAATGTGGCGACAGATAACATTGATATCTGTCGGCACATTGCGAAGCGAACTTGCACATATGGAACCGACTGATCAGAACGGTCGGTCGTGAAGCCATACACGTAATGATCGTATCAGTTACCTTTACTAAAGTAAAGGTAGCCGGTAAAGACCGACAGAAATTTTCCGTCTTTCCTGACCGACCGTAGTAGTGACTACGGTCGTTCGTCGACACTATGATCGGTCGGGAAAAGCCCATACACTTGAACAATAATGGGTAAATCCCATCGTGGAATGACAGGATTTACCCATTATTTTTCATATGTATGGCCACCTTAAGACTAAGCAGGACTGGCAGATCAAGGAGAAAGTTCTAAGACCTCTCTACCAGTTCCACATTATAATAATTAATAAAGTCAATAAATCTTCCAGTTATTCCCTGGAAACTCCCAGAAACTCAGTAATCAAAGAAAAACTGTTTTATCCCATCTCTCCCCACACACATAAAGCCATAAATGAAAGTTACATGGTAACAAACCTGTATTACACAGAGCCTGACACAGATAATGTAATTAGCAGGGCTGCATTATTGTAAATTAATTGCATTTTATACTGTGATCTCTGACCCAGACTGGTACATGTGTTTACTGATTAACCTGTAGTTCTCTATATGTTTTCAATATACAACTCCAACCATACACTGACTGCCCTCTGCTATTAGAGAGTGTCTTTAGGGGAAATGATGGTAGATATAATTCAATTACACCAACAATTATTTTGTTCAAAGCCAGTGAATTTGATCAGCCTTCATACTTGGCAACTAATTCTGAAATAACTATATAAAATCTATATAAATCGATACCACGGGTTAGTTAATTTATGATTGTGGTCGTTAAAGCCGCAGTATCGCAACTTTATAAATATAGCTCCAAGCAATGAAAAATTAGATGCAGCAAAAGAGAGCCTCCACACTGCAACTACCAGGCACCAAAACTAGCACATTTAAAAAGCTCAGTTAGGCACCAACCATCTGACAGTTTACTATGCTTGCAGCACAAACTAGCAGCTCTGCTACTAAAACAGAATTAGGACTTGCTGAAGGCCTCTGGCGTTTTATACTGTCTCCTTAGCACACCCCCAACATATGATTGGTCAATAATACAAGAGCCAATCAGATTTAAGATTTGATCGTGACCAATCAGATTTAAGATTTGATCGTGACCAATCAGATTTTGTGGGTGTGTTTATGAGATACTATAAAACTTCATGAAATTCTCAGAGAAGCTCCGTTTCTTAACAGCAGTCAAACTAGCAGATCTTGCCTTTGTATTTAGGTTAGAGATTTGCAAGTAAGCGGCTGGCTGTTTAGTTAAACTGCAGAAATGAATAGTCTTTGGCTCCTAGATTTATTATCTATGATGTCATTGTGTAGTAGTCCATAAACAGCACATACATGTTGATATAGCCAATAAATGCTCAAAATAGAATTTTGTTTGCAGAACCTGAATTTGCTTTACATTAGCCAAATACCCTACAGAATTGTCAGCAAGCCTAATACATATATAGTTGCACTACTAGTTCCACTATTCTCTGACAAGCACTCACATACAGTAAAGGGCAGTTAGGGGTTGTACATTGAAATCATACAGCAAGGCTGTCAGAATCACTGCAATATAAATACAATCAGGTTATAATTAACACAGACCTGTTACTTACATTAATTATAAGTGTCCCCAATTATGAGATGATCTGATAACTAAATATATATCCACTAACAATTTATTGCTCTATTGCCAGAGCAGGGATGTCCAACCTGCGGCCTTCCAGATGTTGGAAAACTACAAACTGCTGGTAGTTGTAGTTTTCAAAAGGGCTGCATGTTGGAAATCCCTGGCTCAGAGCCTTGCATAGTCAGGAAAAACCAACTTGGATACCTTATTATACAGAAAGTGAATGATTGGATAATCCACTGGAATGGCGGTAACTAAAGAGTTACTATGTTATGTTACATAGTAACTCTTTTGTTGCAGGACGCACATAAGTAAAAAGCTTTCAAATACTGCAACAAAAATCAAAGTGTATAGCAAGTACTTTCTGTACATTTACTTTAAAGGGTATGTCCACCCTAAAATAAAGTTTTTGAATAAGATTCCCCCTGGGCTCCCAGCCCCAACCGCTATATTTTTATCTTTAGAAAGCCCCCAAAATCTACTTACCTCCCCATTATAGTTCCCCAGAAGTCTCTTTTCCCCTTATTTGCACAATGAGCAAGGAGATGGTGGGGGAAAACTCTCCCTAACTCACTTGATTCCTTGTAAATCTTATTTTTCAAAAGAAGAGAATGAATAAGTGTATATTTATACATGAATATAGAAAAGAGAACAAGTTTGTGCAGCACTCGTAGAACATTGGATTTCTTGTAAATCATCATATAAAGATAAAAGGCGACGTTTCGGTAACATCCATTACCTTTTCAAGCCATTCTAATATGGCTTGAGAAAGGTAATGGATGTTACCGAAACGTCGCCTTTTATTATTAATGATGATTTACAGGAAATAAACATTCTACGAGTGCTGCACAAACTTGTTCTCTTTTTTATATCTATTGGAGGAATACAGGTATCCTCACCTGTGCATGCACCAACCCTGCAATTTTGTTCACTAAGTGGAGTGCTGCAGTTACACTTGCTTGTTGTTTATACATGAATATATATAATAAATATAGGGAGTGGTATGCAATATATTTGAATGCTTTTTGCATTCTAAAAAATATTTTAGGACTATGTTAGAAGGTTTTTGACCAGAAAAAACAAAACCAACTTCTGGCTCAGTAATTAAAAGAGGTACCGTATATACTTGAGTATAAACCGACCCGAGTATAAACCGAGGTACCCCATTTTCAGCTAAAAAATCTAATAAAAGTTGTTGACTCGAGTGATAAACGAGGGTAGTAACTTGGCATTCAAGATGTTTGGAAACTACAACTCCCAGCTAATAAAGCATGCGGGAGTTGTAGTTTCCAAACATCTTGAATGCGCACATTCCCATCGAGTTCAGTTTGTACCTCCATCCAAGGGCTTCCTGTTGCTGGCATTGAAGGTAAGTGGTCTTCCCCATTCGGCAGCAGCTTCTCCCATTCGGCAGCAGCTTCCTTCAATTCGCAGCCGCACGCTCAATCCCTGTACTGGCGCGCCGGCTGATGTCACTAATTGGCGCCGGCCTTGGCGCCGGGCAGTGACGTCGGTCGGCGCGCCAGTACATGGTTCGTGCGGCTGCCAGAATGGAGAGGACGCTGCTGCCGGAATGCAAAGGATGTTACAGGTACTTAGTGACTCGAGTATAAACCGAGTCCAAGTTTTCAGGCTGAAAAACTCGGTTTATACTCGAGTATATACGGTACGAATTTTTGATAGCGCCTACTCTAGACTAACATAAATAGAGAACTACCCAGCAGTGCTGTTTTAATACTTCACCAAATAATGAGGATCTAAGGTTCACCAGGGCTGAAGATAGCCAGGTGTATTCTAGACAAACAGCTAGCTGTTGTAGCCCATATGCCTAAATACAAGGCTACAACTTATCAGTATAGCTGCTAAGCCAACACTAAGCTGCAATCCAGAGATCTTGCATTTAATAGTATCTCCCAAACACAGCTTTAAAATCTGATTGATCTAATTTAAATTTTGCATCTGATTGGATTGTGGGGATTGAACCAATCAGACTTAGTGTTGGGGTATAGAATGTCCAATACTCAACATCCAATCAGATTCAAGATTTAAATTAGACCAATCAGATTTTAAAGCTGTGTTTGGGAGACACTATATAACGGAATTGCATCTTAAGGTGGCCATACATTAGGCCGATTTTATGTACAATTCGACTTACAATCAGACATTTCCATCGATTGGCCGAAAAATTGCACATTTTCCCATTCTTATCATGTGACATTAGATCGTAAAATCGATCGTAATTACGATCGGAAAAGTCGTTTTTTTAAGTCGATTGGTAAAATGATTGTAGTGTTTTCTGAAGTTCCGATTAAATGTTAATGTAATGTAACCTCACAATGGACGACATTCGACATTAATCACAAAACAAATTGAATGTCGAACAATATTTATCGTACATCTACATACAATTAACATTGTACATCTGTCTATCAAAGTATCGGTCGGTTTAAGATCGTAATTACGATCGTAATAGTGTATGGCCACCTTTAGTGTTGGCTTAGCAGCTCTACTGATATGTTGCAGTATTTAGGCATAAGGTCTAGAACAGTTAGCTGTTTGTCTAGTACACACCTAGCTGGGTAGACTCAATGAGCTACCTTCAGCCCTGATGAACCTTAAGGTTTGTAGACACGCAAGATGTGTGGCCGAGCCACAACCCCCGACACCGACCGCTACCCGCGATGAGCGGCTGATCCGGCCGAGAATCATCCATGTGTATGCGATCGGTCGGTGGATCATTCGCTGATCTGCTGGACGAATCAACGAATAACCCAAGACCAAGCGCATACACACGGACAATTCTCATCCGGAATTGGGGGTTGGGCTCGGTTCGCACATCATGCATGTGTACGAGCCTTGATCCTCAATATTTAGTGCTAAGTTTTAAAACTGCTGCACTGCTGCTGGGTAGTTTCTATTTATGTTATTTTAGAGCAGGCCCTATCAAAAAATCTTTATATCTTTTCTTAGTTACTGAGCCAGAAATCTGATTTGGTTTTTTTTTACCTTCGTACATAAGATTTTTTTTTTTGAAAAACAATCAAACATATTGTATACCACTACCTATATTTATTTTTGGTATTCATGTGTAAACATAGAACATCTGTGCATTCTGGGCTTTGATAAATAAGATTTACAAGGAGTCATGCGAGTTAGGGAGAGTTTTCTCCACAACTCAGAAAGTGAAGAGTGTATGTGTGTCATCCGGTCCTAGCTGGCCTAGCGGAGAAAGTATTAGAAATCCGGCCCTGATCGCAGGTCGATGTCACTCGGCTGCGTCCGGCAGCTTTGTGCGCGAGCGCATCCACGTCCGCTCGCGCACCCGCCCGGTCTTCTGGTGCTGTGCGGACGCGAACAGAAACCGCTCCTTACCTCCTCCCTTCTTCTAGGCTCCTCATTCAACAGAGGAGGGCTTATTAGTTTGAATGGGCCATCCCTGCATATTTCTGTCCTCCATTCCTCATTGGTTACTCTGCTCTACTTAAGTCTGTGTCTATTTCAGCCTCCTTGCCTGTTATAGTTTTGGTTAGCCAAGCTAGTGGTCCCTGCTATTTCTTAAAGTAGCCAAAGTCTGGTTCTTGTAGCCTAGCATTTTTCTTTTCATTGTTCTCCTCATTGTTCTTGTTCATTGCTCTTCTCATTGTTATCCTTGTATTATTTGTCCTGTTCTTGTCTTCCAGTTCCTGTCCAACTCCATTGGGGTTCCGGTTTTCCAGATTATACCCGGCCTCAGCGTCTATACCTTGCGCTCTAAGACCTGGAGGTAACCATGTACAGTGAGGCGCGACAAGTCTCCTGACGATTGGGGGCTTGTCTATAGGTGAAGATAGCGGCTGTAGATTGGGGTATAGGCGCTGAAGGTATACTCGGAGACTCCAGGCATAACAAAGTGTTTAAAAAAGTTTTGGTGATAGTGACATGTTCCCAGAACATTTTCCAGATACCAGAGCCATTTACAGTAAGTTACCATTGTTTGTTTAGCTGTAAATCATCCGGACTTTCAACTATCACTCTCCTATTGACTTTAATGGGTCTGAATTTGAACTGTTTGAACTTTTACTGAAGTTCTAAAGTTCGAAAACAGACCGAACTTTATGAAGTTCGGCCATCTCTAGGTTTAGGTTTATGGTCATCAGTTATAACGTTCATTACACAATATACCATGTGTTTATTAGGGAGGAACCATTAGCACATAACTAAGGGTTTGTTTCTCTACTTGCCTATTTTTGGTTGTTTTTATTTTTGTTCAAAACTTTTGCACCTTCAGTATTAAAGATTAAAAGTGAATCTTCTCTTTCTAATCTTCTAACCAATGCAGCACTGACTTGTTTTTCCCCACCAGTTATATTAATTTATTTTTTCTTATGCGTACATTGGTCTGAGGTTTGTTGCACTTTTCACATTGTATAAGAAAAAAATAGGTAAAATGTTGCTTGAATCCATTTTTGCCTTTTTATTTAAAAAAACAATTGGCGATTTTTTTTACAATGACTGTGAAACTGGGAATTCTTTAAAGTGAAAAAATTTTACATACTCCCAAGTTTCCCTTAATTACATTTCATTGTAAAGCTGTTAAAAAGCCACATTCCCCCCTGGAGGGCAATTTAAATCTGAATCTAATTGGCTGAACAATGATCCCAGAATACTATAAAATGTAACCCTGCAAACTGGTTTACAGTTGAGACTGAGTTGAAAAAATGTATGGATGTTATGTTGTTTGTTTTTGAGAGGGTTTTTTTTTATATTTCTCTAGCAATCATTTTCTTTTTTTTTTCTTTTTTTTTATTGAAGGAATAAGATTCTTCCAAACTCTAAATTCACAATCTAGATAAACATTGAACATTTTGTTTATTTTATTATTTTTTTTTTTTTTTAAAGCACTTGGAATGCACTACTTGGACCACTTTGGATATCTCCTGTTACTCGGTTTCTTTTTTCAACATGTTACAACACAGGTAAGTAAATGTACATCATTGGCAGGTGTTTGTAACCAGGGAACACTGGTCCCGGACTGCCAACAGATTGCAGGTCCTTTCCCTCAGACACTGTGTAGAGGACAGTAGCTGCAGGAAGAATTGTCTACACTTCCATATATGGGTTGGTAGACACTCTAGCACCTATTTATTTATGAATTGACACCAATCGTTTTGTAGAAAGTTATTTATAAAGTGGAGTTTTTATTTATTTTTTTTTTTTTTGCTGTTCGCTGCAATTTTGTTTTAGTATTTGTATAGCTCAGAAAAGAATGTGTATGTTGGTGGTGGTGGGGGGTTTGACATAATTTACTTCAAAATAATTTGCCAAAGATGGAGAAAATGTATTTCTGGGGTCCTGGGGACTTTTGTGGCCTGGAAACTTTTTGCTTTTTAATGAAATGGGTAATTTTTTTAATTATTGTTAATAAATGGCCATGGGGTGTTCCTTTATTTATTTACAGTATATGCAGAAACAAGTCCTGTGGAAGGGGTAGGGTGCTGGGGAAGGTTTGACTCGTTTTCATGGCTTTGGTAATTTGTTAACTGTATTTACTGTAATATTTCCTGTTGGGTATTTTCAGACTTTGTTTGGTACTTAGTCCAAAAAGTACACATTTTTTAAAATTGAGTTTAGGTTACTTTTTTGTGCTTTATAAATTTGCCAAAAAATCCACTGCAAAGGCACAATAATTGATAGCAGTATACCGAGAGAAATCATAAATGTTCCCACTACCTGTCAAAATGCCCACCAGACAGCTGCCTATATTTTCTTGTCCAGTTTATACTATTTCATTAGTTTATTTCATTGTTCAAATAATAATGTTCTAAATATCTTACCTCCAGGATACCATGACAAAAAATTCAGAAGGTAAGATTGTTTTCATATTCTATTTCATCCTGTAATACAAATAAAATAAAAATAGCTTTTTTGGGTGATGTTTTCCAGCCATCTTTAGCTGTATATGTGCGATTAGCCACTAAAGGTCTACTGTCTTAGAATTGGATATTTGAAAAAATAGAAACTAAAGAAAGCGTATGTGTCTTTTATGTTCATTTTTTTAACCAAGTCCGTTTTCTTAGAGATACACACCAGTGTTTTCTTATGTTTGCAGGATACGACTGTTCTCATATTTGGGAAATAAGAAAAAACCAATCTTACAATGGCATTTACACAATAAAACCACTAGGGGCCAACATTTCTTTTCAGGTAATTCCTTTGATCCGAAATATGTAAGATCAGTGTCTTCCATCTCGTTATGTTAATAGAAAGTCTTAGGGTGAAATTTTGTATACAATTGTTTCTGTAGGTGTTCTGTGAAATGAAACATGATGGAGGCTGGACGCTTATACAGAGTAATGATGGACAGGATGGTCTGAACTTTGACAGAACTTGGGATGAATACAAACTGGGATTTGGAAATATCTCAGGTAAGAACTTTTTAAAGGGAACAATAGTGTGTACAAAAAACATTTTAAATGAAAAGTACTTGGGACAGGGATATAGAACTGGTAATTCCTACCTCCCAATAGTGTTTCTGTGAGGAGCACCAGTCCAAAGAAAACTGACTCTACCAGTCTTCCTCCTGGCTTCAGCCCTATCTATAATACAGAACTAGTCCAAGAATAACCTGGCAAATGAAAACTGTTAGTGTTGTAGCTCCTAAAGGAAATTATATTGTGAGGTAGGAATAATCAATCTGAGCTCCACTTTCCATTTTTAAAAAGTATGTTTAGAGTAAAGTTGTCCTTTAACATAACCATCTGGACTAACTGCTAAATTCAGGATTAATAAAAATATCACCTCTGTACAGTCATTTAGGCACGTGTTCTATATTTCCATTTGTTTCATTTTGTCGAAGGCCATTTTATTCTTATACAAAACAAATTTCTTATTTTATTGAATTTCATAAAATTCAAAAAATAGAAAAAAAAAAAACAGAAAAAAAAAGACAGTGCAGGCAATTGTCATATGAAAGCTTTCATGGATATCAAAGGCTGTAGCAAATATCCACTAAAAATAGACCAGAAAATGGTCACACTGCTTCTCAGGCTCAGTAATGATTTATATTATATATAAGAGTTGCTAAAATAACATTTTATGTTTTTTTCAGGAGAGCACTGGCTGGGTTTAGAAAACATTCACAAACTGACCAACCAAGATCGAAGGACCACAGAGCTGCTAATCCTCATTGAAGGATTTGATGGAACAAAAGCATTTACCTTGTACAACTTTTTCACAATCGGCACTGAGAACAAAAACTATCAACTCTCTATTGGAAATGGCACAGGAAATGCAGGTAAGAACTAAACAAGTTCAATTAAAAATAAAAAATTTTTTGCTGAGCAGGTCTTTGGAGTTAAAGTCACGCTAAGCCATTCGCTACCACCGCGACTTTCAAGTTTGCACTACCTTTAGTGCATAATTTTAACGCCGGCAAATAGCCGGTGTTAAAATCATGCTGTGGGTAAATCCCTTTTGGGTTTTATTCACGTGTGCAAACACAATATTAAATTGCATTTGCAATATTTATCCAGAGCCATATCGGCTATGTTAGTGAATTGCGGCGTTTACATTGCACCACTGCAATGCAGTGTGTTTTAAAAATGCACTACATACAGCAGTTTTGTGTGTTAACTCACAGCGTTGCCATTGAATTTAATGGCCGCAGCTGTGCATTAATACAGCGGAACATTGCTGTAAATGGCAAATGTTTGCGAAGTTTCGCTTCGTTAGAAAATCGCATAGTGTGAATGTAGCCTAAGTATATTTTCAAGCCTGGGGTTTGTTGTTGACAGGGCTATGACAATTATTTTTTTTATTAGAAGCTTTGGATTTCTTGTAATATAACTTAAGGTGGTTTGAAAGTAAAGCGATAGTGAATACTCAAGAGAAATGTTTATAATATTTATTCTAATTGTGCATTTTAGGCAGACTTTTGCCTTTTTTGTGTGGTTGGGGAGTGGTGTTACATGAAACCAGTTTAAATAGTAATTAAAATTTAAAGGGCATGTCCACCCCTAATACTACAATTTAACCCACTGCTGTAGTGTTAAAAAATCTTTACATTACATCTCTGTTCCTTATGGTTCTCTGTCAGTGACTGTCCAAAGTCCAGGAAACTGAGGAGTAAGAGCTGTCTTTTTGTGAAAATGTTTTTGCCTCCTCTCTTGCCTCTGGGATGTAGTGTGACATGCGCAGGGGAGCCCTCCCACCCTCCTGATCCCTCCATGGCAGCCCTTTCACCTACCATTAAAATTTTTTAATATATTGTAGTGCACCCCTGCCCATCCCCAACAGTTAAATTACTAAAAAAAAGCAGCAGAGACCTACAGCCTTCGCTCCTGCGGCTCTCTGCATTGCCGGCAGCCGCATCTGTGATTGGCTGCCTCTCAGCCAATCACAGACGTGGCTGCCGGTCCAGGCCCCTGCTTGCAACTTCAGCCATGGGAGTGAAAGGCTGTTAGTATGATTATGCTTCTTTTTTTAGAAGGTGGGCAAGGGTGCACTACAATACATTAAAAATCTCTTTTTAGGGTGGACATACCCTTTAACAAGAGCTACAGAACAAAACAGTTGGGGGGAACTAAATATGCCAAGCTCATTCTGTGCAGTAGATTACAAGAGGTGAACTTACTGGTATGTACTCACTTATTCTGCAGAATACCTGCCTGGCAGATTTGACATCACTCCCATCTTTACAATGGCAGAATGCTCTGATAGTAGGAGTGCCCAGGCAGACAGAGAGCTAGTTTCACCACCACTCATATCCTACTTCCCAAAGGGGGCAGAAATACACTCTACTATCTTATTGCACATTATAGTTCCTTCCGAAACTGTGTTTAAAAAAGTTTTTCTCCCACTTACTTTCCCTTTCAAAATATAAAACTTGACAGATTTGACAGAAGGCAGCAATGCAGCATCAATACTGCATACTTATTCCTTTCAAATTTCATATTAAAGGGCATGTCCACTAGGAGCATAACGTCAGGGGCCCGGGCCCTCTCACAGGGTTGAAGGCCGGGCCCCTGACACCCCCTCTTTCCTTGCTCATTGAATGCCCACAGTAAAGAAACACTGTTAAAAAGATTGGCACTGGTCTTGTTTAAAAAACAGCTGATTGCGGGCACCCCTACAATGGCAGGGGCTGCTGTAGCGTAGATACGCTACTGATGTTCACCCACAAAACTAAAATTTAACCCACTGCTGTCCCCACTGTGTTAAAAAAATCCTTTCCTTACCCCTTCCCCAGAACCCCCCAACCACAAACCCTTCCCCCCCCCCCCCCGTCTGAGGATTCTCGAACAGACGAAAATCCCATGGTTCGGATTTCTGGGTCCCGCGTGTGGAGGTGGGAGGTTGTGTTGAGTGCCACTGTGGCCCTAGAAAGAGCCTTTGGGGTCTTAATGGGCACCGCTGCTTGAAATAAGTGCCCCTGTGATCTTGTTAGGGCCCTTGTGGCACTCAACTCAACCTGGGACCTCCTCCAAAGGACCACTGTGGCCTTAGAAAGTGCCTTTTGGGTCTTAAGAGGTCCCGCAGCTCGAAAACGGGACCATCCTCCCAGGCACTAATAAGTGCCCTTGTGGTCACTGCAGCCGCCAGTGACACTGCCGACGTTGGCAACATCAATGTCACCGGTCTGAAATTTTCTTTCTTCCTTCTTCTTACTTTTGCCATCACTCTGATGACTTCTGAGTTCTGCGGGGACTTGCACCTCTTTATATAGGTTTGCTAAAGGACCAAATCTAATTGTGATTGGTTAATATTTCAATGCTTGCAATCATATGATCATGCATAAACCAATCATTCTTGAGCATGTTTGTGCTGCGGGACCCCAAAAGACACTTGTCAGTTCCACAAGGGAACTTCTAAGTGCTAGCGAGGGGGCTCCCTATTTCGAGCTGCTGTTTCTAAACAGCAATTTCCACTGCTTTGTGTTGAAAGATAGAAACCCCTATCTATGAGATTCCATCTATTAATTTATGGCCCCAGCCTTCCATTTAGCAATCTATGGGAAAATCATGAATTAATACATTAAATACAAGATTATTGACACAAACCAAATATATAATTGCAGTGCAGGAGAAGTCAGACAAAATAGCAAAACATGTGCAAACAAATTATATGAAGTTAAATAAGAGAAACATGAAAAATACAAAATAACAAGGTAATTTCATTGTAGGAGACGCGTTCAGGAATGGAGACAGTGATCAAAATGGCAGCTTCTTTAGTACCAGCGATAGAGACAATGACAACTGTTCTCCGTGCAAGACAGGTGACACCAGGTACATGAGCTGCAGCCGCAATCGCTTTCATTCTGGATGGTGGTTTAATCGCTGTGGAAATGCAAATCTGAATGGTAAATGGCACCCACAAGAAAAAAACTTGAACTGGGCTTCCTCCGTGTATTGGGGGACATTTAAAGCCAGCGAATCATTGAAATACAGCAAGATGTACATCAGAAACTATTAACCATCAGCTTCCATATATATTGTCATAGGTGTTTGCATGGTTATGTGCGGACACAGCCTTCCCCCCCCTTGTTGCATTATTTTATATTGGGCAATGCTAAATTTCGATTTCTATTGATACAGTAAATACTGCTTTATTCCCAAATGAATTTTTCTCTATTGTTTTACAAATGACAAATCTAAATAAATACATACGAATTAAAGCCCTCTGAATTATGTGTTTTGAATGATAGATCACTGCATCAAATGGAAGCGTAGGGTTGTCACCTTACCTACATATTGGCCTTATGGAGCATGGGTGTGAAATGGGGCGTTTGTTTTACTGGCACCAGTATGGGCAGGTGACAGCCCAAAGACACTTATAATTGCATTATATTTATAATCATTATTTTATTGGTAATCACTGATGTTAATAGACCAATCTTTTTGAGTGCAGTCAAAAACAATCCCAATGCTGGATAAAGGATTGCTTTTGTTCATTTCCGATAGCGATCCTTTCCAAATCCTTATAAATGATGCTAACATATGTCAACAGAAAAATATAAGTACTTGTAAAGTATGGCAATAACATTTTATTGTAGACTAAGGCTGAGGCCACACTACAACACAACAAATCGCGCACGCAATCCCGAGCGTTATCACACAATTGCATGTGCGATTTCCTGTCAAAAGGTACTAAGCAAGTGTGAACATAGCAAACATGTGATCGGGGTTTTAATGTTTGAACATGAATGAGTAATTCCTGTTCGCATGTATGCAGTAAAGATTACGTGCGATCAGCTGTTTAAACCTTCTGCCGGTTTGGTACCGGTCTTTTAAACAGCTGCGCATAATCTTTACTGCATACACGCAATCAGCTGTTTAAAAGAGCTGATCAGGTGTTCTGGGGGGGCTGTTTCTCGGTTGCTGGCCTCCTCCAGTGTGTATAGTTACAGTGCATGATTATAGTGTATATTTATCCAATTACTCATTCATGTTCAGAATTTAAAACCCTGTTCATGTTTGCCATTTTCTATTTTGCCTATGATTAAGTGCTCATGTAGCACGAAACGCGTCAGGCTTCATGACTCGTGGTTTTTAAACTTAATAAAGATGGACTTGTTGAAATTGTTCACTTGAAAGACGTCATGATTTATTGAACAGTGTGCACCCTCCTTCATCTTATTATCTATATTCACACTTTTGAGTCACACTTAAAGTCTTTTTAGTACCATTTCATAGGAGAATGAGAGAAATATATAACTTTAAAGCCTGTCTATATAAATGAACTGTTATTGCCCTTTTGAGTTAGGGAATGTTCAGACCTGAAATTGAAAATTTCCCTCAAATGCGGTCAGCCCCATCTACTTAAGTATAGGGTGGGTGTTGGCTGCAGCTGAAAGTAATGTGTCGGCCCCAAACTTACTCCCTATACTATATAGGGACTAGGAGAACGCTTAGGACTGTGAGTAGACTGATCTTAAAAAAGATTAAAGATTCTGTCTAGCATCTTTAAAAGATCTTTACAGTGTGTCAGTTTAACATTCTGCTGAAGCAAAGCTCTAGGCACTCGCAACATTGTATCTTCTACTTTAGCCACTGACCTTGCTAATCAGCATCTGTAGTAACATACAATGCTGCGAGTGCTTAGAGCTTTGTTTCAGCAGTAACTGGCTAGGAGATTGTGATTCGTGACAGGCAATGAATAAAACCCATGAACTCTACAATTTGTGATCCCTCGAATATTTATGTGGAACCTTGAAAATATCTTGAACGTGAATATCTTAATACGTTTGCAACATGTATGTGTTCCCCGCACCATTTCCCAGGTCCCTGAGCCTTTTAAACTAACACACTATTGGTATTTATACCTTAATTTTAATTGGAATTTTCTTTTTTTTTATTGGTCCATTTTCAAATATGATAACACTTTCAGATATTGCTCCCTCCTGAGAACGCCCCTAGACTATGCTGTACAATGGAGTCTTCATTGACAATGCTATGTGGTCATTTTGCATTTGGGTTATTTGTGTTTTCTAAAATAATTTCTAAAAACTTTGCATGGAATTAGTTTGTTTAGGTTTACAAGGAAAGGCGGTTTGCGGTTGATACCCCCTTCAATAGAAATGTAGACATTTGTTTTATGCTATAAAAGGGTAAAGGGGTTAATATTTTACTTTACCCCCTACTAACCATGTTCACCATTAAAGCAAAAAACTGTCCACTTAACCTCTTCCCCAAATTAAAATCAATATATTGAGCACTTTATGACATGTATTACTAACCAGATATTTAAAGATCATTATTGCTCCCATGCCATCTCTTATAATATGCATGAAAAGAAAAGGAAATTATACAATATCATTGTTTGTAGACTATAGCTCTGCATTTAATATAATAGTAGTAAATATGTTGGTTGAGTACTAAGATATACAGATTGATTTTACTTGAAAATCACAAGTGGTTAAAGTGGAGGGTAAGATGTCCAAAGCAAGAACTTTAAATGTAGGTACTCTGCAGGGAAGTGTTTTGAGCCCTCTGTTGTAGCCTATATATTTATGACACTAACCTGATAGTAAAGTTTCTAGACAAAACAGTTGCATTGGCCCACATAACAAATGAAGATGAGTATTTTAAGGAAGTGGAAGAGTGGTGTTAGGAGGATGGACTTTAGTTCTAACTCTAAACAAAACAAAAGAAATGGTGGTGGATTATAGCAGAAGTGGGCATTTGTAAAGACCTCTGTGCAGAAATGATGGGTTGTAGAATGAGTGGGTCAGTTTAAAGGACAATTATACTCACCTTCCCTCCACTCCACATCTTCGTGCAGTAGCTTTTACCCAGGGTGAGGACCTGAACCGCTATGTCCTCACCCCGGGATTCACGAAACCTACATCAGCTTGTTGCAGCAACGCTGCTTTGGTAGGCTCCACCCCCTCCTCCCTGTCGGCGACGAGGCCAATAGGAAGGCACGCTCTGCAACAAGCGTGCCTTCCTATTGGCCTCGTTGCTGACGGGGAAGTATCTGGGGAAATATCTTAAAGAGGACTTAACCTGAACTATGTATTGTTAAGCTCGGGTTTCCAGAGCTAGGTAGAGATTATTTTATTTGAGACAACTGAAAAGATTTGGTATGGGGATTAGGGTTCTAGGGGGATATGCAATACTTACCTCTGCGCTCCTCTTCCTGACAAGTTCTCGGAATGCAGTACTCACTTAGTGTGAGTTACTGCATCACGGGAACGAGGCAGGTAATGTGCACGGAGGTAACGGCACCATTGAAATAACGTTTGTTTTCACGCTATAAAGTAGCGCAAAAATGAACATTTTTTGTTTTGCATTGAACGCCCATGTTGTTAAGAGGAAACAGGAAGTGTGAGGTTAACTCCATTTAACCACTGAAAGCACAATTTCCCCCTATGAATATTTCTTTGCGGTTCAGGTATTGCTCTGGGTATGATTTCTTGGAGATTCAGATAGTAATAAGAGCAGCCTCCAGGTTACAGTATTAATTTATTATTTTAAAGGATAAGTACACTGTAAAATCAAGTTATGTTCATTTGGAAGCTGTAGCTTTAATAATACCGTTGCCATATTTTTTTTTATCCTATGCCCCTCCAGAGCCTAGCTTTGTGCCTTGGAAGTTGCTGACATCTTGCTGGTTCCTCCCTTCATGCAGGTCATGGCTGTGACTGTTGGCATGACAGCCGCTTATTGATTGCTTCTTCCCCTGCAGTCTTCTCTGTACATGCTCAAGTTCGTAAAAGCTCATTGAGTTGTGGGAGGAGATAGCAACCTTTGCCAGAAAGGGAGAGAACAAGGTAATTTCAGAAATGTGTGTAATAAAGTGCTAAAAATGGGTTTAGGGGCAAACAAATTACAAGTGACCAGTTTTTTCTTTTATGTGTACAAAAACAAGTAGTAAACTTTAATTTCCCATTAAAATATAAACAAAAAAATGAAAGAAAATTCCCTAATTATATAAAGAAATATTGAATGTTTACAAAAAGTATTCACAGAACAGAAGGAGATTTAAGATTTTGTGTAAAAGTTTAAATTATACAAAACATCAATAAACCAATAAATAAATACATTAATAATAAAAATAAAATGTTAAAATACCACATTTCATATAAATAATGCTATTGTATGCATATTGCATTCAGTACTCATTTGAAAGTATACAGTCTGAAAAACAATAACAGAACTTTCATCAGCCACTGAGTGCTCAAATCTGTTGTACTAATTGACAGAGTAAATGGGATGATGCTCCAGGCTTTCTGGAAATTGAGGCCCATTTAGCTATTTATTGAAAAAGTGGAAAACTCTGGCAGGCTCATTTTCCCAGAGGCGATATCGCTCTGGGTAAAATTGCCGTACGCGATTCAGGATCATGTTTGCAACTGTAGGTAAATCGCGAATAGGGATTTGCTCACAGCGGAATTTTAACGCCAGCTATTAGCTCACGTTAAAATCCAGTGCTAAAAGAGGTGCAAATGTGATATTGAATCGAAACCGACAGATGCGCGGGTGTCTTTTGCGTAACCCGCGCATCCACCATTAACATGGAGTAAAAGTCACGCTAACTCACGCTAACCGATGACGAACCATTAGAGGGACTTTAACTCTATTGCCCAGTGGCTATGGGTAAATAAGCCTGAGTGTCTTTAATTGTGCATATTTTGAGTCCTTATGGCTGTTTGCAAAAAATGCCAAAATATTTGTGTGAGTGCCCATTTTGACATACAGTATAATGATTAGTACAATGGCAATTTGATGGTTAATAGTTTCTGATGTACATCTTGCTGCATTTCAGAGATTCGTTGGGTTTAAAGGGTATGTCCATTCAAAAATTAACTTGCTTTCTATCTGTTTTACTGAAGAACAGGAGGTAAATGCACTATTTCTTACCTCCCGTTCTTCAGTAAATCTTGCAGGAGAGCAGGAGAACTTTCCTGGGATCGTTCCAGCGCTGACAGAGGCGCGGCCGAAATCCCCGACGACTCCGACACATCTCCAGTCCTATGCACAGTGCGCGCATGCGCACACTGTACTAAGGAGAGTGGAAGCGCCGGAGGTATCGGGGATTTTGGCCGCAGCTCTGTCAGCACTGGAACGATCCCGGTAAGTTCTCCTGCTTTCCTGCAAGATTTACTGAAGAATGCCCCCCCCAATACACAGAAGAAGCTAAGTACATATTGTTGTTTTGTGGGTGCCATTCACCATTTAGATTTGCATTTCCACAGCGGCTGAACCACCATCCAGAATGAAAGTGATTGTGGCTGCAGCTCATGTACCTGACATCACCCATTTGACATGGAGAACACTTGTCATTGTCTTTATCGATGGTACTAAAGAAGCTGCCATTTTGATCGCTGTCTCCAATTCTAAAAGCGTCACCTTTAATAAACAGAAAGTTATGTTTTGTTACTTTGTATGCATTTATTTTATCATTCTTTAAAGACAAATACAAAAAATGGGAGGGTTCCAGGTGGGAGGAAATTGGAAAATGAGAAAAGATCTACTTATATAAACAGTTTCCTGACTTTATTAAGCAAGCAGGAATTGGTTCATTTACAAGTCCCAAGGTTGATTTAAGTCCCAAGTGCAGATATCCCTAGTCAAAAAATGGCAGCTGTGGTTTACAATATACAATTCAATCATTGGTTAAACATTGGTTAAACATACAGGGAGATTCAATAAAAGTTCTTATCGTTTAAAATGGTGCTAATTTTGCCCGAACCAATCAAATTTTATTTAACATTTGAAAGCTAACATCTGATTGGTTGGGGCAAAATTAGCACCATTTTAAACAATAAGAACTTTTATTGAATAACCCTGTAAGTATGATAAAAATTCATTGTTTTCCAACACTTCTATATATAAGTGTTCTATTATAATGTGCATAAAATCTTTAAAACTTGACCATTTTTATTTTAATAGTGATTCTGTCAGGGTTATTCAATAAAAGATCTTATCGTTAAAAATGGTGCTAATTTTTCCCCAACCAATCAGATGTTAACTTTCAAATGTTAAATAAGATCTAATTGTTTGGGGCACAATTAGCACCATTTTAAGTGATAAGAACTTTTATTTAATCTCCCTGTGTTTGTGCTTGTGCTTGTGCTGTGTTACTCAAACCAGTCTGTTTCCAATAAGTGCTCTGTGCTATAAATAGGTGTTAAAAAAAAGTTTAAAAACACCTTTGGATAAAGATTACTGAGATTACTTTCAGAAGGCAAACTAACCCTAGACATACTCTACTACAAACTAACCCCAGGTATCATGGCCTAAAAAAAGCGTAGTAAACGATTAATAAAGTAGGCCGTATGTGCTTTATTCATGATTTTAGTAAGGGACAGGCTTGTTGCAGCTTTCCTGTGTGAGGAATGGTGTGTGTACCAGAGACAAAAGAGAATTGATTGTCGGGAGCTAGCCTTAGTATCCACATGTTTAATCTAATCTAAATCCATCAAGGACAAGAGCCAACAAGCAAAGGGAGAGTTACGCCACAGCTTGTTTGTATCTTGTGATGTGTTTGGTCTTTGTTTCTTCTTTTTGTTCTTTTGGTGCCAAAACCATTATAGACTTTATAGAGACATAATGTCCGTTTCTACTGCTGCCTACTATTCCCTTCACTCTGGTCTTCTGCCTACTTACTGCCTACTCTTCTGCCTACTTCTTTTTCGTTCTTCTGCCTGCGCCTACCTCCCAACTCTTCGCGCCCCACTTCAGGATCTTCTTTTTTAGGAGTGTTCCATGCTAATTTTAAAAGCATATGCTGTGTTTGTCTTTTGACACCAACATACCTGACAACATGCTAAGTGTAAACCACCACACAGCGCACACAACAACACACACAAACAACATATTCCCATCGCCCAATCCCCCTCTTCTCCCATCCCCATAAATATTATCCCAAATCCCTTTATATCCCCGCCCATCCCCATATCCCATATCCAATTCCCCCATATCTATATCATCCCCCCCCCATCCCCCACATATATCATCCATATCCCATATCATCAGCTCTGCCCCTAACCCCGCGAATTATTCCCTCCTGCCCATCCCCCATCTCCCCCACTATATCCCATAATCATCCCCAACATATATCCCCCCCACCATTATCCCCCCAATTCCCCTATCCCCCCCCATCCCGATATCCCATCCCATATCCCCTCCCATCCCCCCACCTCCCACTCCCCCCCCGATATCCCATCCCCTCCCCAATCCCATCATCCCCGCCCATTAGTAGATCAAATCCCCTATCCCTATTCCATTAAATCCCAATCACCCCCCCTATATCCATCCCATCCCATCCCCATAAATCCCTATCCCCCTCCCCTATCCCTATCATTCCCATTCCCCCCATAATCAACCCTCCCTCCCCATCCCCCATTCCAATCCCTCATCCCTCCCCCCCCCCCTTGGTTGAACTGTGCCACCTTTATTTCATTAACTCCTACCAACTACCATTGCATCTTTCAGTATGTTTGCAAAATAGTGATCATCAACATTCAGCCAGTAAATGGCTTTGGGGGGACATTAATGTGCATTCCATATCGCAAAACATAGATGTTTAGTGACATCTTGTGATCATAAAAATGAAAAGCTCCGTCATCCTAAGAAGCCTAGTATGGTAATGTCCTATCTAAGTACCTTTTCTTAATTATGCCTTGGGTCCTGTCTCTAAGGCTGACCACACCCATACCTTGGATAAGTGAAGCAAGTTCATTTCAAAACATACTAGCTGGTTTTGCCCTTTTACTTTTTACTGACATTCGATGGAATGCATCTTCCCACTTTATAAAAGGCCAAAACTCTAGTGCCTTCAAGACATTTTTGGTATAATACTTGCACACCTTCTGCCCAAAGTCTCTTGAAATGACAAGAGCTTACTGTACATCCACTAATTATCATTTGTATAAGTGATATCCCATTAAGCTTCAATTCTCCATTGTAAAAAGCCCTAACCTTGTTAAATCTGTCCTCACTAGTCAAGCCCTTCATTCCCCTTACAAATTTGGTTGCCCTTTTCTTAAACTCTTTCTATTTTCAAGAATGCTCATTTTATATGCAGGTTCAATACGCACAGCTTATTCAAATAAAGCCTTACCTGTGCCTATAAAGAAGAGAATATTTTTTCCCTATGAATCTTACCCCTCATTATACTGGACAATATCTTGCTTGCCCTAGCCATGATCATATCCCCGAGCAAGCACACTTCTCATGAGAATCAAAATGCTAAAATTCTTTGGAGGTGTTATTATACCTCAGAGCAGTCATAGCTGGGGGGAGGTGTTACATTGTGTGGGGTCTGTGTGTGTGGGGTGTGTGGTGTGTTGGGGGGGGTCCAAAGAGGATGTACCTATTTTATATCCTACGTTTTTGGAGGAAAATTTAAAGCTCTATTTTCCCCTAGTCATCTATGAAGTCCCATACATCTTACATACATCAAACGCACGTTTTTGTGTTCCACCACTAATTTCATACATAACAAAGATACCAAGCATGATATAGTTTATGAGGTTGGTATGACCGAGAAGTAAAATATCTTTAACCGTTTCTATTATGATCTAATCCATAAAAGTGGTATGGGCAAACATAGCTATAGTTCGGCTTGTCCGCTGACATTATTATTATTCACATAATTCTTTACCCTGGATTAGTATGAATATAACCTGACTTTGAAATGCCATCTTTCCTTATCTTTGTTAGGGTTAATACCTTAGTCAAGGGTTAATACTAGGTGGGATGTGCCCTATGGGTTGTCACTGCCAATAATGTGGAATAATTTGAAAATGAAAATCTGCATTACAGATATTACCTATGGGAGTTAAAAAACACACTCACGTTGTGACACCCTCCGTTTGAGCCAAATCACCAGCCTCATATCTGAATGGGGCTTGCATTACCAGCAGCAAAGACCTGTAAAGAAACAAATAAAGGAAACATAAAATAATTAAATACAGAGTTAGAAAAGTACCCAGGGTGAGCTTTGTGGAGGTTTCTCATTCATCTCCAGGTCATGGTATTCTGTTGTATGCAGTTAGATCAACTGGACTTCAAATTTTCAGTTCTTACATAGTAACAAGTATTGAAGGTTGAAATACAGACATACAATCCATCAAGTCCAACTATTCCCTTTTTTTTTAAAAACCTTTCCTAACATCCAGAGGAACACAAAAAAAAAAACAACCCGCAAAAAAAAAAAAAAAAAAGGGGGGGGGGGGGTTCCTTCTGGCTCCAAATGGCAATCGGAAATAGTACTCACCTGGATCAACCAGATCTCCGTTTGTATTAATACCAGAATTCTTAATATTTTTAGTTTTAGAATCTTATCCAGGCCATTTTAAAGCTATTCAAGAACTTGCCATTACCAACCACATCTGCGGAAAACAGTTGCCACAGTTCACAAATCACCGCTCGCACTTTAAGAAACCTTTCCTAACCTGAAGATGAAACTTCTCTTTTCGTCCAACCTTAAAGGATGTCATCAGCGAATTTCCAAGATGTTCCCCTTTTTGTTATGGGATTTCAAAACTGCACCGCATATTCCAAACTCGGCCTTACCAGTGCCTTGTAAGATGGAGAATATATTTTTCTCGCTTGAAATCTATTCCCTTTCTTACACAAGACAATATCTTGCAAGGTCTACCATGCTGTCTGGCATTATTTGCTACAGCAAACTACCAGAACCCCAAAATCTTTTTCCAGAACAGATTCACTTAACCAGGGTTATTTATGGTGTAGGTGGTACAGGATTATTATCCCAATGCTCACCTTACATTTATCAACATTGAATCTCATCTGCCATTCCTGCCTTTCTGCTGCCCATTTGATAATCTATCAGGTCTGCTTGCAGCCCTTCCACACATTTGATTGAAGTTTCCAAAGCTCTGCCTAGTTTAGTGTTACGGAGGCAAACACAAGCCTTGCTCTCAATGAGATCGGGGCTCTCTTTTAAGTCTTTATAAACAGATTAACAGAACGCCCCCCCGTCCAGAACACCTGAGTCACTCCGCTTAGACTTTAGCCCCCAGAGATGTACTCCATTTACCACCACTCTCTGCTTGCGATCCAATAACCAATTCTCTATCCATGATCTATCCATGAGATGGCCGAACTGCTAAAATCTGTTCCGTCTGTGGTTTCGCTGCTTTCAAAAATCAGCGTAACAACCATTTACATTCAATGGGAGAATAAAAATCTCAACAGAATCCCGCCTAAATTTAAGGTAAACGCAATGGTAACTTACTGGTAAATGCTGTGGGACCTGGAAATGGTCTGGGGGAACACGTACTATACTCATAACTACAAACAACAATAAAAACATTCCTCAGGATGCACCAATTTTTTTCGAGCTTCCACATTCTATTTTCCTAAGCCTCTCGTTCACAATTTTTTTTTTTCGAAATCGATAATTTTCGAGTTTTCAAGGAATTTTTGCAAAATAATGATACAGTAACTTACTGTAAATGGCTTCTTGGGGCCTCAGAATGGTCCGGGTAAGCAGACATCTGATTGTAACCCATTCTGATTGAATAATAACTTGTTGGTGTTAGTATACCACTCAGATTTTTTCTAAATAAGTTTAAGGTATCCAATCAGAATTGCTTACAAATAAAGGTGAAGTTTTAAAACCACATCAGCTGAAGCCTGTTATTTCAGTGATATATGTTTTAAGGACAATGCTGAAAGTGCCGCTGAACTTGGAAGCTGGCCGCTACCGGAGTGGGTAGGCGATTTGCCATGGACCAGTGCTTGGTGTATCCACAAATCCGGTCCATCTTCTAGTTAGTATGCCAATCAGAATTGGTTACAATAGATTAGAATCTAATGGTAACCAATTCTTGACAGGAAACGAATGTGATTGGTTGGTATAATCCATCAGATCTTTCTTCTTTCTGAAAATTCTGATTGGTAACTAATCAAATGGATTCTTTTAAAAGTTAAATTACGCGCAGTACCATTTCCCTGGGGCCCTTTACCGCTAGTTACTGTATTCATTTTTGCCAAATTTTGCCAAATTTTACGAACGCAGTTCGTAAAAAATTTGAAAAGCTGAATTCCGGAAATCCATCACGTTCTAAATCCGCTGTGACGCAGGATTCCAGTTTCGGATCTCGCGGACTGGCCATACTCTATCCATGAACAATTTTTTTCCTTCTAGGCCCAACGTCCTCAGTTTTATACATTAGTCGTCTATTGGCACAGTATCCAAACTTTCGATAAATCAGTATACCACATTCACTGGCTATGCCTGAATACTAAATTCCCTTACTCCTTCTCTTCTTCATAAAAACCAATTAATTTGTCTAGAGCTGTATTAGTTCCTCAATAAATCCATGCTGACTCACTACTACTAAGATCAGTTCTTGATAACAAAGTCCAAAGATATGATCCTGTAACAACAACGTTTCCAGCACCTTCCCTACCACTGATGTTAGGCTTACAGGTCTATAGTTACAGCGTGACGACTACCTTTTTGAATATTGTTATTACCATTGTTTTTTTTCCAAACCAGTGCCCAGACCAAAGAGACTCTGAAAGATGAGAAACCGTGGTTAGATAAGAAACTGACTAAGCTCTTTTTAAATCCGGGGATGCAATCCATCTGATCCTGGGGGCTTTATTCGATATTTACTTTGTCTATTGGTTTTACGTACCATATCCTCTGTACCGCCAGTGTGAATACTCCCTCATTTCTTTCTCCCTGCATTATTATTAGAAATCCCTGCTGTAATGACTTAGATTCTCTATAGTGAAAACCGATGTAAAAAACAGTTTAGCAAGATTAGACTTTTTTGGCATCCTCTGGCAAACCATCTCAACCCCATTGGTTTAATGTCCCACATTCTCAGCTCCTCATCTTTTTACCATTATATACTTAAAAAACATTTGGGGTTGGGCTGCTTTGTTCGGCTCTCCTATTTCATTTTCTATTTTAGCTAGTTAAAATTGCTTGTCTTGCACTCCTTTTTTACAGCTTTTATACTCCCTTGTAAGACTGTTTCTTTCTCTCTATTTTAAAATTTTAAAAGCCTTTTTCTTTTTTTCCTGTTCCCTTGTTACCTGAGCATTAAACATTGGCAGAGTGGACCTACTTTTTTTACATTTGTTTTTCTTAAGTAGTAGTCTAGAATTGTACCATATGTGGCCTAGATTGAAATCAATAGACACTAGAGGGAGTGTATCTGCTTTGTTTTGTTTAATCCTTGCTACTTCTTTTATACTGCCTTGATGCATTGAATGTGTATTTACTGTTTTATTTACAACAGCCATTGCCAATCATGCATGGGGCAAAAGAATAACATCTGTGTAAAAAAATCCAGTAAGTCTTTGTTCTAGTATGTATAAAATAGAGTCTTTACAAGATTCAGTATTGTACTCATGCCTGAGGAAGAAGCCTAGTGCTTCGAAAGCTTGCATTTCAATCATTTTAGTTAGCCAATAAGGTATTAACTCTATATCTCAAAGGATGGCTTCATTCTCTAAAGGTACAAATTTAGAAAGTAAATAGTTTTATATCCCTTTTACGTGGTCCACAATCTCCTCAGTATCTTACCTAAAAACAATTGCCCCAATCTCATGAGTCAGAAGAGATTCCTCTTTCACAGCATAAATTAGCTTCCTAATTAAAAGTTTTTGTTAACCCAGTGCACTTAGTTTTTTGCAACCTAATATTAAATGACCCTATATCATTATCACTGTTTCCTACCTTTCCCTTACCTTAATTTCCAAAATAAGGCTCAGGGGGTCTATGAGATATCACCAATGATCCACAACGCATTCTGGTCTAAGTAGGAACTTCTTATCATCTGTGAAGAAAGTCTTATAGAGGCGAGAATTTAAGAACTTTATACCTTCTTGAAAACATTTCATTAGTCATGCCTACTGGCTTTCTCAGTTCAGAAATGACTTTGTACAAGATCTGGGTTGGCATTATGTACCCCGGAAGTCCCAATTAAGCATATCTCAGCCAGGTGTTAATGACATCTAAATTGCAATGACATTATGATGCAAGGCCCTACTGTGGTGACTTGTGCCTGAATAACTACCTATTCAATACACACAAAGGTTGGCTGTGGGTGCCTTACTCCTGTTGAAAATTACTTTATAACAAATAGTGTGAGTGCTACTGATCCTGACTCACCCAAACTTAGAACAACAAGAAAGATATGAGCAATGCACATTCCCTTGGCCCTAATATCTAATATCTATGCTATTGCAACGTAAAAACATGTTTTTTTTTTTTTACAATTTTATGCAGAAAAGTGAATGCCCTTCAACCATGTCAAGGTAACCTCAAGTAATGGAAGGTGCCTATTTAGTAGCTCATGTGGCATAATTGAAGAGCGCTATAGATGACATTATCTTTTATATTCATCCTATTGTGCCTATGTCTGGCCCTGAATTCTTATCCATATGTTGGCCCTAACATTTTCATAGTTTTATTGACCTATTGAGTTTCTAATGGAATCTCTGAGGCTAGCCACATCAGGGCTGTTTTACATCGCTCCACTATGATTAAAGTGTGGACCCCATTGAAGTGGGCATCACTAGGTGTGCTGGGGGCCGTTTTTCACTGCAATCCTCGAAAATGACAGGACCGCAACTCAAATTTGTCATCAATATCACGCATAAGTGGTGTGCGTGCCCTGGTGATTCTGCTTGTAGCGTGGAAAAGGTGTGTGGCCACATCGGCCTAACTCTTTCCCACACTTCTCTCAAACTGTCCACCATCCCCGACCCTCAGTAAACAATTTCCAGTTGCTCATTTGTGACCCCCTCATCTTATCCATTTGTTTGGTTAACCCCTTAACCACCAGGATATCATTAAAGCTGGGTATGGCCCCTTGGGCAAGCATTTTGTAGGGACCCCAACTGTCCCAACATAAACAAAAAATTAAGGCTAGTCTCACCTCCCCCATGGGGTACTTCTTAGATCTTTTGGCACCCTGAACAAAAACTTTTGAAAGCTGACTCCTATATCTTGCTGCAGCTCTCCAGTGCGTCACCGCTAAAGAGTGTCGGTGGCCTTGTGTTTTGGGCGGGTGTAGCTTTGTTGGGGTTAATGGGTTGATTAACACAGTGTGGGTGAACTAGAAAGGCAATTTCACTGTTACGTGTTTAGCAGACACTTTTAAGGTAGGCCCCCCTCCAGTTCATCAGTTACCTGACCGTGGCTATTGAACTAAGGCTGACCTAACAATGGCTGTTAACTGGGATGCTGACCTAACCGTGACTGTTGAACTGGAGGCTGAGCTAACAGTGGCTGTTGAACTGGGGGCGAGCTCAACAGTGGCTGTTGACTGGAAGGCTGACTAACAGTGGCTTTTTGTACTGGAGGGCTTAGCTACAGGTGGCTGTTGAACTGTAGCACTTACATAACATTGGCTGTTGAACTGGAGGGCTGACCTTAGTACTGTTTGAACTGCTAGGTCTGACCCCACACCAGGCATATTATTGTTAAACAGGGCAGAAGTGTCTTCAAACATACTGACCTCCGGTATAAATCCCCAGCTTGCTTCACTATTCTCCTCTACCAGTCATGCACATCAGGTTTGATCATGTCCCAGTCGGTGTCCAGCAGAAGAGGAGATTTCTATCCCCACAGGGGAGACTGGGAACCTTTTGGCCTTGGGGGGCAAATACAACCAATGGCCCTTTCAAGGTAGAATGCAAAATTTTGACCAAACCCACTTTTCTAGTCCACACACTTGTTTAAGTTACGCCCATTTTTAAGACTACTTTTGCCATCCTTTATGGTGCCGCCTGCACCATTTTTCAAGTGTAGATGGTGGGCATTCTATAGTGGTAAAAATGTATCAATTTTTTTGTTTTGGTTGCGAGTCTTCTATAATTCACTGCCAACGCCCAGAAAACCTTTTTTTCTTCTTTTCTTTTCTTCTTCATTTCCTCCTCTCCCGAGATATATAATTAAAGACCGTCAAGATTTCAATAAACTACTACTGCTGAGCTGTCATCAAAGCCCCCTAACAGAATGCCGGTGTGTTGTAGGTTTTACAGTCAGTCACACACTCCCAATGACCATCATTCTGCGCACTATGCTTGGCAAATACCTGGGTTAACATAAGTAAAGGACTCTTTTCAAAGAGCTTTTCACCACTCTAAATTAATTGCCTGCCAAAGGAGATCGGCGCAGTGATAAGGCAGGGGCCCACATTCCCTCCCCTAACCCTCCCCCTCCTACTCGTATGTAGCAAGTATCTCTAAACAATGGGAAACTTGTTCTCTACAGGCTTACATACTGAGGGTTTTTTTTTTTTTTACAAAGTTTAGAGTGACATGTAGGCGTTTAATGCAACGGCTGGTTTCAAAGGCTGGTTTACAGCCCAAATTATTTGAACAGGGAAATGACCAGAGAAGGGAGGGGAGTGGGGATCTCTGCCAGTAAAATCAGATTGTGGCAAACTCTGATGCACAGAGGAGGTCAGAAGGTAAGGCAGCATAAACTAAAACCTTTTTTATGTCTAGATTGGAGCCATATATAAATTTGTACTATAGATGAGATCCCTTTAAGATAACAGGCAAATAACTGGAGGGCTACCTAACCACTTGCTAATGATCTGGAGAACTGATGTGGAAATACTGGCTAAGGATCTGAGGGAATGGACTAATGATCTGGAGGGCTATGTAACAGTGGCTAATGAACTGGAGGGCTGACTTAACACTGGCTTATGAACTTGAAGAGTTGACTATAATAATTTGATTATATACTGAGAACCCACCATATATTGCTTTGTTTCCTTCAGGTGCTGTCTGTACTGTCAGTATTAATCTGCCAAACTTTATACACTGCTGTGCTCTTCTATAATCGACATCTGGAACGGAGTAAATTCCTATAGCTTCATTGAAGAATACCTGGGAGCATTTGTCCCCTCAGCCTAACTGGGGCAGTCCTTCTCTGTATCCCCATGTGCCTTGTTTCACTACAGGTGTTCCTAGTCCCAGTGATGGCGAAGCTTTTATAGACTGAGTGCCCAGAGTGCACCCAAACCCTCTTATTTTAATTGCAAGTGGCAATTTGCCAACATGACAATTTACCTAATACTAAGGATTTTGTTTAGAAAAACAACTCAGACGGATGACACGTTAGATAGCATCATGAATAGATTAGCTTCTACATTAACACCAGGAGTTTACTTGTGACGGTCCTCATTCATCAGGTCCTGAATTATCTGTTGTATACTGGCTAAAGTTTGATATCTATATATACGGGTATATCTGTTATATACTGGCCAGTGTTCCCTCTAAGCTGTGCCTCTTGCACAGCGCACACAACTCGCAGGATTGCGCACACCCAAATATTTAGAAGTGCGTGCGCCGCTTGATCCCCCAAATGTAACTTTGCATGCGCAACAAATATATTTCAGCGCACATAGCCAATTTGAGTTAGAGGGAACGTTGATACTGGCACAGGAGTTCTGTCTCCAAAACCAATTGACCATATCTCCCAACCTTACCCAGACAAGAGTAATGAGATCTAAACACTGTAAGCCTATTAAGTAACCTTATTTTAGGCAGTTACCCTTCAAAATACATTTATGGAAACGGGTATGTGACAGCATAGCTCGACATTACAGTTCCCATCCACCAAGTCCTTAGTAGCCTCCAGGAAAGTGGAACAGAAAGAAAGCTCATCAATTGCTGCACCCCCCCCCTTTCCTGGATGGGCTGTGCAGAAACAGAGAGTTTAGTTATAAATCCTGCTGTACGTCTGTACCCGGAGGACTCCTCCCACTGCCTAAGTCCCATCACTAACCTTCTACCGGCGGGCAGTCAGGTGTCAGCAAGTTTTTTTTTAACCGTTTCCATTTTTTAAATAACCTTTACTCATCTGCTTTACACGCCGCCGTGCAAGTCCTGGTAAATCAGAAACATAAGGGGTGCCAGAACATGGTTTCGTGGGAGGGCTGGTAATTCTGATGTCCTTTTTTTAAAAAAACTTTAAAAAAAGAAATTCGGTGGTAGAGGCCCCGGGGCAATTGTCCCGTTTGCCTTATGGTTAATCCGCGCCCTGCCTATTTATCAAATTTAGGACTAATCTGCTACAGCCCTATGATATTAGTCATTATATCCAAACCAAATTTTTTTAACAAATAGCAAGGATTGTAAATAGACCTTAAAGATCATGTCCAGATCCCTAAAAAAACTTTTTATACTACCAATGTACAGCGACCCCCCCCAAACCCGAGTTCTCGTAGAATAGATACTCCCAAAGATGTACCTGAAGGGACTTACCTGACCCTGCTGTCCTCTCTACTCATGCAGCGCAACACCTCTGCGGTGCTTCTTCCTATTGGTGCTGTCAAGTGCCCATATTACATCACTCCATATTCCTGACTTCTCGGCCAGCATGCTGCTGCTTGTTCTTGCTTGAATAAGCTTGGAAACCAGCACAGGGAGGTGGTGCCCAGCGCGAGGGCCTGGGCTAGGTAGTCCCTTCGGTGGCATCTATGGGAATTATCTATAAAGCGAACTGGGGTTAGGGGCTTGCTGTCATCATTCCATAAAAGGTTTTTTTTAGAGCTAGACATGCCCTTTTAATTAAATTGTTCCTTATTAAATCTGTATAGGGCAACACTAATTACTTACTGATTTTGCTAGAAAAACCACAACCTTTAACAGCCCGAATGCTAAAAGGAGCAGACTACTTACTTTGGTATCTAATTTAGTATGATCAATCCTTCCCATTGTTCTAATTAATGTATTTTGGGCTATCCCAATTGAATAGCCAAAATATGTAACTGCTGTATGATCAGGGCTAGTTGGTCTGCATATTTGTCGCATGTCCGCCTACTTTCAACACAATTCCTTGTTATCACCTATCAATCACTTTATAGATTTTGATGGGGGAAAAAATCTACCAACAAAATCCTCAAACCTAATGTTAACTAGAGATGTCCCGAACTTTCGAAAAATCTGGTCTCACTCGGTATCCGCTGGATTTTCGAAAAACTCCGAAATTCAAAAATCGCGATCGGACTCTTAAACTATTAAAAGGAAAGTTTGGGCAAAATACGCATTAAAAGTGGTCTAAATATCTCTTGGACATACACCGTACACTCAGTAGGACCTGGGTAAGATGACTGGAACACGTATCAATGCCTCACAATACCTAAAAATTACAGTCCGCTAGCGTGAAATTCGAAAAAGAGGATTTCTGTAAATACGAGGATTTCCCTTCGTCCGTAAATCAAGGATTCCGTACAAACAAGGATTGGTAAGTAAAGTCAAAAAAAAAATTAAATCACTGAAAAGTACTTTATTTAACATAACACCTATAAATTTTAAAATGATACCCACACATCGACCAAAACAACCTTGGTGGCCACCCTTCTTTTCCATGGGCAGCTTATTAAAAAGGCTATAAAAGTAAAAATGAAATCGTCATAAAAATGATTCTTTTTTACTTATTAAAATCTGCACCACGATACCCAACACATAGACGCACAGTTAAACACACTTTACTGCCCATCCCTTTTATTTACATGGGCAGCCCTATTATAACAAATGAAATGAGATATAAAGAATTATTGTCATGAATCAAAAATGTATCAAATTTTATTAATTGTTTACACTCAACGCAAAATTAAAAAAAATGTTGTGTGTCCCACAAAATCTTATACAGAACCAAAAGACAACCCACTGATGCTCCCCTACACACCAACAACCAAACTTCCTTTCGTGGCACAATACACACAATAAAAAATTAAGTACTTAAGCCAGAATAAGGTATGAAAATATTGGCATAGAAAAAATATGATGAATACTTTAAAGAACAACTATAAATCATTTTGCCCCTTATTTAAACTCTTACTTTCAAGCAGAATTCACAAGTATATAATATATTGCCCTTTATCATCAGTAATCATTCATGATTTTTTTATTTCCTAATTTGCAGGCGGAATGCATCGGGGATACCCCACCGGCCGCCCCCAACCACCGTCCCTGCCGGGAAGCCGAGGACAACGGAAGTAAGTGTAGTGCAAGCCTATGAAAAAAAAAATTAACATTTTTTCTAAATTTATTTCGCCAAAGGCCACACATTACAGCGACACGACCCCCAGAAAAACAACATAAGCCGCGTTTTCCGGTGTGCCCTCACTGTATTTGCCGTGCAGTGAGTAACGATTTGCAAATGTGGCAAAAAATTGGAAGGATCCACATTAATTGTGCCACAACTATGTGAGTGCTTTTTTAAAACGTTGCTGTGGCCAAGTCCTTTATCCACATGTTTAGCATATTTTTTGACAACTCTCTCCGAGAATTGTTTTAGTACATGTATTCGAACATTTAATAACATTGCGATTAAATAAATTTCATTTTTTTAGCACTTACCACCACTACCCCTCCCGGGCAGTCATCGCCCCTGGAGGCAATCTGGCATCAGCCAGACACGTAAGTGCATCCTAGCAATTTTTTAGCTTTTTGTTGACCTTGATTGTCACCAATATTAGAGAACTTGTTATTGTTTCGGGCAAACAGAGAGTGTGGTTAATTAGAGCTACATCCCTATGTGGTGCTAAAAATCTCTAAGCGGAGTGCCTCAGGGTTTCTGTACTGGGCCGCTTCTGTGTTAATCCTGTTTTAATGACTTAGAAGGGCATTGAGAGCAAGATGTCTCTGTGTTTTGCTGATTGACACTAAATTATTCGATCTTTGGAACTTTCCAATGTTGCAAGTGCTGCAAGCCACCCTATGAGAGATTCTCAAAATGGGCAGCAAATGGCAGTATGATATTCACTGTAGATAACATGTAAGGTGATGCCATTTGGGCATTTTTAATAATCCCTGTAGCCATCTACACACCATAAATAACTCCTGTGTTAAGTTCATCTGTAATGGAAAAAGATTTGGGGGTTCTGGTAGATAACAGACTTAGCTGTAGCAAACAATGCCAGGTATGCAACGCTAGAGCTACAGATTTGTCTTGTATAAAAAGGTGAATAGATTCAAGAGAGAAAATATTAATTCTCCCTCTTTACAATGCACTGAAAGGCCTCAATTGGAAAGCGGTGCAGTGTTTTGGAATCCCATATACAACAAAGGTACTCTTGGAAATTGAGCGAAATTTCAGAGAAGGGCACTAAATTAATAAGGGGAATGGAGGTCTGATATGCAGGCAGATTAAGACAAGTTAGGCTGTTTACATTTGAGAAGCGGCGTTTTTTGCGTGGGGGACATGATACCTTGTAACAAATATATTAAACTGGCCAAGTACAATGAGCTCGTCGGTGCATTGTTTTCACATATAGTCATACAAAAGTCAGAGGACAGTGGACATCCTTTAAGGTTGAAGAAAGAAGTTTTCATCTTCAGGTAGGATAGGTTTCTTACATTGAGAACGGTGAAACTGTGTACTGTCTCCGGCACAATATTGTAATGCCAAGTACTCATTGAATAACGTTAAAAAGGCCTGGATAAGTTTTCCTAAAACTAAAGATATTGAGAATTACTGTATTAATGCATATAGATCTGGTTGATCGGGATACTTTCCGATTTTGCCGTTTGCGTCAGGAAGGAATTTTTTCCCCCTGTTTAGCTTAGGGATTTTTTGCCTTCCTCTGGATTACACTGTTAGGTAGGGTTAAAAAAAAAAAAAGTGAATCGTTTGGACTTGATGACCGTTGTCTTTATTCAACCCTAATCCTAATGTTTCTATTTCTATTTAAAGTTTCAGTCATAATCATGAATTTTAGTCTTTTTACTGATAAAAATCTTTTGTAAAAAAATGCAACAAATCTATAATTGGCTGAGAGACAGATCACCGTTCTTCTCATTTCTCATTCCTCATTCTTGTTCCCGACTCCCCATTGCTTTGAAGTTCTCATTCATGCAGGTCATGGTGTATAGCTGTTGTATTCAATTAGATCAACTGGACTTGAATGTAGTTCTTAGACGTTTCGCTAGTCAGTCTGACTGGCTTTCCTCCTTCTCAATTCAGACTGACTTGTACAAGAACTATGTGTGGCACTTATGTACCCTGGAAAATCCCAATGTATCATATCCACCAGGTGTTAAGGGTGTGGATTGGATATGGCTAAGAGGTGTTATAGGACGCCAGAGTACTTTGTTAAACAGTGCAGTCGTACTGGCGCACTATACAGTTTGGGTGTCGAACCCCCCCACCTCTATGTAGGCTTTGTTTTTCTTTATTTTCACATAATGGCATCCTTAACATAAACCTTCTCTTGAACCAGTCACAGTTTCCTTTGCCAATATGTAACATTACAAGCTTACAAAGGTATGTCCTTTATCCTTAAGATTGCAGGTCCAGAACCATAAGAAGAGACAATAAAGCGCTTGAGATTCCCTGACCCGTAGGATTGGCTCTTCTGTGCTGGGCCATACGTTGATGCAGTTGCTGTTTGGTCTCCCCCACATACAAACAGAGCATTCTTCACCCTGCAACTGCACTGCTTATAGATGTCGCTTTCTTGAGTTTGTTATTGGGTGTCCTTTTAAGAGAGGTTGTTAAGGGGCCTTTTTGTGCAAATAACGAACCAAGCTAAATAGGTGGGGGACTGTTCGACACCAACTGCTGCCCTGTACACTGGCTGTTTTTAACACCTTACTCTGGGCGTTCCTATAAAACCCTCTTAGCACTATCTCAAATCACACCTTACACCTGGCTGGTGATATGCTATTGGGATTTTCCAGTGTACATAATTGGCCACAGTAATTCTTGTACAAGCATTCTGAATTGAGTAAAGCCAGGCGGATGACTAGCGACACGTCTTCCAGAACACATTCAAGTGCGCAGCCGACCCCCATTGTTTGGGCGTGATTTGTCCACCTCATTTGTTGAGCTTAAAGTCCGACAAATTCGGTTCCCAACGTCCAAATTACTCCAAGAAATTGTTCACTCTAAAACTCTTACCTTTTAGGAAATGTTTCTTATACTGTATATTACTAATGGATTGGACATGTGTTGTTTAAATAAAACAAAATCATGCTCCAGCACACTCGCATCCTCTCCAGTCCCTCTGTGGCCGGCATGATGGAAAACCGTAAGTATCATATGCCAAACGTTAATGACATGGTTATCATACAAGGCTAATTATATCTGTTTATTTTTCCCAGTGTAAAATCCACGCTACATTATGCACATTGGGTACTGTGGGTTTTAACGAAAATGCTTTTTAATGGGGGCTTGCACACTTCCAAAAATTTTGTATTTAGCACAGTCCTGTGATACCACCCATAATGTTTCTGATATCATTTAGCATTAAAAACGTAATGTTTTTGCCAGCATTAACCTCCTGCTGTTTATCAGTGATCCCCCATGATTCAATAATATCGCTTTGTAAGTGGAAGTTTCAGTGATAATATATATACTTTTAAGAAAAAAAGATCAGTATTTAATGCCATCCCACTGTACCAAATCGCCCCATCAACATTTATGCAACCAAATACTGACTTCCCTGTTTGCAGGACCCCTAATAGAGATTGAGGTTGGTCTTGCCCTTGACCCAGTCCCTGTGGGTTGATTCATTTGCTCATAGAGATCTGAGTCATGTGTGCTAACCCCTCCAACAGCGCAATCAGTAGAAATCACTGTTACCATAACTAGGTATGCATAATATAAAACTCAAATTTAGAAATAATGAATATTTTTAATTGACTTTCCTTTTTTAGACATACCGCAGTCTATCTGCTTGGATTACTTTGTATTTTGTACTAGCTGTCATGTCCAAACATTGCATCACCTGTCTGGTGCTGTAGGGAAATTTGCTCGACACATCTTAAATACAATTCTCAATATCTCCTCCACAGATTTCCAGAGCAACGGACGTATACAAATCACCGCGGAACCCATACGGCTGGGAGATTCACCACATGGGGCAACGCGCAGGCCTGGAAGAAATATATATATGTTTTTTTTTCATGTATATAGTTTAAAAAAAAAAGAAAATTATTATATTTATTAATTTAAAATGACTGTTTTGAAAAAAAAAAATTATTTTACAGCCCGGCAGGCTTGTCCCCACTGGACATACACCTCAACACCATTGGCTTTCTCCCTCAGAGTATGCTTCGGCATGGAAAGCGGTGAAGGGTAAGGCTTCGTACGAACCACACATGGAGTTAACGCAGGCCCCTGCGGTTTGCACCATTGTTGTGGGGCCAGGCAGGCTGGCCCCACTTGGAACTACCCCCTCACACATTGGCTTCTTCTCCCTCAGAGTATGCTTCTGCAAGGGAAAGCGGGTGAACGGTAAGGCCTTTTGGTAGTAACCGACCATTTGAGTTACAGCAGGCCCACTGCAGTTTGCCACCATTGTTAAGAGCCAGGCGGCTTGGCCGCCACGGGACATACCCCTCACCCCATTGCTCCTCTCCCTCAGATTCTGCTTCATGCAAGGGAAAGCGGGTGATGGGTAATGGCTTCATAGGACACAGCACAAAAAACATTGAGTTACAGCGGGCTCAGACTTTGAAATGGAGTACTGGCTTCTCGGGCCGGCAGATGCCCAGAGCTGAAAACATTAGCCACAGAGTAAGCCTGTTGCGCTTGTATAGATTGCAGAGTAGTTGACACCACAAAGGTGCCCATGGAGAGAGAAGGAAAGAACACATATGGAGTACTGCCCTCAATACACGGGCAGGCGAAGGATTGACCCCGAGCTGATAAACATTAGCCAAGCCACAGAGGTAGCTGTGCGCTGTATACGATGGTCAAGTAGTGACAACCACAAAAGTGCCTCATGGAGAGAAAGGAAGAACAATTGGGGAGTATTGCTCTCAGGCCGCGAGGGATCGGACCCAATCTTAGAAATTAGCCCACAGAGTATCTGTTGCGCAGAGCTGTTTGTTATTCCACCTTGAATGCATCGAGCACGGTAGGGACCATATATGGCCCTGCCATAAGTGAAAAATAGCTATTTGCCACTAGCTGGCATCAGCTAAGCCTCTAGGTGGAAAATGAGGCGGAAGGAGCATGCACAGCAGCGGGTGCCGGGGCAGGAGGCCTTCAGTCACAGCATCAGCAATAGGGGTTGCTGTACTGAGTGTGATCCACGCCTTATTCATCCTGTTCATCCTGATATTTAAGGCGGTCCACATTCTCAGTGTAGAAGCGGGGTTCCTCCTCTCCATTAACCACACCCCCTGCCCCTGAGTCCTCCTTCCGAAAGCACCTGGGATGATGGGCATGAAACGGACCTCGATGGCATACCTGTGCCAACCGGGCCAGATATCAAGCCTCCCCCCCAGTAGTCCAGTGGCATCAAACTCAGTCTCTGAATGTTGCTTACACCGGCCCTGATCCGATGTAGTCTGTGACCTGGCGACTGCGTTATGTTGCCTTGGTGGAGTTGCCAGTAGATGGCCGGGCACGTGGCTGAAAGAACACTGCCTGAGTGGTCCGCGAGGCCGCCTCTCGAGTGACTGCTGCTCCTCCTGTCAGCACAGGGGGATCGTGGCCCTGTTGTCCCCAACATCAGGTGCTGTAGGCCTTGTCCAGCACCTGGGAAGGCCGAGCGAGGTCAACGTAGCAGGTGTTGCCTCACTATTGCTGCATGTACCGTCTCCTCTGGATGCGGGGATCAACTACTCCGACACTTTACCCTTATAGCGGGGAATCTATAATGGTGGCCACCCAGTACTGCTCCTTCTCTTTGATGGCCTTAATCTGGGGTCCTTGCGAGGCATTGCACAGCATGCAACGACACCATCTGCGCCGCAAACGCCTTCCGCAGAAGGACCAGTCCCTCGTGTCACTGAGGACAATAGTTGTCGGGCTTCAACCTCTCCCCTTCCTACGAATGACATGTGGTACTTGGGAGGTTGAGATGTCCCCCTAAGAGACGACTGCCCCATTTCCCCCTTGGTCCCAGGTCATACCTAAATCCCCCTCACTCATCATCGGACGCTGCTCTGCCTGTGATTGTTCTGCTCGGAAAGCATCACGGGTCGGCGTCCTTCTCCTTCCAGTACTGCTGCTCGACAGTGAGTGCCTGTCAATTAGCCGGGGCGGCGCAAAGTAGTGTGCCTCAAGGAGGGAACAACAGTTTGGCATGGTATCCGCGCTGGTGGCATCATTGCGCTTACGCATCCGGTGCCCGTCCTAAAATGGAGTCACGAGCAACACTGCAGGCATCGCTAACAGCAGCCCACTGCCTGGGTAACGCAAACCCAGGTCCCCCAGGCTCCTGATCTTGCCTCGTCGTACGTACACGTAGTCTATGATGGCTCGTCCTCTGCTGGAGCATGCCCTCAGCACAGCATCAAAAGAACTCGAGTTTCAGGCGGTGGTGGTGTCCACAAATCAGGCGGTTCTGCCGGCAGACCATCTGCCATGCTTGAAACTCGCCAGAAACGAGCTGTGGCCGTGTAATGACCACCTGAAGTGACTGAACCCTCCTAGGCCATCCTCAGTACCTCCTGGAGACCAGGGTACTTGGTGAGGAACTGCTGGACGCCATGTTGAGAACGTGTGCCAGCAAGGTGTCATGTGTGATCTGCCCATCGCGAAGGGCAGACGGATGTTGTGCATTGTCACAACACGACCTATAGTCCTTTTAGAGGTTGGTGTGGGGTCAGCCACCTTCACACTTGCTGCCCGAACTCTGCCCCGTTGTGGCTCTATCACCGAGGCACACAAGCGGCAACTTGCATGGCACAGTCCGCCTGTCCTAAGTAATGGCCTCTGGGGGGGCATCGGAGCTGTCGCGGAAGAGCGCTCATCACCCCAGATGAGGAGGGGGGGTGGAGACGGCTTATCACACATATGCGTGGTACCAACATCTGTCCACCACTTTGCGCTCCGTGCCGCGTCTCTGGGCCAGCTAGCAGAGTGACCCACTGGGCGTGGTAAATGACACATAACCGTGCCCCTGGCCGTGCATGCTCATGCCCTGGGAGACCATACGCGTACCACTATAAATGTGGGACCACACTTGCCACACTTCTGGCAAAGTAACCTATGGGCCAGGGACCTGCACTGTGTGGTGTTGCCACTTGGCCCACATGTCTCCCTGAACGCTGCAATCTTCTAACCAGGCTAGAAAGGTAGCAGCTGCACCGCCAGGAGTTTTGGCTAAGCCGGCAGTGGAATCCTGGGCTTGGGGGGTGAATGGGGGACGTGCAGGTTCTGCCTCCGCTCCCAACAACTGTTGAAGAGAGACCTGCCTTTTAGCTGACGCTCAGCAGCCGTGTCGCAAGAGCCTCTAAACACACACCCGCATGCTGAGCCAAAGGCTGCCTCTCTCTCCCGCTAACTGATGGGGAGGAGGAACGGTGGCTACCTGTGGCACAGGTAGGAACGGTGTGGGACAGTGCCTCTGCACGTTCCCTGTCCGCTGCTCCCACCGGGCAAAGTGGTGCCTATCGGTAATTCCTCCGCATAGAGGAAGTGCCTCCAATGTGAATGTGGTCTTCCCCCTAACACGTTGCAGTACACACTTGCACACTGCAGACCGTGCTGGTCACCTGATCCAGTGAGAAGAAACTCACCACACCCGTTAACCACCGGCACGACTTCGGAAGCAAGAGGTTACCTGCTGCTGTGGGGCACCGGCACCATACCCTCATTTGTGCCGTAACCTCCACGTGCACCACTAAGGTGCATGCCTCTGGCCCGCTGCCCCCAGTCCTGCCTCTGGGTTCAAAGGATCGTGCTCATGCGCTGAGGACATCCTCACGAGGACACTATCTCTCCCCTCCTCGTGCCGCAGAGGGCAACCCATAGGACGATCGGTGACCTCATCGTCCACTATTTAAGTCACCTCCTCAATACTAAGTGGAGGCTGTGTTCCACTAACGAGCAGCAGCATCTGAACCTAACCCTAACCCCCTGCATATTACGGTTCCCTGGCTGGCTCACAACTGCTGCGTGACATTGTCAGCCTCCTGTCCCCCTGTGCTACTGAGCACTTCTCCTCCGCGGTCGGGCAAAGGAAAGATTTTGCATCAGTGGCACGCTCCGTCCTCCAAGCACACGAGCCCAACACATAGTGTGCGAAAACAGCTCCTGATACCCTCCTCCGGGTATCCCCTGAAGGTACGGGCCATGTGGGCAACAAACTCCTGATCATGAGAGGATCAGGGTCCATGCCCACAGAGGAGCCTCAGGTGAGGACAAGGAGCAGGCACAGTAATCTAGCAGTAGCAGCTGCGTTCGGGCTGCTCTGTTCCTGTGAGGAGGTGGTAATGAGGTCAATGCTTGGTAATCCAGTCTACTACCCCCCCTTCTTGATCAGAAGCTGATAGCCTAGCGTGGCTACCCCTAAACTATTGGGTACGGTTACCCGGCTCCCTGTAAGGGCCAGGTAGCTCCTGGCAAGCCTTCAAGTATGCTCTCCTCTGCCTCTCCCTCCACGTGCAGAAGCACCCCTGCTTCCGGCTCTCCCTTTTTTTGCCCTGCCAGTCATTTTCCCTCTACCAAATTTTTTACAAAAGAAAAAAAATATATATACATATATGTTAATATATATTATATATACACCAAATCACAAACACACAGACAAAGCAACAAAACAACACCTGAAGCAAACAAATAACCCCTACGCCTTTTTATTTTTTAACTAAAAAAAGCCCAATCGGACACAGCACAACACTGTTACAGTCAAAAACCAAAGCAGATCCAACGCAAAAGCTGCTGATTGCTAAAGGCAGCACTGTCAGCTACAACACAAAACACACGAACATTTGGACACACAGAATACAGAAAAGACAAACAAAAAAAAAACAGACACCTAGACCTAAACTCCAAAAAAAAAAAAGCTAAAGTTCTAAATAAAAAGAAATAAAAAAAAAGACTAGTATTAAAGGGTTTTTGTAAAGAGATTAAAAATGGAAGAAAGCACAAAATTGCCCAAAGGTCTTCTGGGGGGGTGTAAAAAACAGTCCTTAAGGAAGTGACTTATTGGATGGGGTCTCACAAAGTGACAAAAAAGGGTCTAGTTGTTCCTTTTGTGTGCCTTTTAACGTGGTTAATCCCGTTCTTCAGTAAATCTTGCAGGAGAGCAGGAGAACTTTCCTGGGATCGTTCCACGCTGACAGACGCGGGGCCGAATCCCCACGACTCCGACACATCTCCATTCCTATGCACAGTGCGCGCATTCGCACACTGTACTAAGGAGAGTGGAAGCGCCGGAGGTATCGGGGATTTTGGCCGCAGCTCTGTCAGCACTGGAACGATCCCGGTAAGTTCTCCTGCTTTCCTGCAATTACTGAAGAATGCCCCCCCAATACACAGAAGAAGCTAAGTACATATTGTTTTTTTGTGGGGTGCCATTCACCATTTAGATTTGCATTTCCACAGCGGCTGAACCACCATCCAGAATGAAAGTGATTGTGGCTGCAGCTCATGTACCTGACATCACCCTTTGACATGGAGAACACTTGTCATTGTCTTTATCGTTGTACTAAAGAAGCTGCCATTTTGATCGCTGTCTCCAATTCTAAAAGCGTCACCTTTAATAAACAGAAAGTTTGTTTTGTTACTTTGTATGCATTTTATCATTCTTTAAAGACAATACAAAAAATGGGAGGGTTCCAGGGGGGAGGAAATTGGAAAATGAGAAAAGATCTACTTATATAAACAGTTTCCTGACTTTAAAGCAAGCAGGAATTGGTTCATTACAAGTCCCAAGTTGATTTAAGTCCCAAGTGCAGATATCCCTATTCAAAAAATGGCAGCTGTGGTTTACAATATACATTCAATCATTGGTTAAACATTGGTTAAACATACAGGGAGATTCAATAAAAGTTCTTATCGTTTAAAATGGTGATATTTTGCCCGCCCGACACACAAATTTCATTCACTTGAGGTTGGGCAAAATTAGCACCATTTTAAACAATAAGAACTTTTATTGAATAACCCTGTAAGTATTGATAAAATTCATTGTTTTCAACACTTCTATATATAAGTGTTCTATTATAATGTGCATAAAATCTTTACTTGACCATTTAAAAGATCTTAATCGTTAAAAATGGTGCTAATTTTTCCAACCAATCAGATGTTAACTTTCAAATGTTAAATAAGACTAATTGTTTGGGGCACAATTAGCACCATTTTAAGTGATAAGAACTTTTATTTAATCTCCCTGTGTTTGTGCTTGTGCTTGTGCTGTGTTACTCAAACCAGTCTGTTTCCAATAAGTGCTCTGTGCTATAAATAGGTGTTAAAAAAAAGTTTAAAAACACCTTTGGATAAAGATTACTGAGATTACTTTGTTACTTTTTATTTTGTCTATTTGGTTTACATAGTGTCTATTTGTTACACTGTAATTGTTCTTGTTTCCTTTCCTTTCAGGGTTTTTTCTTGTCTGGATCTCCTGTGGACTGAGTAAATTTGGTAAGCATTAAATAGGACCTTTATATATGTTTTTTATATTCAATCTCAGTCCACAGGAGATCCAGACAAGAAGAAACCTGGAAAGGAAGGAAACAAGAGCAATTCAGTGTAACAATGAGACACTATGTAAACCAAATATACAAAGAAAAATACCAAAGTAATCTCAGTAATCTTTATCCAAAGGTGTTTTTAAACTTTTTTAACACATATTTATAGCACAGAGCACTTATTAGAAACAGATTGGTTTAAGTAACACAGCACAAGCACAAACAGAATCACTATTAAACAAAAATGGTCAAAATGAAGACTTTTAACACTATTTAGGGTTTTTAAAAAAATGTTTATGATATAATGTTTTAAAGTTTTTATGCACATTATAATAGACACTTCTATATAGAAATGTTGGAAACAATGAATTTTTTATCACACTATGTTTAACCAATGATTGCATTGTATATTGTAAGCCACACCCCGGAAGGGGAGGGAACACAAGTATTTAATTTTGCACAAAGTGTGTTGTTTTTATGCACCTGAGGAAAGGAAACCCTGAATGTAGTGCACCTAGCATGTCACATAAATAAGTAGAGCTTGAAGAGTGTGGTTTCTCTACCTATATACACACCATAATACTTCTGCTGGTGTTAGAAGTTATACGAAACAGCACCATCAGAAACATCAAACAAGGAGCGCAGGGAACACTACAATATACTTTTATGAGGCCGTACACAGTACAAAATCTTCATACAACAATACAATTTTGCATTACGATGTGGCAAACTATTACACTGGTGTGTTGTGTATGTGAAAATTAATACATTCACAAATTTGGATGTTTACCTAAGCTTTTTCACTCAAATGTCCTATGCCTTTCTGAATGTTTCCAATGAAGTCGATATTATTGGTCTCACGCCGTAAGATCTGTAAGAGGAGAAGGCTGTTCCACTGGGTCTTCACTAAGATGTAGCTCAGATGGTCTTCGGTCTTGTTTGTCAGTGCATAAATATTATCTAACCCCAACCAGTGTTTCCTGTTACAAGAACAATATTATATTATACACAAAATTCAAAAGAACATTTTGACAAATTGCAAGTATATTACTTGTTACTGTATTCCTAGAACAGAAGTTTCTCAAAGGGGACAGTGGGGGCCTTTAAGAGACACCTCTAAGCTCAAAGAAAAAATATTTTATCATCTTAATTTTCATTCTTTACACCTTATTTTGTCATGAGCACACGTTATTCCACTGTATATATTACATGTTTACCTAAGATGTTTCCGACTAAGTTTGTATTCAGCCCAAGTTCTGTCAATTTCAGATCATCCTGTCCATTCCGACTCTGATAGTAGCGTCAGCCTCCATCATCTTTCATTTCACAGAACACCTAAAGATACAGCCAACCAGATACATACTGTAGGTATCGCCGCGAAGGGACTTAAAATCCCTTCCCGACGCCGCTCCTACCCCCGCCCCACACCCCCCCCGCGGCGGCAGCGGCGACCACCCGCCGCCGCCGCCGCTCTCCCAGCAGCCCCTCCCAACCCGTTCCCCGTTCGCGCAATCTCGGAACGGGAGGCTAGGAGGGGCTGCCGGAAGGGGCGCAGCAGGTGGTCGCGAACTCAGACTTTCCAGAAATCTGATTGGTTAATGTAAAGCAAGTATTAAAAATTGACCAATCAGAAACGGATTATGGATTTCTGCAAACCTATATAAGGAGCTTTCCGCCGAGGAACTCAGATGCCATCGCAGCATAGAGTGTGAAGAAAGAGCGGCTGGCAACATCGGCTCCGCTGAGGCCGGCGTGCCAGCGGGCTCACTGTCCGTTTACTTTTTATTTTGTCTATTTGGTTTACATAGTGTCTCTTTGTACACTGTAATTGTTCTTGTTTCCTTTCCTTTCAGGGTTTTTCTTGTCTGGATCTCCTGTGGACTGAGTAAATTTGGTAAGCATTAATAGGACCTTTATATATGTTTTTATATTTCAATCTCAGTCCACAGGAGATCCAGACAAGAAGAAACCTGGAAGGAAAGGAAACAAGAGCATATAAGTGTAACAAATAGCACATGTAAACCAAATATACAAAGAAAAATACCAAGTAATCTCAGTAATCTTTATCCAAAGGTGTTTTAAACTTTTTAACACATATTTATAGCACAGAGCACTTATTAGAAACAGATGGTTTAAGTAACACAGCACAAGCACAAACAGAATCACTATTAAAACAAAAATGGTCAAAATGAAGATCTTTTAACACTATTTAGGGTTTTTAAAAAAATGTTTATGATATAAATGTTTTAAAGTTTTTATGCACATTATAATAGAACACTTCTATATAGAAATGTTGGAAAACAATGAATTTTTATCACACTATGTTTAACCAATGATTGCATTGTATATTGTAAGCCACACCCCGGAAGGGGAGGAGACACAAGTATTTAATTTTGCACAAAGTGTGTTGTTTTTATGCACCTGAGGAAAGGGAAAAACCCTGAAATGTAGTGCACCTAGCATGTCACAATAAAATAAGTAGAGCTTGAAAGAGTGTGTTTCTCTACCTATATACACACCATAAAGTACTTTCTGGTGGTTAGAAGTTATAGCGAAACAGCACCATCAAGAACATCAAACAAGGAGCGCAGGGAACACTACAATATACTTTTATGATGCCGTACACAGTACAAAATCTTCAATACAACAATACAATTTTGCATTACGATGTGGCAAACTATTACACTGGGTGTTGTGTATGTGATATCTCAACAATTACACGAATTTGGGAGTCTGTTACCTCCATTTCCTGAATAGTTTCCAATGGAGAGTCGATAGTTATTGGTCTCACTGCCGATTATAAATGATCTGTAGAGGAGAAGGCTTTTGTTCCACTGAAGTCTTCAACTAAGATGTATAGCTCAGATGGTCTTCGGTCTTGGTTTGTCAGTGCATAAATATTATCTAACCCCAACCAGTGTTCTCCTGTTACAAGAACAATATTATATTATACACAATAATTCAAAAGAACATTTTGACAAATTGCAAGTATATACTTGTTACTGTATTCCTAGAACAGAGTTTCTCAAAGGGCCAGAGGACAGTGGGGGGCCTTTAGAGAGACACCTCTAAGCTCAAGAGAAAAAATATTTATCATCTTAATTTTCATTCTTTCACACTTATTTTGTACTGAGCACAGTTATTCCACTGTATATATTACATGTTCTTACTAAGATGTTTCCGAATCCTAGTTTGTATTCAGCCCAAGTTCTGTCAAATTTCAGATCATCCTGTCCATTCCGACTCTGTATGAGCGTCCAGCCTCCATCATCTTTCATTTCACAGAACACCTAAAGATACAGCCAACAGATACATACTGTATAGTATCGCCGCGAAGGGACTTAAAATCCCTTCCCGACGCCGCTCCTACCCCGCCACACCCCCGCCGGCGGCAGCGGCGACCACCCGCGCCGCCGCCGCTTCCCAGCAGCCCTCCCAACCCGTTCCCCGTTCGCGGCAATCTCGGAACGGGAGGCTAGGAGGGGCTGCCGGGAAGGGGCCGCAGCAGGTGGTCGCGAACTCAGAACTTTCCAGAAATCTGATTGGTTAATGTAAAGCAAGTATTAAAAATGACCAATCAGAAACGGATTATGGATTTCTGCAAACCTATATAAAGAGGAGCTTTCCGCCGAGGAACTCAGATGCCATCGCAGTAGATGGCTGAAGAAAGAAGCGGCTGGCAACATCGGCTCCGCTGAGGCCGGCGGTGCCAGCGGGCTCACTGTCGGCCGCAGTGAGTCTGCCTGGCATCGGCGACCTGGTGGGGTTGGTGTCGCCAGCCCGAAGACGTCGCCCAAGGGCTCTTTTAAGAGCCGCACTGGAGGTCCCGGTTCGAGCTGCGGGTCCCCCGCCAAAGGCATTATTAGTGCCGCAAGGGCACTTGTAAGTGCCGCAAGGGCCCTTACAAGGGCCGGGAGGGGGTCCTGTTTCGAGCTGCGGGACCCCTAAGCCCCAAAGGGCTCTTATAAGAGCCGCAAGGGCATTGTCAGTGCCGCAAGGGCCCTTATAAGGGCCGGGGAGGGGGTCCGGTTCGAGCTGCGGGACCCCTTAAGCCCCAAAAGGTCTTGTCAGAGCCGCAAGGGACTTGTAAGTGCCGCAAGGGCCCTTATAAGGGCCGGGGAGGGGGGGTCCCGTTCGAGCTGCGGGACCCCAAGCCCCAAAAGGCCCTTCTCAGGGCCCCGCTGGAGGGGACCTCCCCCCCCAGCGGCTCCCTCCCGTCCCCTCCCCGGGAGCGGCCGGGCGGGGGGCTTGGAGGGGTTGCCGGGGAGGGGGTGCGCGGCGGGTGGTCGCGACACTGCTGCGGCCCCCTTCCCGGCAGCCCCTCCTAGCCTCCCGTTCCGAGATTGCCGCGAACGGGAACGGGTTGGGAGGGGCTGCTGGGAAGTGGCGCGGGGGGTGGTCGCCGCTGCCGCCGCGGGGGGTTGTGGGCGGGGTGGGCGTGTCTCCTGGGCGGGTGCCTGCCCATCCCCACCGCGGGAGGTTAGTATCGGCTGACTTCGCCTCCTTCAAGGTGGCGAAGTAAAACAGCCGATACTAGCCGAGCGAAACTAGTACCGCCGCTTTATAAATAGAAGCGGCGGTAACAGGTAAGTATCGCGCGAAAGGTTAACGCTTCGTTAACTTTTTGCGGCCGTTTTCGGACCTTTATAAATCGCGGTAAACGCGATTATGCGTTAATGGCCGCGAAAACGGCCGCGAAAAGTTAACAAACCTTATAAATATGCCCCTTAGTGGTTAGCTACTGAAAGAGCTAAACTACAGTGTAACTATGGTCATTGGTACATTGGGTAAATTGACAAGAATTGCTTTCCATAGTATTGAAGATATTAATATTTTATGTGTGATATGGTAGCAGCATCACCAGATCCCCTGCACTTTTGCTTTCTGCTCTGACAAACCCTTTTCCCTGTGTCTACTTCTCCCTCCATTAAAAAAAAAAAAAAAATGTACACATCTTTCACACTCCCAGCTGTGGGCTAGATTTAAGAGAAGAGGATTGAACTGAAAGGTCTATTGCTCAGGTGTTGGGAACATAGACACTAGATGGAGTATCAGACTATGTCACTGTGTAGACTAATGATTTAAACTACAGCTGGGCAGTGTATTTAGTAATAAAGCTAGATTTGGGTAAGAGATTGGCAATCATGTTTTCAGGACCACCATCTTAACTGTCTACACCCAGAGAAATGTACAGCAAAATGATTCCAATGTTTAAAGGGCATCTATACAGAAAAAAAGGTTATTTTAAATTGACCATAACTGGAAACTATAATTCTTCCCAACCACGACTATCATTATTTTGTTGATCTGTCCCCTATTTCCAAATTAAAAACTTCTTATATTTCAGCTGTCAATCAAGTTCCTTGCTCTCAAAAACTATTTTCCTGTGAGTAGTTTTACTGTAGCTGTAATGGTGACAGAGTTTTGACAGTTAGAATGCTGTATGCTGTGTGCAGGCTTGACAGTTGGTTTGTGGGAAAAAAGTCTCAGGGCCCCGCTGGAGGGTGCCCCACCCCTCCCAGTGGGCCCTTCCCTTTCCCTCCCTGCCAGTGGCGGGGCAGGGGGCTTGGAGGGGCTGCTGGGAGGGGGTGAGCGGCGGTTAGTTCGCAACCACCCGCTGCGGCCCCTTCCCGGCAGCCCCTCCTAGTCTCCTGTTCCGAGATTGCCGCGAGCGGGGAGAAGGTTTGGGAGGGGCTGCTGGGAAGCGGCGACGGGTGGTTGCAGCCGCAGCGGGGGGTGAGGGCAGGGTGGACGGGGACTCCGGGGCGGGTGCGACCACCCGCCGTGGGTTGCCTGCCCATCCGCGCCCCAGGGAGGCTAGTATCGGCTGCTTTTGCACCTTCAAGGTGGCGAAGCAAAACAGCCGATACTAGCAGTCCGAAACAGTTACTGCCGCTTTATAAATAGAAGCGGCGGTAACAGGTAAGTATCGGCACGAAGAGTTAACACCTCGTTAACTTTTGCAGCCGTTTTCGGATATTAATAAATTGCGTTAAACCCTGTTAAGGGGTAATATTAAAGGGTATGCAAATACAACCTGTGAGAGACTGTGGCAGATTTAAAGCAATTTTTAGGAGATATGGGTGGTTTAAGGGCAAGTCCAGTGTAAAAAAAACTTTTAGCTATAAATGTAGATCCCTCCCCCCAAGCTAGGTCCTGCATTATCAAAATTTATCACAGGTGCCCTGAAGTTCCTACCTGACCTGCTGGGTTATTCAATAAAAGTTCTTATCGTTAAAAAGGGTGCTATTTTTGCCCAACCAATCAGATGTTAGCTTTCATATGTTAAATAATATCTTATTGGCTGGGGCAAAATAAGCACCATTTTAAATGATAAGAACTTTACTGAATCTCCTGCTGGTTCTTTACACTGGACATGTCCTTTTAATAAAATATCTAGGATACTGTGGCAGAATAAAAGTAATCTTGTGGATCTTGTGGAACACAAACATTCCTGGATTTCCGACGCATGCGATTGCGCATCCGTTTTCTGATTTGTGTTCAAGCATTTTTTTTTTGCACAATCGCATGCATTTTCTTTGAAAATAGCGAAAACGCATGCCAAATGCGAAATAATACACGGAAACGTGACTGCACGCAATCGATCGTATTTATAAAACGGCAATAAAGCGTCCTTGCATTAAACTCAGCCATATAAAAATTGCCAAATCTGAGGTGGCGAAAAGCGTAAGTGGCCATATATCTAGCCTGCCAGTGGGTCCCATGGCAGGTGGAGTTTCTATATTAATAAGGGCCCATGAGAGATGTTGACTATTTTCCGGCATGTACTATGCAATCAAGGAGGGAATGGCTAAAGATAGGATCAGCATGTGCTTTACTACTTTCAGGAATTTTATCTCAGATTCCCTAGCTCTGAATAAGAATAAACGATTTGTACTTTAATCATTTTATAATTAAATAATTAGAAACTTCATGTATAAAATTCTTCCAAGATAAAATAAATTATTGTTCTTATACATTAATGTTCGCTAAAAAATTGCTCCCTTTTGTAGCAATGTGACAGCCAGTACGTGTCTAATCCATGGCTGCTTGGTGGAATTCTATCTCAGCTTCCTCGTGTCTGAATCTAAACAAGACTATTTGATTTAAAAGATTATTTAACAAGAGCCATTTTAATTATAAAGGAAAAAAATCAGATAAAAGACTTTCTTTTCATCAAATTTAAAGGAACACTAACTTAAAAAACTAGTATTTGCCATCCGTTTCTATTATTCACAGGGAGGTGAGAATGCTTTTTCCAACCTCCTGTGAATATAGTTTGCTCGGAGGACCTGGAACTTACCTTACCGCGCTCTCTCGCAAGCCGGTCTGCACAGAACAACTGTTCTGTCCGATCGCGCGCCCTACTTTGTATTGCGCGCATGCGCCTAAGATAGGGCGAGCGGTCGGGACAGAGTGGCCGTCAGTGAAGGAGCGGCTTGCGAGAGGAGCGCTGTATGGTAAGTTCCAAGCCCCCTGAGCAAACTATTATTCACAGGGAGGTAGGAATAAGCTTTCTCACCTCCCTGTGAATAATAGAAACGGATGCCAAATACTTGTTTTTTAAGTTTAATGTTCCTTTAAACAAAGAATTTCCTTTTTCTGTCATACCTATTGTATCAGCCTAATGTCTAAAACCATGCACGCTTGGTGGACATGTCGAACAGGATCCCTTAATTTGTGCTGTGAAACTGTGGAATTATCTGACAGTAAAAAGCTTTCATTTTCATTGACAGGATAATTCCAAAGGCCAATTTCCGATTCATCCTAATGCTGGCCATACTCAATGCGACATTAGATAGTTTAAATGTTTGTCTATAGATGAATGTTTAATTCATTTAATGCCTAAAGCTGGGTCACACATGTCAGATGTTTTCAAATATAAGTATACACAGAGTCCTGAGCGTTTCCCTTTACACAGCATAGTGAGAACGCTTGGGACTGTGTGTTTCCCATGACCGTGGCCCACTGCCCTACAGGGAGCCTAACGCAGCAGAGGAAAATTTCATCTTCCCGAACATCTGCAAGGCGACAGCTATTTCACCTTTTGCCGTGAAAGGTATGGCTGCGGGGATGTTTGGCAGTAGTATCAGTGATGTGTGAATTATTGATTTGCATTAAGTCTGATATCGCAGTGAAAAGAGAAATTGCTATTTATAACGCTATTTAAAATAGGTGAAATTTCACCTTTTTGCCCCTTTTCTGCCTTTTGTTGCAAAATTTTGCAGTTTTACCAGATTTTTTGCGAAACATTGTTAAGGCATTTCTCATAGCATTAGTGAGTTTTACACACTTATCATATTTTTGCTGAAAAAAACATCACATGTGTTAGGCTAATTTTAAATAACAAAGTTAGGTGTTCAGTGTGACACTACTTTGAAAATCCCTCAGGGAGTATTACCTATTTACCGTCATTTGCGCTGTACTTAACTTTTTGCCACGTTTTCAGCATTATTTGCGCTATTTGCCACATCATTTTCGCCTTTGATGAAAATTTGCTTTTTAATAATTATGACGAAAAGAAAAGTTAAACGTTTAAAAAATTGTGGTAAAGTCTGGAGGAAAAGAGAAAAAAAGATGAAATAACACCTGTATATAAATATGTCCCTTAGACCTCCATTTGGCTTTATTTATAACTAAAGAAAACCGTAACCTTAAAAAAGTGATCTTAGGAAAATCGGAAAGTGCAGATCCTATACAGTTAATGCTGGAGAATAGTCTAAGCCCCCCTCGGGTACATATTATATTGAGAAACACTCCACAATGCAGTGACACCTTCCATGGACCATTGGCTAGATAAATGGCCACTTATGCGTTTTCACCACCTCAGACTTGGCGATTTGGCGGAATTTAATGCAAGAAAAACTTTTCACCATTTTATGTATATGTTAAATGGTTACCGCAGCGATGTATGGCAAAATGGCGAAAAGTGTCGGTAATGACTTTTCCACTGTGAAGTCCAAATTTGGCGAAAATGGTGAACGAAAAATTTAAAAAACCTTTAAATATGCCCCATAGAGAGAATAGTGTCATCTAATTGGATAACCGAAAATCATATCAGGAATCATTGTGCCTATAAAATGTGAACTCTCCAAATCCAGTTAATGTGGACAAAGAAGACAATGTTGGTAAAAAGACTGTCTGCTTTCTTTCTGTTATATATAAAATTAAAAAAAAAAAACGTCAGTGTACTTTGTCCAGGAAACCTAGAAAAGTAACACAAATTACATTTACATCTAAACATAAAAAATGAAATTGAACCTCTATGGGGATTTATAAAGGTTCGTTAACTTTTCGCGGCCGAAAACCGTTAACCTTTCGCGGCTATTTATAAAGCGGCGGGGTACTGGTTTTCGCTCGGCTAGTATCGGCTGTTTTACTTCGCCACCTTGAAGGTGGCGAAGTCAGCGATACTAACCTCCCGCGGCGGGGGATGGGCAGGCAAACCGCGGCGGGTGGTGCACCCGCCGCCGCTTCCCAGCAGCCCCTCCCAACCCGTTCCCGCTCGCGGCAATCTCGGAACGGGAGGCTAGGAGGGCTGCCGGGAAGGGGCCGCAGCAGGTGGTCGCGACACCCCCGCGCACCCCCTCCCGGCAACCCCTCCAAGCCCCCCGGCCGCTCCCGGGAGGGGAAGGGAGGGAGCCGCTGGGAGTGGTGGAGGCTCCCTCCAGCGGGGCCCTGAGAAGGGCCTTTTGGGGCTTAGGGGGTCCCGCAGCCTCGAACCGGGACCCCCCCTCCCGGCCTTGTAAGGGCCTTTGCGGCACTTACAAGTGCCCTTGCGGCTCTGACAAGAGCCTTTTGGGGTCTTAAGGGGTCCCGCAGCTCGAACCGGGACCCCCCCCCCTATCAGGGCTTTGCAGCACTTACAAGTGCCCTTGCGGCTCTAACAAGAGCCCTTTGGGGCTTAGGGGTCCCGCAGCTCGAACCGGGACCCCCCCGGCCCTTGTAAGGGCCCTTGCGCACTGACAAGGCCCTTGGCGGGGGTCCCGCAGCTCGAACCGGGACCCCCAGTGTGCGGCTCTTAAAAGAGCCTTGGGCGCGTCTCGGCTGGCGACACCAACCCCACTCAGGTCGCCGATGCCAGGCAGACTCACTGCGGGCCGACAGTGAGCCGCTGGCACCGCCGGCCTCAGCGGAGCCGATGTTGCCAGCCGCTTCTTTTTCAGCCATCTACGCGATGGCATCTGAGAGTTCCGCGGCGGAAAGCTCCTCTTTATATAGGTTTGCAGAAATCCATAATCCGTTTCTGATTTTTAATACTTGCTTTACATTAACCAATCAGATTTCAGAACTTTCCGGCCGGGGCGGGGGGCTTGGAGGGGTTGCCGGGGAGGGGGTGCGCGGCGGGTGGTCGCGACCACCTGCTGCGGCCCCTTCCGGCAGCCCCTCCTAGCCTCCCGTTCGAGATTGCCGCGAGCGGGGAACGGGTTGGGAGGGGCTGCTGGGAAGCGGCGGGGGGGGTCGCCGCCGCCGCGGGGGGTGTGGGCAGGGTGGGCGTATGCCCACCCCCTTAGGAGAGGCATCGGGAAGGGATTTTAAGTCCCTTCGCGGCGATACTATACAGTATCGCCGCGGAAGGGCTTTAAAATTACCGCAGCACATCGCGGCCGCGATACATATCGCAGGAATAGCACTCGCCATTTAAATACGGCGATAGGCCATTTTCGCGGCCCGCGATGTGTGGCGGTAATTTTTGGAGCTATTATCGCTGCTTATAAATATGCCCCTTTGGGTACCTTTTATTTCTGGGACTTTATATTAGCAGGCTACAACTTAGGTAAGTAGAGCAAAATATGTAACAGAGCTATTATAAGGGTATCTCCACCCCTCCCACACATTGTTTTATATTCTGTAAGGAGTCCCCCAAAACCTAGACTTAGTTTAAATTGCAAAAATTGGCCCTACAAGATACTCACCAGCCTTTTTCCCTCGTCATGGCCTCTAATGCTGTTCTTCTGCATACAGCAGCAGAGGGGGCCGGACTGCCAGCCAAGTCAGTGATTGACTGAGCAGAGGGAATTAGGTAAGTATCTTTGGGGAGATTTTTGCAATTTAAACATAGCGTGCATAGTGGGGGGAAGCCCTAAACTGTACACTGGATTTTTTTTTAAATTGCCATTAGTGGAAACTATAATTCATACCAACTATCACGGTACCATTTTTTTTTGATCTGCCCCTATTTTCATTAGATATCAATCAGAAACATCTTACGTTTTAGTATTTCTGTAAGCAGTTTTTTCTGTAGCTGGAATGGTTGACAGTTGGTGTGCTGTATGCTGTATGCAGTTTTGTCGTTGGTATATGGGAAAATAGGTCCGTAATCAGAGCCTGCGCAAAACAAGATTGTATTGAAGGCATGCAGCAACACACACACCTCAGGGTAAGTGCTACTTACATGTATTTATAGATTACGATTGTGCAAATACACTTCAAGGCATGTCCAGCATAAAAAAAACTTTTTACAGTAGTAGAGCACCCCCAAACCCCATAATTGCCAAAGATGCCTCTGAAGGCAGTTAACTAACCCAGTCCCTTGCTGCCTTGATGTCGCCTCCTGCTCCTGTTTCGAGCAAAAACAGGAGCTGCTCTACTTCGTCAAATGGGGTTTTAGGGGGGGGCAGGGATGTTCCTAGGGTTTTTGACACCTGAAACAACTTTTAAATGCCCGTATCGGCAGAGACGGGTGTATCATCAGGGACCATAGGTGTGGCTTGTGGAGATGGGTGTGGTAGGGTGTCTTAGGGCTGATTGTGGCTAGGGTATCTACTACTCTGATGGGATGCAAAAGTTTTTGATACAAAAAATAAAAACCAACCAAAATAGGCAAGTAGAGAAAACAACCCTTGTTATGTGCTAATGGTTCCTCCCTAATAAACACATGGTATATTGGTGTAATGAACGTTATAACTGATGACCATAAACCTAAACCTAGAGATGGCCGAACTTCTAAAGTTCGGTCTGTTTTCGACTTTAGAACTTCAGTAAAAAGTTCTAAACAGTTCAAATTCAGGCCCATTAAAGTCAATAGAGAGTGAGTGATAGTTGTGAAAGTCCGGATGATTTACAGCTAAACAAACATGGTTACTTACTGTTAAATGGCTTGGTATCTGGAACAAATGTTCTGGGAACATATTCACTATCACCAAATTTTTTACAACACTTGTTGTATGCCTGGGGTCTCCGAGATACCTTCAGCGCCTATACCCCAATTCTAAGCCGCTACTTCACCTATAGACAAGCCCCCAATCGTCAGTGAGAACTGTCGCGCCTCCATGTACAATGGTTACCTCCAGGTCTTAGAGCGCAAGGTATAGACGCTGAGGCGGGTATAATCTGGAAAACCGGGAACCCCAATGGAGTGGACAGGAACTGGAAGACAAGAACAGACAAATAATACAAGGATACAATGAGAAGAGCACATGAACAAGAACAATGAGGATGAACAATGAAAGAAAAATGCTAGGCTACAAGATACCAGACTTTGGCTATTTAAGAAATAGCAGGGACCAATAGCTGGCGTCACAAAAACTATAACAGGCAAGGAGGCTGAAATAGACACAGACATGTAGAGAGGTAACCAATGAGGAATGGAGGACAGAAATATGCAGGGATGGCCACATTAAAACTACATAAGCCCCCTCTGTTGAATGAGGAGCCTAATGGAAAGGGAGGAGGTAAGGAGCGGTTTCTGTTCGCGTCCGACACAGCACCAGGTAAGGCGGCTGTGTGCGGAGCGGACGTGGATGCGCTCGCGCACAAAGCTGCCGGACGCAGCCGAGGTGACATCGACCTGCGATCAGGCCGGATTTCTAATACTTTCTCGCTAGGCCAGTGTAACCGAGATGACACCACAACACTCTTCACTTTTGAGTTGTGGAGAAAACTCTCCTAATCGCATGACTCTTGTAAATCTATGATTTACAAAGCCCAGAATGCACAGATGTTCTATGTTTACACTGGAATACCAAAAAAAATAAAATATAGGTAGTGGTTTAATACAATGTTTGATTGTTTTTTCAAAAAAAAAAAATCTTATGTCGAAGGTAAAAAAAAAACCAATCAGATTTCTGGCTCAGTAACCTAAGAAAGATATAAAGATTTTTGATAGGGCCTGCCTCTAAAATAACCATAAATAGAAACTACCCAGCAGCAGTGCAGCAGTTTTAAAACTTCAGGACTAAATATTGAGGATCAAGGCTCGTACACATGATGATGTGCGAACCGAGCCCAACCCCACATTCGCGATGAGAATTTGTTCCGGTGTGTATGCGCTTGGTTTGGGTTATTCGTTGATTCGTCCAGCAGATCAGCGAATGATCCACCGACCGATCGCATAAAATGGATGATTCTCGGCGGATCAGCCGCTCATCGGGGTACGCGGTCGTGTGTCGGGGGGTTGTGGCTCGGCCCACACATCTTGCGTGTCTTACAAACTTAAGGTTCATCAGGGATGAAGGTTAGCTCATGAGTCTACCCCACGCTAGGTGAGGGTGTACTAGACAAACAGCTAACTGTTCTAGACCTATGCCTAAATACTGCAGAACATATCAGTAGAGCTGCTAAGCCAACACTAAAGGTGGCCATACAACTATTACGATCGTAATTACGATCTTTAAAACCGACAACGGATACTTTGATAGACATGATGTACACATGTTAATTGTATGTAGATGTACGTATAAAATTGTTCGACATTCAATTGTTTGTGATTAATGTCGAATGGTCGTCCATTGTGGGTAACATACATTAACATTTAATCGGACTTCAGAAAACACTACAATCATTTTACCAATCGACTTAAAAATAAAACGACTTTTCCGATCGTAATTACGATCGATTTTACGATTTCAATGTCACATGAAGAATGGAAAAGTGTGCAATTTTTGGCCAACGATGGAAATGTCTGATTGTAATCGAATGTAATAAAATCGGCCTAATGTATGGGCCACCCTTTAAGATGCAATTCCGTTATAGTGTCTCCCAAAACAGCTTTAAATCTGATTGGTTAATTAACATCTTGAATCATGAGGGATGTTGAGTATTGGACATTCTATTACCCCAACACTAAGTCTGATTGGTTCAATCCCCACAAATCCAATCAGGTGCAAATTTAAAGTTATGATCAATCAGATTTTTTAAAGCTGTGTTTGGAAGATACTATTAAATTGCAAGATCTCTGGATTGCAAGCTTAGTGTTGGCTTAGCAGCTATACTGATAAGTTGTAGCTCTTGTATTTAGGCATATGGGCTACAAACGCTAGCTGTTTGTCTAAATACACCTGGCTATCTTCAGCCTGGTGACTTAGATCCTCATTAATTGGTGAAGTATTAAACAGCACTGGGGTAGTTCTCTATTTATGTTAGTCTGACGTAGGCGTATCAAAAATTCGTAACGATGACGTCGAGTATAAACCGAGTTTTTCAGCCTGAAACTTGGACTCGGTTGGGATACTCGAGTCACTACGTATCCCTGTAACATTCCTTTGCATTCCGGCAGCAGCGTCCTCTCCATTCTGGCAGCCCCAACGAAACCATGTACTGGGCGCGACCGACGTCACTGCCCGGCCCAAGCGCCGGCGCCTGTTTCATGACATCAGGCCGGCGGCCAGAGACGGGATTGAGCGTGCTGCTGCGGAATTGAGAGGAAGTGCGTGCCGGAATGGAGAGGACGCTGCTGCCGGAATGGGGAAGACACTACCTTCAATGCCAGCAACAGGAAGCCCTTGGATGGAGGTACAAATGAACTCGATGGGAAGGTGGCATCAAGATGTTTGGAAACTACAACCCCAGCATGCTTATTAGTGGGAGTGTTAGTTTCCAATATCTTGAATGCCAAGTTAATACCCTCGGATTTATAACTCGAGTCCAACAACTTTATTAGATTTTTTAGCTGAAAATGGGGTACCCTCGGTTTATACTCGGGTCGGTTGTGTACTTAACCAAGTATATCGTCCTCTTTTAAATTACTGAGCCAGAAAGTTGGTGTTTTGTTTTTTCTGGTCAAAAACTTCTAACATTAGAGTCCTAAAAATATTTTTTAGAATGAACAAGTACGCAAATATATTTGGCATAACACTCCCTATATTTATGATAATATATTCATGTATAAACAAACAGCAAGTGTAATGCAAGCACTACCATTAGTGAACAAAATTGCAGGTTGTGCATGCACAGGTGAGGATCACTCTGTATTCCTCCAAAGATATAAAAAAGAGACACAAGTTTGTGAGCATCGTAGAATGTTTATTTCCTGTAAATCATCATATAAAGATAAAAGGCGACGTTTCGATACATCCATTACTTTCTCAAGCCATATTAGAATTGGCTGAGAAAAGGTAATGGATGTTACCGAACGTTGCCTTTTATCTTTTATGATGATTTACAAGAAATCAATGTTCTACGAGTGCTGCAGCACAAACTTGTTCTCTTTTCAATTAGGTATGTAACATATACAGCTTTTATTCATCTCGGCTTTGAAAATAAGATTTACAAGGAATGCAAGTGAGTTAGGGAGAGTTTTCCCCCACCACTCCTGCTCATTGTGCCAAATAAGGGGAAAAGAGGACTTCTGGGGAACATAATGGGGAGGTAAGTAGAGTTTTGGGGGCTTTCTAAAGATAAAAATATAGAGCGGTTGGGGGCTGGGAGCCCAGGGGGAATCTTATATCAAAAAACTTTATTTAGGGTGACATACTCCTATTAAAGTAAAGTACAGAAAGTACTTGCTTTTACACTTTGATTTTTGTTTGCAGTATGATTTGAAAGTTTTGACTTATGTGCGGTCCTGCAACAAAAGAGTTATAGGTACATAACATAGAACTCTTTAGTTACCGCCATTCCAGGGGATTATCCATATCCATTCACTTTCTGTATAATAAGGTATCAGATTGGTTTTTCTGACTATGCCAGGCTTCTGAGCCAGGGAGTTCCCAAAATGCAGCCCTTTGAAAACTACAACTACAGCAGTTTGTAGGTTTCCAACATCGGAAGGCCGCCAGGTTGGACATCCCTGCTCTGGCAATAGAGCAATAAATTGTTAGTGGATTTATATTTAGTTATCAGATCATCTCATAATTGGGGACATTATAATTAATGGTAAGTAGTAAACAGTCTGGTTATTATAACCTATTATGATTTACTATATTGCCAGTGATTCTGACAGCCTTGCTGTATGATTTCAATGTATCAACCCTAACTGCCCTTTACTGTATGTGAGTTGCTTGCAGAGAATAGTGGAACTAGTAGTTGAATACTATTATGTATAGGCTTGCTGACAATTTGTAGGGTATTTGCTAATGTAAAGAAATTCAGGTTCTGCAAACAAAATTCTATTGAGCATTTATTGGTATATATAACATGTATGTGCTTTATGTTTATGGACTACTAGCACAATGACATCATAGATTAATAAATCTAGGAGCCAAAAGACTATTCATTTTCTGCGATTTAACTAACAAGCCAGCCGACTTACTTGCAAATCTCATACCTAAAATACAAAGGCTAAGCTCGCTGTTTGACTGCTGTATAGAAACGGAGCTTCTCTGAGAATTTCATGAGTTTTTAGTATCTCAAACACACCACAAATCTGATTGGTCACGATCCAAATCTTAAATCTGATTGGTCACGATCAAATCTTAATCTGCTTGGCTATTGGTCTTATTGCCCGAATCATATGTTGGGGGTAGGCTTTGATGTTAAGGCGGGACAGTGTTAAACATGGTCCAGGAGGCCTCAGCAGTCCTAATTTGTTTGTCTTTTTAGTACTATAGGTATAGGCTGACGAAACTGTTGGTGGACTGGAGGGCTGACTTAACCACTGATTGGGGACTGGTGCGGAATGCATATTACAGGAAGATGGGATTTTTTTTAACTGCCTTTCAAGTGGTTCGCAGGGCCGCCCTGAGCAAATGTTTCAGCTTGCTTCATGGTAGGGGCATCCCTGGGGGGGGGTTTGGGGGTGGGGCGATACTGACTGTAAAAAGTGATCTCCAGATCATCCTGACAACTGCCTCGTTTCAGTTGGAGCTTTAGATAAAAAAAGCTAGAAAAAAAATGGATTTTGACCGAGATCCGGATTATTCTCGGCCGCAGTGAGTCTGCCTGGCATCGGCGACCTGAGTGGGGTTGGTGTCGCCAGCCCGAAGACGTCGCGTCGGATCAAGACGCCGGCAACATCGGCCTCGTTGAGGTCGCCGGCGCCCGCCGGGGGTACCCCTGGCGGCCGCAGGGGTACCTCTCGGGGGTCGGCGGCCTCGGCGGAGCTGGTGTCGCCGGGACTGGAAGAAAGAAGACGTCGCCCAAGGGCTCTTTTAAGAGCCGCACTGGGGGTCCCGGTTCAGCTGCGGGACCCCCGCCAAAGGCACTTGTCAGTGCCGCAAGGGCCCTTGTAAGGGCCGGGGAGGGGGGTCCCGGTTCGAGCTGCGGGACCCCCTAAGCCCCAAAAGGCCCTTCTCAGGGCCCCGCTGGAGGGAGCCTCCACCCCCCCAGCGGCTCCCTCCCGTCCCCTCCCCGGGAGCGGCCGGGGCGGGGGGCTTGGAGGGGTTGCCGGGGAGGGGGTGCGCGGCGGGTGGTCGCGACCACCTGCTGCGGCCCCTTCCCGGCAGCCCCTCCTAGCCTCCCGTTCCGAGATTGCCGCGAACGGGGAACGGGTTGGGAGGGGCTGCTGGGAAGTGGCGGCGGCGGGTGGTCGCCGCTGCCGCCGCGGGGGGTGTGGGCGGGGTGGGCGTGTCTCCTGGGGCGGGTGCCTGCCCATCCCCACCGCGGGAGGTTAGTATCGGCTGACTTCGCCTCCTTCAAGGTGGCGAAGTAAAACAGCCGATACTAGCCGAGCGAAACTAGTACCGCCGCTTTATAAATAGAAGCGGCGGTAACAGGTAAGTATCGGCGCGAAAGGTTAACGCTTCGTTAACTTTTTGCGGCCGTTTTCGGACCTTTATAAATCGCGGTAAACGCGATTTATGCGTTAATGGCCGCGAAAACGGCCGCGAAAAGTTAACAAACCTTTATAAATATGCCCCTTAGTGTTTAGCTACTGAAAGAGCTAAACTACAGTGTAACTATGGTCATTGGTACATTGGGTAAATTGACAAGAATTGCTTTCCATAGTATTGAAGATATTAATATTTTTATGTGTGATATGGTAGCAGCATCACCAGATCCCCTGCACTTCTGCTTTCTGCTCTGACAAACCCTTTTCCCTGTGTCTACTTCTCCTCCATTAAAAAAAAAAAGAAAAAAATGTACACATCTTTCACACTCCCAGCTGTGGGCTAGATTTAAGAGAAGAGGATTGAACTGAAAGGTCTATTGCTCAGGTGTTGGGAACATAGACACTAGATGGAGTATCAGACTAATGTCACTGTGTAGACTAATGATTTAAACTACAGCTGGGCAGTGTATTTAGTAATAAAGCTAGATTTGGGTAAGAGATTGGCAATCATGTTTTCAGGACCACCATCTTAACTGTTCTACACCCAGAGAAATGTACAGCAAAATGATTCCAATGTTTAAAGGGCATCTATACAGAAAAATAGGTTATTTTAAATTGACCATAACTGGAAACTATAATTCTTCCCAACCACGACTATCATTATTTTGTTGATCTGTCCCCTATTTCCAAATTAAAAACTTCTTATATTTCAGCTGTCAATCAAGTTCCTTGCTCTCAAAAACTATTTTCCTGTGAGTAGTTTTACTGTAGCTGTAATGGTGACAGAGTTTTGACAGTTAGAATGCTGTATGCTGTGTGCAGGCTTGACAGTTGGTTTGTGGGGAAAAAAGTCTCAGGGCCCCGCTGGAGGGTGCCTCCACCCCTCCCAGTGGGCCCTTCCCTTTCCCTCCCTGCCAGTGGCGGGGCAGGGGGCTTGGAGGGGCTGCTGGGGAGGGGGTGAGCGGCGGTTAGTCGCAACCACCCGCTGCGGCCCCTTCCCGGCAGCCCCTCCTAGTCTCCTGTTCCGAGATTGCCGCGAGCGGGGAAGAGTTTGGGAGGGGCTGCTGGGAAGCGGCGACGGGTGGTTGCAGCCGCAGCGGGGGGTGAGGGCAGGGTGGACGGGACTCCCGGGGCGGGTGCGACCACCCGCCGTGGGTTGCCTGCCCATCCGCGCCACAGGGAGGCTAGTATCGGCTGCTTTTGCCACCTTCAAGGTGGCGAAGCAAAACAGCCGATACTAGCAGTCCGAAACAGTTACTGCCGCTTTATAAATAGAAGCGGCGGTAACAGGTAAGTATCGGCACGAAGAGTTAACACCTCGTTAACTTTTGCAGCCGTTTTCGGATATTAATAAATTGCGTTAAACCCTGTTAAAGGGGTAATATTAAAGGGTATGCAAATACAACCTGTGAGAGACTGTGGCAGATTTAAAGCAATTTTTAGGAGATATGGGTGGTTTAAAGGGCAAGTCCAGTGTAAAAAAAACTTTTAGCTATAAATGTAGATCCCCTCCCCCCAAGCTAGGTCCTGCATTATCAAAATTTATCACAGGTGCCCTGAAGTTCCTTACCTGACCTGCTGGGTTATTCAATAAAAGTTCTTATCGTTAAAAAGGGTGCTATTTTTGCCCCAACCAATCAGATGTTAGCTTTCATATGTTAAATAATATCTTATTGGCTGGGGCAAAATAAGCACCATTTTAAATGATAAGAACTTTTACTGAATCTCCCTGCTGGTTCCTTTACACTGGACATGTCCTTTTAATAAAATATCTAGGATACTGTGGCAGAATAAAAGTAATCTTGTGGATCTTGTGGAACACAAACATTCCTGCGATTTCCGATGCGCATGCGATTGCGCATCCGTTTTCTGATTTGTGTTCAAGCATTTTTTTTTTGCACAATCGCATGCATTTTCTCTTTGAAAATAGCGAAAACGCATGCCCAAATGCGAAATAATACACGGAAATCGTGCACGCAATCGATCGTATTTATAAAACGGCAATAAATGCGTCCTTGCATTAAACTCAGCCATATAAAATTGCCAAATCTGAGGTGGCGAAAATGCGTAAGTGCCCATATATCTAGCCTGCCAGTGGGTCCATGGCAGGTGGAGTTTCTTAATATTAATAAGGGCCCATGAGAGATGTTAGACTATTTTCCGGCATGTACTATGCAATCAAGGAGGGAATGGCTAAAGATAGGATCAGCATGTGCTTTACTACTTTCAGGAATTTTATCTCAGATTCCCTAGCTCTGAATAAGAATAAAACGATTTGTACTTTACATCATTTTATAATTAAATAATTAGAAACTTCATGTATAAAATTCTTCCAAGATAAAATAAATTATTGTTCTTTATACATTAATGTTCGCTAAAAATTGCTCCCTTTTGTAGCAATGTGACAGCCAGTACGTGTCTAAATCCATGCGCTGCTTGGTGGAATTCTATCTCAGCTTCCTCGTGTCTGAATCTAAACAAGACTATTTGATCTTTAAAAGATTATTTAACAATGAGCCATTTTAATTTATAAAGGAAAAAAATCAGATAAAAGACTTTCTTTTCATCAAATTTAAAGGAACACTAAACTTAAAAAAACTAGTATTTGCCATCCGTTTCTATTATTCACAGGGAGGTGAGAATGCTTTTTCCAACCTCCCTGTGAATAATAGTTTGCTCGGAGGACCTGGAACTTACCTTACCGCGCTCCTCTCGCAAGCCGGTCCTGCACAGAACAACTGTTCTGTCCCGATCGCGCGCCCTATCTTTTGTATTGCCGCGCATGCGCCTAAGATAGGGCGAGCGGTCGGGACAGAGTGGCAGTCAGTGAAGGAGCGGCTTGCGAGAGGAGCGCTGTATGGTAAGTTCCAAGCCCCCTGAGCAAACTATTATTCACAGGGAGGTAGGAATAAGCTTTCTCACCTCCCTGTGAATAATAGAAACGGATGCCAAATACTTGTTTTTTAAGTTTAATGTTCCTTTAAACAAAGACTTTCCTTTTTCTGTCATACCTATTGTATCAGCCTAATGTCTAAAACCATGCACTGCTTGGTGGACATGTCGAACAGGATCCCTTAATTTGTGCTGTGAAACTGTGGAATTATCTGACAGTAAAAAGCTTTCATTTTCATTGTACAGGATAATTCCAAAGGCCAATTTCCGATTCATCCTAATGCTGGCCATACTCAATGCAGACATTAGATAGTTTAAATGTTTGTCTATAGATGAATGTTTAATTCATTTAATGCCTAAAGCTGGGTACACACATGTCAGATGTTTCAAATATAAGTATACACAGAGTCCTGAGCGTTCTCCCTTTACACAGCATAGTGAGAACGCTTGGGACTGTGTGTTTCCCATGACCGTGGCCCACTGCCCTACAGGGAGCCTAACGCAGCAGAGGAAAATTTTCATCTTTCCCGAACATCTGCAAGGCCGACAGCTATTTCACCTTTTGCCGTGAAAGGTATGGCTGCGGGGATGTTTGGCAGTAGTATCAGTGATGTGAACTTATTGATTTGCATTAAGTCTGATATCGCAGTGAAAAGAGAAATTGCTATTTATAACGCTATTTATAAATAGGTGAAATTTCACCTTTTTGCCCCTTTTCTGCCTTTTGTTGCAAAATTTTGCAGTTTTACCAGATTTTTTGCGAAACATTGTTAAGGCATTTCTCATAGCATTAGTGAGTTTTACACACTTTATCATATTTTTGCTGAAAAAAACATCACATGTGTTAGGCTAATTTTAAATAACAAAGTTAGGTGTTCAGTGTGACACTACTTTGAAAATCCCTCAGGGAGTATTACCTATTTACCGTCATTTGCGCTGTACTTAACTTTTTGCCACGTTTTCAGCATTATTTGCGCTATTTGCCACATCATTTTCGCCTTTGATGAAAATTTGCTTTTTAATAATTATGACGAAAAGAAAAGTTAAACGTTTAAAAAATTGTGGTAAAGTCTGGAGGAAAAAAAAGATGAAAATAACACCTGTATATAAATATGTCCCTTAGACCTCCATTTGGCTTTATTTATAACTAAAGAAAACCGTAACCTTAAAAAAGTGATCTTAGGAAAATCGGAAAGTGCAGATCCTATTACAGTTAATGCTGGAGAATAGTCTAAGCCCCCCTCGGGTACATATTAGTATTGAGAAACACTCCACAATGCAGTGACACCTTCCATGGACCCATTGGCTAGATAAATGGCCACTTATGCGTTTTCACCACCTCAGACTTGGCGATTTGGCGGAATTTAATGCAAGAAAACACTTTTCACCATTTTATGTATATGATAAAATGGTTACCGCAGCGATGTATGGCAAAATGGCGAAAAGTGTCGGTAATGACTTTTCCCCACTGTGAAGTCCAAATTTGGCGAAAATGGTGAACGAAAAATTTAAAAAACCTTTATAAATATGCCCCATAGAGAGCATAGTGTCATCTAATTGGATAACCGAAAATCATATCAGGAATCATGTGCCTATAAAATGTGAACTCTCCAAATCCAGTTAATGTGGACAAAGAAGACAATGTTGGTAAAAAGACTTGTCTGCTTTCTTTCTGTTATATATAAAATTAAAAAAAAAAAACGTCAGTGTACTTTGTCCAGGAAACCTAGAAAAAGTAACACAAATTACATTTACATCTAAACATAAAAATGAAATTGAACCTCTATGGGGCATATTTATAAAGGTTCGTTAACTTTTCGCGGCCGAAAACCGTTAACCTTTCGCGGCTATTTATAAAGCGGCGGTACTGGTTTTCGCTCGGCTAGTATCGGCTGTTTTACTTCGCCACCTTGAAGGTGGCGAAGTCAGCCGATACTAACCTCCCGCGGCGGGGATGGGCAGGCAACCCGCGGCGGGTGGTCGCACCCGCCGCCGCTTCCCAGCAGCCCCTCCCAACCCGTTCCCCGCTCGCGGCAATCTCGGAACGGGAGGCTAGGAGGGGCTGCCGGGAAGGGGCCGCAGCAGGTGGTCGCGACCACCCGCCGCGCACCCCCTCCCCGGCAACCCCTCCAAGCCCCCCGGCCGCTCCCGGGGAGGGGAAGGGAGGGAGCCGCTGGGAGTGGTGGAGGCTCCCTCCAGCGGGGCCCTGAGAAGGGCCTTTTGGGGCTTAGGGGGTCCCGCAGCTCGAACCGGGACCCCCCCTCCCCGGCCCTTGTAAGGGCCTTTGCGGCACTTACAAGTGCCCTTGCGGCTCTGACAAGAGCCCTTTGGGGCTTAGGGGTCCCGCAGCTCGAACCGGGACCCCCTCCCCGGCCCTTGTAAGGGCCCTTGCGGCACTGACAAGTGCCCTTGGCGGGGGTCCCGCAGCTCGAACCGGGACCCCCAGTGTGCGGCTCTTAAAAGAGCCCTTGGGCGACGTCTTCGGGCTGGCGACACCAACCCCACTCAGGTCGCCGATGCCAGGCAGACTCACTGCGGCCGACAGTGAGCCCGCTGGCACCGCCGGCCTCAGCGGAGCCGATGTTGCCAGCCGCTTCTTTCTTCAGCCATCTACTGCGATGGCATCTGAGTTCCGCGGCGGAAAGCTCCTCTTTATATAGGTTTGCAGAAATCCATAATCCGTTTCTGATTGGTCAATTTTTTAATACTTGCTTTACATTAACCAATCAGATTTCTGGAAAGTTCTGAGTTCGCGACCACCTGCTGCGGCCCCTTCCCGGCAGCCCCTCCTAGCCTCCCGTTCCGAGATTGCCGCGAACGGGGAACGGGTTGGGAGGGGCTGCTGGGAAGCGGCGGCGGCGGCGGGTGGTCGCCGCTGCCGCCGCGGGGGGGGTGTGGGCGGGGTAGGAGCGGCGTCGGGAAGGGATTTTAAGTCCCTTCGCGGCGATACTATACAGTATGTATCTGGTTGGCTGTATCTTTAGGTGTTCTGTGAAATGAAAGATGATGGAGGCTGGACGCTCATACAGAGTCGGAATGGACAGGATGATCTGAAATTTGACAGAACTTGGGCTGAATACAAACTAGGATTCGGAAACATCTTAGGTAAGAACATGTAATATATACAGTGGAATAACTGTGCTCAGTACAAAATAAGTGTGAAAGAATGAAAATTAAGATGATAAAATATTTTTTCTCTTGAGCTTAGAGGTGTCTCTCTAAAGGCCCCCCACTGTCCTCTGGCCCTTTGAGAAACTCTGTTCTAGGAATACAGTAACAAGTAATATACTTGCAATTTGTCAAAATGTTCTTTTGAATTATTGTGTATAATATAATATTGTTCTTGTAACAGGAGAACACTGGTTGGGGTTAGATAATATTTATGCACTGACAAACCAAGACCGAAGACCATCTGAGCTATACATCTTAGTTGAAGACTTCAGTGGAACAAAAGCCTTCTCCTCTTACAGATCATTTATAATCGGCAGTGAGACCAATAACTATCGACTCTCCATTGGAAACTATTCAGGAAATGGAGGTAACATCCCAAATTCGTGTAATTGTATGAGATATCACATACACAACACACCAGTGTAATAGTTTGCCACATCGTAATGCAAAATTGTATTGTTGTATTGAAGATTTTGTACTGTGTACGGCATCATAAAAGTATATTGTAGTGTTCCCTGCGCTCCTTGTTTGATGTTCTTGATGGTGCTGTTTCGCTATAACTTCTAACCACCAGCAGAAGTACTTTATGGTGTGTATATAGGTAGAGAAACACACTCTTTCAAGCTCTACTTATTTTATTGTGACATGCTAGTGTGCACTACATTTCAGGGTTTTTCCCTTTCCTCAGGTGCATAAAAACAACACACTTTGTGCAAAATTAAATACTTGTGTCTCCTCCCCTTCCGGGGTGTGGCTTACAATATACAATGCAATCATTGGTTAAACATAGTGTGATAAAAATTCATTGTTTTCCAACATTTCTATATAGAAGTGTTCTATTATAATGTGCATAAAAACTTTAAAACATTTATATCATAAACATTTTTTTAAAAACCCTAAATAGTGTTAAAAGATCTTCATTTTGACCATTTTTGTTTTAATAGTGATTCTGTTTGTGCTTGTGCTGTGTTACTTAAACCAATCTGTTTCTAATAAGTGCTCTGTGCTATAAATATGTGTTAAAAAAGTTTAAAAACACCTTTGGATAAAGATTACTGAGATTACTTTGCCCTTCCCGGCAGCCCCTCCTAGCCTCCCGTTCCGAGATTGCCGCGAGCGGGGAACGGGTTGGGAGGGGCTGCTGGGAAGCGGCGGCGGGGGGTCGCCGCCGCCGCGGGGGGTGTGGGCAGGGTGGGCGTATGCCCCACCCCCTTAGGAGAGGCATCGGGAAGGGATTTTAAGTCCCTTCGCGGCGATACTATACAGTATCGCCGCGAAGGGGCTTAAAATTACCGCAGCACATCGCGGCCGCGATACATATCGCAGGAATAGCACTCGCCATTATAAATACGGCGATAGCGCCATTTTCGCGGCCGCGATGTGTGGCGGTAATTTTTTGGAGCTATTATCGCTGCTTTATAAATATGCCCCTTTGGGTACCTTTTATTTCTGGGACTTTATATTTAGCAGGCTACAACTTAGGTAAGTAGAGCAAAATATGTAACAGAGCTATTATTAAAGGGTATCTCCACCCCTCCCACACATTGTTTTATATTCTGTAAGGAGTCCCCCAAAACCTAGACTTAGTTTTAAATTGCAAAAATTGGCCCTACAAGATACTCACCAGCCTTTTTCCCTCGTCCATGGCCTCTAATGCTGTTCTTCTGCATACAGCAGCAGAGGGGGCCGGACTGCCAGCCAAGTCAGTGATTGACTGAGCAGAGGGAATTAGGTAAGTATCTTTTGGGGAGATTTTTGCAATTTAAACATAGCGTGCATAGTGGGGGGAAGCCCTTAACTGTACACTGGATTTTTTTTTTTAAATTGCCCATTAGTGGAAACTATAATTCATACCAACTATCACGGTACCATTTTTTTTATTGATCTGCCCCCTATTTCATTAGATATCCAATCAGAAACATCTTACGTTTTAGTATTTCTGTAAGCAGTTTTTCTGTAGCTGGAATGGTTTGACAGTTGGTGTGCTGTATGCTGTATGCAGTTTTGTCAGTTGGTATATGGGAAAATAGGTCCGTAATCAGAGCCTGCGCAAAACAAGTATTGTATTGAAGGCATGCAGCAACACACACACCTCAGGGTAAGTGCTACTTACATGTATTTATAGATTACGATGGTGCAAATACACTTCAAGGGCATGTCCAGCATAAAAAAAACTTTTTACAGTCATGTAGAGCACCCCCAAACCCCATAATTGCCAAAGATGCCTCTGAAGGCAGTTAACTAACCCAGTCCCTTGCTGCCTTGATGTCGCCTCCTGCTCCTGTTTCGAGCAAAAACAGGAGCTGCTCTACTTCGTCAAATGGGGTTTTAGGGGGGGGCAGGGATGTTCCTAGGGTTTTTGACACCTGAAACAACTTTTAAATGCCGCCTATCGGCAGACGGGTGTATCATCAGGGACCATAGGTGTGGCTTGTGGAGATGGGTGTGGTAGGCTGACTAACACTGATTGGTGGACTGGAGGGCTGACTTAACACTGATTGGTGGACTGGTGCTGAAATGCAGTATTACAGGAAGAGGGATTTTTTTTAACTGCCTTTCAAGTGTTTCGCAGGGGCACGCCCTGAGCAAATGTTTCAGCTTGCTTCATGGTAGGGGCATCCCTGGGGGGGGGTTTGGGGGTGCGCTACATGACTGTAAAAAGTTGATCTCCAGATCATCTGACCACTGCCTTCGTTTAGAGTTGGAGCATGCTAGATAAAAAAAGCTAGAAAAAAATGGATTTTTACCCTAGATACGAGATATACTCTGGGCATGAACTCTGTATTTGATGTCAATTGTTATATTGGGTGAGATATACTCATAGTTTAATTCCAGCATATTATGTAACCATTATAATTCAATTATTACCTTATGTTATTAGGACTTCATTCATTAGTGTTTATAATATATACATTCAGCTACAATTAGGTACATTGTTATTATGTGTTAATCTATTTATCATATATAATGAGTTTTTAGGCAATTTTATAATATGTATGTAGCTTAACATTAGAGAGATTTTATCTGCCATCACAAGTATAATTTAGATGGATACTTGCATTGTAACTATGTATATATGAATCAGCATATGATACAATTATGTTGGTTATGTTATCAGTACTTAATCAATGTATGTTAACTTGTGTATATATATATATATATATATATATATATATATATATATATATATATATATATGACTCTGAATGCTTAGCTATTCAGGATATGCTATTTAGCTATGACGAATATGTTAACTCTGCAGTGGGACAACATGTTGTTCGGAGCATGTAGGGGTTTACTATAGCGATAATCACATGTGTGGAGCACTAGGAAGTGATAGGTGTATTTAAGGGGTGTTTACACAGGAGGGATTGTGCCTATGATTAAGGACTGGCAGGTCCAAAATGCGTTGGGCGTGATTCAATAAACTTGATGAATTGAAATATTTTCAGCCTCGTTTTCCTTGTCCCGGTGAAATTGGATGGTGCGGAACCTACTTCTACTGTGCTGATTTTGGAGCATGCTCACTGCTGACTTTACTGCTGGAAAATTCTAATTAACATACCAGAAATGCAAAATCAACTAAATTGTTAGTGGATATATATTTAGTTATCATATCATCTCATGATTGGGGACACTTATAATTAATGTAAGTAACAGGACTGCGTTAATTGCAACCTGATTATATATATATTGCAGCGATTCTGACAGCCTTGCTGCATGATTTCAATGTACAACCCCTAACTGCCCTTTGCAAGTGCTTGTCAGAGAATGGTGGAACTAGTAGTGCAACTACATATATATTGCTTGCTCACAATTCTGTAGGCTATTTGGCTAAAGTAAAGCAAATTCAGGTTCTGCAAACAAAGATCTATTTTTATAATTTCTTGGTTATATCAATATGTATGTGCTGTTTATGGATTGCTACACAAAGACACCATCGGTAATAAATCTAGGAGCCAAAAATTATTCATTATTACAGCTCAACTAAACAGCCAGCCACTTACTTGCAAATCTCTAACCTAAATAAAAAGGTAAGACCTGCTAGTTTGACTGCAGATAAGAAACTGAGCTTCTCTGAGGATTTCATGAAGTTTTATAGTGTGTCATATATACCCCCCCCCCAAATCTGATTGGTCAAGATCAAATCTTAAATCTGATTGGCTCTTGTATGATTGACCAATCATATGTTACAAAGTAACAAGTAACAAAAATACCATTTTCTTTTTATTGCGGTGACACTTTAATATTTTGAGACAGCAATCAAATGGCAAAATAGTACCATGGATATAGACAATGACAACTGTTCTCCATGTCTGATGGGTGATGTCAGGTACATGAGCTGTAGCCGCAATCACTTTTATTCTGGATAGTGGTTCAACTGCTGTGGAAATGCAAATCTGAATGGTGATTTGCACCCTATAGGAGACAATATGTTCTGGGCTTCTTCAGTATATTGGGGACATTTAAACCCAATAAATCCAAGATATATAGCAAGATGTACATCAGAAACTATAAACCATCACATTCCTTTATCAGTCACTGTATTTATTGCACCCATTGTTTTATGGCAAAATCTGCAACATTTTTCTACTAATGGATTTCCAATGTATTAAAAATGGAATCTCTGGTATAAAACTTGCTGTTTTCGTGGGATGTTGGATGTAGAGGTTCCATTTCAATCCAGTAGATTGGACATTCTGGATCTAAAACTGTATCAAATACACTAAGCTGAGCTTATAACTTTTGGTTTTATTGTTTAGGTATTATTGAATGTATTTATATTTTTTATCATTGGTGCTTTGAAATATCATTTGTTTCTAATAAACTGAGCATTAAAGCACAGTAATGCTCACCTATTCCTCGATCTATAGCTGCATAGTACCCAGGGTGAAGACCTAAATTGCTCCTCACCCTGTGTACTTTCTTAATAAAGTCTCCATTGGCTGTCCAATTTGTCCGATCTCTCTTCCACTGTCAATGACAGTCCACAGTTTTAAACAATGGGAAGACAAACCTCCTTGCAGAGCGTGTCTTCCCATTGGCTGCATCGCAATCCATCACTTACAGGGAAAGGAGCTTAAAAAACCTTAGAGGGCATGTCCATCCCCAAAACTAAAATGTCCCTCATTCCTGGCCCCACTGTGTAGCTGTAGTGTAAAAAAAATCCTTACCTTTCTCCTCTGCTCCTTTTGGTTGTCCTGCAGTGCTTGCTGATAGTCCAGGAAACTGAAGAGTAAGAGCCTTCCTGTGTGTCATCTGGTATCTGCCCATTTCCTGTCCTCCTGTCCCCTACACTATAGAAAAATGTATATTTCTGTTTATTCCCTTTCAGCATTACTTTGTCAAACTGTAAAATGAAAACTATGTCTAAATTATTCTTGGACTGCAGATTTAACAAATGTTCTTTAGTAAAAGCAATAAAACAAACTAAATGATTAAACTAGATTTACTAATAATCACACTGACAGTTGACAGTCTGATACAATGAAGAATACAGAGAGCACATTCCTGCACGTTTCTTAATTGTGTGGGCCAGTAAACTTTCAGTGTGTATAAAATACATTTTTGTTGGTGTCAGAGAAACTTTGTTAAACAATAAATCTGGTTAGTTTATTTTACTTTTTTGCTTTAATATAACCAAAACTCAACATTGATATAAAAATATAAATGAATGGAGACTGCAGCTGGATGCTGGAACTTAAAGCAGGGAACTGGATATTGGTACTGAAAGCTAAATACTTAAATGGGTAATTGGTTAGTGGAACGGGTAGCTGGATACTTGAATGGGTAGCTGGATACTGGAACGGGTAGCTGCATACTGGAACTGGGGGCTGGATACTGGAAGCTGGATATTAGTACTGGTAGCTGGATACTGGAACTAGTAGCTGATCACAGAAATTGGCAGCTGGACACTGGATCTGGAAACTGGCAGCTGTACACCAGATCTGGAAACTGGACACTGGAACTGGTAGCTGGATACAGGAGTATGAAAAGGGAAAGGGGCTCAAAGGTTTAGGAACGCAGGGTGAAGCAGGGGAGCAAGGGGTAGCGGAGTTACAGTCAGGCACCGGAGGAAGGGGGTTGCAGGATTTTTTAACCTTCACGCTTCACCTTCACCAACACACTGATGTCATTGCACTACTGGGGCCTTACGCATCTGACCTCACCACGCTGGGCCAGGGCCACTAGAGATAGTAACAGAAGGAAAGTTCATTAACCTGTCCAATATAAAAGCCTTTGTCCTACAGCCTTGTGCCCTCTATGGCATTATACCATATATAATAAGTGACCCAAATTATGACAGTAGTAGCAGTGGAATATTTCTATATAAATATCACTCAGGTTCATAGCTGAGGGTGAGACTATCTTTTAAAATGGTAGGGTAAAGCATAAATAACAGTATGTTATTAATCACTTCAGTTCTAGCCATTCATCAAATACATTAAAGGGCATGTCCACCCCCCCAACAAACAATCCCCCCCCCCACTAATGACCCCACTATGTAGTGTAATAAATCCTTACCTCACATCCCAGCTCCATATGGTTCTCCTGTAGTCCCCCCCCAAACCCCCCCCTCAAAGTCCCAAAAACTGCCCACCAGGAGGATAGCAGAGTCCATATAGGACTCTGCCTCCTGTCTCGCCTCCCTTGGCCATGTATTAGTATTTCTTCCCCCAGCCCCAACCGCTAAAAAACATTTTTAAGAAAGTCCCCCGAACTCTTCTTACCTTCCCTCTCTCCCCTGGCATTCTGAGAAGCCGGCAGCCGCGTCCGTGATTGACTGCCTCTCAGCCAATCACGGACGCGGCTGCCAGTCCCGCCCCCTGCTTGCAGTGTCTTGCAAGCAGAAGGCCGGGCAGTGCGTCGGAGGAGAAAGGGAAGGTAAGTAAAGATCGGGGCACTTTCGTTAAATTATTTTATAGCGGTTGGGGCTGAGGGAAGGCATACTATCATATCTGGAAAATCTTTTAAAAGGGTGGACATGCCCTTTAAATATGGACAGCAAATTTCTATGACTCACAGCAAAGAAAATGAGCTGTTCCTATTCCAATGTACTGGACGAGGGGGGGGTGGGGGGTGGCTGATATTAATGGGAGCAACAATTATACTACATTTTTTAAAGAACATTAAAAAAAAAGTTTGGTCGAAGGAAACATAGGAATGGCAAGGATGACAGGACGGATTACTTGAGCGAATCATTTTGTGTGTGTGTGTGCGAACAACCGTTTGTAATAAACAAGGTATATATATGAACAATCATAGGGAAAATTTCATGTGCCTTCATCAGTAAAAATTAATAATACCGTATATACTCGAGTATAAGCCGACTCGAGTATAAGCCGAGGCACCCATTTTTGCCTCAAAAATTAGAAAAGATGATTGACCCGAGTATAAGCCGAGGGTATACAGTAACCCTAATACCTTTCCACTGTAGATGTTTGGTAACTACAACTCCCAGCATGCTTGGTTGCTGGGAGTTGTAGTTTCCAACCACCTATAGTAGAAAGGTATTGGGGGTTACTGTATGGCATACTGTCCCCCACCCTAATACCTTTCCACTGTAGATGTTTGGAAACTACAACTCCCAGCATGCTTGGTTGCTGGGAGTTGTAGTTTCCAACCACCTATAGTAAAAAGGTAATGTGGGTGTCTGCATGGCATACTGTCCCGCCAGCCCTCCCCCCAGTACCCCCAGCCCTCCCCCAGTCCCCCCCCAGCTCACTTAGCCGTACCTGGTCTTCAGTCTTCCTCTCTCTGCAATCCAGAAGCAGCCGCGAGTCCGGCCGGCAGTTCCCATTACTGCTTCGCGATGACGTCATCCCGCTAGCGTGCGTGATGACGTCATCGCGCAACCGCTAAGAACTACTGGGAACTGCCGGCCGGACTCGCGGCTGCCTCTGGATAGAAGGTAAGTTCCTTGTGACTCGAGTATAAGCCGAGTCAAGGTTTTTAGGTTAATTTTTAAACCTAAAAACCTCGGCTTATACTCGAGTATATACGGTACATAAAGGTTTTCATTTATAGTGCACTATTGTGATACTTCAATAGATGGCAGTGTTACCCCAGTGACATAACTGAAAAGGACAAACTTGTATCAAGTATCTATACCAATTAGCATGTCACAGCCAAGTGTTAAGGGTGTGATTGGATAGTGGCTAAGAGGTGTTATAGGAATGCCCAGAGTAAAGTGTCAAAACAGTATTGTACAGGGCAGACAGTTGGTGTCGAACCCCCCCACCTCTATTTAGCCTTGGTTTAAACACCTGGCTGTGATATGCTAATTGGGATTTTCCAGGGTACATAATTGCCACAGATTCTTGTACAAGTCATTCTGAATTGAGAAAGCCAGTCGAGGACTAGCGAAACATCTTCAAGAACTAAACTTCAAGTCCAGTTGAACTAATTGAATACAACATTATGATAGAAAGCCATTATGATGATAGAAAGCCATAATATTACAATAGCTTTCTTTTCTATCATTATAATGGCTTTCTATCATTATATTGGCTTTCCATCAATATTATAATGATAGAAAGCCATTATAGTGATAAGAAAGCCATTATAGAAAATAATTTATTTTCTATCAATATAATGACTTTCATTTACAGTGTCTGCTTTTAGCTTCCTTATTAGCCACTCCCAATTTAAGGCACTCTCAATTTAAGCAACGCCCATCAATGTAACCCACACCCACCAAGCAAGCAGCAGCACGCTACTCGCGCCATAACCTACCCCCCCCCCCCCCGTTCGGGTTTGGACTGACGGGAAGGTGGCAAATGGAGATACCCTTTAATGGATGGGCATAATTCGTGTACCTTTCCATTTTATTTAAAGATGCCAGATCACCTTCCCACGTGGTCGCTTACTCAACCCCCATTCAAGTCTATGGGATCCTGCAGTGTGACGGAAGAAAGCGATCAGGTTTAAAGGAAGGGAGATTTGTATCCGACCCTTATCACCACATTACTATCAAGTCTATAGAACTAGAGCCGTGTTTTGAAACTTTGCTCTCTTGGGAACACAAACTACCGCCATTAGAAGTGCAATCAATTCCATCCGGTGGCTTTAGGTCAACGCCCCATATCTAAGTCCCGCCTCTTCCGCTCCTCCAAACTCATCATGGCGGCGATTATATCTGTAGCTTGGCAGTCGGGTAAATGGTGCTGTAAAGGAGGGCGGGTGGTGCTGTCATGTATAAGTAACTTTGGAAAAGCAGAGCCGGTGGCAGGTGAGGAAACCGGTCACTTCCTTCTCGCCTTCCCCTAGCAGCATAAACTGTCGTAACGCAGGGTCATAATAATATGTATGTATATACCAGTGGTGTCGAACATTGGCACTCCAGACCAAACTCCCAGCATGCTTTGACTGTAGTTTCCAAACATCTTGAGTGCCAAGGTTCGACATCCCTGGACCCTGCTAGGTCCTTGTCCCTGGGGGTCCTAACCCTGAGTGCCACAAAGGGAATGGGGTGGTTTTCGGGGGTATACCGTATAATTCCCCTTTAATTATGCAGGTTGGAAGCTTTTACAGAATAATTCCTGACCCAGAACATCCTCACCGAACCCTTAAGCCTATCCTGCCAGAACTGTAACATAGCCTGTTAAAGGGAATGTTCAGCCTAAAAATAACTATCCTTTAAAATACTTATTACACCCACCCACCCCCCACAAACTCCACTTTTACAAGGTTCATATATTTCCAAGATCCCCCAGAACTTACCTGACAGGGTCTCTCGCTGCTTCTACTCCACGGCTGGTGCTGGCAGCCGCTCCACTTCCTGGTTGCGGCTGTCCGTTAAGGAGTGGTGTGACGTCATGCCCAATTGCTTGACAGCAGCGACCAGGTAGTGAAGCAGCTGTCAGTGCAGAAGCCCCCTGCTCCCGTATTTAGCTCGAAACAGGTGCAGGGGGCGGCACCTAGACGGCGAGGGACCAGGTCAGGTAAGTAAGTTCTGGGGGATCTTTGAAATATATAATCCTTGCGAAAGTGGTGTTTAGGAGGGGGGTGGGGTAAGCATTTTAAAGGAAAGTTATTTTTAGGCTGGACTTGCCCTTTAATGATAGTCAATCAGAAAACCAATTAATTCTTGCTAGGAAGAAGACTGTATAGATAACACCTGGAAAGATGCTGTTTAGGTTTATCAGAATTTTTAGGTATTCTGCTTGTGTACCTAAATGAGCCTTTATGCACAAGTGTAATTAAAGACATTAGGTGTGTATATGGAGTGAAATATCTGTTATGCATATTAAAACTTTAAAATAAACTAAGCTAAATTTGGTTTCTTATTCACAGTATGATGTTAGTTTCTTATTCGGATATGAATAAGAAACTGGTGCTTTACAACTGGTAAATCAGACAGACTCGTACATACCCCTGGCACATAATTCAGTTAAGTCCATCCTGACCCTAAATGGTTTTGGGCATGCAAGTTGGCACCAAAGTCTGCAAAATAGCCATTTAATTAAGAAACTGGTGTTTTGAAATAGGTAAACAAGTTTGGGAATAACGAAATAGCAAGGGTGGCACTCCAAACAGTAATTTTATTCAATATAGACTGAGGAAGGGGGCACTTACCCCCCGAAACGTTGTGAGATGTTGTTCGGTCTATATTGAATAAAATTACTTTTTGGAGTGCCACCCTTGCTATTTCGTTATTCCTATTCGTTATATCTAAAATCCATCAAGGGCTGGATTATTTGGAGGAGTGAGCACCCACACTTAGTACGAGTGCAGAGGACTCTTTCATTAAACCAGTTTGGGCCACTAATAAAAAAAAAAAAAAACAGCAGAGAGACATGTACATACCACTGGCACAAAATTCAGTAAGAATCTAAATTGATAAAAAAAACAAGTTTTTTGAATAAGAAACAAACTTCAGCTTTGTTCAAAATATGCTGCTCCAGTACTTAGTTTCCTGCCTTTTTATGAAAATATTCACTTTTATATACATGATCTAAAATTCTATTAATATGGGCACTCCGGTTTCCCCCACAATCATAAAGATATACCGATAGGTTGTATGTGTTGAATAAATGTGCTTCGATTGTAAGCTCTTCGTGGCAGGGCCCCTGTGTAATTGTAAAACGCTATGCAAGATGTTGGCATTCTATAAATCTAATTGAATACATCAGAAATACCATGACATGGATGAATGAGAACCTTCACAAGCATTCCTGGACTAATTTGATCACAAAGAACTGGTAATAGAAATACCACAGTACCATTCATCACCCAGTCATATAGATAGGGGCACACCAGCCAATATTTTCGGCCAACCGACCGATTCCCGGCACTTTCGGTTGATTGGTCGAAAATATTGGCTGTTGTGGGGCAGGCGGCCACGACCGACATCGATCGTTCGTTCGGCCAAATCGGAAAAACGATCGGATGTGTTGGTAAATTCCGATCAATCGGGCGGTTCCTTATGGGACCACACGATCAATCGCTTGCAAATTCGGCCACAGACGAATTTGCCGTGACCGACGGACATTTGTCCTGGCCGAGCGCTCGCTCGGGACAAAAAGTCCCTCCGTGTGTACCCAGCCTAAAACTGTGTACCAGGCTTAAGACATTGGTCTTTTACTTTTCTTTAATTAATGCAAAAAAGTAAAGGCTCACCTTTTGAGTGAACTAATCTTTTAAACACATTATTAAAGGTTTTAATGGTTCATTGGACAAGATAACTAACTGCACGCTATCAGATTTTTATAATAGATAATAAAATGGTAATATTACTTTTTATTAATATTCACTATCAGTGTGTGTTTATTATTTTTAATGGATGTGGCTTTTGTTAGTCACATACCTGTTTATCATCATTAAAAATAGAGAGAGATTGTAAAATATTTACCCATCAATTACCATTTGCTTTACTTAGTCAGAATTCCAAATTTTTTTCATAAATATTTAAATGGTAATCAAATGTTTTTGATTAGCAAGGATTAACTTGTGTCTTAGGTTTGGTGAATTTTTTTTTCTGTCACTAAAAAAATTTTTTATATTGTTTTAGGTGGAATCACAAATCCTCTACGATACAAATCCACATATTCAGTACTTTCAGATGATTACAACTGGTTTGTATGCATTGCTGTTTCCATACTTTCAAACCAGAAAAAAAGATTTCCTATTAAAATTCCAAGATTATTATGTAATTATTTTCCTGCAAGTAATTCCTAAAACTTTAGGTTATTTTGTAAAAAAAAACATTAATTATGCAAAAAGCGCATAAAGAAATCTAAAACACATTTCTTGGAAGATGGTTTATTTATTTAATCACAAGAAACAAACATAAATATATTGTAAAGGAGAACTATACTCGCCTCCCTCCGTTCTACACAAGCCATGTACCCAGGGTGAGGACCTAAACTGCTAGGTCCTCACCCCTGGGTAGTTCTTGGTTAAATGACATGTAAACTGTGTCAAATAATTTTTTAACTAATCACACAGTAATTAGGATTAATTACCACCAATCTTAAATCTGCTTTTCTTCTCTGACCTTCCAATCCCTGGTTTTAGCCCCATGAGTTTTACTTTTTAAGAGGGTGGGACACAGCTAGCCAGTAAAGAACTTATCAATCACCCAGCCTCTTCCCCTGGCATACTACATGTAGAAACTATCCATTCTATAAAACTAAATTTCTCTGTCACTGCATTGTTAATTGATTCAGCATTAAGGAAATGGAAAAGGCATTATCTATTACTCTATGCTCTTTCTGTGCAGATACCACCCAATCCTGCAGTTAGCTGCTGTCTGTTACTTAAGTCCCAATGTAGCAATGTACCTTAAGAAATCAATTGCAAAGTGCCCCCCCCCCCACACACACACACCTTCAAACTCCTACAGCTAAAAGAAAATCTTACTTGATTGCTACATTTACACCATTATCATATGCCATTGCTGTACAAAAAATAAATAAATAAATCTTGAAAATCTAATTTATTTTATCTTTATTATCAATCATTTTCTTTAATAGCAAAGTAGAGTTGGCTATGACATCTGATGGGAGAACTATTGTATGTTATCACCCTTCAGTAGATATCCCTTATGAACACACAAAGGTAAGTTGGATTTATGTTTTCTTAAAGAGGGGAAAAGTGTCTTCAAGTGCAGGAACTAACAAGCCTGACTTACACTTAAAGGGCTTGTACACCCCTCGTACAAAAATTGTTTATTATCTATAGAACACCCCCCAAAAGCTAAGATCCGTTTTACTTACAGTTTGGAAAGATGTTCCCCCGCTGTGTATGAAGCCTTACAAACCACCGATCCAGTGCTGCTTAGCCCATGCCTCTGCTGCATGTGCCTGAGCAGCAGAAGCAGAGGCTCCTTCGGTATTGGCCATCAACCATTGGCCATGACGTCACCGTCACAGCCATGACTGACGGCCGATACCAGGAAGAAGTGGTAAGCTGCGGTGCTGGATCGGTGGTTTGTAAGGCTTCTTACACAGCGGAGGAACATCTTCCAAACTGTAAGTAAAATGGATCTTAGCATTTGGGGGGTGTTCTATTAGATACTATATTTTTGTAAAAGGGATGTACATGCCCTTTAAGTGATAAGAAATGGGTCTGATTCCTTTTTAGAATTAAGCTGGGATTGGCTCTTTATCGGTAATGTGTGAACATCTGTAATAACAGAATCTCACAGATTTTGTCATCTTTGAAAGATTGGTACTGTGTACAGACATTTGCCTGATTGCAATACCAACAGTAAAAACTGTACATCATGGTTCCAACGTCCCAGAGTGTCCTGCTCCAGCAGTGTCTCCACTCAGAGAGACCTCTTAAAATATATTTTCTCACAGTGCCTGCACCTATCTTATTGTTTGCTAGATATCTGCCTGAGTCACTTTATGGTGCCTAAGAAAAATTGCATTGATGTTTACAATGAAAAAAAGAAGCAAAAATAGTGAATTGATGGTGGTAGTTTGATATAGCCAAATTAGGAGGTACATACATTACTTGGTCTAGGTGTTTGAGAAGAGATGCATGTCTAGACCACATAAAGAAAAAGGTCTGCAAACAAAGATTTCCGTTTATTTTTTTTAATCCTAAACAATACTGGGCACGGGATTTTATTCATGTTTCCAGAGCCCTATGTAGCCAGGAAAATCCTTGTAGATGAATGAAAAAGTAGCCGGGCAGGGAAACTTATGACCAGCATACAAAGCACCCAGGTTTGCTATGCCACACTTGCGGACAGGCAATCTTCCAATAGTTAGTTAACCTTTCCTTAGATTATCTTGCGAATGTTAGAAAAGGGTCTTGATTGGGCAGTTTTGATGCAAGTTTTGTCTGGCCTTGGTGCTGGGCAAACATCTATTAACTCTACATATACATTCTTTAGTGAATCACAACAATGTTCTCTACAGATTTTTTTTCCCAGTCGGGTGCCATGAAAAAGTAACCGGATGGGCCGCCCGGCTAAAAGATGCTAGGGAGAACACGGAGTCTGCAATTTCTACTCAAAGGTGGCCATACACATAAGCGATATTGGGTAAATCCTGTTGTGGACCAAAAGGAGTTACCCAATATTGACAGTGTGTAGGGACAAATCCCAACGAATGACTGTAGACGGCAATATGGCCAGTCAGGAAAGACGGAAAATTTACGTTGGTCGGTATCTGCTCTCTTCACTTTAAGTAAATTCAGGGGTTAGAGAGGTCCAGACATTGATTCAGTGTAAAAAGTACATATTTATTGCTCCATTTAAGAGTAAAAATAAGGCAACATTTTGGGCCCACACTTAGCCCTTTATCAAGCTTAGTAAAGTGTGGGCCCGAAATGTTGCCATACTTTTACTCTTAAAGGGCAAGTCCAGTCTCTAAAAAACATAGTTTGAAAAGGAAGAGCCTTTAAACGTAAGTTTAAAGCTCTTACCCTGACTTCTGTATTCTGTGTAACTGCCATTCCGTTCCTGTTTATCTCCCCCTTTTCACTGACTAGGAGGGGAATGACATCACCTGTTACAAGTAAAACGCTCACTGCAGATAAGGAACCCCCCCCCCCCCCCCCCTCCCTTCCAGGAAGAGCGCAAAACGCGACCGTGCGAAAACCGTGCTAGTGTGGCCTAGCCCTAAAAGACATCTTCTATAGCTGATCAGACTGTGTGACGTGCAGGGTCAGGAAAATGATTTATAGAAGGAGGAAGAGGGGGGAAGCAGGTAACTAGAGATAGAACTTGCACTTAAAGGGGAACTGTGGTCTCCAACCACAGTTCAACCACCTCTCTACGTGCTCCACAGCCCAAGATGTAAAGAAATGACTGACCAGAAAGTTAATGGGTGGGAAGCGGACATGTGACATTCCTAAGGCTTCTCCTGCACAGTGCCGCCGGCAAGCACAGCCTCATACTCCCTCAGTGTGTGAGGGAGACAGGAAGTCCCTCCTCCTGTCTGCTGTGTGAAGGACCTGCAGCTGCAGAGAAGGTAAGGGAATCTACAGCCCTTCTCTCTCACTATGTGAAAACAGCCTTTTCAGGCAGAGTTCTCACTCTGCCTGAAGTGTCAGAGTGGCCCACCGCACCTGTGAGTGGGCGGGACCATGACACCCACAAGTGGGCGGAGCCACGTGGGGCTGTAAGGGAATGGGCCATGGGGGTCCTGCAACTGGAGGGACCATGGGGTCCATGAGTGGGAAGGACCAGGGGGCTGCAAAGGGGAGGAGACACAGGGCAGATTGACTGACAGGTTTCAGAGCAGGAAGTGCAGGGGACCTGGCGATGCTGCTGCCATATCACACACCAAAATGTAAATATCTTCAAAACTATGTAAAATAAACAATGAAAATAAATTGCAAAAATTCTCAGGAGAGCAATTTTTATCAATTTACCTAAAATCATTTTTGGACCACAGTTTCCCTTTAAAATCTTTTTTTTTTTTTTTTCTTTTCTACCATGCATTTAGGGTCCGTAAGGTAGGCAGAACTCTGTTAAAAAATTATTTTTGGGGTGGACATGTCCTTTAAATGAAGCAATAAATATGTACTTTTTATAGCAAATCAATGTCTGGACCTCTCTAACCCTTGGATTTTGAAAATATTGCATATGATTTGGTTTTGGCAGTGGAACCATTACTAGAGAGTGCCAGAGTTTTAACGGGACATTTTAGGTACACTTATTTTATTTTGAATATATTAACTTTAAGTAAACACAGCCCAGCTAATCCCCATATCGCATATGGGCAATGGTCGGGTCCATGTGTGCAGTTCCAGTCTCATTGTGCCGGTAGAGGATCTGTCGACACAAGGCAATGGAAATCGCATTTGTATTGCCGACTTAAGATTTCATACTAAAGGCACAAGATAATTTATTAATTACACAAAATATGCCATCCCAAGCACACTTGCAGTTTAAATATTGTTTCTGATGTTTTTCTGCAAAATGTTTAGTGATCCTTTTGTTTATTTTGGGTAAAATAAATAAGCATTTGTAAAGTATTAACCTTGCACAATATGCAACTACTGAGACGTGATACAACTACACATAGCCTCTAAGATTGTAATGTACACTAATGATTAACCTTAAATTTGTCACTTTAGCCTATTCCACAGAAAGACCCATTAAATAACCCCACTGAATCACAAGAACTTGTACTAAAGGCAAAACTTAGTGGAGTTCAACCAAAACCTGAACCAACAATTGAAGAACTTAGCAAAATGTTCTATACAACAAAACATCGTTGGTATCCAGTTGGACAGTAAGTATCTTCATAGCATAATTCTGTTTTTAAATTCTGTTTGTTATAGGGGAACTGTGGTCTCCAAACGTTAAGTTTAAAACGAGCCATCAACCACTTCTCTACATGCTCCACAGCCCAAGATATAAAGAAATTACTGACCGTTAATGGGTGGGAGGATGACATGTGACATTCCTAAGACTGCTCCTCCACCTCGCCGCCGGCGAGCACAGCCTCAGACTTTAGCGACAGGAAGTCCCTCCCCTCCCTGCTGTGTGAAGATCCCCACATAGAAAAGTCCTCTCTGCCTGAAAAGGCTGATTTCACACAGTTTTTTGTAGAGGGAGGGGGGTTCTGAGTGGCCCAAGGCACGTGTGAGTGGGCGGGGCCACATGGGGCTGTAAGGGAAGGGGGGCCTGCAAATGGAGGGTCCATGAGCGGGAGGGACCAGGGGGGCTTGCAAGGGGAGGAGGAGACCACTGACATGGTGATGCTGCTGCCATATCAAACCCAAAAATGTAAATCTCTTTAAAACTATGCAAAATAAACAATGAAAATAAATTGCAAATATTCTCAGGAGAGCAATTCCAATCAATTTACCTAAAGTTATTTTTGGACCACAGTTCCCCTTTTAATATAGGTTTATAATTTTTGCCATTTTTTTTCTGTTTCTTAATAAAAAATGTACAAGGCAGTGCTAAAAATGATCATTAAAATTTTTGCATGAATAAACGTAGTATATTTTATATAGATTTTCTACAGAAAGAATAATAGTTCAAATCATTCACAAGTAGTAATAAAAAGAAAAGTGAAAATAAATACAGAAAAAAAACTACACTTTTCACTTTTATTTGGTGTTTTTAAACCCCTTTCAAAAACTTTAAAACATAGATTAAGTACACACCCAAACCCCATTTTGACAACACTTATCTTTCTCCTTGGTGCTCCTTAGTCAAGTCCTTCAGCCCCTCACGGACGCATTCTTTACAGCTTTGTGAGCTTTTGCAGCCATAAAGCAACATTCATAAGTCCCTGCCAGTGATGTCATCGCCTTGACAGAGGCGAACCAGGGAGAAAGATATGTATTGTAAAAACTTGTTTTTGAAGGGGGTGAACATGCACTTATATATGAACTGTATGCAGTCACAAAATTGTTGTTGTTTATAAGAGGTATTCATTGAATGTAAAGGGTATGGAAAGTTTACAGGATTGTGAAGAAATTTGTTTTGTTCATGGAAATGCTATGCTAACTTCTTATGTAGTTAAATGTATTAATGGATGATTTAATCATGGTATACAATATAGGCCCCAGTATTATTTACAATTACAAAACAGCTTTTGAATGGCAATACACTTTGTGCATGGCTGAAAAAGGTATCCTCAGAAAAGGTTTGTGATTAGGGAAATGCATGTTAGGAATGCAGTATCTAGAGTTAATTTTGCATTATAATTACATATATACAATAGATTGTGAATGAATAAACTACTATGCCTGTTTTTAAGTGAAATATCTGTATGCCTTTCTTATAACCTGGTTATATTTAACGCAAGAATAGCAACATCATATACACAATGCAGTGTGCTCTGATTTGGAGGCCATTTATGTTAAAATAAAGAAACCGGGCCTGGATAGAGGTGGGTGGGTTCGACACCATGTACAATGCTGTTTTGACAACTTAGCCTGGGCAGTTTTGAGAACTCCTCTTGCTGTTTGGGACATTCCAGGGTATTTATTGCCAATAGACTCTTGTACAAGTCATACTGAATTGAGAAAGCCAGTAGGGTGCCTAGCAAATGTCTTCAAGAACTAAACTAGTCCAGTTGATATAACAGAATACAATAGAGATACTATAACCTGGATAAATGAGAACCTTACAGCAAATACATTGGTTCCAAATTTTTGCCACTGAAAATATTTATCTGTCATTCTTTTATTACAATATATATACTTTCAATTTCAGATACCATAGACGACGAATGAAGAAGGAGCATCCAAAAGACCGCTGATAATATTTAATTTAAAATTTTTCCAGTATATGTTATATCATAATGAAATAATAAATGTTTTACATTTATTTGTAATATTGACTTTAAATGTCTTCTTAGACAGGCAAAATATACAGGTTTACGATGAGTTAAATGCATCCATAGGTTTTGATATGAGAATGGAAATGTCTGTTATTTTGTATTTTTACTTGCAGTGAACATAGAAGAGGGGGTGAACATAGAACAGCAGGTTGCGTTTGCTGAAAGTTCCGTAAAGGTTACTGCTAGAGAACCAATAGATGTAGCGTTTCTCTAGCGGAAAACATCTGGAACGGCTTGATTTTGCTGTTCATTTTGACTGGTCATACACATTTATGCATTGAATGCTTGAATGGGCAGCCCTTAGCTCAGATGGCTCTCAGTTTAGTTCTCAGTGTTTGGCTATCAGTATCTAAAAAAAAAAAAATCCAAAAAAAGTTTGGTTTGTTTTCCCAGCTAAGTACTCAACAGGAGATATGAATAACAGTGCTATGGATGTTTTGGAATATCTGGTTCCAATATTTCACCAGAAATAATCTTCATTAGTAGAGCATAGGGAAATGTTTGCCAGTCTAGAGAGCAACATGGTAATCAAAGGGATATCCGAAACACATGCAGCGAAGCTGAGTTGTGTTAAAGCCACAAGTCTCCAATTAATGCAGCCCTGCTTGTAACAGTTGTGTCCTGCATTCACCAGATAATATACATCCGGAACTTCCCCCTTCTGAAATCAGTGTACAGACCCCCTGCTTGCGGGTATTTTGCGAAGTTATGTAGACTGTTCCGAAGGTTAAATGTATTATTGTTTAGTGGAAATTATTTTTCTCTCTTGCCCTAATTAAGCTTTTAACATCCACACAGGTATATGGAGCAGTAAGCACTGCTGGATATTCTTACTGGCCATAATTGCACCTGTTCTTAAAAAGTGTGCTTATTTATTGCTATCCAGCTCAAGCCAACAAGCTGTTTTTGGTTAACAAGCGTCTTTGCTTTGTCAGCCTGCAGCGTATTCTGCAGAGGTTTTTTTCCCCACACAAAAGCATGAATGTCATCTAAAAATGCCAGTCTAGACAGTACTGCAGAGCACTTGGTTAGAAACTGGGTCATACCAGGCTATGGCTCTTTTAACAGCATTAGAAGTAGTCGACTGTCAACATGACCCACAGTTTATTCCTCTCATTGTCCAAATGAAATAGATAGGTTTAGTTTGCTGCAATTTGTAAAATGGATTCTAGTATTTTAAACTCTCCTGAGTTTATCTGTTGTATTCAATTAGATCAACTGGACTTGAAATGTAGTTCTTGAAGACGTTTCAAGTCCAGTTGATCTAATTGAATACAACAGATATACCATGACCTGGATGAATGAGAACCTTCACAAGCATATCTCCTGAGTTTACTGTTGGCTTTGGATAGCTCTGGGTTCATTATTTAGTATATATACAGATACACACAGGGAGATTCAATAAAAGTTCTTATCGTTAAAAATGGTGCGAAGTTTGCTCTAACCAATCAGATCTTATTAAACATTTAAAAGCTAACATCTGATTGGTTGGGGCAAAATTAGAGCTATTTTTAACGATAAGAACTTTTGTTGAATAACCCTGACAATGTTTTGCCATTTTAGATGCATTGCTGTTCATTGCAAATAATATGGGGTAATGTTAGTAGATTAGACAGTAGACTACAGTACTGCAGAGTTTACAATGATAACAAGAATGCCTATTTTGTTAGATTCCATTTGTTGCTTAGTGTACAAATAATTTTTTGACGTTGAAAATTATAGCATGAAATCAATACATTTACAGCGTTTTTACACATAGGTATTGTATCCATTATTTTATATTATGATATACACAGGTTCTTTATTTGAAGTTGTGAACTAAAAGCTTTTAGGAAGAACTCTTTTTTTTTTTCTTTTTTTTTGACTTAGCCTCTTCCCTACCATACCCCCCAGCACTTATGTATTATGAAGTGAATAATGTACCCCTACTGTAAATTATATGGATATTATAAGTCACAGAGTAGTTCCGTGACCAGACAAAAGCACTAGGCCACAGGAAGAGTGATTTTATACAGGGCACATAACTCCCAAGATAATGTCCTATTAATTTACAGGTGGAGGTACATTAAAATGAATTATGTACCCCTTTTCACTTCACACGCACATTCTTATAATGCAGCAGTTCCCTGAAGAGAGAGAGGGAGACACAGACAAGCCACCACCATGTCCCCATTCCTTAATGCAGACCTGATACAACCTTTTCTCCTCTTTCTCTTCTTTTTAGACTGACTTGTCAGGTGACCTAAAATACCGTATATACTCGAGTATAAACCGAGTTTTTCAGGCTGAAAAATCAGCCTGAAAACTCGGACTCGGTTTATACTCGAGTCACTATAGTCGTTTAGGATTTTAGCTGAAATAGGGTACCTCGGTTTATACTCGGGTCGGTTTATACTCGAGTATATACGGTAAGTGTTATATCCTGCCTTCACACGTGGACAGCCCAAAATGTAGTTAATGGCCCAAATGGAAACAGCACAAAATTATGTTTTGTGATCAGTGTCAGAGTGTACTGTAGAGGAGTTTTATACAGATTAGTATTAAAGGGGAACTAAAGTCTCCAGACTACATTGTAGTAGATACAGATACAAAAAGCTGTCTCTCATCTTTCTCTTTGCTGTGTCTGATTTGTGAACTTACCCTGTGGGTACTAGGTGTTAGCTCCCATTATAAACCTTAGCTGGTTGACTGCCAGCTTTACACTTTACAGGAAGCTGCAGCCTTGCTGTCTAGAAGCTTTTACAGTTTTTTGTATTATTATTATTGATTTATATAGCGCCAACGTCTTCTGTGGCGTTTACAATTATATAGTCATACATTACATACAGGGTAATACAGGTTATACAAAGTCATGCATATTATATACACAGGTATTACATAATATAAGCACGCAGTGATGAGTTACTTACAGCAATACCGTGATACAGTAGGAAAGAGGACTCAGGAGTCGGTAGGCTGAAAATAGATTGGCAGTGGAGTGTGAAAGGCGGGTTGGATCATATTGGGTAGACCAGGTTATATACTTGCTTGATGAAGTTGGTTTTAATGTTACTCTTGAAGGTATTATGGGATGGAGAGTGACGGACAGATGGAGGAATGGAGTTCCAGAGCAGAGGAGCAGCATGAGAAAAGTCCTTAATACCGGCATGGGAAGAGGTGATGGGTGGATTAGAGAAGGATATTGTTTGTGGAGCGGAGGTTGCATCTGGGACGGTGTCGGTGGATCAGCTCTGACATATATGGAGGGGCTGTATTGGATAGAGCTTTAGGATAGGGTAAGCAGCTTTGATTAATAGGCAACCAGTGGAGGGACTGACAGAGAGGAGAGGCATAAGAGAAGCGAGAAGAGAAATTAATGAGCCGGGCAGCAGAGTTGAGGATGGATTGAAGCGGTGCCAGGTGGTTGTTTGGTAAACCACACAGGAGTGTGTTGCAGTAGTCTACCCGGGATATGATTAGGGCATAGACTAGGATTTTTGTAGCTTCATTCGAGAGGAAGGGTCGAATGTGCGAGATGTTTTTGAGTTGGAGCCGACAGCAGTTGGGAAGGGAATTGACATGGGGTTTGAAGGAAAGATCGGAATCCCAGGCAACGGACCTGAGGAGATGGGGATATAGGTGTTTTGTTAATATTAATAGTAAGACTAGGGAGGGGAACAGAACGTGAGGGTGAGAAGTTCATTCTTGTCCATGTTGAGTTTGAGGAAGCGGGAGGACATAAAGGCAGAGATGGCACTAAGGCAGTTGGGGACCTGGGATGTCAGAGTAGGGAGATCTGAAGCAGAAATGTAAATTTGGGTATCATCCGCATACAGGTGGTACTGGAATCCAAATGAAATAATGAGTTGTCCAAGGCCATAGGTGTAGATGGAGAAAAGAAGATGACGAGTACCCATCCTTGAATGACCCCCACAGGGAAGAGGCGAGGGGTGGAGCTAAATCCACATTGGAAAACACTAAAGGTCCTACCAGAAAGATAGGAGGATAGCCAAGAAAGTGGATACCCAAGGAGGCCAAGATCTGAGGAAGTAGAAGGTAATCAACAGTATCAAGAGGACAGATCAAGAAGAATGAGCAGTAGATTTAGCACTAAGTAGATCATTGGTCACTTTAGTGAGGGCAGTTTCCGTGGAGTGGTTAGGGCAGAAGCCTGGCTGGAAGTGGTCAAAGAGAGAGTTAGTAAACAGGTGACTGACCAGTTTAGCATAGAAATGTCTTTTCCTGTAGTTTGGAAGCAAATGGAAGAAGGGAGACAGGCCATTAGCTGGAAAGAGCAGACCGTTTAAATGACCTACAGTATTTGTATTAAAGGGCATGTCCACCCCTTTTTTCAAGTTTATATATATTTAGTTATTGGTCCCCCAGCCCCAACCGCCATAATATAAATTTGAGAAAGTCCCCCGATAGTTACTAACCATACCTCTACTGCAAGCAGGGGGCGGGAACGGCAGCTGCGTCCCTGATTGTCTGAGAGGCAGCCAATCAGGGACACGGCTGCTGGCTGCTCAGAACGCCGGAGGAGAGAGGTATGGTAAGTAACTATCGGGGGACTTTCTCAAAGTTCTATTATGGCAGTTGGGGCTGGAGGACCAAATACCTAGAATATTACCAGGGGGTTGGGAGTTGGGGGGGGGAGAGGAAAACGGGAGAGAGAGGGGGGGAGAGGACTCTCCTGCGCATGCCTCAAACCTTGACGAGGTTAAGGCTGAGACAGGCACAGGATGAGTCACTGGGACCTACTACACTGCAGTTTTCGGGACTTTGGAGGGGCATAGCAGGAGAACCATTTGGAGCAGGGATAAGGTAAGGATTTTTATACACTACACAATGGGGCCAGTATGGGGTTAAATTTCAGTTTTGGGGGTGGACATGCCCTTTAATACCAGAAATTCTCAATATTATTTAGTATCCGTGTACCAACCAGAAACACGGTATATGTATTAATACCAGGATTTCTTAATATTTTTTAGTTTAAGAAACGACGATTGGTTAGCAAGTAAATTTTAGAAAATTCTAATAGTAAATGAAGCTGCTGACTAATTAATGGATCTAAGTGAGGATAGGTACACATATGCCTTAGGTTTAGTAGATTAAATATGGAATCTGTATAATTCCGTCTGTGATCTGCTAGTGATGTAGCTACATACAGTCCCAAGCTATCGTCCCTATACTGAGTATAAGGAAGATGTGCAAGGGCTGCAGCACACCTACTGATAGTTTTCAGCTCCTTACACTACAGTCTGTACTGTCCTTACCCAGTGCTGATGGTGATAGTGTACCATCATGTAACATCATTCAAACTTTTAACATCAATTTTTTTCCAACATTGTGAAGAAAAAGATAAACAAAAGAGAAACATAAATACAATTTCCATAGTCCATTTTGACATAGATTTACATTGTTTTATCTAAAATATTGCTGATAGATATTCCTGCGGTATTGCTGTTCTCTGTATTTTATAGATTAAGATATAGTGCTTTCTTTGATCTTATATGATCTGATTATAGTAAGGAAAATCTTGCGTAAATTCGTTTTTTAGGGTCCAGTCTGCCCCGGGTGTTCTGCTTCAGTAGTAGTTTTTAGCGTGTTTGAGGTTGCATTCTCAGTTCCCAAATGTCCCATGTTTTGGTCCATTGTTTCAAGGAGTTTTGTATGTTGTGACCAAGATATTCATTGGTTTTTATTTTCCATATCCTAGAGATTAGCTCTGTTTTAGATGGAGCTGGGCTCTTCCAAGAGAGTGCTAATAGACTTTTTGCAGCTGTGCAAATGTGGGAAATTAATCTTTGGGCTGATGTGTTTGGTCCTTGATTGGGTAGGTTGAAAAGAGCAGTATAGCTACTTTTTATTCTAATGTTATACACTGCTTGATTTAGCTTAATAGATATTAAAGAAAACAATTCATTTTCAACTTTTGACTCCTTTAACACAATATAAGCTAAAAACAGAAGTGCTTGTTTGATATTGATTTCTTCAAAATGAAAGGTTTTTGTATATTTCAACCACATTGAAGTAGTCCACAGTCTACGGATCCATGTTGCCTAATATTTAAAAGCAGATGGAGGGCACTGCCTATTATAAAATATCTGCATGAAAACTTTACATAAAAACACCTGGAACATATGTCTTCATTTTAGAACAGTGGAACTCAGTCAGCCGGTGTTGTTGTAAAATCTTACCATGATTATGGTTACAGCTATCTGGAATAAATGATTTCATGCCTGTTAAATTAACTTATAATTCCCCGGTGGTACCTTAATTAAGAACGCATTTTCAATAAATCTTTTGCAGTGTAAATGTTTAATGAAAATAGGAAATGCAGTTTAAGGAAGAAAGAATTTGAACAAATTGGGGCATGTTATTTTAATGATGAAAAACCCACAGAATTCTGAATGGAACAGGAATAAAACGATAAATTGTCCATACGCTACAAGGCGTTAAGCAAATGTGAAAAGTAGCTTTTGCAACAAGTAATTCTTTGATCTAAAGGACCTTAATATAAATTAAAAATATGTTTTGAGCCAGATATGTGCAGATCCGCCATTAAATAGGCCATTGTTGATTTGGCCACATGTGTGAAAAATTGGGATAAATCTGATTATCCAGCCACATTAGCAAATGTTAAGATGCCCATATACTAGAGCATACCTGCAGAAATTCCTACGACATTTCAGGCATCTACTTGGGCCAATAACGTTTCGTCCAACGTTACAGGTGTAACATCAATTGTGAAGTGTTAATTGGCCAGAGAAGGTCGAAGGTAAGAACCACTGCTCTATGAGACATTAAAGCCGATTCAATGTTTGTTTTTTCTAACTTAACAAGTGTATAGCCTTAAGCTGGAAAAATATTTTATGGTAAAGACTTATGAGTGCCAGTGTGGTCATTGGTCAGTGGAATGTTGAGGAAAGAGCTACCTGGATGTGTTTCAGAGATATGGCAATGATGCGGTTTTTTTATTTAGTTTTTAACAGAGAACTAACAAAGGGCAAACTGTTGCCAGGTGGGTGTCAAGGAAGTGCTCCACAGGGATGGGTTGTCAGGGGGTGGCAATTCTTTAAAGAATTAGAGTTCTTTTAGCTGCAATCTATTTAAACCTACAGCAGTATGTTTAGATATGTGGTGCCTCCTGCTTACTCTGTGAGCTGTGACATCACCAGCACCTATTGCTCCTACACCCTCACCAGTGGCTTGATCATACTAACTTGTATCCTACTTTTGGGACAGAGGAAAGATGCCACATCAGCTGCATCATAAGCCCTGCTTCCAAAAGTCTTAATCGTTTTTAAAGCTATGTTATCTCTCCCTAAGATGTCAATTGAGAGTGGGAAAACTCAGAGAATGGTTGCAGGTCATTAACTAGCATTATAAAATATTTCTTTTTGGCATGTGGGACTTGTGGCACAGCTGATAATATGCATATTTCAGCAGAGGAGCAAACCAGGAAATTAAACTTTGCCTTTCTATAATTTTGGATTTTCAGCAGCTAGAAACATCATCCTAGGGTTATTTAAAATGAATTAGAGAGCTCTTTGGATAGAGGGTTTTATAGAGCTCTGTGTAGACCATGGTTCCACTTATAATTTTAGGTGATTCCTCATATTACGAGTACATGAACTGCTATAGTTTTAAACTTAAAAATACTATCCTCTTTTTTTAAAATATGTGATTGTGGTTACTTCTCCTTTTTACTTTGTTTCACATTCCTCTGCTGCTGTTACCACTTTCTAGTAAAAACATGTTAATTTGACTTGAGCCCCATGGCCTAGATGTCAACTACTGAGGACCATGGAAAATAGGAAGAGAGGCAGCATGCACCATTGATCAGTATATTGGCTTTTTTTTTTTAAATAGAAATATGGCACTTTGTGATTCCATGAAATGGGGAGCTTTTAAGCTTAATTAATTAGACTTTAGTTGTCCTATAATATAATAAGTAACATGTGGGTGGCTTATAACAATGATGGTTTCAAAAAATTAATGTCTGACTGTTATTTTTTTAGGATATCTCTTCTATATCTGGAGTTCCAGAAGAGCACATCAAAACAAGGAAAGTTCACATCTTTGTTCCTGCACGGAATGCAATGCAGTCTGGGGTGCAGAATACAAAGAAATGGAAGTTAGAATTTGATAATCGGGAGCGCTGGGAAAACCCTTTACTGGGATGGGCATCAACGTACGTATTTCTCTCTCTTTAGAAAAATCCCCGACCATACCAGGTGAAACCTCCAGACTCCACTAAGATTATTCATTATTAAAATATCTGGATAAAAGTTCTATGTTTAATATGCAGACCACCTTGTTCCTGTTTATTTAGTGCCTTTCAATAGTCTCTACTTTTACTTCAACAGATGTTAGTTCTGTATATCGTGCTGTTATGGCAGGCAGAGCATTCTATGTTCAACATTTAATATGCAGGAAATTTTAGTATGAGACCTACTTAACTAGATTTACATTCCACTGTGTCTGTTTTCATTCGTATTGGGTCACCCTGCAGCAGACAATCACCCTTGAAAAATAACATCAATGTGTAAAGCAGGCAGTCAAGTACAGATTAATAGCCATAAACTCACTAGTTCCCCAGACGGCACAGTAAAGGAGTTTAATCTGCTTTCATCCACAAAGCAATAATAGAAATAGATGGTAAAAAGCTTTTCTGTTTAAAAACTTCAGTGCATATGCCATGTAAAGGTCCGTACACAAGCACTATTCCTCGGGTGGCAAACGACCCCTGAGCAAAAGACATTTGCGTGAATAATGGCTGTTTCGGCCGATAATCGCACGTGTGTATGCGTTCGGTCGGGCGTTTTTTGTCAGTCCATATTTGCGGATCAACAAACACCCGACTGAATACATACACACGTGTAATTATCGGTCGAAACGGCCGTTCGTTGCTTGGGCATCGTTTGTCAGACGTAGAATCGTATGTGTGTATGAGGCTTTAGACCAGAGCATGTTGCATCCTCATCGGGTGTTGTTTAGGACATGCCCCTATTTTTTTGACTGCTGATTTGTTAATAAGTTTTGGGGGTGTTTCAGACAGCAATTAGTTTTTTTCCGTTCGGACCATAGAGTCCAGTATATGAATGTGTTTACTAGATTTTTTAGATTACATCAAAAGCTTTGTCTGCTGGCTTTTACTCTCTTAATGCCATTCTTTTGATAATATTGTGTGTATCAAAGTGAAAATGGGTGAACTGCAAAGACTTTGTTCTTATGATAGCTATGGGATGACCTTGGATTAAACATTCTGAATGTAAAGCATGGTGTCCTCTTGAGCCTTCCACTAATTGCTGGCTATTTCTCTCTCTTTTGTGAAGGGCGGATCCCTTATCTAATATGGTGCTGTCATTTCCCTGTAAAGAAGATGCTATTGCTTTTGCTGAAAAAAATGGTAAGTAATCTTAGTAAAGGAATTGGGTTTTGTTGGTTTGTCTATGTAGCAAGAAATGAAGCACTTATGATTTTTTTTTATAATTTGTTTAAGCCTGCTATTTCAATTCTGCATCAGAAAGGTTTTTTTAAAAATCCATTGTAGCCATGAGTTAGCAAGTATTGTTTTCAAAAAAAATTTTATCTGCTAGAAATTTCCTTTGAGATCTCGTGGTTATAAAAGGTCTTGTAGATACATAATGACCAGGTAATTGCAATGTAAATTGTGAATGCCCCAGCTTTTTATTGGTAATGTGAATAATTTACTTTCAATACTGTGCACTCCAAACAAGTTAGATTTAAATAGAAAGCCATCAGTTGAACCTTCAAAACCCTGAATCACATCTCTAGGTAAAATGGCAGAGAAGTTATTGAAGGAAAAGTCCAGCAATATAACTTCCTAAACAAGTCCTGCTTGAACAGCTTCATCAACTTGTAGCATGGGACCATCTTGTAGTCATATTATCGTCCTGTAAAATTAGGTCCCAACTGTCAAGGTTTTTTTTTTGTCTGTGCAGGGCAGGTACTTCCTGTCTTTTTCCAGCATTAGGTCTTAAGTGAGCATGCTCCTCTCCTGGTTAGAGAGCAGGAGAAAATGGTCGGATGATGTCACTACTGCAAACAGGAAGATTGAACCTTCTACACAATATCATTTCTAACAGGCTGCAGTCTGAGAAGACTCTGGGCTTATTTTACAGGAAATACTTTAGGCTTTTATTTATTCCTAGCTTGTTCTGAGACTACAGTTGGCCTTTAAGAGGGAATGAAAAGCTGCATAGCAATAACTTACCTATTGGGTTATATTGCCTTCTGTTCAAAAAATGTGCAGCTAAATAATTAGCCTATAGAAATGTGACTTATACAAAGTCTTCAGTCCTATAGAAAGTGTTCTAGTAAATAATACTTATAATTTCTAACTTTTCTTGTAAAGAAAAATGCATTTGTTGAAACTGTTAATTTCCATAGTTGAGTTATTTTTGTATAAATAAATATAGTGATTTGTGTTTAAAAGGGAAGTACAGTGAGAAAAAAAATAGTATTTCAATTATTTATTTATTTATATTACACATACCTAACTATTTTACTGTTGCAGAGAGACGGACAGCACTTCCGGACCGGTAAAACAAACTTTATTGCTTCACATCACAAGATCATCATCCGACGCATTTCGGGGAACACCCCCTTAGTCATAGAACCATGACTGTGCTGTGAGTGCTGTCCGTCTCTCTGTAACTTGTATCACTGGCGGTTTGGGACCGCATGGACGCGTACTCCGGGACGGACCATTTGCTGCAGGTGTTCCGTCTAGGAGCGGGGCTCTCTTGATATACCAGTATTTTACTGTTGTATTAATCATTGAAAAACCATTTGCTTTGGCCCATAGTCAGTGGCAATTTAGGGTCTGCAATCGTCTTGAAAATTTATTCCCAGGGACTGAGACCTTAACGGACACTATTAGGGATCCTGTAAACAGGAAGTCAATACTTTGGAAGCATCTATTTATACGCAAATAAATTGCTGGATCAATTTCTTTAACACATATGTATTTGTGATTAACTTAACCTTTACTAATGTGAGACCGCAAAAGATTGTATATTTTGTTTTATACATAACCCATTGTGATATGCCATTTTCTAATGATTGCTCATTTGCAGGATGGAGCTATGAAGTAGATGAGAAGAGGATTCCAAAGCCAAAATCCAAGTCTTATGGAGCAAATTTTTCTTGGAACAAGCGAACAAGGGTATCCACAAAATGAAATTTTACTGGCTATGCATAAGTCCGATCGTGATCTCGGTCAGCTGTGCTGTATTTATAGAACAAGTATAATACAATACTTAATCTCCTAATAAATATGACCTTTAAACTACAAATGCATCTTGTGATGTCTGGTTAAAATGTTTTTGAAGTTTTCAAATTCAGCCTTTGATAAACTTCTCTATATATAGAGGTGATTTAGGGTGTTCAGACCTCTAAGAAATTGCTCTACTCATAGTTCATTAATAGGAAAGTTTAAATCAGCTGCAACATTCATTATTGCGGCAGTGTTTTCATAGTCGCATTGTAATCCATCAGACAAAATTCCTGCTTTGTAGTAGCTTCTGCTTTTAAGTGAGTCATCCTATATTCCATTTGCTGTATTACAAAGGCATGTACTTTTTATTTGGGGAAGCATGTGTACACTTCAACCGGACGCTACTAAATACATCAATTTTTGAGAATTAACACCTTGAGTCCCATTAGGCACGAAATACCTTTACCATCATTGCATTCACTGCCGAGTTTTACTTTTCTAAGCATCTAATATCAGAATAGATTTAAGCAATTGTGTGTCAATGTGTTTTTGAAGGGACTTTTTAAATCTAAAAATCTACATTTAACAGGGATGTAGGAGACATTACTCCTACCTACCATTTTTTCTTTGGTAAACTCACAAATATTCTGCTTTTCCATGTTTGACCAGTTTATCACTCATTTCCTCTCTAACATAGTGCACATACTAGTAACTGAAGCTGAGAGGGGAAGGAGCAGTAAAGCTTCACTGGTGTAGGACTACTGCCACTTACCTCGTTAGGGTAAGTTGACCTAAGGACATTGGTTTTAAAATGAATCCAAACTTTACATTTTAATCCTTAATAAATGTTCCCCCAAAGGGTAATTGCTCTTTTCCAGGTTTTGGGTGGGGGGTTGTCTTTTAATTAATTTTTTTTTTTGAATTAAGGTTTCCAAGTAAGAGCTATAAGAGCACATCCTTTATAACATATTTGATTAAGTAGGATATAAGTCAATTCTTCTTGTTAATATGGGTTTATCCGAAAAATGTGCTTTGTATAGGTACCCAAATTAACGGTAATTATTAAAGGACAATTATACTTACCATTTCCCCGATCCACTCCTGCAAAGTAACCAGGGTGAGGACCTAAAACGCTAAGTCCTCACCTCTGGGTACTTTACAAAAGTCCTGCACTACTTACTTGAAATCTCCCTCGTCGCGCCAGTCTGATCCTGTAGTGTCAGACCACACCTCCTGGCCTCAGTCACATGCTTCCTTGCTTTATCTGTCCTGTAAAAGGATTGGCTACAGATTACTAATGGGTGTGACCAACTGTAACAAGTTTCTGCCATAGCTAAGGACTGAGCATGTGCAGAACATAATGGTCGTAGACCAAACTGTCTGATACTAGAATGCTGTGAAGTAAAGCACAAACCACATGTTATTTAGGTAAATTTCCCAGCACCTGTATCAAAATGAGAGGTAAGACACAGATTATTGGTTTTATATTAAGGTGTTCTGCCATCTGGTTCAATGTTGTTCTGTGGCTTTAGTTGTCCTTTAAGTGTTTAAAAAAAGCATGGTTTCTGGAAGACCTAATCCTATTTTTTTCTTTAATACTGCTGTAGAGGATGATATTTGTTTGAAATAGGTGGTTTGTACAATCAAGAATGGGCCAACCTAACAAGGAAAATATTTGATTAAGAGTACTCGTTTTTGCTGTGTTTTTTTTTAATGTAACAACACACCATCTCCTTATTCAACTTTCTATCCAGACTTAAATCCTTTGGAGTAGCTTAATAAACTAAATTATTTTTTTATCTTTTTTTAGAAGGTTTGGAAAGTTCTCTGCATTCTTCTATGGATAGTTTAAATAATACAATAAGAAGCTATTACGAAAAACACGGCTATATACAATATATTTTCTGAGACCTGTTACACGCATGCCAACTTCTCACTGGAGTACAGTACATGTGCAAAAAAGAATCATAGTGTACATCTAATTCAGTTAGAATTAGATGCTTTAAAAGCCTGCCATCATTACAGAACTACACTGGGAATAAAGTATGTGAGCAATATGAATTGAGTTAGGATTCTATTTTATGTGTGTGTTATATTAAATTGGTCACTACCTGCACTCTATAATATGTGTCTCCACACGCGTTCTGAAATGTGTATGAATGGGCGGGATTTTCCAATACCTCAAATTTCTTAGTTCAACTGATTTTCCTGGAAATTTTTTTGTTTGTCATGGCCGATCTGGCCAAAAGTTTGGGCCAGGAGGTTGATCATGCTGAAATGTAATTTCTAGTTTTAATTATGTTCCCTGTGTTTCCAAGATGGTCCTTTTAATGTTAAAAGGCTCACTATACCTTTCTTACCTACTTTAGGAGCTCTTTATCTGTGTGAGTACTGTATATTACAAATAAAATAAAATTGGGGAACTAAAGTTTAATTATAATTTAAGGCGATTCCTATTTAATACAATATGGATAAAAACAACTAATGTATAATTTTTAGGGAGATAGTAGACTCATTTTTACCTTTTAATTCTACCCCCAACTTTAAGAGACCTTGGCTGCTGCTGGTGTGGCTGACAGCTCTCCCCCACCTGACTCGCCAACACACCTTCCATTTCTGACGAAGGCACGCCTGGGCACTAAATTGTAGAAGGGGGTCATGAGGGAAGAGGGAGTACACTGCCACACCTGGGGCAGCCATTATTGTATAGATCACTTGGCGGTAGGAGGACATGTCTCCTCTCTCCCTGGAAATTCTACATTATGCTATACTTTTTTTTTTTTTTACATTTTGTGTTTGGATACTTTAGTGTACCTTAAATGGGTAATCAACTAAGATCAATTTAATATTTGACTTTTTTAATACTGCTTTAAATTTAGATTTTATAATGCAGTGTGTGTTCTGCATGTGTACCGAAAGTAAATGCTTTTCTCTTGCTAAATACAATTGCCTCAGCTGCACAATTTGTGGTATTGTAATGTATTTTATGAAACAGTTTTTATATATGAACAGTCCTGAAATACCTTTTCTTTGACCTTTTTTGTTAGACAGGCATGTGATTGTTATGTCAGGCAATTAGACTGCAGTGTCATGTTTAAACGAAGGCATGAACACTTGGTCTGGGAAGTCTACACTGAGTATAGCATTTATGTCCCATTCAGAAAGGACACGTTGGCAGATTCTCATTTTCTAGTTCTATTCCCACGTTCACACAGTGCAGCGTTTAATTTGGTTTATCTTAAATACAGACTTTGGTATGTTAAGGATTTTGATGGGGTCTCTGTTCTGGTCCATTACTGTGGAATCTTGGTCATTTCAGGTAGCCATTTTTGTGTCCCACTGCTGTTGGTGAAGTACAATAAAAAAAAATGATTGCTTGCTGGTAATTGCTTTTCAGTCCGTCATATCTGTCATTTCCCTATAGATTAACTGTTGTGGTCATATCCATACCTTTCTATCAAGTATGCTGTTTTTTCCTTATGGCATGACTCCATCTGTAGGACTACCCTACAAAGACTTTTTCATAAAAAACATTGTGATGGTGTTTCATGCCTGAAGCCAACCAAAAGAGTTTGTACTGCAGTGGTTACAATTTATAGGGTGTTGGCATGAAACATGTGTCCTGTGTTAAATTCAAATTCATGTACATTGCTATTCTACAACCTAGACTGAAATGCCCCCTAACTCTTTAATTTGGAATTTCCCCTCACCCTAAACACTAGGGTTTTAACTTTAAAAAGTTCCCAGGAATAGACTTACTGACTTTCGATGCCTCTACCGCTACTTCCGGAATGGAGTAGCAATAGAGGCAGGACCAGCAGCCGCATCTGTGATTGGCTGATAGTCACTTTAGGCTATTGAGAGAGCCGAGGGAAAGAAGGTAGGTAAGCCTATTTCTGGGAACTTTTTAAAGGAAACGACTGCCTGATTTCAATCTATAAATAAATACATGTAAGCAGCACTCTCTGAGGGCAAGCACTCTCCATTATGAAGCAGCATTTGGAATTTCCCACCAGGTAGTTCACTTACCAACATTCCAGCTACAGCAAAACTATATATAACAAGAGTTTGATACTAACAGGGAGATGTAATAAAATTTCTTATTGTTAAAAATGGTGCTAATTTTGCCCCAACCAATCCGATATTTACCATTTGAAAGCTAACATCTGATTGGTTGGGGCAACAATAAGAACTTTTATTACATCTTCCTGTAAGTCACTTGATTAACAGCTGAAATGTAAGATGTTTCAGACTGGATATCTAAAGAACTAGGGGACAGATCAAGAAAACAAAATTGTATAGTGATAGTTGGGATGGGTACCCTACACTACAGAAAAGTTTGCATTTTCTTACAAGGGAGTTGGGGAGAAGGCCTTCCCTGTACTTGCCAGAGTCCTCCAGGAGGACAAGGAAGGGGCAGATACCTGATGACCTCTTCAGTTTCCTCTAGTTTCAGCAGAAACTGCAGTACTACCATTATTAATATTGTTTTTGTGGATTTATATAGCAACATCTTTCGTAGCGCTTTACAATTACATGTTTATATTCACATCAGGCCCTGCCCTGAAGAGCTTACAGTCTAAGCCCATTTATTTACACATACAACCTATCAGTATGTCTTTTTGATTGTGGGGGAAACCGGAGTGCCCGAAGGAGACCCACACAAGCACGGGGAGAACATACAAACTCCTTGCAGAGTCCATGGGTGGATTCGAACTCAGGACCTCAGTGCTGCAAGGCATCAGTGCTAACCACTGAGCCACCGTGGTTACTACAGTGGGGCCAGCATTTTGTCAAATGTTAGTTAGGGGGGTGGACGTGCCCTTTAAATATATATTCATATACAAATATTCTGTGTAAATATAAATGCAGACCTAGGCAGGTTTAATTAATATCATTCATATCAAATCATGGCTATTTATTATTTTATTCATAATTATAATGCAATCCTTTCCATGGTTCAAATTGGTCCTGTTAGAGTGCCATCAAGGTGTAAACAGATTTTCCAGAATAGCCAAGTAGCAGGTGCACTATTCTAATAATTTGTGGCTACATTGCTCCTTTGCTGCTTAAACTTAAATATGCCACAAGCAGGTGTTTTCCAGTTGTAAGTTGTAATGAGAATTCCACTGTGCTGTTTATTTTAAGAGTGCAATTACAGTTTAACCCTTTCAGTTCTAAAGGTGGATGTGTCATCGCGTTTCCATATCTGTCCATGGAAGTTTTATGGGCAGTTTAGTTTGAAAGTAGTTGGCTTTCAAATCGTTGCCTGTTACTTTATCTACACACAGTCTTGTATAACTGAATGTGGAAAACTCTGAAAACAACTAGACCTACACAGGCAATTTACTGGTCATTTCCAATGCAACTTGAGGTACAATTGGTTGATTATAAGCCTTGACTTAGGCAGAGTACACACTGGCAGATTTTTCAGGCCCAATCGACTGATACATCTGTGTATAGGTCGGTTGGGGCGAAAAATCTTTGCTACTTTCGTCCACAGCCATGACCGATGTTGGTCACCCGTTCGTCCGGATGGGACAGCACGATTGTTCGCACAAACTTTCAGCTGCGCCCACTATTGTTGCAACCGACAGACATTTGTCTAGGCTGAACGCTCGGTCGTAGCGAATGCTCAGTCAGGACAGAATATCTATTCATGTATACCCAGCCATAGACATAAACTTAAAGATAGACCTTCCTATAACCCTCTATATGAGGACCATTACTTTCATATAATAGTAAACAGTCCAGACAATTTTTCACAGAGATACAAATTATCTAAATAGATATTTCACCAATCCCTGCCCACTGGGTTTGCCTATTTGGTGAATTAAGAAAATGGGCACGCCCTTTGTTTACTGAAGAGAGTAGAAGTGCTTTAATTTGTTATGGTTCGTACACGCGTACGTTCGCCGACCCGCGACACGATGTGTGCGAACAGTTGTTTTGGGCGACTTTATCAGTCGAAACGGCTGTTTGTTCGGCGATCGTTGCCCGATCTGCCAGGCGGATTTCCGGATGAACGGCCATTCGTACACATTGTGCGCCGCGGGTCGTCACCCGCAAACGCACGTGTGTAGGAGCCTCTAGGCGCATCGTTTATTGATCTTATGGGATGAATCACCAATGATAGCTGACTGAGCTGGTGCGTAATCTTACATGTGTACTAAGATTTAGATGTACTTTTTAAAGGCAGTATTTAACCATTTATCTAATTATTGTAAAACTTTTCACTGAGTTTTTTTTTTTGTAGCATCTAGAATTCAAAATTATATTTGTGTTTTGACCCGCAGCAATGTTGCCATTTGGTCCTTGAACCAACCAGTTCAACTTTGCATGCATTAAATGCTACCAAATCCTAGAAGAACCATGGGTTAATTCATGCTTATTTTATTAGATTATTGGCAATAGTTTACACACAGAACGTTTGATGCATGGTTGCGCTATATATGTGTAACTAATTTTATTGGCTAAAAACATGCTTTATATATTATTGGTTTTCATCAATATTTTCAATATCAAAACTATTTCAGGTTTTGTTTGAACATTTTGTTTTCTGATTGTTATTTTGTGACTAGCAACATCTATGTAGCTTGTGGCAGATTGCTCAAGTAGGTCAACACTTATCTTCAAAGACTTCATAATTAGAAACATTAGTTTATTTTAAGCTGGGTAGTAATTTTCATGTGTAAGTTGACAGTACTCTTAAGTGTCATTAAATGGACTTTTTCCAGCCTAAAACAACATGATTATAAAAGCTTTTAAGGCTTGTTTCTTCTCAAATGTCCTTATTGTCCTATAGTTTTCACCAGGTGAATCTAGTCTTCTCACAGCAATTGGATGGGTTTTGTTTCCTTTTCAGAGAAAATCTGTGAAATCGTCAAGGAGCTAGAAGTTTCGAACACATTCCATCTGTCAAAAAGGTGGCATAATGGAATCCAATAAAACACATTAAAGAAATGTTTAACACACAAGAACATTGGTACTAGTATAACCTGCAGTCAAAGAAACGGAATGTAATTGCAGGTAAACAAAAGACAAATATATTCTCAGCCGAAAGAGGTGTGTTAAGGTCGCTGGCCAAGAATTCATTTAACCTTAGCATGCTAATGCTGTTTGGGTGGAAAGACTTCTTACAATTAGTCTACATTTTATAGATTGAAAAGAAAAAAGTTTTAAATTCGACACAGAAGCTAATGTTTTCCTGTTTAAGGTAAGGTAATGGATATAATTAGAGCCGTTTACTCTACCTAAAAAATCTTTTAACAATAATCTTGTGAACACTGAATAACGAACAGCTTTCAGACATTCCTATTATATATCTGCATTTGACCTCACTACACTTGTAGGTATAAGGTTGCAGTACATTAAAAAGACACTGATACCTCTAAACATCTCTTCAGATCTCCATTATTTACTTTGCTTACACTTATTTTCAAACTTTCATTATTTCGTACATTCATGCTCGGTCCTGTGTCTTCCTTGCACAATTCCTGACTTATTAATAAGCTTTGACATCAGGAAATTGATTGTTAGGAATTTAAGTTCCTTTAAAACTATGTGATAGAAAATTAATTTTAGCCTAAAGGTGCCCATACACTGAACTAAGACCAGCTTTGTTGTACATAAATGCATTGTAAAGTGCTATCCTTGAAACTTTTGCAACTTTCATAATAATAAGAAATAATCAGGGTTATTCAATAAAAGTTCTAATCATTAAAAATGGTACTAATTTTGCCCCAACCAATCAGATGTTAGCTTTCAAATGTTACATAAGTTCTGATTGGTTGGGGCAAAATTAGTACCGTTTTTAACGATAAGAACTTTTATTGAATCTCCCTGAATGTATCTTAGGAAGGAAATGCTGTTGAGACGCTCAGATTTTATCACAATTAATGGATAAAAACATCCATGTTTTAGCTAAGCACCAGACACTTTGGCAAGCTTACGGGACCTTGGCTAAAGTCGCCAAGTTGGGCAGTGTGCTTTTTTTGCGGGTAAGTGCAAGGTAAAGTTGAACAATTGAACCATGATTATTCTGTCTTTTAATCTAATATCTAGAGATAAGTCCTGATTTCAAAACAAACTTGTTTTTGTTTCGGGACTGCCAGATCTGAAAATCCACCAGCGGAACAAAACTTGCCAGTTTCGGTCATCTTTAGTAATAAAATTGAGAACCAATTTCAGGTAAATCTAATTCCACGGCTGCCTTTGGTGTGATCCTCCATATGTTCTGCCCCTGAACATTTGGTGTACGTATAAACAGTAGAGAGATGAGGTACCAGCAAGGACTTAAAGCAACTCAAAATGAAATTGCTAAATAATTTATTATACAAACAACATTTTTCGAACAGTTACGTGGTCCTTTTTTAAGTAAGACTTGAAAAAGGACCATGTAACTGTCCGAAACATGTTTTGTGTATAATAAATTATTTAGCTATTTCATTTTGAGTTGCTTTAAGTCCTTGCTGGTACCTCATTGCTTTACTGTTTTTACCAAAAGTATTTAGAAGCCTGAAGCAGCCTCGTAACCCTACCCCCCCCCCCTTAGTTTCTTCTTAGTTTGTTACATTTGAGTAAAAGTCTTTATTGGTTGAGATGCTTTATTGAGCTGAGCATTCATGCAATTTATTGTTCACAACTCTAAACATTGACACTTTATATGGATAAATTCTGTATATTTGGAACACTGTTATTTTCCTGAATGTGTACCTGTGAAGTAAGGCAAAGCAGGGGTTTATAATGAATCAGAGCAGGGACAGTTTCTGTGCGATTAACTTCATCTTTGCTTGGAGCAGGCATACTTGAAAAGTACGGGCTTTTTTAGTATTTTATTTAATGAGTGGCTGTTGCTGCTTAATCTATAGTTCTTGGAAATCTTTGGGCTACTAAACTGAAAATTCTAAATAACACAGAAAGGATGTGACAGCAACTCTTGAAATGCTTGCTTTTTTATCAAAGTAGATCATTCGTAAACAAATATAAATTCAAATAAATATTAAGTCTTGTTTGCAAGCAAAAAACATTGGCTTAAAAATCTTGACATGTTTTAATGTTCATCTCATCTGACCTAGTCTATAGGAGATTTTTTTTGGGAGTTTGAATATAAACTGATACAGTGATAATAAGCCTGGTTTCGCCATAAGAAAACATGGATTTGGGTTAGTCCCCTAACAAATAGCTGTAACAAAATTGGAGGAAAAATAAAAAAAACGCTCACCTGTTTGGGATTAAACAGAACAGTTCCTGTTCCCAATAAAGTATAATATCGATTACATCACCTGTAATGTATATGGATTGCGGATACAGTATGTACCATGGTACTGGGGATGCATTGAACCCGCATAACGAGTGTAAAAACCAGTGGTTATTTGTTACATAATGATTTGATCCTGGCATCAATGATTTATGATTCTGAGCAATTTCAGTGCAAGGAAACAATAGCAGTGATGTTAAGCCTTGGCACTACCATCTCTTATAATAGAGTTATGGTTTCTGGGTTCTATAATATCTGGTGGTGGGCAAGGAACAAGAAACCTAATAGGGCCCATACGCTAACAAATCCCAGTTGTACAATCGCCCCAACTGTAGCTTTGTTTTGGGAGGTGATGCATTTGGGATTTAATAATCCCTGTGCCACCTACACCATAAATAACTCTGTGTTAAGTGCATCTGTAATGGAAAAACATTTGGGGGTTCGGGTAGATAACAGACTTAGCTATAGCAAACAATGCCAGGTAGCAACGGCTAGAGCTAGCAAGATATTGTCTTGTATAAAAAGGGGAATAGATTCAAGAGAGAAAAATATTATTCTCCCTCTTTACAAGGCACTGGTAAGGCCTCATTTGGAATATGCGGTGCAGTTTTGGAATCCCATATACAAAAGGGACATCTTGGAAATTGAGGCAGTTCAGAGAAGGGCAACTAAATTAATAAGGGGAATGGAGGGGCTTGAATATGCAGGCAGATTAGACAAGTTAGGGCTGTTTACATTGGAGAAGCGACGTTTGCGTGGGAACATGATAACCTTATACAAATATATTAATGGCCCATACAATGAACTCTCTGGTGCATTGTTTACTAATAGGTCATATCAGAGGACTCGTGGACAGCCTTTAAGGTTGGAAGAAAAGAAGTTTCATCTTCAGGTTAGGAAAGGTTTCTTTACAGTGAGAACGGTGAAACTGTGGAACTGTTATCCAGCAGATGTGGTAATGGCAAGTTCATTGAATAACTTTAAAAAAGGCCTGGATAAGTTTCTAAAACTAAAAAATATTGAGAATTACTGGTATTAATGCATATAGATCTGGTTGATCCAGGGATACTTTCCGATTACCGTTTGGAGTCAGGAAGGAATTTCCCCCCCCCTTTTTTTTTGTTTTTTTTTTCCTTCCTCTGGATTAACTGTTAGGTAGGGTTAAAAAAAAAAAAGAAAAGAGGCTGAATAGGTTGGACTTGATGGACGTTTGTCTTTATTCAACCTTAATTACTATGTTACTATGTATTTGTTAGCACTCGTGGAGGGTAGGACACGAAGGCTTTCTTATCCTTTATATCTATTTATCACTGAAGTATAGCCTGTGCATTAAGGTGTGTTTAATGGAGTTTTTATGTGTATTTGGTCTAGTAGCGTTAATTTATTAATGGCCCTTACAGATTGCTATTTCAGCTAGTTAACTGCCCAGTTTGGCAGTTGGCCAGAAGCCAGAGGAGAAAAAAAAATATGGCAACAGAAACAGTAACTCTATGCCTACCTGATCAGTGTAACTGCACTTTTTTGTGGGAGGGGGGAATCGGGTGAACAACCATGAGATTGTGTGGGGAAGAGACTTCCCTACACTACAGTAAACCCCCATTACACTACAGAGGAGAGGGATCCAGAGAGGGGTGAGAGCTTCCCTCCCCTGTGCATACCAGAGTCCTCCAGGAGGACAAGGAGGTAGCAGGGAGTTACTTTTCTGAACTTTTAACTGCAGGAGGACCATAAGGAGCTGAGGTGTAAGGTAAGGATTTTTGAAGACTACACATTTTGGGGCAGTAGTGGGTTAAATCTCAGTTTTGGGGGTGGAAATGCCCTTTAAATTCCATCAGTCCCTCACTGCACTGTCCGTCTCCTTTCACAGCTTCACAAACTTACGCAGCTGTAAGGGAGATATTGTCTAGTCATTGTTCATAGTCATTGGGGTAATTTGTCAGGGTGAACATTGAAATTACAGTTCGGAATGTGATGAACAATATTCAAAGACACTTCCATTTGTGCTGTTTTTAAACTCTTATTTTTTGAGATGGAGAATGGGATTTTTAGGATCATATTTTGTTGATAGTAAAATCAATGTTTTGTTTTCATTGCATGCTGTGTTGTTATTTTAAAGGTGTGTGCTGGAAAGACAGACATGTCTTGATTAATGGTTATTACCACCCAACATAATTTTAATGGGAATTTTTTGTTCCATAAACACTAAACACAATCCCTAATCTCTCCATAGCTTATTATGGTTGGATGTGTACAAATGGGCAGTCTATCAATCTCAAAGTTGTAGTTTGAGGTTTGGTGATGGTATTTTATGGTTATATCATCTAACTAAAGCCTAGTGTTTAGAGTGCAATCTGTTGGAAAAATTGGCTTTGGAAAATACCTCTAAGATAAATTGTGTTACAATGATCTGTGTATCCTTTTTGTTTGTCATGTCACAACTGGTTCAATACGCTCAGGTGTTTTCAGCATTCATTTTGAAAACACATTTCAAGGTAACATCTCCTGTGGGATGTGAGTAAGCGCGAGGTAGTACTTAGAGTGCATGCTTTTTCTGGTTATAAAAAGGGCATGTTCACCCTTAACCCACAACCCCAACTGCTATTTTTTCCACTTTATTACTTGCATTTGTAATCAGAAATTTAATGATAAGTTCTGTTTCTTTCTGACAAAGGTATCTGCCTCCTCCCTTTGCTCAATGTGCTTTTTTATAAGCTTGATCATGTGCAGTGGAGGCAGTAGGGGAAACAGCCGCCAGTCAGTCAAGCCTTGATTGACTGAATAAAGGGAGGAGCCAGCTTATTCCCCCAGAATGGCAGCAATAATGAAACTTAAATATCTGGATATTATTACATCTAATTAATGTGTTAATTGTCGGGGGTGAGAGGAGGTAACTAACAAGAGACCAGTTTTTTGTTTTTAGGGTGGACATGCCCTTTAAATAAAAGTGGGTTTATAAGATAAACTGATTTGGTAAATGTTCAGACTCCCTGTTGAACTACACTGTACCACCAGCTAATTGCAGAAATGTACTTAAATAATTGGAAAAGAGAATTTTTTTTTTACTTTGTCCACATAAGGAATAAACAAAACAAAAAACAGCAATAATATTCATCTAATAGGATATATATCATAATATCATGACTGCATTGGAACAAAATATGAGAATGAAAGCTATACATCAAATGCCACAAAGTCCTCATACAGCCCAATAAAAGTCCCTATTCAGGTAATAATCTCGCCCCCCCCCCGCCTCAGTTGATTTTCCAGCCAAAGTCACTTGGTAGTTCTTTGTCCGATGCAATAGGGTAAAGAGCCAAAATTCAACAGTTAATAACAATAGTGATAAACATCCAACTCTGAACTCTGATTAACCGTGAACTACTAATTGTACATAAAGATACATAACCACCATGTTAAATGCATTGTACATTGTACTTTTTTCTAACTGCACTTTTTTATCCACCAAACCCTGTAGCCTAGCTGTAATAGCCGCATTTAGACACAATTTATTGGAAATATTCTTCACTGCTTGTAAAGGTTCTCATTCATACTGGTCATGGTATATCTGTGCAATTCAGTTACATCAACATGAATTAAAGGATAACTCCACCCTCATATCTTTTAGAAAGAAAGGCCTCTTTAAAATATGTTGATATATCATACTTTGTCCTATGAATTCATTACTATATGCCTGCTATGCTTCTGGATGCCTCATGGAAACTGAGCAATTTAGAAACCTGTACTGAGTCTGTACTGAGCCTGGGCATGCTCAGAAGAGGCAGCTAGGGGATTAACATTCAGTCATTGGCTGTGATGTCAACTGTCAAATCCATAACTGACAGTTACTAACTGGAAGAACCTGGAAGCAGAAACGGGAAACAGGACATTGTGCAGGATTTCAGGTTAGACTTATATATTTCAGATTTCAAACTATTACCATTTAGGGTTTTGGGGGGTGATTTACCTGTATGCAAGTTTTCATTTTAGGGCTGGACTTGCCCTTTAAAGTCTAGCTCTTGAAGATGTTTTGCTATTCATCCGACTGGCATTCTCAGTTGTTATGACTCTTTCTGAAGTGAGAGATCCATTTAGATGACTAGCGAAAAGTCCAAGTATTAAACTAAAGTCCAGTTGATCTAACTGAATACCAGATATCTTCACTAAAATTAGCTCATTTTACTTGTTCCTGTTGTAAAGTTGAAGCTTCATTTAGGTCCATGTTTGCTTAGATCCAAGTCTTTATACTGACTGACTTGCTTTTTTTCCTGTTCTTGTGTCTCTCCAACTGGCTTAATTATCATTGGTCAAAGATGCAAACTAAAAAACAAATTGTTAATTTTCCCTGATTATTATACTGTCTTAGAGGGGGTAGAGATGGCCGAACTTTTGAAAGTTATCCCATGAAGGACTCGCGGATTCGATAATGCGATATTTACTTGTGTATAGGTATAATAGACATTTTACTCGTGGATTCGATGCTCGCGTATAGGTATAATAGACATTTTACTCGCGGATTCCATACTCGAGTATAGGTATAATAGACATTTTACTTGCGGATTCGATAATGCGACATTTACTAGCGTATAGGTATAATAGACATTTTACTTGTGGATACAATAATGCGATATTTACTCGCGTATAGTTATAATAGACATTTTACTTGTGGATACGATAATGCGATATTTACTCGCGTATAGTTATAATAGACATTTTACTTGTGGATACGATAATGCGATATTTACTTAATTACCAATAAGTATGAACCTAGCATGTTATTCTGGATCCTGTATGGGGTCTCAGGATGTCCAATGGAGCTGTTCAGATTGAATTGCACATTGGGGTCTCAGGATGTCCAATGGAGCTGTTCAGATTGAATTGCACATTGTGGCAGGATTGCCTGGATCTGTGTTCAGATCTGCAGGTTAATAACATTTTGTCTGGATACATATAAAACGTGTCCCAACTGAACATCTGCTTTGTGTGAGAGCCCTGCCAGGAGAGATGTAACAGTGGCAGCAGCCAGCAGCGCATGTGACAGACTGATCATGTGGTCCCATAGGGAACTGCATGATTGGCCGTGATTTACTAACTGACCCATTTGTCTGATACGGACGACTGAACTCGGTCGCAGCTGGCCACCCCACACATCACATATTTCCAGCCGACTAATCTGTGACACTATAGGTTCGTTACTGGTGTTTACCCAGCCTTAAGGTTCGTACACACATGCGATCCCGGGTGCCAACCCTTGATGCACGATGTGTACGAACGTCCGATAATCGTGCCATGTATGGGTACTTTATCGGGTAAAATGGCCATTCTTGGCGATACATGGCACAAATATATTCCGAAACGGACGTTTGCATGCGCCGGTGATGGCATGTGTGCACGAACCTTTAGACTTTATAGATTATAACTGCCAGGTAGGTGGTTTTTGGAAGTGAGTGCAAATATGGTAAAGTTTATGACTATGTTAGGAGTGGATAGTGATCTTGTCTGTTTATGTGATCTGTGTGTCCTCTGTCTTTCCTCTATTGCTGGCCAGCGAACCTCTTTTTCTATTTACTCTTTTTCCTACAGACAAGGTGACTAGACTTTCCTACCCCTATTATATTGTTGAATAAAACAAGTAGCCATAGAGCATTAAGAATACCTGTCTGCTGTTATGCTGTGTAAAGTAACAGGGTGCAATCTGATTGTATGTGAGTGTAATTGGTTATTTGTAAAACCTGCAGCAGGAGTGTTTAAGATGTTTTATTACTTTATACAATATTCTGTTGTAACAGTCTTGACTGATCTTACAAACATTGTCCAATTTCTTTTATACATGTGATTTACAGAAATGTTTATTTATAGATAAGAACTATCTATTTTGTTATTTATGTTGTGTCTTTAAAAGCTAAGGGTGCTGGGAAATCCACCCCAGCTGCAAAAGTTAGTGCAACTGATTATTCAGGGAGACTCCTGAAGTCAGAGCGATCAGTCTGACAGCAGTTTGAAACAAACCCTGTTGTGTTTGGGAGTTTACACTGTCCATAGTGTGAGTCGCTGTTTCTTTTCTTATATTTTGCTTTTCCTATTAAACTGAACCTGCACCAAACGCCAACGACTGAGTGAAAGACATCGTTTTATTTTTGATACAAAACCCATGTCCTAACTAGAGATGTCCGAACTTCGCAAAATCCGATCCGCTCGAGGATCTGCGAATTTTCGAAAAAATTCGAAAATCCACGAGCGGACCCATTAAAATTAAAAATACCCTTGAAATAACGATATTTTTCATATTTTCGAAAATTTTCGAAATTACGAGTTTTCACGTATTTTCGAAATTACGAGTTTTCATGTATTTTCAAAAATATGTATAAGTAATCCTCGTAATTTCGAAAATTTGAGAAATTACGTATGTATGGAATTAAGAGAAATCCTTGTATTTTCGAAAATACAAGTAATCCCCGTATTTGCGAAAATTTTCGAAAATACGTGAAAACTCGTAATTTCGAAAATTTTCGAAAATACGAAAAATCCGCGAATCGGAAGTTCGGAAGGCGGAAAATCCAGAAAAATCCCCCGTTCGCGAACGGGATAAATCCGCGGCGGATCCGGGTTCGGATCCGCGAACCGGCCATCCCTAGTCCTAACATGGTGGCAGCGGTGGGATTGTATCTTATGTTGGATTAAGCATAATTTTGTACTCAGTGCATGGCAGGAGTCAAGGCACGTGGCCCTGACATTGATTGGGTTGTGTGGAACTGCCAACACAGAACGCAGAACGAAAAAGGCAATGAGGAAAAGAGCTCAGTTGGATCTTGGTGTATCTAAACATCGTGGAGTTCATTATAGATATGAAGGTAGCGTAACTGGAGCTTAGGAATAGTAACCAGGAAATAGTGTCGTTGGGGAGTCAATCAAAATGAAAGTGCTCTGGGTGAACAAGACTTTTAATTTCGGGAAAGGAAATTTCAGTGCGTGGGGAAGATAACTGGAAAGTTTAATACGGGAACAGTGCAGGTATGTTTTCAAGGAACTGACATAAGTAGTAACAGCTGGATTTAGGAGGAATAAATCTTGTCAACTGTTGGCTTTTCTGAAGGAAGTAAGTAGAAAATTACAGGGAGATTCAATAAAAGGTTTATTTTTTGTTTGTTGTTTAAACTGGTGCTTTTGCCCCAACCAATCAGATCATTAACATTTGATGAAAGCTAACATCTGATGGTTGGGGCCAATAGCACCATTTTAAACGATTTAAGACTTTTATTGAATAACCTGTAGACTCTGGCATAGAAGGTAGATATGTATACTTGGATTTTGCAAAGGTTTGATACAGTCCCCCATAGGCGGACTAATGTATAAGCTAAGGTATTTGGTTGGGAAGCACATTTGACCATGGATAGACAATTGGTTTTAATGAATAGGATACAGGCGAGTAGTTGTTATTTGGGCTTCATTATTATGGACTAACTAAAGTGCTAAATGGGGCCACAGGGTTTCTGTGGGGGGCTGCTTCATTTAATCTATGTATTAATGATTTGATGAAAGTGGGTATGTCAGCAAGGTTTTGTGTTTGCTTATGACAACAAAACTTTGTCGACCATTAAAACTTCAGAGGATGTGCAATCGTTGCAGGGGGATCTAGATAGATTGTCACATTGAGATGCTAAAGTGGCAGATGAGCATTCAATGTCGATAAATGTTAAGGTGATGCATTTTGTGACTTAAAAATCCTTGTGCTGCATACTATAAATGGCTCTGTGTTAAGTAATCCCTGTTTGGAAGGATCTTGGAGTTGGGGGATAACAAAATTAAAGGAAGCAAGCAGTGCCGATGGCAATACATCAGAGCCAGCATGGTAGTGTCTTGTATTAAGAGAGGTAGCGATCAAGGGAGAAAAAATGTTATCTCCCTCTTTACAGTAAAAGTGAGGAAGGCCTCATTTGGAATATGCAGTGCAATTGTTGTGAAATCCTGTGTACAAAACGGGGGACTCTGTGAAATGAAATGGTTCAGAGAAAGGCAAAAACTAACATTAAAGGGATTGAGGGAGCTTGAATATGACGAGAGACGGGAAAAGTGTACAATTATTGTATGATGGAGAAAAGGCGCTTGCGTTGGGATATGATTTATGTGTCTAAATTACATTAACGGGCCATTACAATAAACGATCTGGGGCATTGTTGCACCCAATAGAGGCATGCAGAGGAAACGTGGACATCCCTTAATACTTGAAGAAAAAAGATACAAAAAGGATTGTCTTCAAGTTCGGGGGAAAGGTTTTTCACTGTGAGACGGTGAAGCTCATGGTCTTCCAGTGGACGTGTTATGGCAGGTTCACTGGTAGTTTAAAAAAAACTGCTGGATGAGTTTCTGCAACAGGAATGTGCAAGGTCTGGTTATTGATACTAAAGGTAGAGTTGATCAGGAAATTTACGCTTGCCACTTGAGTCAGGAAGGAAATTTTTTTCCCTCATAAATTTGGTGGGTTTTTTTGCCTTCCTCTGGATCAACAGTTAGGCAGAAATAAGAATATTGCTAGATGGGTGGACTGGATGGACGTTGCCTTTATTCAACTCAAAACTATACCTATCTGTGGTGGTTGTAGAAAAGAGACTGTCTTCTGGAAATGATTGATAAGAAACATTTCTTGTTTGTACTTTGCTTATCAAAAATTTTTCAGATATACGTGCTTGGATTTCATGTGATACTGAGTTGAGCTATAGTGAGCAGGGATCTTTAAGAATGTTCTTGGAGCAAGATGAGAGGCGAATGGAAGACACCTGTATTGAATGTGTTGGTTACAATATGGATAACATCAAGAACTTCCAATGAGATATAGTGATAGGCGTGTCTCAAGTCACTTTCGACAACCTTCATCCTTCCTGGATTTGGTTAAACCATAGCTTTCAAGGATTCCATTTGCATTTACAAAAATTTTTGAATAATCCACATGCCTTAGATTAGAATGGAACTCAACTTCATTATCAGGAACAAAATGCAGGGGATATGCACGAATTGAGATATAACTCCTTTATTGTGATTGCAGTACCACAAAACAATTTCGGGTTTTTCACACTTCTCATGTGCTGCCACTGAGGAAGGGGGAACACATCAAACGTTTGTGCACTGCAAGTCACAATAAGGAGTTACATTCAATTGAGGGGGTGATCTCCTGCATTTCTGTTCCTGATACATGGAGTCAACTGCCAGGGGGTTAAGCAGACAGGATAGGGGAGTGGCAGCACCTTTGAAGATTACAGAGATGGTTGTGCTGGGGGGAAACAAAACACTAATATAAATGGCACACAAACCCCATTTCTCTTTCTTCTTAGAAAAAAGAGCATATAAATCCCTTTTACCACTGCAATTTGGAAAAACGTCTTTATGTACCTTTTATTGAAGATAAAAGTGAGATAATGATCTTCAGTTCCTTTTTTGCTTGATGGTTTTTTGGGTTCGGACTCTTTATAACAGTCTGAGGAGGGTACAGAAACGTCACTAATTAGTTATTTTTTAAATGTCTTGGTGGTGTGCACAAGCTTTTTCTACTTGTGTGGATAGGTATGCTGGCAACAAGTTAGGAAGCACCAGCACAAATGTTTTGAAAAAATGTTCAGTGTAGGTGCGGTAGTATCTCTCTTTTGATTGTTTGAATTCCTTTCAATCGATCATTCCAATGTGGGACCATTGTTAAGGCCTTGTTTTCATGGTTATCAACCTTCCACGGCCTCTGACCAAGATAGTGCCTTGCTACTGTTTCTGACATAGACTTTGCACAAAGTTGTGTTTCATGGAGGCATGCATTTCAGGTAAAGGGCATGTCCACCCCCAAAACTATAATGAAACCACTGATGGCCCCACTGGTAGTCGTTTGTAAAAATTCTTACCATTCTCCTCTGCTCCATATGGTTGTCCCATGCGTGTCTAGCACAGTCCAGGAAAGCGGAAGAGTAGGAGCATTTTCTGTGTGTAAAATGCATCTACCCCTTTCCTGCATCCTGGAGGGACTCGGGCATGACGGGAGCTTCCACCCCACCCTGTTCAATTCACCAGACTGCTTCTAATTCTTACTGAAATGTTAATGTTGTTACATACAGGTGCTCTTATCTGATTGTCAGCAGCTTCTAGGAAGCAAGGCTGAAACTTCCTTTGTTTTGAATGTTGAGGACTGGCAGAGTATGTGCCAGCGTACATTTACTTGAATTTAAAAAAAGGTTTTACAGCAGGCTAGGTGAAAAGCTTTTAGTCATTGGCTTGTGAGATCTGCAAGAGATCCAGAAGCAGAGAGAGGGACTAACAAAACACGAGGTAGCATTTAAGGTGAGATTAATTTTTCAGATTTCTAAACATGAAGTTTCGAGTTGAGACAGCAATTACTACGTATATACTCGAGTAGAAAACCGAGTTTTTCAGGCGTGACAATCAGCCTGAAAACTCAGACTCGGTTTATACTCGAGTCGTGACTTACATGAGCATTCGGCAGCCGCCACAATCTTTCGTACTGGCGCGCCGGCCTGAAGTTCACTGCCGGCGCAAGGCTCAGTAGGACGTCAGCCGGCGCGCCAGTACACAGAAAGATCGCGCGGCTGCGGAATTGTCAGGATACCGCACCTTCCTGCAAGAAGCCCTGGATGGAGGAGAGCCCACAGGGAAGAAAGAGACCGAAGGCCCACAGGAAGAAGAGGAACCACAGGGAGAAGAGAACAGGTACAAAAACGGAACTGGGTGGTGAGGGGGGCATTCAAGATGTTTTGGGAACTACACACTCCCAGCAGCTTAAGGCGGGAGTTAGTTTCCAAACATCTTGAATGCCAAGGGATGGTGGCATTCAAGATGTTTGGAAACTTACAACTCCGCTAATAAAGCATGCTGGGAGTTGTAGTTTCCAAAACATCTTGAATGCCACCCTCACTGTGCATTCAAGATGTTTGGAAATACAAACTCCCAGCTAATAAAGCATGGCTGGGAGTTGGAGTTCCAAAACCATCTTGAATGCCAAGTGAGGTGGCATTCAACGAGTTGGAAACTACAACTCCCAAGCATGCTTATTAGCCTGGGAGTTGTTAGTTTCAAACATCTTGGAATGCCAAGTTTTACCTCGGTTTTATACTCGAGTCAAAACTTTTATTAGGAGGTTTAGGATGAAATTGGGGTGGGTACTGGTTTCTACTAGGGTCGGTTTACACTCGGAGTATTACGGTATATGCATTTTTGCATTGAGGGGAAAACAGGTGATGTAAACGAGCCCTATCTTACTGATCATTGAGTGACGTCTCTAGAAGGTCTTTTACACTGCAACCAGAGGCCTTAAAACTATATTGATGGCTCGATAAAGCCAAAAAACTGGCTCAATGGTTTGCATTTAGCTCATGAAATGTGTTAAAAGCCTCTTGGAGGTATATAAATTTCTTAAGGGCTGATGAAGTCTCTTCAGAATGATACAAAGGACAAGTTCGTAGATGAGATGTGTAGTGATTTTTTCGAGTCATTTGGGTCTAGGACTGTACATTTTAAAAAAAGAACACTTACGAATGCTTTGTATTCATGTATTACTCAAACTCTAAAAGTCTTATTAAAAGCCCCCTGTATGTTGGTTAATTCTGAGCACTTGTTCTATTTACTAAACCAAAAACTTTATTCCTTGGCCATGAGATAGACACTGTATTAGGCTTGGTCAGCACATTAGAGATGTATTTTTGCAAGAATGTAAAAAAAGTATAACATGTGTGGATTGTACCTTCTATTCAGTTTCAAATCTCTTTTCCCATTGATTTCTTCTTTTTTAAAAGGCTGGTCCACCCCAAAACTATTTATTGTGTAGGGAGCATATCCTGTGTACATTTGCCTTACAATTAATTAGTTTTTTGGAACAGTTATCAAGTTATTTCAATTTTTTATTGAGCAAGATGATCGGCAAATTTGAGTTACATATATTTGCTGTAAAACATTTAGATTTGACATTTTGTATTATTTTCTTACTAACAAATAAAGAGGTTTACCAACAACTTCTTGTCTTTTGTATTGTTTTGCTTTTACTTTCCCTGCTCTGGGTTTTTTCTTTTTTTTGATAAACATTTTAACATAAACCATTGGACCTACTATTAATGTTACTTCGAACCCTTTGCTACAATCTTTTTTTTGTATGTATGCAGGCATTTGTTTAATTGTTAAATTACGTTTTGTGTAATCACATTTCTATTATCAGACCATACATCCAAGCATATGGGATTTCTAATAGGTTCCTTCAACAGGTGCAAAATGTGAGTCGTATCGTAGTTTAAGTTTAGGTGCATATTATTAACTATTTCGACCATTTGGTATTTCAGTGGTTCTCCAGTATTTTGCTATTTTGTCTGATTTAGAAATAGGTGTTATATTATTTTGGGTCATTATAAGGTGGGGAACCCTCACATAGGATCTATATTCAGTAGGGCTAGAGGTTGCCATGCTAGGATAGTCGTAGGAGCTTGAATGGTCATTTCCATAGTTTGGTATTTTAGGAAAGCTCCAGAAAATATGTGTAGTATGGTACATTTTGTCCACCTTTGTCTCCACAACATTTGTCAGTAATTTCAGGTGGGTATTTACATTTATTGGTGGGAGTTTTCTACCATCTCATTCTAATTTTGGCATTGGTTCACCAATGTTTAACACATTTTGGAAGGTGCAAAAAAAGGACAGATAGAAATAACTCCGCGATAACATGGCATCCAATAAGTTCCATTGCGCACGCAGCTACCAATAAACCATTAGTAATTATATTTAATGTGGGAAAGGAACAATATTCCGTGGTATCCCCACAAAGAAGGGATTCCACACTACCAATCCAAAAATCCACCACACACTTTATATTAAAAACACATATAAATTATGATATTAAACACATTTAGAGCATAACAAGTCTATCATAGAATGTGCAGTGAATCCTAAAATACACATTAAAGGATTAGGTGGGGGTTCAGAGATAAATATTATGGATAGCAAAAGTCCATGTATTACAGGGTTTAAAAGTTCCAGATGTACATGTAAATGTAAAACGGGCCTGCAATGAACCAATACAGAGATGTATTCAGTGCGGGGTTACAATAGTTACAATATAGATATATATATATATATAGCTATATAGATATATAATATAGATATCTATATATATAATATATATATAGATATTATATATATATATATATATAATCCAGGGTGCGTCCACTCCTTGAAACAATAATGTTAACTGAGACAGTAAGTGAAAAGATTTATAATATATAAGTGACGGGAACAGTCTCACCCATATCTCGGCGCCTCATCTCATACGGCAGTATGATCATGCATGAAGGTGTGTTTTTGTGATCAATTGGTAACTAAAGTTCCGCTAGTTACGCTCCTTCCGAATTTCCGGGCCGCCGGTTCGCACATCCCAAACTTTGTTCACAGCAATCGCGTACAGATTAGGTGCAGCCCAAATGGAACACATGTGGCTATGCTTAATTATCTAAGTACTACCCACACTGACCGACATCGTTTCGGGATTGAACTCCCCTTCTTCCGGAGTATTGTCGGAGATTGCCGTCTATTAAGGTATAAATCCCACCTGGTCTGGAATTTATTAATTCAGGGTAAATTGCATTCAGTATGTTTGCAATGATATAGCATAAAACAGCAGCGTTCAAAAGTGAGATTGTCGAAGTTTCGGGTTGTAGTGGGTTATTTTCAATTTAGGAGGGTTAATTATTTGTGCTGTTAGATTTCTTGTGGAAATTGTCTGTTTCTATTGTTCTTTAAGACTCTAGTAGAATAGGACTCAGTCCAGTTTTAAAGGTTTTATAAAAATTCATTGGGAAGCCGTTCTATACCTGGGGTTTTATTTGTTTGAGATCCTCAAATTTCCTCTTGTGTAACCCTCCTTGTTCAGGAGCTCAAGGGGACATTGAAACCGTTTGGGAGATCTTATTGGGTAGGAATTTTTCCAATGTCATGTTTAGTACAGTTTCATCGTTATTGAGATTGTTATAAGAGTCATAGTAGTCTCTAAATAATCGACTCTATGTATGGGTTGGAGATCATATCCTTTTTTAATAAAATGATTTATCCTATTTTTAATTTGTTTCCCTTGTAGTTGTGCTAGAAGTTTGCCAGCTGTGTTTGTCAATCGAGAGTAATATTGAGTTCCCAGTTTTCCTTATATGCTTTTCAAATTTTTGGATATTTAGTTGATGTAGTTCTTGCCGAGCTGTGTCTTAGTTGTTTTACTTTATCTTGTTTTTTTGTGTTCCTAGGTATCCCTTTCTATGGGTGATTTCCTTATCATGGGGGAAATTTGGTGGCTCGTCTGTTTTTTAATTTTTCTGCTTCCTGCCTGAGGATACCTCTAAATAGGCTTTCTATGCTCTTGCCAAAGTGTTGCTAATCTAGTGTTTCTCTGTGTCATTTGTGTTAAAGAATTTTTGCATGTGGGGATGAATTGTTTTTATTTTAGGGAATTTGCTAAGAGGGTATTGATTCAATCTCCAGAAAAGTAGGTATGTAATTGTTATATTCTTTGAGTTTTATAATAATAATTAATATGTGCGTGGTTGGTACCGTCCTAGGATAGGCCAATTTGCATGTTTAGATTTTGGAGAGAGTAGTAAGGTCGTCCAGCACATATCCCCAATTCGGGGAGTATGTGTCGTGTACCGTAGAATAGTACCAGATATTTTTTATCCAGTGGATATTTGCATCCATGACATGGAATAGATTGATTTTTGCATTTGTCTTTGTGATTGTACGTTTTTCAGACGGGTTGATTTTGTGGAATCATTGTTGGGGATCTAGAATTGTATTAAGTCTCCACACATTAAAACGTTTGTGTTTTTGTTGGGTTACAAGAGATAGTTATATATTTAAAAATTTATGTTGTTGATGTGGAGCAATAGATATTAATTAAGCCGTATGGTTTGTCATTTATATAAATTCTAGAATTAAAAGCGTTCTTTAGGGTCATGTAGGACCTTACCCAATCGGAGAGAGACAATGATGGAAAGCTAATATGCAGGTACCCTCTAGTGTTTTTTTTTGTGCCAGAGCGGTCAAAATAGATATAGGGGAATTTTTTTTGTTTTTCTTAGGAAATGTGTCTCCTGGGCAAAAACTAATCTGCCTGTGTGGGAGCTGTCTGCATCGCGTTGATCTATTATAGGGGTTAAGACCCTTACATTTAGTGAAAACCGGGTTCATAAACCATGGTTATATACTAGTATTGCTTTGCTTATGCGTTATGCTTTGGTTAATGATAATTCAAACATTGTTTGAAAATTGTTTGATTCTCTAACACACTGCAAAGGAAAACACGTTAGTTGAACTTGGGTAGGTCTTTATAACAATAACGGAAACATTGAGTTATAAATTGAAAAACTTTAAAAATACTTTGAGTTGTGTAGTCATTTGAGATCTCCAGATCTTCTCTGGTCTCAAATTCATCCAAAAGGTTGAGGGGTAAATATGAATCAAAACAGTTCAGCAGTCGTAGGGGCCTTATTGATGACAATAAGAAATAGCTTTACAGATGCCTCTGCCTTTTTATGCTTATTTGATGGAGCTCGTTGATGAGGTTTCCGGTGGAGTGTGCTTTTTGCTTGTTCTAGATTGTTGAAGTTCGCCTGGAGAGTTTAATCCATTCTGGGTGGTGGTGTTTGAGGTGGAGAAGACTTAGACAGTAGGTGCGGGGTAGGATATTTCCATTCGTGTAAGTAGATTTTTGGTGTTGTTTTAGGCTATATATGTATGCCATTTTTCTTATAAGTATTTAGTGGGAAAAACCCCAGCCTTATAAGGGATGTTGATTTCTCTTATGTTGTGGTGGATGTCTGTGAAGCTTTCTCCTTGCTGTAGTGTAGTGGGGATAAATCCGAAAACATTTTGAATGTTTTTGAACTGCTCTCTGGAATTTTGTAGTTTTCCTAGATGCCATCGAAGTTGCTCTTGATGTTGGTAGTATGCAGTCTTACTAGTTGTATCCCTGGTTGCGTGGTAGGGAGATGCTGAGTTGCAAACTCTATGTGCTCTCATCTATAGAAGAAAGTCTGATGCTGGAGTCCTCTGGTAATAGAGCTTGAAAGAGTAGTTAGGTAGTAATTGTTTCTCTCCTCCTATAAGTGGCAGTGTTCTTGTAGGTCTATGGGAGATTATTTCTCACAATCAGACGGGTTTGCATAATGGTACTAAACCCTCAACCAGCCCCTTTCTCCATTATATAATTAAAAATGCAAAGAATCACGTCCAAATCGGGGGATTCTGGGAATTACATTAAACCCTTTCCATTCTGTCTAAGTATCAGTGCACACGTCTGATATTTTTTTTGTTGTGGAAGCATGTTGTGGTCAGATTTGAAATCAGTTCATCAATGGAGTATTTTATTAATATATATTATATATTATATATATATTATATATATTATAAATGAATATCTATTACACAAGAAGTTCCTAGCACTCAACATACAATAGCATAAAATCAATTTAGATATCACGAACAAGTTGCAGCAACGAAGGGGATTACTGCATAAGTTAAAGATGGATAGGTTAGTTAATAGTTTGTACAAACTTGGTCAGCTGATTGCGCCACTCTAAGGCAGTATCCAGCATCAGTCCTAAACCTTAATGAGTAAATTCAAATACCACTGGGGAACAAGACATACCTGCTTCTCTCTTTATTAGTATGACAATACTCCCTGGGTAAATTTTTCCCCCGCCCCTTTAGGCAGTCCAGATAACAAAGGAAGGTTTAGAAGCCGGAAGCTCCATGATTCTTGTATAGGTTCATACTAAGATAAAGAGAGAGAAGCAGTATGCTGTTCCACCGGTGATTGAACTTACCCACGTAATAGGAAAAGCAAAATATAAGAAAAGAAACAGCAATACACTAGGACAGGTGTGTAAATCCCAAACACAACAGGGTTTTTTTCAAACTGCAGTAGACTGATCGCTCTGACTTCAGGAGTCTCTCTGAATAATCAGTTGCACTAACTTTTCAGCTGGGGTGGATTTCCCAGCACCCTTAGCTTTTAAAGACAATAACATAAATAACAAAATAAGATAGTTCTTATTCTAGACATAAACATTCTGTAATCACATGTATAAAAGAATTGGACAATGTTGTAAGATCAATCAAGACTGTTAACAACAGACATATTGTATAAAGTATCAAAACATCTTAAACTCCTGCTGCAGGTTTACAAATAACCAATTACACTCAGACATACAATCAGATTGCACCCTGTTACTTTACACAGCAGAACAGCAGACAGGTATTTTAATGGTCTATGGCTACTTGTTTTATTAACATATCATAGGGTAGGAAAGTCTAGTCACTTGTTGTAGGAAAAGAGGGTAAATAGAAAAGAGGTTCGCTGGCCAGCAATAGAGGAAAGACAGAGGGGACACACAGATCACATAAAAGACAAGATCACTATCCACTCCTAACATTACCCCACCGCTTAAGTGAAAGCTTGTCTTTCACCAAGTTGTTTGGACTTGGCACCCAACCTTGATAGGTAATCAGCATTTTTGTTGACTTCCTGCTTGTATTCTACTGTGAAATTAAAGGCTGCAGAGCCAGGTACCACCTGTCAAACGAGCATATCACATTTCATTTTATGTAACCAATATAAAGAGCGGTGGTCTGAAATTAAAATTTTTCCCTGTCAAATAATAACGTAAACCTCAATAGCCATTTATAGCAGACATTACTTTTCTATGGTAGAGTTATTTTTGCTCCCTGGGAAAAAGTTTTTCGCGAAAAACAAAATAGGATGCTCTTTTGTTTCTCTCTTTGGAAAGTACAGCCATATCCTCTTTCGGATGCATCGACTGCACTTGGAAAGGGAGAGAGAAAAAGTGGGGTATTTAGAACTGGGGTAGTACACAGCTTCTCCTTCAAAACATTGAATGCTTGATTACAATATTAGTCCATTCAATATGTTTTTGCCCGTTTTTCTAGTGAAGATCACTAAGAGGAGCTGCTAAATTGAGAAATTGGAATAAAGCGGCGGTATAACCAGCACAGGCAGTCCCAAAAAAGATTTAACCTCTTTTTAGTTTTGGAATAGGGCATTCTTTATTGCGGAGATCTTGAGGCTTCTGGTTTTATTTTTCCTCACCTATCACATATAACCCAGGTATGAAGTTTCCTTTTGGGCCACACTGCATTTAAGGATAATTGTTAGCCCAGCTTCAGAAATTGCAGAGTTACTTTATCTAATGATTTAGATGAGATTTCGAATCTGCACTAAATATATCATCAGATACGATGCAGAATATGGCCTGGTGGGATTTAAAATCTTGTCCATTAACGTGGAACGTTGCTGGGGCTCCATGGAAACCAAAGGGCATAGGGTAAATTGAATAAACCTTTGGTTTGTGGCAAAAGCAGTTTTTGGGCATGATTCCTTCTCTAAAGGTATTTGCCAGTAACCCCTTAGTTAAGTCAAATGGATAATATTGAGCTTCATCCCAACTGGCTAATCATGTCATCAATGCGTGGCATTAATAGTTATCACAATTTCGAGGTTTGATTTATTTTCTAAAGTCATGCAAAAGCGATATTGACCATTTTTCTTAGGTACAATAACAATGGTGTGACACCAGGGGACTGAAAGAGGGCTTACAATGCCTAGTGTGTAACATGATTTCTAGTTCTGCTTCTATTACTGGTTTTAGTTTCTCTGGCCCCTGTAGGTTTTGGACGTATAGGCTTGGTAGAGCCTGGTCAATGATATGTTCAACTAGGTTAGTGTGCCCCGGTGTAGATACAAAGTTTTCTATACTTATAAGCAAGTCATCCAATGCTTGGTTCTGCTTAGAGTAAGATCTTTACCTTTTTATTCTGAAAGTTTAAACCCTCAAGTGATACCCTTGAGTAAACTTGTTCAATAACATTTGGGTTATATTCTGAGAGAATAGTACAAGTTTTAGCAGTTTGTCCACCCACTTTTTTAACAGATTAGCATGAAAAATTTTTTTGACGAGAACTTCAGACAAAAGGATTTCATAGTCCACCAGACCAGTTTGACGTGTTACTTTAAAGGGCCCTTGCCATTTAGCTAACAAATTATTATCGAGGATGGCAATAAGAGTAAGACTTTATCACCAGGTAAAAATGCTTTTCTGTAGCACATTTATCATACCGTGCTTCAATAAGATTGGGATTCAGCAAGGTTATCTTGGACAATTCTGTCATCTTATTTAATTTGTCTATAGAAATATACATAGTCAATCAATTTTTCTGGTTGGAATTGGTTTCTCCCAATATTGTTTAATCACAACCACGTCGTCTCTTGGTCGTCTCCATACAGCAATTCAAATGAGAGAAACCACTAGATGCTTGAGAACTCCCGGTATGCGAACAACAAATATGGAAGCAATGATCCAGGTTTTGGATCTTGTTGTACAAAATTCCTGAGCATTTTTTTTTGGAGTTGATTAAAACGCTCAACCAATCCATCACTTTGTGGGTGAAGGAGTGGTTGTACAGGCTGATACCCAGAAGACAATTTATTTGCTTCATTAATTAGACTGGAAATTTGAACTTGGTTAGTAAGAATTGTATGGGGAATCCCATTTGACTAAAAGTTTAATTAATTCTTCGCTATTTTTCTTGTGTTATACTTTTCAAAGGAAATGCCTCGGATAGCGGGTCATGTCTGCTTACAACTAGTATATATGGTTTCCTTTGCCTATCTTTGCAAGAGGACGAGACAATATCCAGGCTTTCTTTCAAATGGGGTATCCACCAAAGGAACTGGAACCATCTTACACTTTTTACCCCTAGGAGAAGTGTACGGCACTCTGAACAGAATCACAAAAAACAGCTACGTCTGTATGTATTTTGGGCCAAAAGAACCTGTTTAATATCCTGGTCAGGGTTTTTTTTTCTACCAAATGGCCTGTAATGGTATGGAATGAGCTATTTCATGATTGACTCTTGTATTCAGAAGGTACTACCATTTGCACACTTGCTCTTAGTCTGTGGGTGTTCACACACACAATACAAAGTTCCATTTTTACTTGATAGCAAGGAAAATGTTTTTGTCCATTTGACATTCCTTGCTTGTTTGAATAGTGGGCTGAGGGTGGTATCTTTCTGCTGCTTTACAGAAATAGCCCCATCCCATTTGGAGATTGAGAAAGGTTCTTCTAGAAAAGTGTTTTTGGATCTCCATTCCTGGCGCATAATCCTCTTTCTTTTCTAGAAGGAATGTGTATCCAGTGCCATGAAATATCATCTTCAAAGGGAAATACATACCAAGTCTCTGTATTAAACTGACTTTAACCTGAGATCTAGTTATTACAGCGCGAAACAGAATTGTCCCTTTTTAGCATATTATGGAAGCCAGGGGTATCCTGACCCAAAATAAACGGGTATGGTAATGTAGGCACTATTCCCATGTTAATGCACCTTTTGATTAGCAATCCCATTGGTATCATTGCTTTAGGATATACCTTGGTATCTCCATGTACACACGTTAAATGTAAACAACCAATTTGTTTTAGGAAAGTGAAGCAACATGCGACCTTATTAAAGACTGTTGACTCCCTGTATCAATCAAAAGCATTCACATACTGAGAATCAATTTGACAGGTTGTAAATAATTATGTACAATATCAACACAGTTTGTAGAAAACCCTGGCCATTTACCCCCTTTAATTACACAGTCTTTGGCTAAAGTCCCTCTTTACCCACATGAAAAACAGGACAATATCTACCATAGCTCTTGCTCTCAAAAGATTTGGCCTTGGTATGGCAGTAGTAACAGTTAGTGATGTTGTCCTTACCAATATGGGGTCTTCTTGGCAGTCCTTTTCTTGCCAGCAAAATAATTCTCTGCCACAGCGCTATCTCCAGTCTCTGGTTGATGCTCTTAACCCAATCCTAATTGGTTCAGAGAGAAGAATTTCCAAGAATTGTTCTAGAATAATAATTCCCAAAACCTCATGTACCGTCATTCTTCTCTGACAAATCCACTTGTTACACAATTCAGTCGAAGAAGGTGTAGGTCTCTCTAGGACCCTCTTTGTCACAATACTTGTAAGTTCTGAACCTTTGACGAAAGGTTTCAGGATGAATATTATAACTTCTCAAAAAGCTTTTTTCACTTTTGCATAATCCTCAGCATCCTCTATTGTCATTGCTATATGCTTGTTGTGCTTACTGTGGGAAAGGGTGCTAGATGAATAACCACTGATTCTCTGGCCATTTACTTGGTGAGCCACCCTTTCAAATATCGTTAGATAGATCTAATCATCAGTCTCTGTTAATTTAGTCAGTTTCAAATTTGGAACAGGAGAAATATTATACTGAATGCTTTAAGTACCTGGAAGAAATGATCATCCCTCTGGCTTTTTCAGCTTCCTGCAAACGAATTTCCTCTTTATGTTCCAGTTCTGCTCTCTCTCTCCTGTATTTTTCCTGCTCATAGAAAAATTTTTCTTCTGTGTCTGCCGCTGATCACCCAACTCTGGTGTTTTTATCAGCCAAACTAGGAGATCCTCAATATTTTTGGGAATACTACTACTCACAGGAGGAGTATCTTCACCCTTATCAGAAAGAACACTTCCTCTCAATCGCAGCTTTTGCTGTTTAGGCCTCGCTCCAGCACCCCAGGTTGGATCTAAATCAGGCTCCATCCCTTTAACAGCAGGCACCGCCCTTTAACAGCAGGCACCGTCCTTTAAACAGCAGGCCAGTCCCTTTAACAGCAGGCACCGTCCCTTTAACAGCAGGCAACAACTTGAGACGCCCAGTACCTTTGACGCAGAGACCGTCTTGGAGATTGAGTCCAGATATACCTCCTTGCCAGAGAGGAAAAAGATGAGAAAAAAGAACACTAGTAAGTACAAGATACTTTCAGATGCGGTGCAAAGGAGTACCGGCAATTAATACATTACACAGAAGTCTCCAGCACTCAACTATACATATAAGCATAAATCAATTGTGTATTGTATTAATTGCCGGTACTCCTTTGCACCGCATCTGAAAGTAATTTAAAATAAAGGTTTGAGCTGCATATTCTTGTATTTGTAGATAATAAAGGGCAATACGGCTAAGCTCGATTTTATATGCTTTGCTCCCTGGGTAAATTTATTCCCCCGCCCCTTTAAGGCAGTCCAGATAAAAAGAAGGTTTAGAAGCTCTGTAAGCTCCCATGATTCCTTGGTATAGGTCATACTAAATAAAGAGAGAAGCAGGTATGGTCTTGTTCCCCCAGGGATTGAACTTTACTCATTAGGTTAGGACTGATGCTGGGATACTGCCTTGAAGTGGCGCATCAGCTGACGCAAGTTTGTACAAACTATGTAACTAAACGTATCCATTTTAACTTTAGTGCAGGTAATCACCCTTCGTTGCTTGCATACTTGTTCGTGATATCTAATTGATTTATGCTTATATGTATAGTTGAGTGCTGGAGACTTCTGTGTAATATATATATATATATATATATATATATATATATATATATAGCCACAGCAGAATTACCGGAGCACTCCAGGGTCTTGAAAAATAGTGATTTATTCAAACATACAACACGCCATCAAAGCGTTTCGGCCGCCATATTGGCCGTCATCATCATTCTGAGGCACCCGGGTGGATGTAGAACTTGAGTGGTTTGTGCCTCGTATCCTTCTACCCCTCTCTCTCTCTCTCTCTCTCTCTCTCTCTATTTTTGTTCTCTCTGAAAACAAACATTACATTTGAGGGATACCAAAGAAGAACGTTACATTTGAGTGTTACCGAATGATAATTCAAGGGTTATCGCTGAAACACTGCATTCAAGGGTTTTGGCCAAAATCGAGGGTTGTCAAACAGTCCATAAATTCGATAATTAGCGAATTTTCGATAATTAGCGAAAATACATCCGTGAGTTTGGAAAAACCAAACTAGTTTGTTTGGATAGTTCGAGTTTGTCCGAACTATGAAAGCTCGGATTGAACCCAGTGTTGGATTTGCTTCTAAGTCAATTTCTAATAGGTTATACTAAGGAACACTGGGAGAGTAGAGCTGATTGGCAGATTTAATTACTGTATTTTGTTGAGCTGGTAAATGTCTTCCATGTCTAAAAAGTTGATTTGAAAATGTAATCATCATTATTATCATGATAATGTTTTTAAATCCCTTAAAAAAATACCCTCCTCTAAGTGTTTTACTCTCGAGGAAGGGCACATGAGTCAGAAACTAGAACTAAATGAAACTGGAAAAGTTTAATTCCAAACAGTGATTCGGAATTCTGTCAGTTCCATGCATTTTTTTAAGTTACTTTTAAAAACTGCACACATCACAATCCAAAACATGTTGATTTACTTAACTGGTCAATAAACCTACCATTTTAGGTTGGCCTCCTGATTACCACTTCTATTTCTGTTTTGCTCTGTTTGCATGCTAGACGTGTACATACTTTTTATATAAAAATTAACAAAAACACAAAAATAATCAGACACAGCATTTTGGGAGACAACCTGCCACTTTTCTGCACCTCCATATTTAATTTTACACATTTATTTAATTATACACAATTATACACATTTTATTTTTGTTTAGAGACAGTGGGTCAAACCTGATATTAAGGAAACTTTCTACAATAAGGGGTGAAACCTAACCCTACCCCACTTTTTTTGTTTCTGTCAATAATGTTACTAAAACCTTTTGTTTCATTCTAAATAATATTGCAAAAAGATGTAACTTCCTCCCACAATCTATTATGATGCATACTCTGATCCTGGGCTATACCTGGGCTATTTTAATCTTGTACTTACTAGTGTTCTTTTTTCTCATCTTTTTCCTCTCTGGAGAAAGGGCTATTTTAACCATTATGCAAAACCCTTCTGATTGGTGGAAATATCTCCATAGACTACAAGAACACTGCCCATTATAGGAGGAGAGAAATCAATTACTACCTAACTAAACTCTTTCAAGCTCTATTACCAGAGACTCCAGCATCAGACTTTCTTATAGATAGAGCACATAGAGTTTGCAAACCAGCACATCTCCCTACCACAGCAACCAGGGATACACTAGTAAGAATGCATTACTACCACATCAAAGAGCAACTTACGATGGCATCTAGGAAAACTACAAAATTAGCAGAGCAGTTCAAAAACATTCAAATGTTTACGGATTTATCCCCAACTACACTACAAGCAAGGAGAAAGTTCACAGACATCACCACAACATTAAGGAAATCAAACATCCCTTATAAATGGGGTTTTCCCACTAAATTACTTATAAGAAAAAATGGCAATACATATATAGCTAAAACAACACAAGAAATCTACTTAACGAATGGAAAATATCTACCCAAGCACCTACTTCTAAGTCTTCTCCCACCTCAACACCACCCCAGAATGGATTAAACTCTCCATCGAAACTTCAACAAATCTAGAACAAGCCAAAAAGACACTCATCTGGAAACTCATCAACGAGCTCCATCAAATAAGCATAAAAAGGCAGAAGGCAATCTGTAAAGCTATTTCTATATTTCATCATAAAGGCCCTACACTGGCTGACTGTTTTGATTCATATTTACCCCTCAAACTTTGAGAATTTGAGACCAGAGAAGATCTGGAGATCTCAAATGACTACACAACTCAAAGTATTTTTTAAAGTTTTCAATGTTATAACTAAATGTTTACCGTTATTGTTATAAGACCTACCTAAGTTCAACTAACGTGTTTCCTTTGCAGGTGTGTAGAGAATCAAACAATATTTCAACAATGTTTGAATTATATATACCAAAGCATAACTGCATAAGCAAAGCAATACTAGTATATAGACCATGGTTTTAACCCTGTTTTCACTAAATGTAAGGGGTCTTAACTCCCCCTATAAGAGATCAACGCTATGGCAACAGGCCTCCCAACACAAGGCAGATATAGTTTTTGCCCAGGAGACACATTTCCAAGAAAAAAAAAATTCCCCTATATCTATTTTACCTCTGCAAAAAAAAAAAACATAGAGGGGTACTCATATTAGCTTTCAAGCCATTAAGGTCATACATGACCCGGAAAGACGCTTTTTAATTCTAGAATGTATAATAAATGACAAACCATACTGCTTAATTAATATCTATGCTCCACATCAAACAACATAAATTTTTAAATAATATACTATCTCTTGTACCCAACAAAAACACAAACGTTTTAATGTGTGGAGACTTTAATACAATTCTAGATCCAAACAATGATTCCACAAATACAACCCGTCTGAAAAAACGTACAATCACAAAGACAATGCAAAAATCAAATCTATTCAATGTATGGAGATGCAAATATCCACTGGATAAAAAATATATGTACTATTCTACTGTACACGACACATACTCCCGAATTGATATGTGCTGGACAGACCTTACTACTCTCTCCAAAATCTAAGACATGCAAATTGGGCCTATCCTATGGACGGACCACGCACATATAATTATAAAAATCAAAGAATATAACAATTACATACCTACATTTTCATGGAGATTGAATCAATACCTCTTAGCAATTCCTAAAATAAAAAACAAATTCAATCCCACATGCAAAAATTCTTTAAAACAAATGACAACAGAGAAACACTAGATACAACACTTTGGCAAGCATAGAAAGCCTATATTAGAGGTATCCTCATGCAGGAAGCAGCAAAAATAAAAAAAACAGACTAGCCACTCAAATTTCCCTGATAAAGGAAATCACCCAATTAGAAAGGGAATACATAGGAACACAAAAAAACAATATAAAGCTAAAACTAAACAAAGCTCGGCAAGAACTACATCAACTAAATATCCAAAAATTTGAAAAAGCATATAGGAAACTGGGAACTCAATATTACTCGATTGACAACAAAGCTGGCAAACTTCTAGCAAACAAACTAAAAGGGAAACAAATTAAAAATAGGATAAATCATTTTATTAAAAAAGGAAATAGGATCTCCAACCCATACGATATAGTCGATATATTTAGAGACTACTATGACTCATTATACAATCTCAATAAAGATGAAACTGTAACTAAACATGACATTGAAAAATTCCTAACACAAATAGATCTCCCAACGGTTTCAATGTTCCAACTTGAGCTACTGAACAAGGAGGTTACACAAGAGGAGAATTGGAGATCTCAAAACAAATAAAACCCCAGGTATAGACGGCTTCCCAAATGAATTTTATAAAACCTTTAAAATGGAACTGAGTCCTATTCTACATAGAGTCTTTAAAGAAACAATAGAAACAGGACAATTTCCACAAGAAATGCTAACAGCACAAATAATTACCCTCCCTAAAATTGAAAAAGAACCCACTACACCCGAAAACTTTCGACCAATCTCACTTTTGAACGCTGATGTTATGCTATGATCATTGCAAACAGACTGAATGCAATATTACCTGAATTAATAAATCCAGACCAGGTGGGATTTATACCTTATAGACAGGCATCCGACAATACTCCGGAAGAAGGGAGTTCAATCCCGAAACGTATGTCGGTCAGTGTGGTAGTACGGAGATAATTAAGCATAGCCACATGTTCCATTTGGCTGCACCTAATATGTACAGCGATTGTCTGTGAACTAAGTTTGGGATGTGGACCTTAGCAGTGCGAACCGCGCACGGAATTCGGAAGAAGCGTAACTAGCGGAACCTTAGGATTACCAATTGGATCACCACACACACCTTCACTGCTGATCATCTGCCTTATGAGATGGAGGCGCCGAGATATGGGTGAGACTGTTCCGTACTATATATATATATCTTTCACTTACATGTACTCAGTACATTATTGTTTCAAGGGGTGGACGCACCCTGGATATATATATATATATATATATATATATATATATATATAATATATAATTTATATATATATATATATATATATATATATATATATATTGTAACTATTGTACGCCCGCACATTGAATCATCTCTGTATTGGTTCATTGCAGCCGTTTTACATTTCATTGGACATCTGGAACTTTAACCCTGTATACATGGACTTTGCTATCCATATTTATCTCTGAACCCCACCTATCTTTTAATGTGGTATTTTAGGATTCACTGCACATTCTATTTATATACTGTTATGCTCTAATATTGTGTTTAATATCATATGTTATATGTGTTTTAATAATAAAGTAGTGTGGATTTTTGGATGGTAGTGTGAATACACTTCTTTGTGTGGGATACCACGGAATATGGTTCCTTCTCCCACATTAAATATAATTACTAAATGGTTTATTGGTAGCTGAGTGCCATGGAACTTATTGATCCATGTTATAGCGGAGTTCTTTCTATCTGTCCTTTTTTGCAACCTATCCAAATGTGTTAAACATTGGGAAGCCAATGCAAAAATTAGAATGAGATGGTAGAAAACTCCAACAATAATATGTAAATACACACCTGAAATTACTGACAAATGTTGGAGACAATGTGGACAAAAAGGTACCATACTACATATTTTCTGGAGCTGTCCTAAAATAACCAAACTATGGAATGAAGCATTCAATCTCCTATCGACTATCCTAGCATGGCAACTCTCTAGCCCTACTGAATATAGATCTATGTGAGTTCCCCACTTATATGACCACAATAATATAACACCTATTTACTATAATCAGAACAAAAATAGCAAAATACTGGAGAACCACTGAAATACCAACATGGTCGGAAATAGTTAATAATATGAACCTAAACTACGAATACGAACTCACATTTGCCACCTGTAAGGGAACCTATGAGAAATCCTCATATGCTTGGATGTTATGGTCTGATAATAGAAATGTGATTACACAAAAACTTAATTTAAACAATTAAACAAATGCTCTGCAATACATACACTTGTAAGCAAAGGGTTAAGATAAAATAATAAGTAGGTCAAATGGTTATGTTAAAATGTTTATAAAAAAAAAGAAAAAACCAAGAGCAAGGGAAAGTAAGCAAAACAATACAAAAGACAAGAAGTGATTGGTATAACTCTTTATTTGTTTATTAAGAAAATATACAAAATGTCAAATCTAAATGTTTAAACAATGCAAGATATGTAACTCAAATTTGCCTGATCATCTTTTGCTCAATAAAAAATTGAAAATAACTTGATAACTGTTCCAAAAAAATAATGAAATTGTATGGCAAAATGTACACAGGATAGTGCTCCCTACACAATAAATAGTTTTGGGGGTGGACATGCCTTTTAAAAAGAAGAAATATGGGAAAAGAGATTGAAACTGAATAGAAGGATACAATCCACACAGTTATTACTGTTTTACATTCTTGCAAAAATACATCTCTATGTTGCTGACAAAGCCTAATACAGTGTCTATCTCATGGCCAAGGAATAAAGTTTTTTGGTTTAGTAAAATAGACAAGTGCTCAGAATTAACAAGAACACTACAGAGAGGCTTTTATAAGACTTTATAGTTTGAGTATATACATGAATACAAAGCATTCTTAAGTGTTCTTTTTAAAATGTACAGTCCTAGACCCAAATGACTGAAAAAAATCACTACACATCTACAACTTTGTCCTTTGATATCATTCTGAAGAGACTTCAGCCCTTAAGAAAATTATATACCTTCCAAGAGGCTTTAACAGCATTTCATGAGCTAAATGCAAAACCAGTGAGCCAGTTTTGGCTTTATCGAGCCATCATTAGTTTTAAGGCCTCTGGTTTGCAGTGTAAAAGACCTATCTAGAGACGTCACCAATGAATCAAGTAGATAGGGATAGTTTAAAGCAAATGTTTTCCCCTCAAATGCAAAATTGCATATACCGTATATAATCGAGTGTGTAAAACCGACCCGAGTATAAAAACGAGGTACCCAATTTCACCTAAAAATCCTAATAAAAGTTGTTGACTCGAGTATAAACCGAGGGTGTAGAAACTTGGCATTCAAGATGTTTGGAAACTACAACTCCCAGCTAATAAAGCATGCTGGGAGTTGTAGTTTCCAAACATCTTGAATGCCACCCTCACTTGGCATTCAAGATGTTTTGGGAACTACAACTCCCAGCATGCTTTATTAGCTGGGAGTTGTAGTTTCCAAACATCTTGAATGCCAAGTGAGGGTGGCATTCAAGATGTTTGGAAACTACAACTCCCAGCTGCTTTATTAGCTGGGGAGTTGTAGTTTCCAAACATCTTGAATGCCACCTCACTTGGCATTCAAGATGTTTGGAAACTACAACTCCCAGCTAATAAAGCATGCTGGGAGTTGTAGTTCCCAAACATCTTGAATGCCCCCCCCACCCACCAGTTCAGTTTGTACCTGTCTCTTCTCCCTGTGGTCTCTTCTTCCTGTGGGCTCGGTCTCTTCTCCCTGTGGGCTCTCCTCATCCAAGGGCTTCTTGCAGGTAAGGTGCGGTATCCTGAGCATTCCGGCAGCCGCGCGATCTTTCTGTACTGGCGCGCCGGCTGACGTCACTGCCTTGCGCGGGCGGGCAGTGACGTCAGGCCGGCGCGCCAGTACAGAAAGATTGTGCGGCTGCCGGAATGCTCATGTAAGGTACTGACTCGAGTATAAACCGAGTCTGAGTTTCAGGCTGATTTTTCAGCCGAAAAACTCGGTTTATACTCGAGTATATACGGTAGGTAAATTGCTGTCCAAACTCGAAAACTGCAATGTTTAGAAATCTGAAAAATTTAAATCTAACCTGAAAATGCTACCTAGTGTTTTGTTATCCATCTCTCTGCTTCCTGGATCTTGCAGGATCTCACAGCCAATGACTAAAAGCTTTTCACCTAGCTGCATGTAAAAACTTTTTTTAAATTCAAGTAAATGTACGCTGCACATACTCTGCAGTCCTCAACATATCAAAACAAGGAAGTTTCAGCCTTGCTTCCTAGAAGCTGACTGACAATCAGATAAGAGCACATGGATGTAAAAAACATTAACATTTCAGTAAGAATTAGAAGCAAGTCTGGTGAATTGAACAGGGTGGGGTGGAAGGCTCCCCGTGCATGCCTGAGTCCCTCCAGGAGGACAGGAAAGGGGTAGATGCATTTTACACACAGAAAAGCTCCTACTCTTCAGTTTCCTGGACTGTGACTAGACACTGCAGGACAACCATATGGAGCAGAGGAGAATGGTAAGAATTTTTTAACACTACACAGTGGGGCCAGCAGTGGGTTCAATTATAGTTTTGGGGGTGGACATGCCCTTTAACTGAAATGCATGCCTCCATGAAACAAACTTTGTGCAAAGTCTATGGGTCAGACAACAGTAGCAAGGCACTATCTTTGGTTCAGGCAGTGGAAGGTTGATAACCAATGAAAACAAGGCCTTACAATGGTCCCACATTGGATGAAGCGATTGAAAGGAATTCAAACAAAATCAAAAGAGAGATCCTACCCACCTACACTGAATATTTTTTCAAAAACATATTTGCTGGGTGCTTCCAGAACTGTTGCCAGCAGTACATATACAAACAAGTAGAAAAAGCTGTGCACACCAGACTTGAAAAAATAACTAATTAGTGACGTTTCTGGTACCCTCCTCAGACTGTTATAAAGAGTCGAACCCCAAAAACCAATCAAGCAAAAAAGGAACTGAAAGATCATATCTCAACTTTTATCTCAAAAGGGAAATAAAGACGGTTCCAAAATTGCAGTGGTGAAAAGGGATTTATTCTCTTTTTCTAAGAAGAAAGAAGAATGGGGTTTTGTGCCATTTTATATTAGTGTGTTTTTCCCCCCAGCACACCATCTCTGTTAATCTTCAAAGGTGCTGCCTCCCCTATCTGCTTAACCACTGGCAGTGGACTCCATGTATCAGGAACAAAATGCAGGAGATACACACTCAATTGAGATGTAACTCCTTAATTGTGACTTGCAGTGCACAACGTTTTATGGTTTTCCCCCTTCCTCAGGTGCAGCACATGAGGAAGGGGGAAAAACCCCGAAATGTTGTGCACTGCAAATCACAATAAAGGAGTTATATCTCAATTGAGTGCATATCCCCTGCATTTTGTTCCTGATACATGAAGTTTAGTGCCATTCTAGATCTAAGGCATGTGGATTATTTCATAAAATTTTGTAAATTCAAAATGGAATCCTTGAAAGCTATTTTAACTCAAATCCAGGAAGGATAATGGTTGGCGAAAGTGGACTTGAGACACGCCTATCACTATAGCTCATTGGAAGTTCTTGATGTTATACATATTGAACCAACACATTCAATACAGGTGTCTTCCATTCAGCCTCTCATCTTCTCCAAGAACATTCTTAAAGATCCCTGCTCCACTAATAGCTCAACTCAGGATCATGAAAATCCAAGCACGTATATCTGAAAAAATTTTGATAAAGGCAAAGTACAAACAAGAATGTTATCAACATTTCCAGAAGACAGTCTCTGTTCTAAAACAACACAGATAGTATAGTTTTTGAGGTTGAATAAAGGCATACGTCCATCCAGTCCAACCCATCTAGCAATATTCTTATTTCCTGCCTAACTGTTGATCCAGAGGAAGGCAAAAAAACCCACCAAATTTATGAAGGGAAAAAAATTCCTTCCTGACTCCAAGTGGCAATCGGAAATTTCCCTGGATCAACTCTACTTTATGTATCAATACCAGTAACTTGCAACATTCCTTGTTTGCAGAAACTCATCCAGCAGTTTTTTTAAACTGACCAGTGAACCTGCCATAACAACGTCCACTGGAAGACCATAGCTTCACCGTTCTCACAGTGAAAAACCTTTCCCGAACTTGAAGACTAATCCTTTTTCCTTCAAGTATTAAGGGATGTCCACGTGTCCTCTGACATGCTCTATTGGTGAACAATGCCCCAGATAGTTTATTGTATGGCCCGTTAATGTATTTATACACAGTAATCATATCCCAACGCAAGCGCCTTTTCTCCAGCATACATAATTGTAACTTTTCCAGTCTCTCTTCATATTCAAGCTCCCTCAATCCCCTTATTAATTTAGTTGCCTTTCTCTGAACCATTTCCATTTCAAAGATGTCCGTTTTGTACACAGGATTCCAAAATTGCACTGCATATTCCAAATGAGGCCTTACCTCACTTTACTTTGTAAAGAGGGAGAATAACATTTTTCTCCCTTGAATCGATACCTCTCTTAATACAAGACAATACCATGCTGGCTCTGGATGTTGCCATCTGGCACTGCTTGCTTCCTTTAAGTTTGTTATCCACCAAAACTCCAAGATCCCTTTCCAACAGGGATTCACTTAACACAGAGCCATTTATAGTATAAGCAGCACAAGGATTTTTAAGTCCAAAATGCATCACCTTACATTTATCGACATTGAATCTCATCTGCCACTTAGCAGCTCAATGTGACAATCTATCTAGATCCCCCTGCAACGATTGCACATCCTCTGAAGTTTTTAATGGTCGACAAAGTTTTGTGTCATCAGCAAACACAGAAACCTTGCTGACAATACCCACTTTCAAATCATTAATAAATAGATTAAATAGAAGCAGCCCCACACAGAACCCTGTGGCACCCCATTTAGCACTTTAGTCCATAATGATGAAGCCCAAATAACAACTACTCTCTGTATCCTATTCATTAACCAATTTTCTATCCATGTACAAATGTGCCTTCCCAGACCAATAGACCTTAGCTTATACATTAGTCGCCTATGGGGGACTGTATCAAAAGCCTTTGCAAAATCCAAGTATACTATATCTACTGCTATGCCAGAGTCTAACAGGGTTATTCAATAAAAGTTCTTATCGTTTAAAATGGTGCTAATTTTGCCCCAACCAATCAGATGTTAGCTTTCAAATGTTAAATAAGATCTGATTGGTTGGGGCAAAATTAGCACCATTTTAAACAATAAGAACTTTTATTGAATCTCCCTGTAAATTTCTACTTACTTCCTCATAAAAGCCAAGCAAGTTTGACAAGATTTATTCCTCCTAAATCCATGCTGGTTACTACTTATGTCAGTCCTTGAAACATACTCTAGAATATGTTCCCTTATTAAACTTTCCAGTATCTTCCCCACCACTGAAATTTCCTTTCCCGAAATTAAAAGTCTTTGTTAACCCAGCGCACTTTTCCTTTTGATTGACATACTCCAAACGACACTATTTCATGGTTACTATTCCCTAAGCCTCCAGTTACCTTCATATCTATAATGCACTCCACGATGTTAGATATCACCAGATCCAACTGAGCTCCTTTTCTCATTGCCTTTTTCTGTGTTGGCAGTTCCACTACACCAATCAATGTCAGGGTAATTAAAGTTCCCTATATTGAGCACACTCCCCAAACTTGCAGCCCTTGCCAACTGCATATGAAGCTGACTCACTTCCTCCCTGCTAGCATTTGGCGGCTTATAGCAGACACCAACAATGACATTACCCCCTTTCCTGTTGCCTAATTCCACCCATATTGCCTCCGATTAACCTCTTCTTTTAAATATGGCTTAAATTCTTTTTTAACATAAACACATACTCCTCCCCCTTTCCCTTTTTCCTCTGTCCTGCCTAAACAAGGCAAATCCTTCTGAATTTACAACCCAGTCGTGAGAACTGTTCAACCACGTTTCTGCCATACCTATTACATCATACTTTTCATTCAACCCCATAATTTCCAATTCACCCATTTTGTCAGCCAGACTTCTTGCATTTGCAAACATACATTTTAGATTATGATCCTGTAATTTATTCACACACTTTAATACACATGCCTCCCTACCCCTTATGCTAGCCCCACCCCCTTTTCCACCCACCACTGGCCTATCTACAGCCTTATTTCCTCCTAGGCTATCTATCCCAGTGAGACTGCTAATACCCTCCCCCCCAAACCTAGTTTAAAATCTTCTTCAACCCTTTAGCCAACTTCTCCCCTAAAACATTTGAACCGCCATCAGTGAGGTGCAACCTATCCCTACTAAAGAGCCTGTAGCCGACAGCAAAGTCTGCCCAGGTCTCTATAAACCCAATAAACATGTAAATAAACATGGAGAAATCTATTTTCAACTCAGCCAAGAGATAACCTTTCTGGATTAATGATCAACACAAATTTATACCAGATGTCCTAGACAGACTTGAAGAAGGAAATTTTTCAAGTTCTGCAATTATTCAGTCTCGACGCGGACACTAGAATAACCAAAGAGGAGCACCGGACAACGACTTACCCACAGCAATCTTTTTTAGCCAGAGGTATGGATCACAACAATGATCACCCTTCCATGCATACAGGCGCAAGGTACGCTACCCGATCAGGCGGGGGAAGGGGGGCAAATGTAAACGGAAACAGGAGGATGTGATCCCAATTTTCAATTTTTCCAGTCATTTACTCACTGAAGCAGACAAGGAAGACTAAAATTGACAGAACAATTGAGGAAGCGTTGGTAGCAAGTATTATTGATAAACAATTGGGAGACTTTTTGACTCAAAAACACCCAATACATCCTATTATATATACCCTACCTAAATGCATAAAAGTTTAACCCAAACACCGGGAAGACCGATAGTGTCCAGTAGGGGGAGCCTCTTGGAACCTATAGGAAAATACATTGATTTTGTCCTACAGCCAATTGCAGTCTACATATATTAAGGATACCTCACATTTTCTATCTTTATTGAATAACACTAAATTACCTGAAGGTGAAGAATTATGGCTAGCGGCTATTGCTATAACCAGTTTGTACACAAACATACCCCAAGAAGAAGGGATGGTAGCAGTGAAACAGTTATTGGAAAGGAATGAATATGGTACAAGCATGTTAAGAGGCTACCTATTGGAACTTTTGGACTTGACTTTGAGTTTAAATTATTTCCAGTTTGAAAACACTTTCTATTTGCAAATATTCGCAACCGCTATTGGCATGGCCATGGCGCCGGCTTACGCCAATGCGTTTATGTACAAATTTTGATGTATAGAAGATTTATTGATGACATCTTTCTTATATGGCAGGGTTCCAGAAATGCATTGCAAGGAATGCTGGATGATTTAAATACCTTGGACAGCCCGATCAGACTAACGGCTGAGGTAAGCAATGAAATGATCCATTTCTTGGATGTACAAATATTGTTAAAAGAAAATTAAATTGAGTATTGTTTATACCGTAAGGATACAGACCGTAATACCTTGCTACATAATACTAGCTTCCATCCAATAAAACTAAAAAATTCTCTTCCAGTGTCGCAATTTTGTCAGGTTCTGAGGAACAATTCCAACCCAGTAACTATGGAACAACAAAATTCTGACATGTAGAAAAAATTTAGAAGTAGGGGTCACAACGACAGTTTACTTACCAAGGCTTTACAGAGAGCCAGAGAAAGGATTAAAATAAAACGACCGGAAATACCTGTACAAGATGCTAATCCATTGATATGTGTTACTAAATTCACGGACCTATCTACTGAGATTCATGACATCCTACATAAAACCTGGAAAATATTGAAATCAGACCCTAAATTACAAAATTGTATACTGGATAGGCCCACGATTGGCAATTTAGGGGATATACTGGTAAAGCGTGATCCAATTGAAAGCTACAGAATAGAACAGAAAAAACCTGGATAACTACTAGAACTGGGGGAAGTTATAGTTGTCAACGTTGCAAGTCATGTAAACATATGCAAATTGGTACACATTTTTCTCATCCCCACACCGGCGAATCTATAAAGATAAAACATGCAATAACATGTACTACTACCCATGTGATTTATTTGGCCTCATGTCCTTGTAAACTATTCTATGTGGGAAAAACTGATCTGGCCCTGCGACTGAGAATTGATGGACACAGATCGGCTATTAAAACAGCATACAGAGATGGGAGAACAAACAAGCCTATGGCTAAACACTTTTAAGAATACAAACATGATGTCTCAGTTCAAATTTATGGCTATAGACCATGTACCATTACCACGTCGGGGAGGAGATCATCAAAAAAATTACTCCAAAGAGAGGAATATTGGATAAAAACTTTAAATGCAATTAGTCCGCATGGACTTAATGAAAATATCTCGTATAGATGTTTTTTGAGTGAACGTTAAATCTATACATTATTTATGGAACTTTAATCAGTGGAAGAGTATTTATATAATAAGATAAATTTATGTGCCATTTATACTTAGATCATGCAGTATTAGTTATTGAGCTCAATACAATGTTTTTAAACTTTTTAAGAACACATGATTATATTAAGTATATTAAACACTTTAAGTATACTAAGCACTTTAAGATACGAGCACTTTATTAATAGCATTTTAAAGATATGTACAAGCAGCACTTTTTAAAAAAATATATAAATAGCACTTTGCAAGTAGCACTTTAGAAGGAGCACTTTGTAAGTAACAATGTGAAGAGAATAACTGTTTGAACAATATAAAGGGTTACACTTTCTTTGTAGTTTAAGTATATAGTATATAACTGTATAATTATGTGATGTCACCAATAAGGGGAGGGGTAGACTCCCTATTTAAGTTAATATAGAACATGCAGGGAGGCACACTCGAATAAAAGTTAACAGCAACTTTCATTTATTAAGTGCTCAACATACAGGCCAGATACACAACGTTTCGGGGGGTCCAACCCCTTCCTCAGGTGTGGACCCCCGAAACGTTGTGTATCTGGCCTGTATGTTGAGCACTTAATAAATGAAAGTTTGCTGTTAACCCTGCATGTTCTATATTGATTTGATCCTTACCTGATGTGGCACAGGCCTCAGGGGGAGCACCTCACAACTTACCTGTTGGGAATCCATAACTTGCTGATACTTCCCTATTTAAGTTGCACACAGTGTGTTGTGTCACATGGCTTGATAAAGGCCCCAAGCACAGGGCCGAAACATTGCCACGTTTGTGTTGTGATTAATAAAATCCACTGAATTCCTTGGAGTGCTCCAATATCTTTATGTGTTTTTATATATATATATATAACTTGTTTTATTTAATAAACGCTTGATCGTTTGTGAAGACCTGTGAGTGCCTCTGTTCATACCGACTGCATATAATTTTGGATTGTGCACCCAGGCAAGGACGGCTCTATTATGAGGGGCTGAAACGCGTAGGTCAACTGCCTATATTTATGTAATCAATAAACAGCTTACAAGACCCAGGAGTCCTCCGTTTTCTCTATTGCTTATATATATATATATATATATATATATATATATATATATATATATATATATATATATACACATATATATATATACGCATACTAGCAAAAGTGTACCCGTTGGTGCACAGTTGAAATTATGTGTGTATATTTTGCTAGGTAATTATTTTTATTGAAAGCTCAGGGTCATGCTCTCAGTGATACCAACACAACCTGCAAAAACATGCAAGTGATTCAGGATCTGTCTGCCTCTCCCTTATGCATATAGCTGTTAAGCTGTTAAGAGAGGCTACTTACATCTCTTTAGCTAGTAAATATCAGGATCCTTTCTGAACTTGCTCTCCCTTTCCACTCCCAGCATGTATCCAGGGGGAGGCTCAAATGGGATAAGTCTGAAAGTCCTAAAAAGGACCAAGGCAATCCCACTGAATAATATGATCAAACACACATACCCTCCCATTTTTATTTGACCTGCCAGCAAGTGCCAGGCAATTCTGCCACAATGTGCAATTATAACTAAACAGCACCATAGGATAACCTGATATCCTTTATAGGATCCAGAATAACATGCTAGGTACATACATATAAAGCCCTTTCACTAAGTTACATGCCTAACTTAAAGCCCATGCTTTAGCGATTCCTACCAAAGGGTTTAAATAAGCACATGTTTGAAAACTATAACTCCCATCATTCTCTGTTAGCAGTAAGCTTCTTCTTTATGTCCATTTTCTAATGAATGTATTAAAATGCAATAATGTGTAATGATAGGGTGTGGAACTTTTCACATTTAAAAACTACAACTCCCAGCATTCACTAGCTGCACAGAATGCTGGAAAAAAAATTCATACATTCTGGAATAAAGACCTTTTACTGACTTACAGACATTAAAAGCCCATGCTTTAGTGATTCCTATCCAAAGGTTTGAACATGCAAGTGAATTATCTGCCCTTCCCTTACTTCCATAGCAATTACACTATTGGTTTACAGAAGAATTATTCAGGCCCCTTTAGGCAGTAGGAGTCACACATCCAACCACCTATCTGACAGCTATAATCCATAGAATGTCAATAGAATAAACGTGCAGGTCTGAGAATATACCCAGGCATATGACTTAGTGCCCAGCACACAGCAGCTCTCCTTTTTTTCTATTGAGAGGGGAGGGACTATCACATGTTTTACAAAGGAAGTGACATATTTCACTTGCAACTTCCTACTAACTTTCTTATAACACTCAGAAATTTTTTTGATTCGTTAACACTGCTATCAATCTAATATTAAGCGCACCATAGGATACAACACTAAAAGGGAAGTGATAAATATGTTCCTTTTTATGCTTACATTGCCTCCATGTAAAACTTCCTGAGGTGTGGCTTAACACTCCATTTTGAAGATTCCATTAAAAAACAGGTGTGGGGACTATGCAAGTACTTATTTAAATATTTTGATTTATTTACATTGCTATATACTTTAAAGGGCATCTATAGTGGGAAAATTAACTTTTTTTCTTTCTTTCCATGTGTTCTATAATTCCCCACAACCCCCAGAGTGTCATCACTTTGTTCAGATTCCCTTTCTGTCCTGAGATACACCAGTTATAAGAATATGTGATTGCATTCCTCTACTCCAACTTGGACTGTCAATTAAATCCCTGTGACGTGATCCCCCCTCCCTGCTCTGTAATAAACATAGAGATAAGAGCATTAGCAGGGGGAGAGAGGTAGCTTTCATGGTAGATATAAGGCTGCACTTGACCCCCCTTCTTGATAGACTTCACTGATTGATGATGGGTCACAAAGAGAGAGGTCGTAAACTGTACTGTTCTTCTTCTTCCTTTTCTCCAGGACAGCTTGCTTTCTATTGGCCACTGTGTGTGGGTGTGTTTTTCAGGATGATGAACTTTTAACTCCTACTGCACATGATAAGCTTTTCGGTTAGCCGGAGTTGAGACATGGAGGAGGTAACAGAGGGGAGAGGGAAGGGGGGAGTGCTGCACACAGATCTGGCACCATGGTTAAACAAAGTCACTGACATAGATAGGATTAAGGCAGCACAGAGTACATGAATTTAACTTTGCAGGGGCAATGTGTTTTTTTCACTATAGATGCCCTTTAATGTCATTACTACATATTTGTTAATATTGATATAACTATGTATTTAGTGCTTAAACAACACATAAACACTGTCCCTATGTATATTTCTTTTACCCACCCCCACCAACATAGCACCTCCGAAAAACCTAATGTATTCCCCATGAATTTATAAATTTATTTATATAATATAAGGGATATATGTTATTCTTACTTTCAGGTCAGTCATCAAAAGACATGGCAGGGGGATGTTGTAGCATGTCCACCCCAAACTAAAATTTAACTCACTACTGGCCCCATTATGTAGTTTAAAAAAAATCCTTACTTTACATCTCTGCTCCTTATGGTTCTCCTGCAGTGCTTGTCCAAAGTCCAGGAAAGTGAAGAAGAGTAGTAGCTGTCTTCCTGTCCAAAGGTTTCTGCCTCTTCTGTCACCTCCGAGAAGTAGTGTGGCATGCGCAGAGGAGCCCTTTCCCCCCTCCCTCCCACCATTCTGATCCATCCGCTGTAGCCCCTCCACCTAGCTTAAATTTGGATTTAATGTAGGTTACCCCTGCCCACCCCCAAATGCTATATTAGCTTACGGTACTAAAAAATGGGACAGTTAAAAAAAATAAAACACATATTTCACATTTTAACATAGGGCTAGGCCAAACTTTTAGCTTGAACTAATCCTGCCCCTAAAAACTTTTAGGGAAAGCTGCAGACAATTGTGATAATCAGAAAGGACAAACCTATATCTATTTAAACTTATTTTTTGTTAAAGGTTTTTTTTTTTTTTTTCATTTGATCAGTCCATGTGATTTTCATTAAAAACACTTTTTTTTATAAACATAAATTTTTATTGTTTTTCAAAAAAGTAAATTATGCATTTCCATACAGTTTTGCATATTCGACAGTTGTTTATATCACTGTGTATAACATACATGAAACATTTTATTTCTTATATAGCTGTCGATATTCTATAACATTCATAGAACTTGGTTTGTGCTAACAATTTTCTCCTTTTTGGAGGGAAGGGAGGAAAGTCAATAAAACTTTCCGGTTATTTTAAGAGAAAAGGGGGGGGGGGGGTGTTGTGGTGGGAAGGGGGAGGTAGGGGGTTGCAGGCAGAGGATTTATCTTTGCTTTTCATTAAGAGTTTCCGGATGGGATTGTTGACATATATTGGGGTTATTAGTTTGTTTCTTCATGACGTGGATCTTGGATCTGTGTACCATTGTTCCCATGTATGGTAGAACTTATCAAACTTGTTCTGTGAGATTGCGTACATTTTTTCATACTGCATATTTATTGTTAGTTGTTGTTGTATCTTAGTTAATTTAGGGGTTTTGGTCGTGAGCCAAATTTTGGCTACAGTTGTTTGGGTTATTGTAAAGATGTGGTATAGTATTGTTCTTTGTTCGATGGGGAAGCCGTCTAGGTCTATAAATAGTAGAGAGAATTGGGGGGTAAGTCTGTACCTGTTGAATAAATTTTGTATAAAGTGTTGTATTTTTAACCATGTTTTCTTTATTTTATAGCATTTCCACCAGATATGGATCCATGTGCCTGGGTTGTTCCTGCATCTCCACCAGGTAGGTGAGGTGGATTTGTTCCATTTTGCTATTTGTTCTGGTGTTTTGTGATATCTGTATAGTATTTTTCTTGATGTTTCCCAGTGGTTTACACATCTGGATAGTTTGAATGGTAATTTGAAGGTTTTGGTCCATTGTTCTTCTGTGAATGTTTGGTTAAGGTCTTTTTCCCATTTTTGTATCGCTTTGTTTGTTAAGTTTTCTTTTTTGTTATCTATTGCAAGATAAAAGGTTCCGATTGATTTGGTTGACGTGGGTATTTGTGGTGGGTATATTATTTCGGTGTTCTCGAAGGCTCTGGAGAAGTATTTATTTCTCGATAGGAAGCTGAGGATTTGTAGGTGTTTGTAGAATTCTGTTTTAGGGATTTTGTTGTTTTTTTTGTAGATCGTTGAATGGTATGTATGTACCATTTTGGAACAGTTGTTGTAGTGTATTTATTCCATACTGTGTCCAGTCTATTTTAAAATTGGGGATCAGAAGGTTGAAGCTGTTTAAATATATGTCTTTAAACAGTGGTATTAGGAATTTTTGGTTTTGGTTTGTTTTAGACCAGATCTTCAGTGAGGCTTCAGATGTTGGTGAGATATTTAAGTTATTTTGATACACTAGGAGGGTTGCTCCTAGTATTTGTTTTAACGTAAGTGGGTTTATTTCTGGTATTTCAATTTGGTGCCAAAGTTTGGTTGGGTTTTCTTCTTCGGACCACCATTCCCTTGTTTGGTCTAGTATGGCTGCTTGGTAGTAATCGTGTAGCATAGGGGCAGCTATTCCTCCTGCTGGTTTGGTTTTTGCTAGTGTGTTTCTGTTGGTTCTTGGTTTTTTTTGTTACCAAATGTATGTTGAGATTAAGGTCTGTGCTTGATTGAAGAATTTGGTTGGTACTTTGATCAGTATTGTTCTGAAGATATATAGAAATTGTGGTAAGATCATCATTTTCACTATTGCCACTCTTCCTAGCATTTACCACATTGTTATTTTCCAAGAATCCATGAGATTTTGTATCTTTGATAGCATTGGGACATAGTTGTTATTGTAGAGTTCTTTGTTGTCGTTTGATAGGGTTATTCCTAGGTATGTTATTGTTTTTGTATCCCAGTTATATGGGTATCTGCTGGATAGGTAGATCTTTAAGGCATATGATACATTAGTTGTTAATGTTTGGGATTTTGTTGTGTTTATTTTGTAATATGATATTCTACTAAATTCTTTTATAAGCTTCTCTACGTGGATGAGTGATTGTATAGATTTGGTTAGAGTCAGTATCACATCATCCGCAAATAGTGCTATTTTGTGGGTTTTTTGTTTTACTTTTATGCCGTGTATGTTTTCGTTTTCTCTAATTTTTTGGGCTAGTGGTTCCATTATTAAGGCAAATATAAGTAGGGAGAGAGGGCATCCTTGACGGGTGCCATTTGTTATTTGTATGGTTTCTGAGAGCATTTGTGATACATATATTTGGGCTGAGGGGTTGAAGTAAAGAGCGTTGAGTGCTGTTTTGAATTTGGTTGGTATTTGGAATTTGTCTAGTATTAGGTTCATGTATGTCCAGTTTATTCTGTCAAAGGCTTTTTCTGCATCTAACGTAATGAATGTTGAGGTTATATTTCTTTTTTGGGTCCAGTTTATAAGATTGATAATTCTTCTTGTATTGTCTGTAGGTTGACGGTTTGACACGAAGCCCACCAGGTCTTGATGTATAAGTGAGGGTAGGTATTTTTTTAGTCTTTTGGCCAGGATCTTTGAGAATATCTTTAAATCTGAGTTTAGGAGGGATATAGGTCTGTAGTTGGTAGTTATAGCTGGGTCTTTGTTTTGTTTTTGGATTGGGATGATTAGGGCTTTCAGCATTTCAGGCGGTGTGGTTCCTTGGTTTGAGATTGCATGTCTTTGAATGATTTATAATATTCATTTGTTAGTCCATCTGGTCCTGGGGTTTTGTTTGATTTTGATGATATTATTGCTTTCCTGATTTCCTCTTGTGAGATTGGTTCGGATAACGTTTCTAGTTGTTCTTGGTTTAATGTTGGTAGTTCGAGTTTTGTTCAGGTTGTATAGGTTGCTATAGTATTTTCCAAATTGGTTGGCTATATCTTGTGGATTCATTAGTTTAGATTTAGTAGGGGAGAGTATATAGGATATTTTTGTCTTGGCTGTTTGGAATTTTAATTTGTTTGCCAGGGTTCTGTTAGCTTTGTTGCCTTGGATATAGTGGTTGGCTTTTAATCTACGGATTAATCTATCATATTCGTAAAGGTTGTGTTGATGCAATTCTTGTTGAGCTTTTCCCAGTTTTTCCTTGTTTTCTTTGTTGGGGTAATTTTTATGTTGTGATTCCATGTTTGCCAGGTTCTGCATCAAATCTAGTTTTTCTTTGTTTCTTTGTTTTTTTAGTTTACATGCTATTTCTATGCAGGAGCCACGGATTACAGATTTGTGGGCTAGCTATATTGAGAATATATTGGTTTCTGGTATATCATTAAAGTGGAAGTATTCTTCTAGTGAGTTTTGGATTTTGTTTTTGGTTTCTGGGTGTGAAAGAAAATATGGGTTTAGTCTCCATATGGAAGTATTTTTGTAATTGAATTTTTCGGAGATATGTATTGTTATCGGTGCATGGTCTGACCATGTTTTGGTTAAAATGTTTGTTTTGATGACTTTTTGGAGAGTCCACTTGTCTGTTAGGCATAGGTCTATTCTTGAGTATATATTATGTGTTTGGGAATAATAGGAATAGTCTAAGTCTGCTGGGTGGTTCATCCTCCAAGTGTCGTAAAGATCTTCTCCTTTTATCCACTCTGAGAATTTCCAGTTTTTGGAGGTTGATTTGGAGGTTGTATCTCTGTTGGGGTCTGGGTGTAGATTATAGTCTCCTATTATGATTAGGTTGCGGGAGCTTAGTTGTTTAGCTTTGTTTGTTATTTTTTTAACGAACTTAAGTTGATTTTGGTTAGGAGAATAGAGGTTCACTATTGTATAAAGCACATTGTTTATTTTTAGCACTAATATGATATACCTTCCATCTTGGTCGATTATTGATTTTTGCAGTTGGATTGCTATTGTATTTTTAATCATAATGGCTACTCTTTTTTTTCTTGGAGTATGTGGCTTGGTATATTGTTGGGTAGGATTTATGGTTTAGTAGGTGTTCATATTTATTTATGAGATGGGTCTCTTGAAGACATACTATGTCAGCTGAGGTCTGTTTTAGATCTTTATATAGTAAATGTTGTTTGTAGGGGTTGATTTTCTAAAAGGAGATATGTTGGGGGAATCATTGGCCTCAGCCTGGCAGCTTTGAGGCATTCTTGTGTAGAGTTTATATCTAATGTAGCGACTATTTCAATTGGGTGGTTTGTTTAGTTTTCTTGTGTTGCTTGCTCTCTGTTGTGGCTAAGTACGGGCAACCAGGATTGCATTTACTTTAACATAATCTATATCATCTATAACAGTCTTAAGTTATATAAAGCATTTAGATACATTCTTAAATATTTGGAACTTTAGAAACAGTATTGTTGACTTTGATAACTATTGCAATTTTAGTATATTTTTACGTTTCATAGTGGTTTGTATTACATTTTTTATTATTAATGCATTGTCACTCATCTATGGTTGTTATATTGTTTCAATACTTCTGTACATCTAAACGGATAAACAGATAGACAGGTAAGATAGACAGGTAATCATATTATACATTCTATTCATGCAGTTCGGTTATCTATGTATATATCGCTGTTTATACATTACAGTTATTGAGGTTTGTTCCATTTGAAGAATGTTTTTTGGTTGAGTATGGGTCTCGTCTGTTGTGCGGTCATCGATATCTCTGCGACCTCGTTGAACTTCTTTTAGTCCTTCCAGATTGCCTAGATTATTTATAAAGCAGTTATATCAGATATACATTAACTGGAGAAGAAAGTATATCCTTCAAACATGTCAATCTTGTGGGTGGCGTTGCCATTCTTTTTTGATCTTGTTTGGAGCAGAGCTTGTTCTGGTTGTTACTGTTCGTTTAATTTGTAAATTCCAGTTTTCAATTGACTCTGTTGCTTCTTTTACTGTGTTAAGGGTGTGTGTTTTCCCAACCTTGTTAATTATAAGCTTTACCGGGAAGCCCCATCTGTAGGTTATTCCGTTTTCTCTCAGTAGTTGTGTGATTGGTTGGAATAGTTTCCTCGCTTGTATGGTATTTGCAGATAGGTCTGGAAAGAACTGCAGGTTTTGGTATTGTTGTGGTATGGATGTTTTTTGTCTGGATATCTGCATTATTTTCTCTTTAATGTGGTAGAAATGGATTCTAGTTATTACATCTCTTGGTGCTGATATGGGAGCTGTTTTTGGCTTTGGCAGTCTGTGGGTTCTGTCCAGTATTGATTCTGTATTAGATACAGAGGGTATGAGTTATTTTATCAGTGTGGTAATGAATTCTGGGAGGTCGTCCTGTTTTATTGTTTCTGGTATTCCTCTGATCCTTACATTATTTTGTCTGGATCTGTCTTCCAGGTCTGCTATTTTGTTTTTCATTATTTGGACTGTGTCTGCAATTTCATAATGTTCATCTAACAGATCATTGAACGAGGTCGTGAACTCCATCATTTTGCTTTCTACATGGTCTGTACGTTGCATTATTTCTGTTATTTCGTTTTTAAGAGGTTGAAGAAGAGTTATCATGTCTGTTTTGAAGGAGTTGTATTGGGTGATTAACATGTTCTTTAGAATATTTTCGGTTACTGGTATTTCGCTGGCTGGGTAGTTCATTAGTGGGCATGTTTGTTCTGGCTTTCCTCCCCTGTCATGACTCCCACATGCGTTATTGTCCATGTCATGGTCAGCAGTTGAAGTAAAGTGTGGGTCTGTCTCAATTTGGCTTGACCGTATATGGAATGGGGTTATGTTCTTTTGTTTTTGTGCTGAGGGTATCTCCCGCTCTGAGTCTTCAGATTGGTGGGAGCTATTTTGGGATTTTTGAGATTTTATAAGATCATCTTTTGGATCCATTATGGTTTGGTTAAGTTTATCAAGGTTTCGGTTTTCTGGGGTATATGTTTCCCCCGGGGTGTCTGGGGGAGGGGAGGGAGAGCTGGACTTACAGTTCAGTTGCTTGTGTCATCCATTTGCCTCCTTGGTGGGTTTTTGTGTTGGGGTGTTATATATCTGTGGATTCTTGTCTCTGGTTTTGTTTTTCGTTTTCTTCTTTGTTATCCCAGTCTCTACCTCTGCCATGTCCGGACTGTCTGAGGAGCGTGTGGAGCCGGCGCCATCTTGGAGATCGCGGTCAGCAGGTGAGTTGGGTTCCTGGGAGTAGTAATCTGTTAGTTTGCGTATTTTTGTTTTATTTTTTCTGCTTTTTGTCATCTTGGTTTGCTGTACATGTTTTAGCTGGGTTGTTTTAAGTCGCTAGGTTCGGGTATTATTAGCTGCCAGGCTTAAGATGTGAGGAGCATTCAGAACATGCTGCTTCCTCGTTCACGTGCAGGCCACGCCCCCCCATTAAAAACACTTTAAAATAAACAAATTAGTTGCAGTGGACTAAAATAACACTAACTAACTCACTAACAGAAACAAAATCAGATGAAAATCATTTGTGCTTGGCTGCAACCCACACTGACAAGTTTTAAAATGAATTTGAACTAACGTGACAATAAATTGTCTCACTTCATACTGGGTTTCTACAGCGAAATAACTATCCTATACAGGACTGTTTGTGTGTGCATGCGTACAAGTTATCTGGTCTGTATCATCAGATTACTTGAGAAAAGGTGGTGTGCCATGTTAGCCAGTCAAAATGTTTACAGGGTAACCCTTTTGAAATAAAAAAATAAGTGTTATAAAAGTGATACCTTTATTGGCTAACTAAGATAATCATAGCAAGCTTTCAGAACATTCTAGTTCTTTTTTTTTCAGGTAATCAGCCTGAAAAAGGAACTAGAATGTTCTGAAAGATTGCTATGATTATCTTAGTTAGCCAATAAAGGTATCCCCTTTATACCACTTTTATACAAACATAGAAAAGATAATCAATGCACATTCCTAGGCCCCATACAATATCATATTATCTGCACACTGGCATACTTTATAAACAAAGGGGTTTTAGTATACAACTGTGATCACATGAATGAAAAGCCTTCAACCACGTCAAGGTAACCCCAGTCTGGAAGGTCCTAACGTCTAACCTTTTCAATTTCTTTACTTCAATTACGATTAGCAAACTTTTGCATTTCTCATTCTTACACACTGGATCCATATAACAGGCTCTCTCCCTTCCCCCTCAGCCCTTAGGCTTTTAAAATGAGGGAAGAGGCCATCCAGTGCTTTATATTAAAGGCAGAGGACCTCCCATTAAAGGGGCGTGTTGGGGGTGCTATTACCACATGGAGGCTTGACCAAGCCTCCCAATAAATACATACAAACAAGAATTGTGGAAGCACTCCAATTAGGCTAATTTACAACTACATTTAGCGGAAGTGTACTGATCTGGTCAAAACATTTAACAAACATAGAAAAGATAATCAATGACATTCCTAGGCCCCATACAATATCATATTATCTGCACACTGGCTACTTTATAAACAAAGGGGTTTTTAGTATACATTACTGTGATCACATGAATGAAAAGCCTTCCAACCACGTCAAGGTAACCCCAGTCTGGAAGGTCCTAACGTCTAACCTTTTCAATTTCTTTTACTTCAATTACGATTAGCAAACTTTTGCATTTCTCATTCTTACACACTGGATCCATATAACAGGCTCTCTCCCTTCCCCCTCAGCCCTTAGGCTTTTTAAAATGAGGGAAGAGGCCATCCAGTGCTTTATATTAAAGGCAGAGGACCTCCCATTAAAGGGGCGTGTTGGGGGTGCTATTACCACATGGAGGCTTGACCAAGCCTCCCAATAAATACATACAATACAAGAATTGTGGAAGCACTCCAATTAGGCTAATTTACAACTACATTTAGCGGAAGTGCTACTGATCTGGTCAAAACATTTATACAAACATAGAAAAGATAATCAATGCACATTCCTAGGCCCCATACAATATCATATTATCTGCACACTGGCATACTTTATAAACAAAGGGGTTTTAGTATACATTACTGTGATCACATGAATGAAAAGCCTTCCAACCACTTTTTTTTCCTTTATACCACTTTTGTTATTTTATTTCAAATTCTGTCAACAACAAGAGTACTTGACAACTACAGAATTTAGGGCCACGGGTTTTTTACACGTTTTGCGCTCACAATTTGGTTATAATGGAAATCGTGGGAACAAAAAAATTCCCGCAAATTCCGATGCGCATGTGATTGTGCATACATTTCCGTTTTGGTAACTCATGCCTTCACCATTTTTGGTGTATTAACGTATGCGTTTCCATAATGGAAAATGACAAAATCGCATGCACAAATGAAAAACACAGAAGAATCATGCACACAACCGCGTGCAATAGCGATTGCGTTGCTCAATTTGGTGCGTTGTAACGTGGCCTCAGCCGGGGCGCTCCCTGAATTCCCTGCACGCTTTCACTGCCTCCCTAACATTGACCTTATCACTATATTGGAAGGGGAGTTAGACTTACTGAACTGTTATTTTATCTTTTATATATCAATCTATCTTCATAAGGGTTTTAATACATTCAGTTCTAGGTTCTTGTTTTACTAGATTTTTTTAATGAATATAATAGCCTCAGGAAGTGTTTTTCTTTGGACACCTCCTCGGCGTTCGTTACATGTAAAGGGAGTACAGCAATACTTCAACATCAACTACATCTCCCATGAGGCTACGGGGTGTCGCGATGACGTTTCCGGAAACGGATCGCGCGCTTTCACTTGTGCGTGACAGGGGGATCCGGTGGCACGCAGAGAGTCATTGGTAGCATTTTCTATAAGACAGGATGGCCGGACTGCCTCGCAGGATTATTAAGGTAACTGGTTTCACGTATTCATTCACATTTAAACAGTTGCACTTTGGTTAATAACTCGGTGGCAGGTGTTAAAATGAATGGGAACAAGGCCCGCAAGTGTCCCCGCCTTCCGCTTCAATATGGCACCCACCGGTTGTTAACGGGCCTGGAGTGATGCCTGTGGGAGCCCAGTGTATGGGACTGTAGGAAACCCTGTGTTGTAGTATCTGTATGCAAGTAATATTTGCGAATGTTCTGGGAAAACCTATTGCTGTATTCCTCTCGCGAGGTTTGCATTGGGCCACGCCCACCTTCATTGGTTTTCTGGGCTCTTGAAATAAGGATAGGAACTATTTAACAGGATCCCAGCTGTTAGTTACTTCCAATGAGTGGTGCTGGGAATTGTGATTGCAGACATCAGAGGGCAGGGAGTGGGGTACATCTTGGGCATCGGTGGGAAAGTTAATGTATGTATGAATGTTTATTTATATAGTGCCACTTGGGGACGCAGCACTGTACAGTATTAAAATACAATAAAGTCAATCAAGGGGGATAAATACATAGATAGTTCAGTACATAAATATATAACTTATATAAATAGAAGTGCTAGGGCTTTGCCACAAGATGTAATGAGGTCCCTGCCCCATAGAGCTTACAATCTAGTTAAGCGGGTAACATACAGATACAATGGAATGGGTATAAGTGCCGGAGTGAGACGTATGCAGTGCAAATCAAACAATAATGAAAAACAAGGCAAAATACCTCTTACAACCAGTATTATAAATGGTAACTTTTCAAGTGGCTTCTAATAATTAAATCTTATTGTTACCACATTACCAGGTGGCTGGCTGACCTCAATTACTAATCTAATTTGCCATTGCCTGTCTGCCATTATCATGTCATTGTTGTACAGTTTGCTTATGTAGGATACCATTGTGTAGTCACAAACAAGCTACCCAAGTTTATCAAAAGTTTAAAAATAAAAAAAAAAGGTGAAGCGCCAAGAGCAAGTTTGTAAGCATTGGTGAATGAAAGGCCCAGTACACCCCTTACTTGTTTGGACATTAATTTCACAAATAGATTTACTGTTCGTTAGTCTGTTGAAATTAATGCGTTAACCTATACATTTTTACCTAACCAAATGTTTTTCTTATTGGTGACACAATCAGTTGTGACTTTCCATCGGGTCATTTGGATTGACCAAATAAATGTTTGTTTAACTTAGATAGGTGAGAGGGTAACAGCACAGGCCGAGGACTGTTTATTGTGAGTAACTTCAACACAACCTGTTAAAGTTACTTCCAATAAACAGGAGTTTGCAGTTTTTCTGCCTCAGCCTGTCTGTTATCACCTCACCTATCTTTAAGTGAAATATTTATTCTATATGTATATTTAATGAATGAATAGGGAGTTTGCTTGTGGAGTTTCTCATTCATCCAGGTCATGGTATATCTGTTGTATTCAGTTAGATCAACTGGACTTAAAGTTTAGGGATGCATATGGAGGGGTAACTTAACTGTTGGAACACCCAGCAGTGGATACTTAAAACCAAATAAATGGTCAGTTATGATGGAATTCCCATCTTATCACCCAAACGATACAACCAATGTCCCCTACAGAGGTTTTCTCAGATTTGCAGTTGTGTTCTCAGTGTAAATTTGTGTTGCTGTACATGGGTGCTGTGGATTTACTAATAGTAGTGTGTAAATTGGATAGCTGTAAGCTGGTTAATGTGAACTGAAAACTAAATTAGATCTTAAAGGGGAACTAAAATCTCTAGAAAACAAGAAGAATCCATTGCCCCAATAGAAAGAGTACATTCACAAAAATACAAAAAGCTGTGGATTGAGTGATTTATGAAAACAATCTGTGGGTACTAGGGATCAGCTCCCGTAATTCACCTTATCTGAAAACACCCAGCTAAGTACGCAGTTCACTTCACAGGAAGTTGCAGCCTTGCTTCCTGGAAGCTGACAGCCAATCATGTTACAGCTCGGAGATCATCCCTCCGTCTGGCACGGTGCAGTTTTTGTGTAAACACATTACAAATGCTCCTGTCCCTATTAATTATAAATTCCTTTGCTTTTTATACAAAAGAAAAGGTGTCTTTGCAGTGTATGTCTTAGCATGGATGTAAGAAACAAAATATTAACATTTCAGTAAAAAATAAAAGTATGGGGACTTGAACCTGCAACCTCCTATACTGTCTTTCTAAAAAGAAAGCTTTTGACCTCTATGCCACAAGGGCTTCTAGGTGGGTGATCAGTACATGTAGAATCTCTAAATTTTACTAGAAGCATAATAAAACAAAAAAAAGGAAGTCTGGGGAATTAAACCTGTGTCCCCATGGTCTGTTTCCAAAACCAGCACTTTAGCAGTGCGCCACCACTGCAGATGCAATAGATGCAAGTACATTTCAGTAAATGTTGGTAAAATCAGTTCACTATTTTGTATTGCTCCACGAACACTGTCAGTAATTCACGTTGGTTGGTAAATAAAAAACAGAGCTTCTATATATAAACTTTATACATATGTAGAAACGTTATATTTCTAAAAACATGATGAAAGCTAACATAGGCAGTAAACTATCTTGTATTGTTTCAGTAAGTTAGGGGATTTGAACTTGTGAGGAAAAAGAAAGTAGCTGAGGGTCGCACTCCAAATCATCAAGAAATTTTTATTTCAAACCACACATATTCACGTCACAACGTTTCGGGGGGATACCCCCTTCTTCAGGTGCGTCTGTACCTACAGTTGGGTAAGAGTGCACCTCCACCATTGTTTATCCGATTTGAACTTGTGACTTGGGCTGTGTGTTCCTAGAAAAACACAGCTTTTACATGGTGCACCACCAGCAACTCAACACAACTCTGTGTATAGAGACAGTGAATCCTAGGTTCGGGGGGCGTGTGTCTTTGAAGCCAACATGGGCTGTTAGTTGTTCTGGCAACAATATGGAAGCCTTCTTTGTTAGAGAATTTATTACTTACATGTACTAAATGCAACTTGCTAGAGAAGAACATTTCAATGCATAGGTGTTCCAGGGAGAAAAGGTTTCACATTAAGATTTTAAAAATGTAAGTTCTCCTTTAAATATGTGGCTTTCAAGCAGTTTAAAGGGTATGTACACAGGAAAATGAATTTTTTTAAATTGCCCATTAGTGGAAACTGTAATTCATCCAAACTATCACTGTATCATTTTTTATCCAATCTGAAACATCTTACATTTCAGCATTTCTGTAAGCACTTTTGCAGTAGCTGGAATGGTTTGACAGTGTGCTGTATATTGTATGCAGTATTGACCGTTGATATGGGGGAAAATCGGCAGGTCAGAGCCTAAGCAAAAAAAGTACTGTATTGAAGGCATACACCTCAGAGTAAGTGCTTCTTACATGTAATTATATTTTACTCACCAAGTTTACCTCAATCTAAAGACCCTTAGTCACGTTTTAGGCAGGCATGATTCATGTACAAAGTGTCCTGTGCTAAGTGCAGATTTCTGGAACTTTATTTTGGTATGTCTGCCTGTTTAAAGTTTCTGGTATTGATGATTCAGGTACATAGCCACTGTGGAGCTGTACAATTGGCGAAGAGAATGGGGGTGAAATACACATCCCACTACTTAAAAGGGGGTCGAAAGTCTCTAGACAACGTTGACCCAGTAGATCCTGATAAAAGATGTCTCACCTCTCCCTTTGCTGTGGCTTCTGGGTGATTTATTAAAATAAAGGACAATTATAATCACCTCCCCCTCATCTTTCCCTCCACTCCTGCAAAGTACCCATACCCACCGTGGAGCTGTACAATTGGCAAAGAGAATGGGGGTAAATACACATCTCCACTACTTAAAAGGGGGTCGAAAGTCTCTAGACAACGTTGACCCAGTAGATCCTGATAAAAGATGTCACCTCTCCTTTGCTGTGGCTTCTGGTGATTTATTAAATAAAGGACAATTATTACTCACCATCATCCTTTCCCTCCACTCCTGCAAAGTACCCATACCCACTGTGGAGCTGTACAATTGGCAAAGAGAATGGGGGTAAATACACATCTCCACTACTTAAAAGGGGGTCGAAAGTCTCTAGACAACGTTGACCCAGTAGATCCTGATAAAAGATGTCTCACCTCTCCCTTTGCTGTGGCTTCTGGGTGATTTATTAAAATAAAGGACAATTATACTCACCTCCCCCTCATTCCTTTCCCTCCACTCCTGCAAAGTACCCATACCCACTGTGGAGCTGTACAATTGGCAAAGAGAATGGGGGTAAATACACATCTCCACTACTTAAAAGGGGGTCGAAAGTTTCTAGACAACGTTGACCCAGTAGATCCTGATAAAAGATGTCTCACCTCTCCCTTTGCTGTGGCTTCTGGGTGATTTATTAAAGTAAAGGACAATTATACTCACCTCCCCCTCATTCCTTTCCCTCCACTCCTGCAAAGTACCCAGGGTGAGGACCTAAAACGCTAAGTCCTCACCTCTGGGTACTTTACAAATGTCCTGCACTGCTTATTTGTAATCTCCCTCGTCGTTCCGGTCCGTTCCTCCCCACTGGCACTTTGAGTAACAGATCACGAGGCAGCCAATGGGAAGACGCGCTCTGCAAGGAGGCGTGTCTTCCCATTGGCTGCCTCCTGGACTGTCACTGACAGTGCCAGTGGGGAAGATCGGACTTTTGTAAAGTACCCAGAGGTGAGGACTTAACAATTTAGGTCCTCACCCTAGGTACTTTGCAGGAATGGATCGGGGAAATGGTAAGTATAATTGTTTTTTACCTGTGAGTTCTAGGGGTATGCTTTCATAACCCATCTTAGGGGTGTCTGCGTGCCCTCTGACATGTTCTTTTTGTGAACAATGCCCCAGATAGTTTATTGTATGGCCCGTTAATATTACAGTAATCATATGGCCAATTAATTGCACAGTAATCATATCCCCATGCAAGCGCCTTTTGTAGTGTACATAATTGTAACTTATCCAATCTGTCTTCATATTCAAGCTCCTGAGTTCCCTTTATTATTTTAGGTGCCCTTCTCTGAACCCTTTTCATTTACAAGATGTCCTTTTTGTACATAGGATTCCAAAATTGCACTGCATATTCCAAATGAGACCTTTACCATTGCTTTGTAAAGAGGGAGAATATCTTCATACCTCTCCTTATACAAGACAAAATCTTGCTGCCTGTTGCTGCCTGGCATGGCTTGCTACCTTTATGTTTGTTATCCACCAAATCTCCCAAGATCCATTTCAAAAGGGAAATCAGAGCCATTTATTGTATAAGCAGCAAAAGGATTTTGAAGCCCAAAATACTTCACCTTACATTTACCAATATTGAATCTCATCTGCTACTTAGCATCCCAGTGTGACAATCTGTCTAGATCCACCTGCGGTTGCACATCCTCTGAAGTTTTAAATGGTCAACAAAGTTTCATGTCGTCTGCAAACACAGAAACCTTGCTGACAATACCCACATCCAAATCATTAATAAACAGATTAAATAGAAGTGGCCCTAACACAGAACCCTGTGACACTACACTTAGAACTTAAGTCCATATTGATGAAGCCCTATTAACTACTCTCTGCATCCTATCCATCAACCATCTTTCTAACCATGTACAAAATGTGCCACCCCAGCCCAACAGACCTTGGCTTATACATTAGTCATCTCTGGGGGACTGTATCAAAAGCCTTAGCAAAATCCATTAGAAACGGAATATTAGCATTTCAGTAAAAAAGGAAAGTAGGTCTGGAGAATTGAGTCTGTGCTATACCTTGTTGAAAGCAAAGCTTTTACCCTAACCCAACAGAGAAACTGATCCACGGAGATGTGTAGAATCTTTCTTTTGCTTAGAACCAGGGTGGATTTGATTTAACCAATTAAATCACTAGTCAGGCTTGATTTAAATCCTAGTTTTCTACATACAGACTAATTATTGCTGGTATAACTTTAATATGCAAGTAGATGCATATTTGTGGAAAAATAATTTAAATAGATTCTCAACTGAAACATTAACATTACAGCATGTTATTTGCTTAAACAAACATCCATGTTTAACTACCGTAAATTCTTGAGTATAAACCGACCGAGTATAAAACAAGGTACCTAATTTTACACGAAAAAAGGAGTAAAAGTGATTGACAAGTATAAACCGAGGGTAGAATATATGACCACTATTGCCTTCCGATTCTGTATTGTTTTGAGGCTTTAGTTGCCCTTTAAATGGACTACAGAATTCCCATACAGTAATAGCCAAATCCAGTATGGCTATTACTGTATGGGACTACTGAATTCTGATGTCCATTTAAAAGGCAACTAATGCCTCAAAACAATACAGAATCAGAAGGCAATCTTTAATTATAGATACCATCCTCCTGATTTTGTATTGTTAGGTTAGTTGCCCTTTAAATCCCACACAGTAACCCCCATTTCCTTGCCACTCCAGATGTTTGGAAACTACAACTCCCAGCATACCTTTTTTTTTATATGTACAAATAAAGGAGGTTTTACTCTTATTTGGAAGTATTGGGGACTCCTCTGTTTTGTTGCCTTCTCCTACCTTGTCCGGAGGCTGCTCGCTCCGCATCCTCTGCGCTTCTGGATGACATCACTACTAGCGGAGCGAGTGGCCGCCGGACAAGGTAGAAGAAGGGCTTGACTCGAGTATAAACTGAAAAAAGCCTGAAAACCTCAGTTTATACTCAAGTATATACCGGTACAGTAATTTGGCTAAACAAAATGGTCTTTTTCTCAACTCTCCATGTTATAACATTTTAAGTAAACCAAGCATCTGTGATAATATCTTGTAGGCAGAGAAACTGCCCAATAATCCTCTGGAAGAGCATGACATTATGAATGGAGTAATGGAATTTATTTACCAAAATAATTAAACATATACAGCCTTATTCTACATAATTAAATCTTTATTTCATGTTGATACTAATCTTTATTTTATGATGGAATAACCTTTGGATGGTAATATATTTTCCTCAAAAAACATTTTATTTAAACAAAATCAGATTTAAAATAATTTTTTTATCCACCTTGATGCTTTTCAATGTCTGTTGGATAGTGTGTGAAGACAGGTTTCAATAGATGTCCCCTCAGATCGATAGGTTATCGCAGGGCCAGAAATTGCATTTGTGCGTCGCAGAACATCCTGTCTTTTACTATGGTTGCTTTTTGTAGCTGGCTCCAAAATATTTGGAAATTTTTTCCAACTTTAAATTTACCGAACATGTAACATAGAAACTGAGGTTTAATAAAGACATACGTCCGACAAGCCCAACCTTTTCACCCCCCAGCATGACCTTTGCTTCTAGAATTAAATATGATAAAGCATCAGTTATAGTAAAGCATAAGGATTAGGCCACACTAGAGTGTGTCTGAGCTCTCTGGAAACGCACTTGCAAGCAAAAAATTGTGGATCGCATGCAGTCCTGTTAACGGATCACTGTGCACCAAGTGAGGCCAGTCCAACTGGCGAACACTAGTGTGTGTGTGTTTTAACATGTGATCGGATTGTGTGTTAGAAAGCACTTGTGAGGCCTAGCCTTTAAAGTGCAAAGATACAATTATTCATATAATGTACGATGCTCACTATAGAATCAGACCAGTAAAATCCTGACCAAGCAAGTAGCTGTTATAAAATTGATCATAGGATTTTAAAAAATATATGGTATTCAGCCAAACAACTTGAATACTGGTGAGATCAATCACTTAAGGGGAATATATATATAGTGTTCTTATCTCTCTGTGAATAATAGAAACAGATTTTATGCACTACAAATTACATAAAATCTGTTTCGCGGCCTATTAAAATCCCCAAATCACCTGGTACTAACCTGCCTTTGTTCCCGGCCCCTTATGCTGCTCTTCCAGACGGAGCGGCAGAAGGGGCTGGACCGGCAGTCGCATCTGTGATTGGCTGAGATTTGGGTTGGACACGCCCTTAAAGGCATATTAAGAAATTCATACTGTGATTTCAAAAATGGTGGGAAACTGAGCTGAACTCCAAATATTGATTCTTAATGTCAAAAAACATCCCGTTAAACAGCTGTCAAAGTTTAATAAGGAATCTCTGCACTCTTACAAATCTTTCACTCATGCTTCTGAACCGTCTACAATACATTATCCTGTGAGAATCGCATGCTAGTGATTTCCAATGTGGTTGGCCATACTTTGCACTGCAAACTGTTTTCGCAGTGCATGCCATCACAATTTTTTGGTGCAAATCGCATGCGCTCCAATAACTGATCGGCAATAGAGCAGCGCAGATGCACGATGATGCACATATAACACTCTGCATAACGATCAGTGCTTTTCACGTGCGTTACTGTCAGTTAACACCATGCACACAATGTTATTTCAAATCAAGCAATGGTTAAACTGTGCATTGCACTTTACCTGACCTATTTAACATTGTAAAACTAAAGTATAAAAATATTTTGCGCGGGAATAAAAAAGCTTCATTAAAGACTCTTGTCCTCCACTTCCTCATTTAGTAAAATTGCCTGGATGTGCAGACATGTAGTGTGCTTTCTAATATATGATTTACATCTATGGATAATTCTTGTTCTTGTTTAAAGGATATCTGTACTTTTTAACTTTAAAAATGGAAAGTACCTGGGGCATGCACTTAAGATTGATTATTCCTACAACAAAATATCAGTTAAGGAACTACAGCACTTAGTTTTCATTTGCCATGTTAAGACTCGTATACACAATTCATTTCCAAGCGAGGAACGATGGCTGAGGGCTACACATGACGAACGGCCGTTTCGGCCGAGGATCGTCCATGTGTATGCGTTCGGTCGGGGGTCGTTCGTTGATCCACCTGGTAGGAATTACCAGTCCTATATCCCTGTCCCAAGTACTTTTCATTTTAACTGTATTTTAAAAAACTTTAAACACAAGATAGTTATCCTTTAACTCAACTATACTTTCTTTTGCTTTTAAGAATGATAGAGATCCTTAATTATGGTACTGTTAATGCTGTGACTAGACTGACTTATTGATTTTGAATTGCAGGAAACCCAGCGTTTACTGGCAGAACCAGTTCCAGGAATCAAAGCTGAGCCAGATGAAAACAATGCTCGCTATTTTCATGTGGTTATCGCCGGTCCACAGGATTCCCCATTTGAAGGTGGAACTTTTAAACTAGAATTGTTTCTTCCTGAAGAATATCCAATGGCAGCTCCTAAAGTACGCTTCATGACCAAAATCTACCACCCTAATGTAGACAAGTTGGGAAGAATATGCCTAGATATCTTAAAAGGTAAGCCTTCTAAAATATTAAATAAAATCAAAAAAATATTTACCAGATCCATTAAATGGGCATATAGAAAAATGTTTTTTAAATAATCACACCATTTGAAACAATAATTGTCACTGACCTTGGATATTTTTTTTTTTTTTCTCTGACCTGCTTTTCCATCCCTTTGTTTAAAATAACAATCATGCAAGGGGGTGCAGCCAGGCAGTACAGGCATGTCAATCACTTTTTCATAGCCTAGATCCTCCCCCTCTCTGTATGTTCCCTCACAGTGAAGAACCATTTGCTTTGCTTAAGCTGAAATAGATGACTTATAATGCATTATAGTATTATTTGATTTTGACATTAACTGCAACATAGCATGATATTAAATGGTATATCCATGCAAAATCTGAATATCCACAATACTGCTTATAGAGGCATAGGCATAATGCTGGCTGTCTCACCCCCCTACTCTCGCACGCTCACTGAGCTTTTGTAGTGCTCAGGGGAGAATGTTTTTAATATTCCAAAGATGTACTTTTTATTATGTGCAAGACCTGTTGATGTTTGCATGTTATACAAGTAAACATTTGCTTATTGACTGTTTTTCTAATCCAGATAAATGGTCACCAGCTCTGCAAATCCGTACAGTGCTTCTATCAATTCAGGCATTGTTAAGTGCTCCAAATCCAGATGACCCTTTAGCAAATGATGTAGCTGAACAATGGAAGACAAATGAAGCCCAAGCCATAGAAGCAGGTACTGTAATGCAAGTATTTTTATTCCAGATATTATGTATATGTTCCACATTGGAATGGTAAACACTTATTAGTCTGTACATGTGCAATTTCAGCCTGCTTGACACTTATATGCTACTGGGTCAGTAAGCCTGCATATTAAGCATTGCTGAGTGAGAGTTGTAGTGGCTATATTCTATTTTTTTTTTCAAGAGAAGGGAACTTCTTTCTAAATGAGAGGTGGGGTCTCTATAAAAGTGGGCATTCAAACCTTTTAAACAGACCCAGGATGATGTCTTCCAGCAAATATGTTGTAGTAAAATATGTTGTATATTGTAGTTCTGGTTGATCTAGGGAAACTTTCCGATTGCTATCTGGAGTCGGTAAGATTCCCCCCCCCCCCACCCCTTTTTCAGCTGGGTTGTATTAACCTTCTGGATCAACTATATATGGTACTATGTATGATCAGAAGAACCAATTGCGGAAGATGGGGTTAAAGGAAATATTTCAGACTGACCCAGTCTTAAAAAAAAAATTTGCCATAAAAATGTCAACCAGTGGCTTGAAAAATTGGAAAACTGTTGATATTTAGGATGATGCCTTCAAATTCTCTAAATCTGTCCAAAATGTCAGTGATCTATGGCCTGTATCGGGGGGGGGGCTGGTAATGTGATGCAGCTGATGTGCTGGGACAGAGAGAATATGCCACATTAAGTGGGAATGCTCAAGCCAGCAGCAAGAGGGCAGAGCAATGATTCTGGTGATGTCCCATTTCCCAGTTTAAGCACAAAGAACCACCACTTATACTGCTGTATGTGTGAGTAGACTGCAGGTAGAAGACCCTGGAGACATTTTAATGGTAGAAGTGCGCTCTTTTCCATGGAAAACTCCGCCCTCATAAGAACATCTTTTAGAAATAATGGCCTCTTTAAAATATGTTGATATATCATTCTTTGTCCTATGAATTCATTACTGTATGCCTGCTATGCTTCTGGATGCCTTGTGGAAACTGAGAAATTTAGAAACTTGTTCTGAGCCTGGGCAAGCTCAGAAGAGGCAGACCTCTTGACATGGTCATTGGCTGTGATGTCAACTGTCAAATCCATAACTGACAGTTGCTAACTGGAAGAACCAGGAAGCAGAAACAGGGGCAACAGGACATTGTGCAGGATTTCAAGTTAGTCTTTCAGATTCAGATTTCAAAATATTACCGTTTAGGGTTTTGGTGGGTGATTTACCTGTATGTAAGTTTTCATTTCACAACTCGACTTGCCCTTTAATTTAAAAATGCTGTTACCTCTCTCGCTCTCTGTTTCCTGGTTCTTCCAGTTAGTCATGGATTTAATAGATGATATCCCAGCCAATGACTGAATGCTGCTACCCTAGCTTCCTTTGGGTAATTGTTGAGTTTTTTTTAAAGGGTCAACTCAAATCCTTTTGCTTATAATTTATACAAGTGTATATTGAATGGGGCCTTGAATAGTGCAGTGAATATTATTACTTTTGTGGATTTATAGAGCACAAACGGCTTTCCATAGCGCTTTACAATTACATGTATAACCATTCACATCTTTTTTTCTTCTGTGCAGATTTTTTTTGTTTGTTTGTACACCCCTTCCCCCAACTTTTTTTTTTTTTTGTGTGTGGGTTTACATATACCGTATATACTTGAATATAAGTCGATCCGAGTATGTCGAGGTACCCATTTTACCTGAAAATTGAGTAAAAACTGACTCGAGTACAAGTCAAGTAAAAACAAATATGACCACTACTGCCTTCTGATTCTGTATTGTATTGAGGCTTTAGTTGCCCTTTAAATGGACAGCAGAATTCCCACACAGTAGTCCCATACTGTAATTCCCATACTGGATTTGGTTATTACTGTATGGGATTACTGTATGGGAATTCTGCTGTCCATTTAAAGGGCAACTAAAGCCTCAAAACAATATAGAATCAGAAGGCAACAATAGCTATCATCCTCCTGATTCTGTATTATTTTGAGGCATTAGTTGCCCTTTAAATAGACAGTGGTAATCTCATACAGTGACCCACTATTCCTTGGCACTCCTGATGTTTGGAAACTACAACTCCCAGCATGCTTTATTTGCTGGGAGTTGTAGTTTGCAAACATCTGCATTGACAAGCAGCACCCTCAGGCCAGGCCCCCCAGTTCAGTGCAGACTTACTGTTTCAGTATTCAGCTGCCTCTCACTCTGCCTCTTGGTCTGCAATCCGTCTGCCGCATGCTTTCTTCTGCTCTGTAAGTACCGATACTGAGCTGCCTGGCGGCTGGCTGACATCACTAATTAGTGCTGGGCAGTAAGACAGGCGCCGATAGTGACGTCAGCCATCAGAGTTCAGTACTTCGGAGCTGCCACCGGATCGAAGGTGAGTTTTCTGCTTGCCTCAAGTATAAGCCGAGGAATGTAGGAATGTAAATTCTAGTTTTTCCTTTAAGGAACGTTGTCTTTTGGGGTTGTCTGCATCGTAAGCATTTTTTTTTTTTTTTTTATAACTACAGCAGCGCTTGGATATTGCACATAAAAACTTTATTTTTATATAAGTAATCTTAAAACATCTGAATCCAAAAAATGCAACATTTCGGGCATCTGCCCTTTTTCAAGCAAAGATCACAGAATATATACAATAGTAAGTAACAAGCAGGTTATAAAGTCTCTAACAGGAAAAAGACACATTGGATAACAAGTAACTGATACAATGTAACATTGCCCCTCCCCTGGCATGCTGGCAATTTTTTTTTCTACCCATTATCATTACAGATAGTGGGTGATGGGACTGATAATTACACATTACTAAAAGTCTTTTTTGTGTGTATTGTGCTGTCTACGGTACATTAAAATCTAATTATCCCTCATGATGCCTTTTTTTTTCTTGCAGCCAGAGCATGGACTAGGCTATATGCTACGAATAATCTTTAAATTCATCTTGATCTTCAAGTGCTCATCACTTCTCTTCTGCCGAGACTTCTTCCTATTTTTGTTTGCAATTAATGGACACTGTCTTAATAAAAAATACAGAATAAAAATAAGCCCAGACATGGTCAGTCTTTGGTGATTAAATTCACATATAGCAGTTAACATGTCTTGTCTACTACACTGTTGTATAGCATGCGCAGAGCCTTTGAAACAACCTACATTCAGCATGTTTAAAAAGGGGTGATGGTTTTTCCATGGTTCCTGTCATAATTTGAGCACTGTAAGTTAAGTTAACGGTAGGTTAGTTTGCCCCCTTCCCCACATTTTAGATTTATTTTAAAAGGAAAATACACTCAGTATTTGGCTTAAATGTATAACCATGTGCACCATTCTCCCACGATCACACTTAGACCCAATTTCCAGTTTGTTTTCTTGTTAAAAACCCAATACATTTTTTTCTTTTCGACTGCTCTACTTTTAAACAATATGTAAAAAATTTCAGTGCTGTTAAACTGATAACTCGGGTAGTCTTTCGCATGTAAACCATTTGATGCTTCCATAGACTTCTATCTCAATATGTTTTCTGTAGATTGAAAAAGAAAAAAATATTTAAATTCACACCAACTATCCTAGGGATAGCTATCCATTGTACCTGGGTAACAGCTTCTCTTATTGTTTGCATGTTTTCCCTTTTATTTTAGTTCCGATGTGTGTTTGGAAGCACTTAACCTACTCATTTGTGTGTAGATGGAGGAGCTTGACTGAAGAAAAAACATTAGAAAATTAGGAAAAGCAGACAATTCAGTTTACCTTAAACTAATATTTCCTGTAAGTGTTAGAACATCCAAAGCATGTGACCATTTTGTATGGCTTGTCTTGAAAAAAATAATCTGTAAATCTTATGTTTTAGTAAAATATTTTTTTTTGTTATTCTACTTTTGGCTTTGTATGGTTTTGTTTGTCGATTTCCTGTGCATAAATTAGTTTTTATTTATTTTTTTCTTATTGCTTTTTGCCATTTTAACATGTCACAAAATGGTAGTATAATTGTCAATTTCTTTAGATTTCCTTGTTAAAACACTTTTGTTGAAACATGCATGTTAATATGCACTTGGGAAAAATGTATAATTGAAAACTATGGTATGTCAGATTTGGAATAGCCTCTGTATGGAGCAGAGCCTTCTTATAACAGTAGGCATCTTGCAGTCTCATGCTATATAAATAGCATTGCCCACAAAATCTAAGAAACAAGAAGTAATTTCTTACTTCAGAGATATGCAAAACCTTTCCTTTATGTCCTTTGGCTAATGCATGTGTCCAGCACTGCTGGCTTAACATGCAGCCTATGGTATAGAGCCAATCCTCTGACCTGCAGACATGAAATGTTTAGATCTTGTCAGTGCAAGCTACAGATTCATGGCTCTATGGGGTAGGACTTGGGATGGCATGACTGCAAGATACCTTCTGTTATAAGAAGGCTCTGCTCCATTGTTATGCTCTGTGGAGGGCTTTTTGCACCTTTTGGCCCACCTCTCTTTAAGCTATATAGCTGCCTTGTTTATTGTGCTACCAAGTCCTACCCCATAGAGCCATGAATTTGTATCTTGCACTGACAAGATTGAAGCATGTCATGTCTGCAGGTCTGATGATTGGCTCTATACCATAGGCTGTAATGCATGTTAATAACCCAGTGGCTCTGGACACATGCATTAGCCATAGGACATAAAGGAAAAAGTTTGCATATCTCTGCCTCTTCTTGTTTCTTAGATTTTGTGGGCAATGCTATTCATATAGCATAAGACTGCAAGATACCTTCTTTCATTAGAAGGTTCTGTTCCATTTCTATGCTCTGTGGAGGGCTTTTTGCTCCTTTTGGCCCACCTCTCCTTAAGCTATATAGCTGTCTTGTCTATTTTACTGATAGGGAAATTCTCTAGTTCATGTAGTAATGCCACCTGTTGGGTACTTTGAAAATGAGATGGGCTGCTCAAATTGCCACATCCTCCATCTCTCTGCGGGTGTACCAAGCAGAAGAATATGTTTGAGTTTCTTACTTAGGTTACTTTTGGTTATGCTTTGCCCAGAAGCTTTATTATTCTTGTTTGCATTTACACACTCATTTGAGAGTAATAGCACATAGGGTATTTTGAACTTTACTTTGCAATTTACTTAGGTTTTCACTGGTGCAAAACTGTATGGGTCACTTCTGATTGATGTCCGTGGAAAAAGACACCTGAAACATGCAAGTCCAACCTAGTGAATTTGACTACAAAATGTAGTTGTGAAAGCTCTTGTTTGTATTATCTGCATGATGCACAACCCACTGTGTATGATTCAGATTCGATTTTTAAAAAACTGGCAGTTGGGATTAGACGAGGAGCTACCTTAAATTATTACTTTATGTTTATGTAGCTTCAGACTGCGACAGTCTTCTTGTCTCCCTGCTGAAAATAAAATTCAGACTGTCAATCTAATCCTATAATTAAAGAGGAACTGTGGTCCAAAAATGACTTTAGGTAAATTGATAGGAATTTCTCTCCTGAGAGTTTTTGCAATTTATTTCCATTGTTTATTTTACATAGTTTTGAAGATATTTACATTTTTGTGTGTGATATGGCAGCAGCATCACCAGGTCCCCTGCACTTCCTGCTTCCTGCTCTGAAACCTGTCAGTCAATCTGCCCTGTGTCTCCTCCCCTTTGCAGCCCCCCTGGTGCCTCCCACTCATGGACCCCATGGTCCCTCCAGTTGCAGGCCCCCCTTGGCCCATTCCCTTACAGCCCCATGTGGCCCCGCCCACTCACGGGTGCCTATGCCCCACCCGCTCACAGGTGCTGTGGGCCACTCTGAACCCCCCCCCTCCCCTCAGAAAACTCTGTGGAAACAGACTTTTCAGGCAGAGTGAGAACTTTGCCTGAAAAGGCTGTTTTCACATAGTGAGAGAGAAGGGCTGTAGATTCTCTTACCTTCTCTGCAGCTGCAGGTCCTTCACACAGCAGAGAGGAGGAGGGACTTCCTGTCTCCCTCACACACTGAGGGAGTCTGAGGCTGTGCTCACCGGCGGCACTGTGCAGGAGAAGCCTTAGGAATGTCACATGTCAACCCATTAACTTTCTGGTCAGTCATTTCTTTATATCTTGGGCTGTAGGGCTGTAGAGCACGTAGAAAGGTGGTTGATGGCTCGTTTTAAAGGTAGGAAACTGGCCTTTCATTTAAACTCAACTTGTTTGGAGACCACAGTTCCCCTTTAATAAGATTTCCCGACCACCATTAGGTGTGTAATTTGAGGACTTGTGCTTTATATATTTTTATATAAATATAAAAAAAGTATATAAATATATTTTTATAAAGAGCATGTCCACTCAAAAATTGAGCTCCCCCCTGCCCAGACCCAAATGCTGTGTTAGTTTTTTAACAATCAAATCTGAATCATACTTACAGCCCTTCACTCCTGTGCGGGTCCCTGTTTGCATGAAGTTCCAAACATGCCAGAACGGCAGCCGCGTCTGTGATCACAGACCAGCTGCCGGCAATGGCAATGCCGCAGGAGAGAAGGGCTGTAAGTATGATCAGATTAGATTTTTAAAAAACAAATGTGGCGGCAGGGATTGGACAAGGGGGACTACCTTACTTTTAAAGTATTTTACGCTACACTATCGGGCGGGCAAAGATGGCCGGAGGGAGGGTGGAAAGGGCTCCCCTGCACATGCCAGAAGCAACTGAGAGGACAGATCAGAGGCAGTAACTGTTTGGACAGGAAGACAGCTCCTACTCTTCAGTTTCCTGGATTTTGGACAAGCACTGCAGGATAATCATAAGGAGCAGAGATGTAAGGTAAGGATTTTTTTAAACTACACAATGGGGCCAGTAGTGGGTTAAATTTTAGTTGGGGGGGTGGACATGACCTTTGAGGAGCGAACTGTAGCCTTTAAACTATATGGCTGTTAAACAAGAAGGTAAAGTATTTGCAAATAAATACAGTTGTAAAAACACATCATACATTAATGTTACCATAGCTGTTTTTTGACTGAGGATTTAATTATTTTTTTATTTAAAGCATTTTCTAAAAAGGCAACTTTTTTTTGAGCAGTTGTGTCCCATTAGGCCAAATCAGTGCTAATTATGAAAAAACATTTTTTACAATTATTTTCACCTTGAACCATCTGTTCTATGTGTTGTGTTGTTTTTGTTTTTTAATTATTGGCTGAAAATTCAACCAGTGTGTGGCACCTGTTCAATAGACTGCCTAGCAATATTGGGCAGTCTATCAAACGAAAGCTGATTGGTCCTGTTGGAAATTTTTTAGGTGATCCCATCAACTGCCATATTATCTTGAGCTAATTTGACCGTGCTGCATTTCGATAAGTCCTTTGGATTGACTTTTAAAAGTACCTTGATTGGCTGCACTGTCACACAGCCATCTATAGTGTATGACCTGTAAGTCTTTACCTTATTGCTAGTATTTGTGTACTAATCAATTTATTTTTTTGGATAGTTAAGAGAAACATTTCTTTAAGGCATAGGTTCTCTGTTTTTTCAGTACATGTGAAAAATGCCGATTTAGGCTTGTTTGCTGCACATATTAAATGTTGACTGATATTTTTTTGAAATGGTGTCTCAGACTGCAGAAGCACTTTAATTTTAAAACAATCCACATGTCCAAAATTAGCAGTTGGATATCCGTTCCTTAATTTTATTTAGCAACTTTATTCTGCGGTGGCATTTTGCAATTGCCTTTTTGCATTACTGTGCGGTTTTACTGTATATGGAGGTATCAAATGATACATAAATATGACTAATCCCAATGCAGTTGGATCTATTCTTTTCTCTCTGCCCGGTCATTATCATCTCCGTATACTATTATAGCATGCCAATTATGGTTGTGGTATGTAAAATTAATTCCCAAGTAAAGTATATGGAGAGGTTGATCAAATAACTGTTTGTATACTTCGTTGCATATTACCAACAAATGAATTTGGTTTCCTCTGTTAAATACATAAAAAATTTACTTCTCAAGAGCATAGGGGGCAGTTTCTGGAAACTAAACGCAATATCGAGTTGTTAAAGTAATATTCTTGCCCCCAAAATTTTACTATTGATGCGCTGGAACCTGTTTTAAAAACAACCCCTGTAGTAAATTATATTGATAAAATTTGGTTGTCTGAAATCCGGAGCATTCAAGATTACACTTAACAACTCTACCCCAATAATTAGGTAGTTTAATTGTGCAGCTTTCAACATCTCTATACTAATAATTCAGCCAATAGATGAAGTCAGTAACTAGAAAGAGAAGGGCTAAAGTCTATTTAATGCTGGAAATATACCTGCCTAAAATTGGATTAATTTTACATGGAATCAATATAAATATAAGGCTGTGCAACAGATGCACCTGCCTACATTCCCAGGCCTTGATTGTCCATTTGCAATAAATAAAAACATATTATAATTATTATTATTATAATAATCACAAAATAATCAACCCAGGCAGTTGGAGAATGTCTGCAAGTTTGTCAAGTTGTATATGGCCAGCAGAAGCCTGATCTTAACTTTTTAGCCTTTTTTTAGTGCTGTATATTACCCTGGACCTCATTTAATACATTCTACATAAATTATTGTCAATAGTATGAGAATGGCTAGTAAACAGTAAAGATAATTAAAGGACAAATGACAATGATGTGTAAACAGAGAATTACGGTATGTTTCTATATTTTACTTTTATCTACAGTAGAATTTAAAGGGTATCTCCACTACCAAAACCATCTTTTTTTGTATGCTTATTTTTTTTTTTAGTAAAAGCCAGGAAGGGAGTTGCAATAGAGCAGAGAGAATCAAATAAGTTTATTTCTGGGGCTTGTTTTAAAAAATAAGCAATGGCGGTTGGGGTGAGATGGGGTGCCCTACACTACAGACAATGTTTTTTATAGCTAGACGATAAAGCAGCCTGAAAGGATCTGGAGGGGGAGGGCATGCCAGAGCCCTCTAAGAGGATAAGGAAGAAGCAGGCACCGGATGACACAGACAGCTCCTACTCTTCACTTTCTGGGAATTTGAACAGGCACTGCAGGAGAACCATAAGGAGCAGAGAAGGAAGGTAAGGATTTCGAACACTACACAGTGGTGCCAGCACTGGGGCAACTTCTAGTTTTGGGGGTGGATATGACCTTTTAAACAGCCACTCCTATCTAAAAAATATCTTCAAATTCTGTCACTCCATTGTTATTTTCAGCACTAAAAATTTAAGTTGGTGTCTTTTGAAAAGTTTTATCAGTAATATTTTATTTTAGTGTCCAATTAGTTGCCCCCAAGGTTAGGCTGAATTAAAACTTCCCAGAATTCTAGTTTAAAGGGCAACTGTGGTTTCAATACTCTATTTATACTAGCTCTCTTATACATTTCAAACATGCCTAGGATGATGTCTAGCTTTTATTATAAGCTTTTAAAGTTACAATGAGACAGTCACATGATGTACCCCCCCCAAAAAAAATCCTCTGAAGCTATTTAAAGGACAACTAATGCCATAAAACAACACTGAACCAGAAGGCAGAACACCTTGATATAAAACCAGTAATCTGGGTCTTACCTCTCATTTTGATACAGGCACTGGGAAATTTACCTAAATAACATATGGTTTGTGTTTTACTTCACAGCATTCTAGTATCACACAGTTTGGTCAATGACCATTATGTTCTTAACAGGCTTACAATGCAAGAAAGCATGTGGCTGAGGGCAGGAGGTGTGGTCTGACACTGCCCATACACACACATACCTCATCTAGTTCTTAACAGGCTTACATTTACTTTTAATACAATTTACTGGAGTGGTATTTTATAGCTTATTGGTGGTAGGGGGGTGTTTTCAGATTATGGAGTATAAAAAAATGTGTTTAGTTCTCCTTTAAAGACAGTAACAGCAGTAAGATACAACTGGGCATGCTTGGTGCCTGTGATAAGGGGGTCAGCAATGAGGCCGGTGATGTCACAGCTCACAGTGCTAGTTGGAAACACCACCCTTTATACTGCTATGGGTATGGTTAGATTGCAGCTAGAAGCATATTCCTGGAGTTGTTTTAGGTAAGAACTAGCAAACTCCGCGGCAACACACCTCATGCACACAACCCCCCCCCCCGCACATCCTTCCACGCGCACCTCCATCCCTCCCACATTGTGACTAGAGATGTACTAGAACTCAAACTCAAACCCAAGTTCAAGCCGAACTATTCGAATTAGAACGGATTTTCGATATTTTCGGACTTTTGATAAATACCGAATGTTCGACCGTTCGAATATGCGAGTAAAATGCCTATTATACCTATACGCAAGCAGCAAATCAGAGAGTAGTGTCCATTAAAACCTATATGCGAGCATCGAATCCTCAGTTGTCTTTTTCCTGCGAAGCTGCTGGTTCCAAAGGGAAGAACCTACGAGGTGTCTGCACCCACAGTTGGATAGAGTGCACCTCCACCATTTTTTATCTAAAATGTACATGATACCTAGGCGCGAACATCGAATGTTCGAACGCGAGAGCTCGAAAATTGCGCGAGTGATAGTAAAATAAATTTTTCGAATGTCCTGGATATTCAAACATGTTCCCCAGACCATTTCCCACAGCCATTTACATTAAGTTACCATTAATATTTTATTTGTATTTCATTAGAACTTTTCAAACTATTTGACTCCCATTGACTTTAATGGGTCAGTTTTCAAACTTTTTCATATAGTTCGAAAGTACAAAAACGGACCGAACTTTCGAAAGTTCGGCCATCTCTAATTATGACGCTCAAGCAAATGGGTTCGGCGTCCATGCATATTTACAGCCCTAGGTTAGAATATAAGATGTGCTTTTTTTTATAATAAAGGTCTGTATGGAGGCCACAGTTACCCTTTAAATGTTAATTATATTAAATAAAAAAACTTTACTTTCCCCAACTTTTCTTCCTTTATGGGAAGGGAGATTGTTTTTTGGGTATAGTAACGGTTTAAGACTCTCAGGATATTTGGAGGCAATATTTGGACTTAATGGAATAGTTCACTCTCAAATCAAACTACTCCTTTAATATACTGATTGAAGATCGGGAGGTTAAGGAGCAGTGCCTTACCTCCCGATCTTCAATCAGTATTGCAGGGCCCAAGAATGAAGATGGGAGCTAACTTACCTTTTCCGCGATCCATCGCGGCCAAGCTGGAATCTCCGACCGATTCAGTCTCCTGTACAGCCATAACACGCATTACGTGCATGCGTGCTCGGGCCCTGCAATACTGATTGAAGATCGGGAGGTAAGGCACTGCTCCTTAACCTCCCGATCTTCAATCAGTATATTAAAGGAATAGTTCGATTCGAGAGTGAACTATTCCTTTAAATTATTTGCTCAATTGATATTTTCAAACATCCTTCCAAATGGCAGAAAATATTGGAAAATAAGACTGCTGCAGGTAATACTACATAACACCACCTGGTAGCACCACCTAATTTGTCAAAAACAATCCAACAATAGAGATGGGTTCCGGGTTCAACACGGAACCCCTTGGTACCAAAATCCGGAGGATCCGTCCAGATCTTTCGGATTTCAAGACAAATTCAAAGTTTATACTTAAACTTTCCCCTTCTTTTTTTATATGAAACTACAATATTGGTACTTTAATTCTTGATATTTACGAATAAGGATTTTCCTCATGTTGAATTTTCACCAGGTGCTCTTGCTTGGAGCTTTGTGTTATTTTATGGGACATTATAGGGGGGATTTATCAAGAGTTGCAATCAAAGTTCTGCATTTGCAATTTAGATTTGACATCACAGATGCATTTCTGAGTAAATTCTGTCTAAAATTTGTGTGACCTTAAGGCTATTAGGCGATTAAAAAATTGAGCAAAAGTGCCTGTCATGACATTTAAAACCACTGAAGCTGCATGAAGAAACGCTTAACTTGGTAAATTGCAGAAAACTAGTTAGTGTGACCTTTTTTGTACTTGTTTGTGGCGCTCCATAAATTCTCCTCTAGGGCAATATTTATATTTTTTTAGCTATACCGTGCCTTTAACGATAGTTAATCTTCAATCAATATCGTAAATGTACAATAGCAATCATTAATCTAAGTACGTGATCATAGATTTTTGATCAGCCATAGAATAGCATTGTGGTATTTTACTACCGCTTGGTATTTTTTGAACGTTTGCCGTAAATGTCTGATCGCAGCCGTACATTTAGGGGCATGGTTGTACAGTAATGATTACCTGCGGTAACGCAAACCTGCGATACTACAGGGTTTTAAATATGGCACCTAGATTCTTTATTGCATTCAAAATCCTCTTACCCAATCCCAATACAGATAAATGCATGAACATTTTGTGTTTAATATTGGAAATGTACAGATAAATAATAGCAAATGGCGGCATTAGGACTAAAATCTTTCAACAAGAGCTATTATTTAATTATAGAACTGGTAACTAGTAATTTATTTGCCCCAAACCCCAACTGCTATTTTTAGAAATGTATTGCATGCATTTATAACCAGATACATAGTAAGTATTGCCCAAGTTCTCTCCCATTGTTGCAAAGATTGCTGCCTCCTACACCTATTCAATGAGCTTTTAGTAGCTTGAGCATGTGCAGAGGAGGCAGCAGGAGAAAGAGCAGTCAATTATTAGTTGTGATGTTAGCAGTTATAGTAGCACTGATTGACTGCTTGAAAGGAGTAGACCGTTTTTAATACCAGAATGGGGGTAATTATTATCCTTATATATCTTGTTAGTAATACATCTAATAATAAGCTTAATCACTTAAAGGGCACTATAGTGTCCAAATTCAACATTTTAAAAACCTCATACTATTAAACTATAATTTATCCCATCCCCCAACATGTGTTTCTCTTTCCAATCCATCCACCCGTTATGTAGATAGATTTATACTTTTTTAAGATTCAGAGGTAGGAACTGTCAATCAAAGTGAATGGCATGTATAGTCACGCCCTCCTACTGCTGTGAATTACCATATCCATGGTCCTCCCTATGAAGTAAATTACCATATCCCTCTAACTATTAACTTTACAGGTGCTGCCACTATGTGTAAGACTAAGCAGGACGTGTGTACTGGCAGATCAAGGAGAGTTCTAAGACTTCTCTACTAGTCCCACATTATAATTATTAATAAAGTCAATAAATCTTCCAGTTATTCTCTGGAAACTCCCAGAAACTCTAATCAAAGTAAAAACTGTTTTATCCCATCTCTCCCCACACACATGTAAAAGCCATAAATGAAGGTTACATGGTAACAAACCTTGTATTACACAGAGCCTGACAGACAGATAATGTAATTAGCAGGGCTGCATTATTGTAAATTTATTGCATTTTATACTGTGATCATTCTGACTCAGACTGGCTACATGTGTTTTACCTGATTAACCTGTAGTTCTCTATATGTTTTTAAAAAATCTGGAGGGCTGCAGGTTGGAAATCCCTGGCCCAGAGCCTTGCATAGTTAGGAAAAACCAACTTGGATACCTTATTATACAGAAAGTGAATGATTGGATAATCCACTAGAATGGCGGCAACTAAAGAGTTATGTAACACGGACAGCAGTCAGATGTAACGTAGTAACTCTTTAGTTGCCGCCATTCCCGTGGCAGGACGCACATAAGTAAAAAGACCTTTCAAATACTGCAATAAATATCAAAGTTTATTGCAAGCACTTTCTGCACATTTCCTTTAAGGTAACAGGTATAAAAGGGCATCTATACTGAAACAATAGTTATCTTTAGATATCCAATCTGAGCTATCTTCTGCTAGGTGCAGTTTTGCTATAACTGGAATGGACACAGTGTTCATGCAAATTATGTAAATTGCATGATGGGAAATTCCCTCTTCCAATGCTGCCTCTTATTGATTACTGAGCATGCTTGCCCTTATAGAGAGTCTGGTCAGATGGAAGGAGGTGTCGGTTAAGATTAGGAGGAGAGATACTGAGCCTGAGCAAATAAATTACTGTAATAAAGGAATGCAGTGACACACAAACCTCACAGTAAGTGCTTCTTACATGTATTAATTTATAGATTAAGATGAGGCAAAGTCATTTTTACACTATAGTTGCCCTTTAAAGGGTAACTGTGGTCTTGAATTCTTCCAAACAAGTTAGGATTATTGAAAAAGCCTCCCATTGTACCTTCCAAATAAAACCTAAATCACGTCTCTAGATAAAATTTGTGAGAAGTTATTGCTGAAAAGGTTCAGCAATATTACTTCCTGCTTGAACACTTTGTTTTCAGCCATGTGACCAGCCTCTGCTTGCATTAATAGGCTCCCCTTCTCAACTGTCAATTTTTTCCCCAGGTACTTCCTGATTTCCCCAGCATTAAGTCTTAACTAAGCATGCTTCTCCCCCGGGGCGGAGGGGCAGGGCAGAGGTCAGGTGATGTCACTCAACCAACTTGCCAGAGAAGTGATTGTCGGCTCATTTTAAAGCAAAAACTGCAGGCTTTCATTTAACCCTAACTTGTTTTGAGACCACAGTTGCCCTTTAATATCAGTTGAAAATGGGTGCAGATAAGAGATAGTTTATGAGTGTGGACAATGCCCTCTGGTGGCATGATAATGAAGTAATGAAGTAAAACAACTTTTAAAAAAATAATTGCTATTAAGGGGTCTATTGCTAAAGTTTGATGTTTAAGTGACAAACAATCAAATATATTGTATACCACTATATTTATTTTTGGTATTTATGTGTAAATATACAGCTTTTCTGCATTCTGGGCTTGGAAAAATAAGATTTACAATGAGTCAAGCGAGTTAGGGAGAGTTTTCCCCTCAACTCCCTTGCTTATTATGCAAATAAGGGGAAAAGAGACTTCTGGGGAATTATAATGTTGATTTTGCATTTCTGGTATGTTAATTAGAATTTCTCAGCAGTAAAGACAGCAGTGAGCATGCTCCAACCCTAAACACGGGCAGCAGTCAGATGACCTGGTGATCAATGGCTGCCTCCATAAGACACATACAAAATGGAGGACCACAGTTCCTGTTTAAAAGTTTTTTAATCTCTTGTTTACTCCTCATTGTTGCTTGTCAGAAGTAAATTATGCATGTTTATGCCTAAAACTACTGATGAGCATGCCCACTTGTATCCTGCTTCATGATAAGCCCTGCTTCTTACACTGCACATCATGTGACGGTCACCAGAGAAGCTAGAGACTTCATAGGCTTGTTTGAAAAGTATGAGAGAGCTCTTCTAAACAGAGGACACTTGTATGGAGACTATAGTTACCCTTTAAGCTGGGTACACATATTTATTTTCAGACTGACTACTGATCAAGAAACCAGTTAGATGTTTGTCTGATGGGATTAAAGCAGTAGGTACAATCGCTTAAAGGGAAAGTTCAGTAGAAAATATTTAAGAACTGTTTAGTTTATATTATGCATATCTAGTTATTCTACATATTCTCTTCCATTAGTGTGCAGTCATTTCATGTTCTGTAACAGGCCTCCTTCTTCCCAGAAGGCAAATTAAAGGAGAACTAAACTTACATTTTGAAATAATACAGTATGTAATGTTTTCTCCCCAGAACACCTATACATTGTAAGATTCTTCTCTAGTAAGTTTTGCTTCCATATAGCAAAAAATAAAGCTTCTAAATGTACTTGGATTCTCTGCTTATTCAATGGAGCCCCTGGTAAGGCACCAGGTTTAGAAATACACTGTTCAGAAGGTCACAAGTTCAATACACCAGACTTCCCCTTTTTTGTTTCTATTATGATCCCAGCATAAAGTCCAGGAAACTGAAGGGTAGGAGCTGTCTAGACAGCTTCCAATAGTAGTTAGGACACGCAACTCGGGGGGGAATAAAAAGTCTTAATTTTATTTCAAACACATAAGATCAAAATCCAACAGGATACTAGGACTAACAGACAGCCTGACGCGTTTCATGGGACCACCCACTTCATCAGAGGCTGATGGGTAAGAGCTAAGAACAACCTTAAATAGCCACCTACTAATTAGTAAATAGATTAAATAAATTAAAGTCACAGGTGGATCTGACTGACTGCTGTCAGTAATCAAAGTTGGATACAAAAACAGGTTATACTCAGCTCACTACATAATATCTAACATGTTAGTAACAGGATTAAAAACAACAGCAAATAGTTACATTAGCAACAAATCAGTATACATAGTAACACTATTATACATAGATATATGAGTAAATTTTCAAACAACAAACTAGGTCAATGTAAGCGCAGTTTAAAGTTATAACGATATATAAATAAATAAATATATAATTATATCTGTGTGTAATAATTAATAATAAAATCTTATAAAATGTATCAACTATATAGAGACTCACGTTGATTAAAAAGAATGTATATAGCGGAACATGTGATGAAATATGGTAAGGTTTGGCCAGGGAGTGAGTTAATCAGTCCCTGTTGGGGTATGTTAATTATTCCATTAACCCTTAGAAGTTCCCACATGGTGTATTATATATTTTATAGATCGAAAAAGCAATTGAGCTCAAATTCCCGGTTTAACCCATCCGGATGTATGGTGCCCAATTTATGTATCCACATCGCTTCAAGACGTAGCAAGCGTTTGTTTTTGTCCCCTTTTCTGGGTCCAGCTAATACTCTATCTATTACAGCAAATGATACATTTATTACACCTCCATGTACTTCTAAAACATGTTTTGATATTGCTGAGGTAATATCACCCCTTCTCGTGGCATAGATGTGTTCAGATATCCGTATGTTAGCAGTTCGAATCGTTTTGCCTACGTATTGGATTCCGCATACACATGTAGCCAGGTATACAACATGTGTGGATCTACAGTTACCATATATCCTTATGTCATAATATAGTCCTGTTTTGTTACTCCGAAATCTCTTAGTAGGTACCATGATTTTACACGTGGCACACCTACCACGGCCACAAGGATAACTGCCATAAGCTTTTAGCCAAGTATCCCCTGCTCTGGGTTCGTTATTAAACAGACTAAGTGATACATATGATGCCACCGTCTTGCCCTTACTAAAGGAGAATTTCGGATTATTGGATAAACAGGAGCCCAAAACTGGGTAGGAGCTGTCCAAAAGGTTTCTTCCTCTGTTGTGTCCTCTCAGTTGCTGCAGGTATGCGCAGTGGAGCTCTACCCCCCCCCCTCCCTATCCCTCCTTGGCTGGCATTCATGCAGCATAAAAACCTTCAGCTATATTACAGGGCATGCCCTCTCACCCCCAACCGCTATATTCTAACTTTAAAAATCTATTCCAATCTCTACTTAAAGCTCCTCGTTCCAGCACCTTTCTGCATTGATGGCAGCCTCTCAGCCAATCACAACCGCGGCTGCCGGTCCGGCCCCCTGCTTGTAGTTCCCGTGGGCAGGGGAGCTGGACCAGAACGGTGCTGGAATGAGGAGCTGTAAGTAGAGATTGGAACTGATTTTTAAAGTCAGAATATAGTGGTTGGGGGTGGGAGGGCATGCACTACAATATATTTAAAGTTTAATGAGTGTGGAGATACCCTTTAATCACATCAATTGTCTGAGAAATATTTAAGAGTACGCAGCCCTCTTCATCAGGCTCCCAAAAACAAACTTCATCAGTACATTCATGCAAAAATTAGTTCCGTTCAGATCCCTTTAACTTTAATTTGTCAAAAGAACACTGATCATTAGGACAAATGCATAGGTTCCAAAGATAATCAGTGGTTTCATCCACATAGAGTTTACAGGGACACCATAAGACATACACAACAAATTTCGTGTTGTACTTGTAATGTCCCCTGAATTCACAATCCTAAGAGGTCACTGGGTGGCGGGATGACAGATCCCTTTTTTACACACTGATATGGTGCACAATGTAGGCAACTAAACATACCTAGTCTCCTTGATCCCAAAAATGTCTCCCCCCCCTCTTTCTCTCCCAGCAGATATGCCCTTGCTTTGTCACTTAAATCATTTTTGCCCATGTGGCCTCTATTATGTGGGCAAAGCACCACAATATGGGAGCGTATTAATAGTCATAATCAAACAGTAGGACATAATCGATTTATGTTCAGATGGATGGTCATACACCATATTCCCCCTGCGATCCATGGACCACTCAAGTTAAAGAAACTTCTTTAACTTGAGGTTCAGTGGATCAAGAGGTTGGATATTATGACGCAGAGGTGTCAGGAAATGGTATCTTTAACATGTTTCCAATTGGGGACAAGGCAGCAAGGATTGTGTGGTGACAATATCCCTTTCAATGTAGTACTTAGACTTTTGGGTTTCTTTGATGCGATCCAGCAGATGAGACTCCTGACTTTGAGGTGGGAGTCCTTTATATGATCGTATGAACACCAGAAAGGATATGTGCAGAGGATTAGACAGGGGCACTTCTAAGGTTTTTGCTGCCTGTGCCAAACTTTTGAATCCTGCCCTTGATTATTTCCAGGCGCAGCATGAAGTGTGCCGTCGCTGTGTTAAATTGAGTGTGGCTTTCTCAGTGGCTGTGGTTTGTTGGTGGGCGTGGCTAAAATGTTACGATTTTGAACTTCCTATCACATAGGTATTTAAAAAGTTCCTCAGACAGTCAATTAGCTATAACGTAAATTACTAGAAACAGATATTACATCCCTTTCTCAAACAGCTTGTGTTGTCACTACCATATTGCTCCTTTCAGGTTTTTGTTGCTCAAATCAATAGAATTTATTTTATAGTCTGAGCTTTACATGTTGGTTCAACTGTTACAATACATTAGAAATACCATGTTCTCAAGTATAAAAGATTTTAGCCAAAAGATTTGTAAGCCTGCCACCACGTCAAGGTAGACTCTTTCAGCAGGGCCCTAACAAACTAGTCTAACCTAGCCTAACAAACTAACTAAAGGTAACCTAACCAAATAAAATGATTTAAACAACATAATATCTGTTACTAGGGAAAAAATTGACCAGTCAAGGAAAAAAAACATTTTTTCCCACTACTGCCTGTCTGCCGCCTTTCTTCTTGAGTGCTGCCTGAAACAAATGTCTCACTTTGCCTAATGGTAGATGTGGGATTAGATTGTTTTCTGGAGAGCTGATCCAGTGATGGTGGGAACATTGGGTCTAAATGAGGATTGTTGATTTCAAGGTTGGAATCAGAAGAATGTGTGCCATATATATAACTTTTAGGTTTTTTTTTAGGACAATTTAGGTAATTTTTTTTGGAGAATGGTGAGAGAGAGCAGTAAGGGTTAAGGTGTGGGTGGGCAGTTCCCACCCGGCCTATAAGACTGTGAGATTAATTTTAACTATTGATCCTGAGGAGGGCCCATTCAGTGTCCGAATTGCATTGATCAGCAGTTCATACAAGTGTTCAGTTGATAAAAGGATATGTACACTGGGAAATCGTTTTTTTAAATTGCCCATTATTAAAAAAATTATAATTCCTCCCAACTATCACTGTGCCACTTTTCTGTTAATCTGTCCCCTATTTTATTTTAAATTTAGTCTAAAACGTCTTATATTTCAGCTGTCAATCAAGTGCCTTAGTATTATAAACTCTTCTGTTATATATGGTTTTGCTGTAGCTGGAATGGTGACAGTTGGTTGGTGAACTTTAAGGGCAGTCCAGCTGGAAGGAAGATTAATAAGTTCTGTAAAGCTCATATGGGGCCATATTTATAAAGGCGCGGTATAACTTTTTAGCGCCTTTAACGATTGGTTTAACTGATCATTATTTTCCGATTGGTTTAACGATCGTTAATCTATGATTGTTATTGTAAATTTACAATACAATCGTAAATTACCGATCGTAAATCTACAATAACGAAATCGTAGATTTACGATCCCCATTGAATACCATTGCGGTAGTTTACTACCACATGGTATTCTACAAATTAACGGTAATTAACGAACGTTCGGTCGTAAATGTGTGATCGTACATTAACTAACCCACGTTATCGCCATGTTTAATATGGCCCATGGTTCCGTGGAAGAGGTCGTACTATATAAAGAGAAAAGCACTAGGTTAGAACTAATGCTTAAATACTGCCTTGGAGGGTGAGGGGGTCAGCTTAAGCATGTTTGTACAAACAGTGGGGGAGATCCAAAGCCGGGCGCCGCGTTACTTACCTTTGCCCGATCCCGCGATACAATAACTGATGTAAACGAGATTACGTCAGTTATTGCATCGCGGGATTGGGCTAAGGTAAGGAGCGCGACATTAACGCTCCTAAACCTTTACGGTTAAGTTTCGCGCTACGAGGTAGTACAAACCTTAACGGCAGAGGTTTTGGATCGTTAGCACAGCGCTGTTTCCAAAAACATTTGGAAACGGCGCTGTGCTCTAAATTTCGTCTAAAACCTGTGCTCTAAATTTCGTCTAAAAAGATAGGTGCACTCAAGGGATTGAATCAAAGCTAATTTAGTTAGTGCTACAGGAGCATAGTGCAACAACCATTCTGGCCTGGACTACAGACCTTTATTCAAGTTCCTTAGTACAGGACTGAAACGTTGTTGCACTAAATGAACTAGTTTTCATTCAATCCCTTCAGTGCACCTTTCTTATGTGGAATGTTTATGGATTTGTGCTTGCACCAGGGTAATATATATTATTAAAGGGGAACTGTGGTCCTCCATTTTGTATGTGTCTTATGGAGGCAGGCATTGATCACCAGATCATCTGACCGCCACCTGGATTTAGGGTTGGAGCATGCTCACTGCTGTCTTTACTGCTGAGAAATTCTAATTAACATACCAGAAATGCAAAATCCACATTATAATTCCACAGAAGTCTCTTTTCCCCTTATTTGCATAATTAGCAAGGGAGTTGTGGGGAATTATGACTTGACTCCTTAAAAATGTATTTTTCAAAGTCCAGAATGCACAAACTCTGTATGTTTGCACATGAATACAAAAAATAAATATAGGCAGTGGTATGCAATATATTTGGTTGTTTTTGTAATAAATAAAAATAGTATGTTAGAATTGTGTTAGAAGGTATTTGACCAGAAAAAAACAAAGTCAGATTTAAGGATCAATAATTACAAAAGGTAAGATTTTTTTGATAGGGCCTGCTCAAAAAATAATATAAATAGCAAACTATCCAGCAGCAGTGCTGTTTTAATACATATCACCAAATGAGGATCTAAGGTTCATCGGGTATGAAGGTAGCTCATTGAGCCTACCCAGCCAGGTAGGTAGTACCAGCTAACTGTTGTAGACCGTATGCCTAAATACAAGACTACAACATATCAGTATAGCTGCTAAGCCAACACTAAGCTGCAATTCAGATGTCTTGCATTTTATAGTGTCTCCCAAACAGACCTTTAAAATCTGATTGGTCTAATTTAAATCTTGATTGGATCTTGGGTATTGGACCAATCCTACACCCCACCCCTAAATCTGATTGGTCCAATATATAATCAGATCCAAGATTTTAATTAGACTAATCATATTTTAAAAGGTGTTTAGGATACACAGTAAAATGCAAGAGATCTGAATTGTTGGCTTAGCAGTTATACTGATAAGTTGTAGTCTTGTATTTTGGCATAAGAGCTACAACAGCTAGTTGTAAGTCTAGAATACACCTGGCTGGGTAGGCTCAATGTGCTACCTTCAGCCCTGGTGATCCTTAGATCCTCATTCTTTGGTGATGAGTTTTAAAACAGAAATGCTGCTGGGTAGTTCTGTATTTACTGTATATTATTTTAGAGCAGAGCCTAAAAATCTTTATATCTTTTTTAAATTATTGATCCATAAATCTGATTTTGTTTTTTTCTGGTAAAATACCTTCTAACACAATACTAACATACTTTTTTTTTTTTTTTTATTTACAAATTTTTTTATTACAAAAACAATCAAATATATTGCATACCACTGCCTATATTTATTTTTGGTATTTATTCAACACAAATTGGAGCAAATCAATTACAATGTCAGAATGGGCTCTAGGAACTGTCTGGAGGCAGCAATGCCCACCTCATGGGATGAATAGAGGCTTTCCAAATCCATTGTGACAAGTATTGTAGTCATCCACCTCTATACCATCTAATTTACGGAAGAGATCTCCAGTACATAGGAATCGAGCATTACAAGAAAAGGTCTTGGGATCTTCTCCATCTTTTAACCTCATTTTGTAAACCATCTATTTCTTTTTTCAACTTACAAATTAAGGCGTCTCAAGAGGATGGGACCATCTCGTGGATCATCGGTTAATATTGTTTTGCCTTGAAGAGTTGTAGTAAGTCGAAATGGAAAGCCCCATCAGTATTTAAATTTTTATATACAAAAAAAAGGACAGGGAGATGTAATAAAAGTTCTTTTTGTTAAAAATGGTGCTAACTTTGCCCCAACCAAGCCAACATCTGATTGGTTGGGACTAAATTAGCACCATTTTTAACAATAAGAACTTGTTACATCTAAGAGAATATTTAATTTTGATGTAGTTGAGTTGGCGCAGGACAGGTTTAAGGGCCCCTCTCTTTGCCGTTTGTAGTAGAAATGGATCTAATGAGATTCCACGATAAGATTTTGTAAGGTTCAAGCCCTTTGGAGTAGTTGCTCTTTGACTGCCTAATAGTGCATACGCACTATAATGTCTCTAGTGGGGGGGTCATCTAAGCTACCACTTTGGCAGAGTGCTCGGTGGGTTCTGTCCATAAGGAATCGTTCTGGTTGTTCTCCGGTAGGATGCTATTGTACAGGGTAGAGAGGTATAGCATATCAACAATGTCTTCTGGTATCCCCCTAACATTGTTCCTAAGAGAACGGTTTTCTATGTCCTCTTGTTAGGCCTTTATTTACTCTATGTCAGTGACACTGCCCACTACTGCTACCAAGTGGAGACTATGAATGGCGTCTAAGGTCGTGACCCAGTCCCCCAGAGAACTAAACTCATTTGACCTTGCATACAGTGTGACTCTGTTATTAGCTTTTCCAGCAGGGCCGTAACTGCATGAGATTGGAGGTCTGGCCCCTGACACCCCCCCCAGATGTCCACAATCAGCTGTTTTTAAAAATACAGCTGTTTTAAGGACCAGACCCGAACTTCTGGCTGAGGTGGTAATCATTCCACTGCTTTCCAGGTTTATGTAAAGGGTATCCAGTTTGTGCCTTTTGACCGGTTCTGATGATGCAGCCTTCTTGTTTGAGCCTTGTGGTTTGGTGGCTGTCCTGACATGTGACAAAATTGGATAGGTCACATCTATTATCCCATTATAGACGATCTGTGGAGATTTTTAGCGTTAAAACCCCTGTTGCTGATGATTACACCTAGACCAGATCAGAGCTTTATCAGCGAGTGACCATCTTGGTCAGCGGTCAGGTGAATTTTAAGGGCAAGATCACCCCTTTAATTAAAATTATAAACTGGTAAACGTCACCCAAACTGTGACTGTTAGAATGCGGAGAGGTATTTCTTACCTGAAATGTTGCCTAGTGTTCTGTTGTCACTCTTTCTGATTCCAGTCTTTTCAAGTTAGCAGCTGTCAATCATGGATGTAACATCATAGCAAATGACTAATTGTTATTCCCCTAGATACCTCCTGTGAGCATGTAAAAGCTTGAAAAAAGCTTAAAAGAGCTTGAAGGGGAGGCAGAAACTTTTGAAAGGCAGAGGGACGAGGGTAAGTACTGCAAACTGGGTTTCGGGCCTAGGCACTCCTTTGTGGCTACTAGCCAATGTCTTCTAAGGTTCTCCCTTCTCAGGTCCTCTACCATGGACCAACTGCTATAGCACAAGCAAAAAAGTTCACAAACGATTAACCCTACATCTGACAGCTTTCTAACTATTGTATATATTTTTCATATATATATACTTTTTTTAAATTGGGTAAACATGCCCTGTAAGACTATAATTGACAATAGTGGCTTTTCGTTCATTACACCCATGGTTTCTTATTCAGGTCTCATTTTTGGAACCTACCAGGAAATGGCCATTGACATTTTCAAATTATAATAGATGATTGAGGAAATAGAACTAAAAATACATAGCTCACAGGTTTTTACATCCACCTTTATAATCGCAATCTTTCATAATAATGAACTCTTTCATTAGCATTCAGTAGCTGACATTATAGGCCATATTTAAATAAAATCTGTGGTACCACTAATGAAATACTGCAGGTTTATACCACCCATGATGGACATTTAAACAGTAGGTCATATTAATAAACGATTGTTATTGTCCCATAACATTATCAGTACCTTATATCTGAATTGTCATTTTATTATCGCAGTTGACACTTAATGGTCACTTAAATTAATTTCAGGGTATGCTAAATGGTAGCAAAATTTGTAAACAGCAGAAGGAGGAAACCATTATAAAATACTATTATCAACTGTTATCCTACAATGTTGCTATTTTAATTTTTAGAAATATGGCCCAAAATAACACAATACACATTGGAAAGAAAAGCCTGGATACGAGGGGGCATATTTATAAAGTACTATTAGGTCAAATAGTTTACACCAGAAATTCTGCAAATTTTTTGCAGCATAATTTTAAGCAACACATACCGTAACTGTGCTAATTCTCGCCGTGGTAAAAAATTTACATTAAAAATGGGGGGAAATCTGTCAATAGCAACAAAAATGCCAAAATAGACAAATGAAAGAGTAAAAATGCACCTGCCACTTCATTCATAGGGAAACATACCATGGCAAAATTTCAGCAATAATAATAATGTAATGTCACCTCTCAGCAAGAACATGCTAGAAAAGTCTCAAAAAATGCATTAACAGACTCGGATATTTCTTTGAATTTTTTCAGCAAATACCACAGTGCCATCCTAGGTTCACAAGCATATATACATAGGTAAGTGCACAAAAATCACTCTTCCAGTCCTTTGTTTAGCTGCCTGTTGTAGTGACCTTGCCAATAAAAGTAGAAAAATTATCCTCACAACAGGACTTTGAGTACAACTCAGGTAATGGTGCTGAATTTGCCACACTCTTGGGTGCAGACACCTCAGTAATTCCTCGCTCACTCAGGAACATCAATATCAGAAGAGACAGCAAATCGAGGGTGATAAGAGTGTTCAAGGCAAAAATAACCCCACTTAAGTCCCACCCACTATGGGGAGGTTCTAATTACCCTATGGTAATTGCAATCTTTTCTGATTAGGCTAGGTTCACACAAATGTCTTGTTCCTTTTGCTGCAATTTTATTGGCCTTTCAGATGTTTTGCCATAATAGCAGACCACTAAAAAACAAAATGAACTACAAAATTAATGCAAGATTTCGGTGTGAAACTAGCTTTAATGTGTGGCAAAAATTCTGTTGAAACTGTAAAGAATATTGCATATATTGCAATATATGCCCCTAGCAATGTTGAAATAACAGTCAAGATTTTCCATGGTTGTCTTATGCTGTTAAATTATGTAAACATGCCAATAATTCTATAATTGTGATTTTCCATCTGGCCTGGTAGATCCCAATGCCAACGGTGGTGTAATATAATGTGGTGCCCACTAGGGTTAATGTTCAGGTTAATGTAATAGGTTAATGTTCTATACTTGCACATGTAGTAACTTGTTGGTATGCAAGATGCAAATGAGACTATAGGACAGTTGGCGACAGACCTGAAATTATTAGCTAAGGATTGTGCATTCACCAATGCTGATGAAATTATCCATGACAGAATTGTGTTTGGCACAAATGCCATTAAAGTGAAACAGAAATTAATAAATCAAGATGCTGATCTCAACCATAACAAAGCAATTGAGATTGCAAGATGCCAGGAAACAGCTCAGGAACAAATAAAATGTATGTTTGCCACAGATTAAGTTCACAATGTGAGAAAAACTTCAAATTTTTGTATGTACTGAATAAATTTGGTCTCTAGTTGCACTCTGCATGAATGTATACTATCCCATTTATATATATATATATATATATATATATTGCTTGTTGCATTGGGGGTTTGACCAACCCTCTGGGAAATGTGTACTCCACCCACAGTGGGTCATGTGTTCAAGTACTGAAAGCTGAAAAGTGAGGGCACAGCCACACTGCAGCACAAACGCAATCGCACATGGAATTGCATGCGATTTCATGTGCAATATTGTTGTGTTTGCGCATGCGTTTTCTTCATTAGGTATGGGAAAACGCATGTGATTGTAATTAAAGTTACTAAGGTTAAAAGTTAGGACCAAGCAGAATAAAGCAAATTGGGAAGTGGTTGCTGGGCTTAAAATAATTTGGCCAAGTTATTGAACTAATTGCTTTAGTTTATCCAAAGAGAAGGGCAGGCTTTTTAAGTCGCAATACAATGGTAAAGTAAAATGTAAGCAAATTAATTGGATGTGCACTAGGCTTCTAATTTTAGTATTACAGCTGTTTCTTTGAACTGGAATCTCTCAGGAGTACTTCTACTTCTAATATTATAGAAAAACTTAAAGTCGTGTTTTCCAGACACGGAATTTCTAGAGTTTGTTTGAGACAATGGCCCTCAATATGTATCAGCAGAATAAAAAAAAAAAAAAAAAAGACCACAAACAATGACTTTCAACACACAACTTCTAGTCCAAACTATCCACAGTCAAATGGACAAATTGACAACAGATGCTTCAGTTTGAACAGTTTTTTCAAAGGCAAACAAAGTGGTGGGGATCCCTACATGGCCATGCTGAAGTACATGAATACACTAATTGATGGCATTGGGTCACCAGCTCAATTACTTATGAATCAATGCCTGTGCTCATATCTACCCATGACCCATAACCAGTTATTGCCACACATCAGTTCATCAGATAGTTTGAGCAGAAAACTGCATAAAAAACAATAAAGACAGTCTGGATACTACAACAGGAGGGCTAAACCTTTATCTACTTTGCAGGAGGGAGATCAGGTCATGGTGCAAAGACCTGGAGGAAAATGGCAACCAGGCCATATCACTTCTAAGCTACAGGCTCCTAGATCATACATTGTACAAACTGATGATAGTGGCATATACAGAAAGGAACTGTAGACACTTGCCAGACCATTGTCTTCAAATGACACGGATGAAGACTTGGAAGTGAATGAAAATATACCAGTGAGGCAACCTGAACTGCTAAATAGTTCTCACATTCAGCCAGCAGACACCGAGTCTGCAAATATTAGTTCAGATACTAACTTACAGAACAGGGATTTTAAAACTACAAGATGTGGTCAAATAATGAAACCATCTCAGCAACTGAACAGATATGCTTCTGGTTACATTTATATATATTTTTCTTATTGCTTTATTTCTTTGTTATTCTTAATAAAATGTTTATGTTCTTTAAAAAAGGGAGATGTAATATAATGTGGTGCTGTAACAAGTTAATGTTCTATACTTGCACATGTAATAACTTGTTGGTATGTGGTGCCATATTGGACCTGGGATATAGCCATATTGTGCCATACGTGTCAATCAGCAAATTCAGACGATCGGCCCCATTGGATTTGCTCCAACAAATTTCCATTTAACATGGCAAAATAGGGCCAATGCAGTCTGTATGGGTATCTAAACAGGTCAGCAGGAAACTTAGAAAATTATGGTGACCAGATCAAAGTTTTAACCAAGGCAGTTACGATTTCAGATAGGTCCTAGCCACAAAGTATTGATTTGGTCAGTAATAAATGTCATGGGACGCACACTCACACAGTATCGGTATTTTGCAATGCAGTCAGTATTTTTGACACTACAGAATTCTTTCCGATATAGGGTGACAGGTCTATAGATATGGTATAGCCGAGTCATGTCCTGCTTGACACAGCCTAGTATGTAAGCTGAAAGTTGGATAGCCAAAAAAATGGACACACCTGGATCGCTAAATGGAAACTTAACAGGAGTGTAATGGGTTAATCAAAGTTCAGGTCATTTCAAAGCTGTACCTTTAATTACTCTTATTTTACGTTTGCTATTGGAAAAGCTTACCATTCCCGCTTTGCTAGCTGCCTCTTGCTCCTCCACAACTTTGTATAATGTGAAATTATTTGTTAGTGAATTTTCAATGTTTAGTAACTGCTCCAAGCTAGCCTCCACCTCCCTTAGTCACTGCCCACTTGTAATGCAGCCGACACTGGATACATTCATTTACATAACAATGAGCCAATTCAGCCCGACACTGTACAGCTCATTAACATATCTTCCTGACACTGCCGAGTGGGTGTGGCTGCGTTAAACCTTCTCCCACTCCAAGTACATGCTGCTGATAATGGGAGGGGCTGCTGCTGTGTGAGACACTTCTCCCTTCTAACATGCTCCTGTAAGTGACCCTCTGTGACACACTCCTATAGATAGATAGAGATAGATACAGACAGGCAGGCAGATAGACAGATTGATATTTAATAGATAGAAAGACATATATATAGATTGATATATAATCCAGACAGAGAGATAGATAGACAGATATATAGATAGATCAGACAGATAGAGAGGAGACCAATATGATAAATCACTCATTATATTTGGGATTGTAATAATAAATGTTTTGACATGTTTTGGGAGATCCTAGTAAGAGGTCACTGGAGGGACACAAATTAGCATACCTGGTTTAAGTGACAGGTCTTTTCCTGTACATGCTGTTATTTAAAATGAAGATTTCTGAGAATCTATCTTAAAGGTATGATTTTTGAAAATTCGATTTTGGGAAGTATAGATACCCTTTAATCTTTTGAAATATTCCTGTGAACTTTCTGCATACTTCAAATACATTTTTCTTTCTATTCATGTGTCTTTCTTCAAGCATATAATTTAGGTGAGTGGCATATTTGTTTTCTGGGGGACATAGTTTGTCAATAATTCCTTTTGCTTGATTGAAGTACTATTAAAGGGGTTATTGTTGCGCAACACTTTACAGTAAATCAAATTAACTTCCCCTTTAACAATGGGGTGCAATCTCTTCTTACATTATTTCTTAGGGTAAACACCCAAACAATTTGCTCCAAAATTTTAACATTTTGCAATATCCTCTTAATAGTGCCTGTAACCAAAATTAATTATTTACACACAGTGACCCCAAAAAAACATAATTCAGATGCCACTTACATAAAATTCATGCTTGAGGGGAAAAAAAAAAGTTACATGAAAAAGAAAACACTTTAAATAAAGTGTGCAAAAAGATAACAGGAACATTATCTCAATGCCCTAAACACTCATTTGCCTCAGTGTTAGCCCTTAAAACATCATTACATTATATGCATAGAAGTGGCACTCTGCTAATTCAGTGTGCCTTCTGGTCCACGTTTTTATTTTAAGTGTAATGTACAGCTGGCAGGGCAGTCTTCACTAACTGAGTGGATGAGATTCACGTTGAGCAAGTCTGGCAGGAGCAGTGGATTGAACAAGATTACAGTGGAGGAAGAGACAGCAAGTAAAGTAGGAAAGGTAATCGTTGCCAAAGGCTTAGAAAAATAAGAGTAACAGTTTGTAATTTAAAGGTACAGCTTTTGCAATGGACTGAATTTTGATATGACCCTGTACATATCCTTTAAGATTTGTTGCCTCTATTTCTGCAATTATCCAACCTGGGAACATTGGACAATTACCTGGACAATACTAATATTAGGCTTTGTCCACACTAAAAAAAGACATTTTTGTTTTAAAAATACACTGCTTGCACATTGCATAGAACGTAAATCTCAAAATGCAGGGGGAAAATGCACTGAAAAACGTACACAAACCTCTTAAATCACTAGTAACATATATAACTTATAAAAGAATAGATTCATAGAAGAGGTGTACCACTTGATACATGTAGCTTGATTTCCAAAGTAAAATATACAGACAAAAAAAAAAATGACTGGGGATCATTTACAATTTTAATAAGCTTGTAATTTCCATACACAAACAAAATTCAATTAACATCGGATTGTTCCATAAAATAATATACAGCCAATTTCTGTATAATAAAAGCTTTTTTATAATCTATACATGGGCTCACAAAATTGAAATATATATATATATTTAAATATATACACATAACCACTGGCTCTTTGCATGTACCGTGACAATATTAATGAGAATGAATGAAACAGTTTTCACATTTTAATATCTGTCCACTGTTAACCATGCTCCCAAACCATTAGTTTTGGATTGGTAAATAAAACTTACTTGCCAATTAAATTTCAGTTCCGTCACAAGCACTGAACATTTATTTTAGCCCTTTAGGAAAACTAAATCTTTTGGTTCGCATCAATGAGTTTTTAAATGAACAGTTTTAATTTTGCATTCCTAGGTCACTTTAATCCATATAAGCTCAGTTCAGGTGTACAGCACTACAGAAACTAATAAATACTACCTTTAGTCTCTCTTTTAATGTAAATAACAAAAGAAGCAGCAGGAAATAAAATATCGGATATTTGCTAATTGACACTGTTTGAACATCAACACTAAAACTGTACAAAACCCAAATACAGCAGGGAAAAAAACATATGATGCAATACCAGAGACACATCTGCAAGAACAATTAAGTGCATAAAACTAAAATGAACAGAAGATCTTTCCACACACACACACACACTGTTCATTGTAGGATATGTTCTCATTTTGCATAGAGATTGCATGTGCATTAAGATTATGGCACAAATAAAGACAAAGTTAACATGGTGCAGATTACTCGAATCATATAAACCACTAGAAAATTAAACAAACAATTTGTATAAGCCACAGCTGTGGAGATTTTAGTCTTTGTAGGAATTTCCAGTTAGTGGACAAGATCCTCACCAGACAAGAGCTGCCAGGGCAATGCAAAATTATAAAACCAAAAGCAAAAGGAGGGATGTATTTTGGACATCCCTGGGATACATCAATACTGTACATTTCCATGTTTTTACACATTTACTAAGTACATATACAGTTGGTATTACAAAAGATCATGCATTCTAACCTCTACATTTTCACAAGCTTAATTTCTTTGCAATTTACATAGTTTTATATGAACATTTTGCAAACTCAGATGTGGAATGAAGTATCTAATGATGAAGGGAAAAGATAAAACACCTAGCTACCAAGGGATACCCACTGAGTATTTCAGAACATTACTGGTTTTCTGTAACTAGGTTAAAACATACAGAGGCTAATGTAATAAAAGGAGCAGAAGTTTTGCCTTTGCTATTAATCTGCAGCAATAAAAAGTTATCCAATGTCTATAGACCAACAAAAAGCTAAAACCAGATTGATGCAGATTAATAGCACAGGAAAACATATTTAAAGGGACTGCCCAACCCTCTTTGCAAAAATCAATATTTTGTGAAAAAAGTGCCAAAACCTGGATTTTTTGTTTCTAACCTTTAATTCTGCTTCCAGCAAGAGATTTTACACTTACTCGGTGATCCACCACCGCTTCTGGTCTCCTCACTCCCTCTCCATTGCAGCTGCTGTGTTCTTTTTCTGTTCCCGAGCAGCCACAGTGGAGACTGCTCTGGGAATGGCAGTCAGTGATTGGCCGTGAAATCACTGTCACAGCCAACACTGACTGCCATACCAGAAAGAGCAGAGAGGAGTGCAGAGCAGCTGCAGTGTATCGAGGAGCTTGTAAGTATTAGAACTCTTGCTGGAAGCAGAATTAAAGGTTAGAAACAAAACGTTCAGGTCTTTTTGCACAAGATACTGAGTTTTGCAAAGAGGGGTGGACAGTCCCTTTAAACATGTATAGCAAAGATTTCCTTGTGTTCAAAATATGTGGAAATACCAATTCTTAAGGTCACCTGAAAGAACATTTCTAAAAAGAGTTTATAATCAATGTAGAACACTACACATTTAAATTAATGCATTGTGCTTTGTTCACAAGCAATTTTGGGAGCTGCTGTATCAGTTGCTATGACGAAAACATTAAAAAACCAAAGAGTAAAAAAATATCAAAAATAATAAGAACAAACAAACCTGTCAGATTTATTAATAGTGTATAATATATAAAACATAAATCTTTCCTTTCACCAGCCATGCTGGATACTAGCAGGAGTAGGAATTAAACATACATATTTATATACATGCTCCTTCGATTAAAGGGACACTAAACCGATTAAATCATGTACCTTGCATTTTTATCTATTATTCACAGGAAGGTGAGATCGCTTATTCCCACCTTCCTGTAAATAGAAACCCTGGATTCAAGAGTTCTGATCCACTTGCTACTTCACTCCAGTAGATTAGTATACTGTTTAAATTATGCTCCTATTATTTATTATAGGTGCGCACACGCAAAACATTGGAGCACGCCATCTGCTAAGAAAAACAAGGTAAACTCTTGAACTTAGGGTGTTCCATTATTCACATTTCATCTATTATACACGGAGGTGGGAATAAGCGATATCACCTCCCTGTGTATAATAGTTGAAAATGCATCTATTAAAAAGGTGCATGATTTAATTGGTTTAGTTCCATTTAAATAGGAACTATAGCCGAAAACCATTTCTAAGTAGTGCAAATTAGCTTTCTAAAACATGCTTTTTCCAAGTGAAAAACCAGAATCCTATACTGGTGCCGGAAGTCTAAAGCAAATCGATATTTTTCGTGATCAATATTTTGAGAGATCAGATCTTTCAAAATATCTTGTGTATTTTTCCAAACGACCGCTGGACAATATTGATCAGTTTATCACAAAAACCATGATTGGGCCAGGTGGAAAATTTCCCGCTGACCCCATCTCTCTGTAGAAAATCGGCAGCACAAGGTGGGGGGATTTGAGCGGTTCTCTTGATCATAACAACATCTGCGGATGTATGGGTAGCTGAAGGGAAAAAGGAGAAAATCAATAGAGAAATCCTTTGTTACTTTCTGGTTGAAGCACACTCCGCATTCTAGTAACCAATGTTTTAGTGGCAGGATAGAGAGTGAATAAGCAACATTCTGTAGTAAAAGACCTTCCTGACTTCACCTCTGGTTATTTGTGCAGGGTCACTTGGAAAGAAAACTAAATCACTGTTTCAATCAGCAGGCTATTAGTCAATCAAAATTAATTTTTCATGATTTTAATGGCAAAGCCAACAAAGTATGCATAAAATTCACTAACCTTTCTCGCAATTGAATAGGATTTGTTTTTCTACTGTTCTCATATTTATATATGCATATAAGCAGATGGATTGTTAAAAAAAAAGTAAATCATTGAACTTGCATATAGACAAGTAAATGTTTAGTTACCACTGATATAATTGTGTATTTTCAAATATGCAAAGAATTAAGGTATAAGTTATGTCCAGTTTAGAATAGCAACAGAAATAAACCGTAAAGATTTATTAAGTCAATAAGTGAAAAATATGGACCAAAAGACATAAAAAAACACCCCCAAAACCCTCAATACAGTGGCAAAAAAGGACCAAATGACAGCTAAAAGGTTTCTATTTCCTCCAGATGCTTTACAAACACTGTGATCATTAGAATTAAAAGTGACTGTGCAACAATTAAAATCATTACCCAAGGAAAACATTCTAAAAGAAAATCAAAATGTTAACTGTGGAGCAAAAGTGGTCTCATTTGTTAAGATCCCTAATACCTTATGTTTTATGGAAAGGGATAGTAGATCCCCATCATGTCAAGATTTAAAGGTGCCTCGGCTTATGCACTACTAGCTAGCTATATTAGTATGGCTGACCTGACCATGTATGCTTGAAAAAGCAAAACAAAAAAAAAAAAAGCCTTTTTGGTAAGCCAGAAAACAGATACTGAAAAATTACTTTTCCTCATCTTAAAGGGTATGTACACGTAAAAATCTTACTGGATAGCTGTGGCTTTCAATCTAAATGTGTAGGTTTTTTTTTTGTTCCATTACCCTGCCATACCCTACCTTTACTGCTTGAATGTTGCTGGCTCATCCACTCGAATCCCGTTTTAAGGACTGCCTCCACGAGATTCTCTAAATCTCCAATATGCGCTGTGCCTGATAATAGCGCGGCTGTTTGAAGAGTGTGTGTGCCTTGGGCACAGTGCAATGACGTCACAGAAGCGAATGCACGCGGCCACGTCACAAGCACACTCTTCAAACGAGTGGAGGAGGAAGCAGTAAAGGAAGGTTATGGGAGGACAATAGAACAACAACAAAAACAACCTTTAGATTTAAAGCCACAGCTATCCAGTAAGAAAGTTGTTTTTACAGTGTACATACATTTTAATCTATAAATACGTATGCACTAGCACTTACTAGATTGAAGGCATGCACGTTTGTTTTGTTCAGGCTCAGTATCTCCACTCCCTTTACTACCACACCCCCTTCCAGCTGCCCAGAATTTTTTTTATGAGGGCAAGCATGCTCAGTAATTACTTTGAGACAGCACTGGGAGAGGGAATTTTCCATGCACTAACTGTCAAAACTGCACACATAGCATAGCATTCCAACTGTCAAAACTCATTGCAACCATTCCAGCTGTAGTAGAACTGCTCACAGCTCATTTCATGATAATATGGTACTTGATTGACAGCTAAAATGGAAGACGATTCAGATTGGATATCTAAAGAAATAGGGGGCAGATCAACAAGTGGTGGTTGAGAAGAACAGATTCCTATAATGGTCAATTTAAAGGGGAAGTTCAGTGTTACAAAAGAAAAAAAAACAGTATTCTTCCATCCTAATGACCTTGATTTGCCTATTCAGCATTTTGTCCATGTATAAATGCTTCCAAAATACAGACTTCCTGTTTGCAGGACCCCCAATAGAGACTGTTATGGTCTTGCCCTTGACCCAGTGCCTGGGTCGATTTGGTTGCCCAGTAGAGATCTGAGCATGTTTGGCCTGTCCAACAGCCAATCAGTAGAAATTACTGTTGGGAACATTCCAAGGTAGTGTGCATTCTGGGATGAAGGACAGTTACAGAACCTGAAATGGCAGATCACTAAATATCAACAACAGGAAATAGCAAGGTGTATAAATTCAATGGTTTCTTTAAAAAATGAAGGAGAATATGTAGAATACCTAGGTATGCATAATATAAAGAAAAAAAAATATATATATAGATAGTAATTATATTTTCCACTGAACTTTTCCTTTAAAATATCACATTTCTCTAGTATAGCTGCCCCTTAAAGACAACCTTCCATGCATTAGATACAGCTTTTAAACACTTTAGAAATTAGAAAATCCATTTTAAACCGTTTTGTTTTATCAAGTTAATATAAGAGAAATTTTGCAGATACCATGTTGCTTAAGATGATTAAACAGAGACTAAAAATGGAAATATGCATGGTACAGATATTACTCTCAAAGGTTTCAAGGCAATTCATTGGCACAAGTATTTTAAACAAAACAATTGTGGTACCCACTCTTTCTTTTACAAAAATCAAAAAGCATAACAGCACTCACAATTTTTTTTTTAATTTATAGCAGCATTTTACACAATTTGTGTTAAAAAAGAAGAAAACAATGTGTTCAGTAACAAAAGTTTAAATTACAGAGATCATCCTTGAAGAACTTTTTGTTTTTGATTTACTGGTTTAATTATTTACAAAATATGCATTTTTTACATAGATGCAAATTCAGCTAGAAACAAAATTCAAAAGTTAAAATGTAAAACATTCTACCTTACAGATTATAAAATCAAGGGCTACTTATGTTGATACATAACTAGCAATCATCTTCAAGGCTACATGTCCGACCATAGGGTATTCTCTAATCAGCCGATTACCCATAAAGCATGTAATTAAATGGACATTTTTCTAGTATTGTGGTAGACAGTGAGGCCCCACTGCAACTTAACAGAAATGCACTGCTGTGCGTGTGTGCTGCTTTAGTGATTTGCCATGTATATTGTCTTCCAAATCACGGCAGTGTGCATAGAGCTTGCCAGTGGGGGCAATGTAATAACTGGCTGGATCACTTTCCAGTTTGTTTTTGCAACACATTCAACAACCATTTTTGGGGCTGCATTGACCCCCAAATGGCTTGAACTGTGCACATTGTGATCCGAATTGTGGCAGTGGGGCCTAGCACAAACTTACTTGTGCATTTTTGAGGTTTTCTCCTTAAGTATAGCAAAGTATTTTTTCTATAAATGCTATGCACTTCTTTTGCATGTGCCAGCTAAAAGAATTGCTATGATCCACCCATAGATAGCTCCATATCTTGACCCTGTGCATACTCGGTGAAGATGTAACCACCCACAAGACATTCAGTGTGTAAGCATTATAGTTGATGTGAAGTCCTGTTGGCTCAGGGAGGATGTGTCTTCACAGAGACCTAGTGAGCATGTTCAGGGAATCCCCGAGTCAATTTAATTAGCAAAAAGACGCAAGGGTGCATTGAGGAGAGATTGGAGCAATTCTATTAGGCTATTAGGCCGCATGCAGAGAGATAACAGTAAGTGTAAAGGTTTTTAGAGTTTAACTACAAAGCAGTTTTTTTTTAATTTTTCAGTTGAAATCTATCCCTCTGTAAATAAGAAAATCTATGCACTCAAAGGGTAAAATCACAGAAGAATTAAAAAAATATTTAACTGTGACACTGTATAGAGTACTGTGAGGCTTCCAGAATGTGTTTTCCAACCAATAGCGACATAAGTCATTAATAATTTTCTACCTTCCAGTTAGCTGTTTGCAGATGATTAGGCGATGCATTATAGAGCTTTAAGAAAGTCAGCAATTCTCATAAACACGTTTAAGTCTAATTTTTGGTTTAACAAAAAACAGTTGGAACCCCCTGAATCATCTTTCGAAGGTGGCCCGCCCTATCATGTAATATAGGATTTTGTTGGTAACTTAAGCAGCTCTAATTGTACCTTTCACAAGAACAGTTTTCAGTCTCCCTATGGAGACAACTTTTCCACTGAACTTCTTATTAAATAATCTGAGTTAGGGCTAGGCCACACTGCAGCGGTTTTTCTGCGTTTGCACATGCAATCGTGCATGCGTTTTTTTCAGATCATTGAAAATGTGTCAACGCGTTTTTTCGGGTGCGTTGTATTTGCGTTCCGCTTTTTTTATCGCTATCGCATGCGGTTTTCTATGTGATTCCGTGCACGATTGCCGCGCAGTGTGGCCGTGCCCTTATACAGCTTACCAATGGATTTTTATAATGCAGAGGCACACTTTATGATTTTTACAGTTAACACCTTTACAACACAAAATAGGAAAGTAATCTCACCGTCCAGAGAAAAATGTAAGCCTCACAAAATAATGATGCTCTGGAACAAATATATATTTATTAGTAATACTCTAACACTTGAGTTAAAGTTACTGTAAACAGAATGAAAATTTTCATTGAAGTACTGACAGATTTAAGTTGGTCTCTGGCTGCTCTCTTGTTATCAGTGCTGCTTTCTGGGGCTATGTGGGGAGAAACGGTAGAGATTGCAGTTGAATGCATGTGGAAATAAAATTATATACATATTAACTTAAATAGTATTAAAGATGCAGTAATTCTAGAATAAAATGTAGTTTAGAAGAATGTACTCTATAATATCGTTATTATACACTTGTCCTTTAAATAAGTTTTAGGGTTTATTTTACAATAGATATGTTCCAGAGCATCAATGCTTGTAAGAGGGGTTTCTGAAAAACGCATTTTTAGGTGTGAGAATAGGACTTTAATTGTAGTATATTCACCAATGGCAGATTTGATAACTTTTAAAATGTTAAAATGTGGCCCGACTTTTTGGTACCTATCTTACACAGACACAGGTACGCTTAGCAAGCTAAAGTGACAATTACTATATTCTTCTACACTGGAAAAATGGATATAACGTTATTACATGATTTTTACCATGTATATATACACAAAGTGAAAGGCATACTCTTAGCACGTTGTATTTCAATATTAATTTCAGTTGAGCACCGTGCCTTTTACTTTGCACATTATTTCCTATTATACACCTGGACTGTACTTGGTGGCAGCACATGTATATGTATCCAATATATTGCATGTGAGTGCATTCAAGGAGCTAATAAACCAAAATGTACTATAAATGGAAAACTTTCATTAAATATGCTTGAGGATTCACTGACCAAATATGCCTTTCAATTTCAGGCTGATTCAGAGTCTGTGATTATTCAGGAGTGTACAGTAATCACACACTGCTTTGGATTTTGATGTACTACACGCTCATCTTACTAAGGGTTAACTGAAACAAAAGTAAAATTTAATCTCCAACAAGTCCCATAAAACTGTAAATCCAACCTTTATTTTTTAATAAACTTGCCAATTTCATTACTCAGTAACACTTAATTTCAAGGGGTATTATACTGCCAAGCAGCATTCTACTATTGTTATATGAACATGGATAACTAAAATTTGGCTAATGCAGGGTTAGACAAATCCCAGGTGGCTGGTAGCCTAAAAGGTTAGACCTGGTGTCTAACTTTCAGTAGGGTTTTCTAATGATGTCAATAAACTGGTTGCCTTTAAAGGTAGATTGGGCTTCTTGAGTTGTCAAATGGCTACTAATACAAAAAAGAATTTATCCACTACTGTTGTAATGACCATTACATTGCTGCACTTGTTAGAATTACTGAATTAATCAGTAGTTAGGCACTTTAAATTAAATATCTGCAAATCCTATAAGTTATTTGAACCCCATCTTTCTTCTTTGCATGTTTTATACATCTACATCACACTAAAGACACTAAGAATGCACCGAAGAGACTGCCATTTAAAAAATGATGAGAGTTGTTGCACTTCTAAGTGTTGCAGGCTACTTTAAGTATATGTTCAACCAATTAAAGACACATCCTGTAAAATCTTAGGTTTGCACGGCAAAAAAACAAAAAATATGCTAGGTTAATTTTCCAAGCCACCCTAAAATTTATACACTGCTAAACTGTTCCTTAGTGTAAAAAGAAATCAACGGTGTTGCAAAGTCTTTTTGCTACAAGCTGAGCAGTAATTATTAAAGCAGCCAGCAATCTCACTTTTTTAAGTCGTACCAAAACTTTGATCTAATATCAGAAACAGCCTCAGCTACATATAGCAAACTGCAAGTTCCCTAACCAATTACTCAGAACTACTGATAATATGGGAGGGATTTCCTCAAATTGAAGGTAGCAGACTGATGATAAGCGATTGTTTTGTAGCAGTGAGGCAATCTGAAACACTATTAAAATGGCACACATTAGCACAAATAATTTTAGTTAGAAAAAAAAAAAAAACAACAAGAACCATACTACAATGCAGCTGGGCTGCTGTCTATACAGTTCTATCCATGAATTATACAAATCATAATGCTACTGACCACAAAAAATTTGTGTTTGTACAAACAGTTTTAGATTAGCGAAAAAAGCATGTCACAAATTATTCATTCTGGTGCAGTTAGCAAGGCAAAAAAGCCTCTCCAGAGCTAAATTTGATGAAGGCCACACTTCTAGTAGAGAACAAGGTTTGTTTTGAGATTAAACTTGTTACCGGAGGAACCTTAAATGCATAGCACCAAGAGTCCATCTTGCATCTAGCAATAAAAAAGCCCTTCCAGCAAAAGAGTAGGTGTGGGGAAAAAATGCCACCAAACAAAAACAAAGTATGTTAATGCCAGTGGCAAAACATTTGTAAGACAGAAGTGAAAATGTCCATTTTGGGCATCTTAAAAATCCATAGGGCTTTGGTTTGATGGAATACTATTTTACATTGTTAAAAACGAACAAAAGATGTCAAAAGTGTTGAGAAATATGAAAGCAAAAATACAGAATATCCAGGTATTTCAGCATTAGAACACCTTAGAACAACTCTCTTATGATGTGCCATCCCATAACACAAATAGTTTATCTCACAGTTGATGGCAGGCTTGAAGTCTGTGCAGATGTAACATAGAGAGAGTTGTTGTCTGGTATAGGCGGCACAACTGAATTTCCATTAGTTGGGGAGCATCCCAATTTCAGTTTTTCCAAATATTCTGCATGTACAGGCTTGTGGCACTGCAGTACTTTCAGTGCTTCCTCTACCTTGAACCATTCCCTCTTTCTTCCTGTGGACAGCAAGATGAAAACAAGATAATTGTTATTCACTGTGTTCCTACTTGGCACAATATGAACACATTACTAATAAATGATAACATCCACATAAAATACACTACATATTTTTATGAAAACCTCAACAAATACCAAAGTTAACTTTGAAAACAAATGCTCATTATCTGGATACAGTGGAATACTTACGAACACTGTTTATAATCTCTCTTTTTGCATATCTGAACAAAAAAACATATGTTTTGTAGGGGGTATTTTAGTTTCAGGGGTGTTTACTTTGAAAAACTAAAAATATATACAAACAACAAAGCTGGTTAATTTTTACTGTAATTGCATGTATGCATTGGTTCCATAAGGAGCAGAGATGTAAGGTAAGGATTTTTTTTTTTACACTACACAGTGCGGCCAGTAGTGGGTTACATTTTAGTTGTGAGGTAGACATTTAACAGTTGAAACAAGCCAATCATCACAGAGAGCAGCAAACATGATTAGATGATTTCGGAGAATGTGCTCCTGCAGAGTGGAGTAAAGGTATTAAAGGGTATCTCCACCCCCAACCTTACGTTTGCTATAGTATAGGGTACCCCAGCTCCAAACGCCATGTTAGTTTTTAAAAAGAAAAATAAACAGAATTACCAATGTTCATTTCCTTGGCTCTCTTCTTGCCAGATGTTGCAAGTAGGGGGCCAGACTGGCAGCTGCGTCTGTGGTTGGCTGCGAGTCAGCCAACCACAGAGGCAGCTGCCGCCTAAGCAGAGAGCAGAGGGATCGCAGGGTCGTAAGTCTATTTCTGGGGCTTAACTTAAAAAAAATTCACATAGCGGTTGGGGGTGGGCTGGGGTACACTAGACTACAGAAAAATGTTTTATAGGTAGGGGCTGAAGCAGCTTGAAGGGATCCGGAGGGGAGGACAAGGAAGTGGCAGGGACTGGATTCACACAGGCAGCTCCTACTCTTTACTTTCTGTGAATTTGGACAGGCACTGCAGGAGAGTAGAGGTGTCAGGTAAGTATTTCTTAACACTGCCAGTAGTAGGTTGAATTTTAGTTTTATATACGTTGCATATATTTATGAAATAACCACCCTTATATTTGTAAAAATGTCTTTTTATGTGTTTAATTTTGAACCTGTATCATTTATATTGCTACAATATATATTTCGTAGCATTATGCAAGCTACATTCCATGGTTAGCCTTACAGCATGTATTTCATGCAATGGCACTTAGCACTTACATCAATGTATCCATTTATCAATTTATTTCACTGTGCACTGTTATGAAATTGTGTGTTTTTCTATGTGTAGAAACAGTATTTGTTTGCATTAAAGGTCCTTCTTAATGTCCTGTAGCGAAGGTGTGTGTCCAGATGTAGTACAACCTAATGGTATAGAGAAGGGGTGTTGAACTGGTGACCTTTCACATGTTTGAAAACTACAAATCCCAAAATTCTGTTTGCAGTAAGTTTCTTCTTAATGTCCATTAGTTAATGAATGTATACACCCATAGCTATTACACTATTGGATTAGGGAAGGATTATATGGATCACTTAAGGCAGTAGGAATCATATTCCTTACCAAAGTCTCCCTCACTTTTATATTCCACCTACCTCCTAGCTATAATCCATGGAGTCTAAGTGGAATAAACCTGCAGATCTGAGAACAGACCCAGGCAATCCTGCATCAATGTGCATTTCAATCTAAACAGCAACATTGGGCAACCTGAGATCCTATACAGGATACAGATTAACATGCTAGGTTCATACTTATTAGTATTTACCACAGCAAGTTCCAAATGTACAGTTTCTATGGGGTCAGGACTTGGGGTACAGGATACTGATTAGCTTAAAATATTATGGTGAGGTACCCCCACCTCTCCCATAAAGGAGCTAAAAGCTCCCCCCAGAGTATCAAATGAAGTAGATCCTGCTTATAACAGAAGGTACCTCACAGCCTAATGTTATTAATATATCAATATTTTAATCAGGGGAAAAACTGGACATTTCTTAAAGAATGCTGGGTAGTTTCAGATTCAATCAAAGTCATTTTATCATATAGAGACATTACTTACAGTCTAGCAAGCAGAAACTGGATTGTCTTATTTCTTTCTATGGAGAAGGGAGGGGGGAATAATTGTGTGAATTGGAATAAATGTGTGAAAAATATGAATTGGCTAAGACGGTTGCATGTTTTACAATCTGCATATAATTGGGTGTAAAACAGGAACTTCCTTACACTTCCTGTCTTGTCATGTACAATGTCTTAGAGAATTTTTTAAATTGCAAACTGTGTAAGATCAGAATCTCATTGGATGTTCGAAAAATTCCACTTCCTTTTAATGTCTACATGGAGACCCTTTAGCACTCTTAGAGGTGTGGCTAAACCTACCATTTAGAGTTTTCCCATTTAAACTTAGGGGAATCAAGTAAGTATACTTATTATTAATTGTATTTCATTTGTTTTGTGTTTTGTAGTTTTTTGCTCCTAAAAACCTCAATGCAATCTCTGCATATATATTTATATACAGTTTCTGCCAAAAGTCTTGTCGCCTGTGTATTTTGCAGTAACTCCTGCTATTAACCTGCTTTTTAATTGATCAATTGGTATTAGAAATAGCTCATATGAAAAGCTAAAGCCATCCCAAATAATAATAAATGTACTGGTAAAAAATAGTTTCACTGAAAAAAGATATATCATTTAATCAAGACCGAAAGGTCAAAATGTTGCAAGACAAAAGTGTAGTCGCTTATACAGAAATAGATCTACTTCACAGCCAATCCAAAAATATGTCAGCAAATTAAGTAGTGGTGCTGTGAGATCCAAATTTAATATCTTGTATGACTTCCATGAGCTTGAAGGATAGCATCCATGCGGTCTGGCAAGGATTCATACAATTTATTGATGAAATCATCTGGAATAGCCAAGAAAACTTGCATGCCTCCCAGAGTTCAATATTCTTTGGTTTCGTCTTCCATGCTTCCGCTTTCATCCTACCTTGCTTCCTCTTTCATTCTACCCCACATATGCTCAATGATGTTCATGTCAGGTGACTGGGCTGGCCAATCCTGGAGCTTCTTGATCTTCTTTGCCTTAAGGAACTTTGATGTGGAGATGTAAATTATATCATTTTCTGTATAGGAGCACCATCCTGCTGCACAATTTGGCCTTTTTTATGGTTGGGAATATATGAGGTAGCTAAGATTTCTTGTTATTTTACACTATTGATGTTTCCTTTCATCCTGCAGATCCCTTGCACACCCCCATACTGTATGTAACCCCAGACCATGATTTTGGCTTTAACCAAACTTCACTGTTTTCTGGGTAAATCTCGGCTCCATGCGGGTTCCAGTAGGTCTCCTGCAATAGTTGAAACAGTTGAAAAAAGGCTCTCCTTGGATTTTTGAGCCTACAAACGGTCCTCTTGAGCAGTTTTCTTGCGGGGTCTGCCTGACCTGGGCTTGTCAAAAACTTCTCCAGTCTCTTCAAATCTTTTCTTTATCCTCTGAACTTGACGCTGAAAGACATTGAAGGTGTGCGCCACATCAGCAGTAGATTTGGTCTTCAGTCTCTTGATAATCAACACTTTAGTGTCAGGGTGAATCTTAGGCATGTTTGCAGAGGTCTATTTGCAGTTGATGTGAAGGTCTAGTGTATTTGGGGTTCTTTTTATACACACCTGACACTTCATTGATCCATTATTAGTCACAGGTGAAGTCCATATGACAAGGTGACAACACTTACGTCTTTGCAAAAATTGACTCAATGGGCTTTACCTAGCTGTGAATATTAGAATACTTTTTGTTAGTTTCGTTTTGCATTGAAACATTATTACAAAAGCTGTTTGGGGTAAAATGAACCATTTCTTGAAACAAAATCTGCATTAGAATTATTGTTAAGCGGCACTTCAGGTCTATTTGTACACAAGCGACAAGACTGTAAATATAAAGGATGTATCCTTAACCTATGTATGAAATGGCAATTTATAAATAAAATTATACATATATTATAGATACAACATGGTGCAGCTGCAGGTTGATGGTAATATACCTTGATCTTGGCACAGTTCTGTAGAATTTCTCAATACTTCAATATTTGAAAATGTTGGAGGGAAGGATGTGAAAGATAATAAAGTGCACCTGATCTCAGCACAGTTCTATGCAATGCATATTTCAACAGTGTACATATTAAGGGTATGTCAAACATACTTGGCAACATTCCCCTTTTATGTACTTATACAAACAACATGGTGCAGAGCTGCCGGAGACAAAGTGAACCTGATCCCAGCATAGCTCAGTGTACTCTATCTCTAAGGAGTGTGCCTTAATAAGGGGATTGTTTTATTTGTATTCTAGAAAATGCAATTAAGTGAAATAAGTAACGGGCAGACATGGAATGGCAGCCTCAGCTTTATGGAACAAGCAGAAGTGAACTAATAGAGAAAAAGGAAGGGCACTTGAGTGAGAAGGTTGCGGAGGTGTGTGTGTGTGTGTGTGTGTGTGTGTGTGTGTGTGTGGGGGGGGGGGGGGGGGGGGGGGGGGGAGGGGGGCGGGGGGGTGTTCATTCTCATCTAGAACATATACACAGAAAACATTGTAAAGGAAATCTTACTGTCCATTAATTGGATCTCAGATGCTTACCTATATTTACAGAATCTTCCCAGTCTTCTAGTACTTCAGTCACAGTTAGCACATAAACATACGTCCTATGCTTTCTGTCTTGGTTCTGCTTGAATATTGGGGGGGTTGGGAGGGAAATCCTGTGTTAAATATATATTCAATTCTGTGCTTACATTAGTAAACATTATAACAAACAATAACAATAATTTATAATCTTGCAAAAATACAAAATTTACTGAAATTTCAGCATATAAACTTACAGTACTAGCAACGTGAACATGAAATCTAGCTTTAGTCTTAAGGGGGAAAAGAAAATATCACAAGAGTAAGACACTCACCTCAAAAATTCCAAGAAGTCTTCCTAATTTCCCCTTTACTCCAGCCTGGCAGGAAGGTAAAAAAAGGAGATACACTTATGCCACATACAAAATATCAAAAGACACAAAACTAAATGAATATTAATAATATGAAACTTTTTTTAAAAAATAAAGTTGGTGGTAATGGAAAGCTAGTTTTTTTGTAACTAATATCCAATTAAACAAATACTACTATATGCAATGCAACATTTTAAATATAAGATGTTACCTAAAAGTAGTTGAATGCACCATTTGATTGCACTAAGCATGGATTTAGCTTACCTTTAAGTTTCATCTAATTCCTAAGAAACATCCTTTTCAAATTCAGAACAAACTTGCTGGCCATACACTAATAAGACATTAGATACAAAATTCGATCATCAAATCTAATTTCTTAAAGGATAAGTGCACTGTAAAATCAAGTTACGTTCAGTTGGAAGCTGCAGCTTTAAAAATACTGTTGCTATATTTTTTTCCCCCTATGCCCCTCCAGAGCCTACCTTTGTGCCTGGAAAGTTGCTGACATCTTGTTGCTGGTTTGCTGAATATTAAGCTCCACCCTCTGAGATTTCCTCTGCTTTCTCCTGCTTGAGCCTCAAACGGCAATGCCTGTGATTTCCGTGCACTCTCCTGCTTGAGCCTCAAACAGTAATGCCTGTGAGTTCCGTGCACTCTCCTGCTTCAGCCTCAAACAGTAATGCCTGTGCGTGTGCACGGAACTCACAAGCATTACCGTTTGAGGCTCAAGCAGGGAAATCTCAAAAGAAAGCAGAGGAAATCTCAAAAGGGCAGAGCTTAACAGTCAGCAAACCAGTAACAAGATGTCAGCAAAATTCAAGGCACAAAGGTAGGCTCTGGAGGGGTATAGGGAAAAAATAATATGGCAACAGTATTTTTAAAGCTGCAGCTTCCAAATCAACATCATAAAGATTTTACAGTGCAATTATCCTTTAAAGGGCATGTCCACCCCCAAAACTATAATCCCCCCAACTACTGGCCCCCCATGTAGTGTAGTTAATCCTTACCTCACATCCCAACTCCATCTGGTTCTCCTGTAGTCCCCCCCCAAAGTTCCAAAAACTGACCACCAGGAGGCTAGCAGGTCCATATAGGACATGCCTGCTACGGCCTCCCAGAGATTCCTGCCATGCGTTGCTGCGCCCTTCTCCCCCCTCCCTCCCCCTCCCTCTCTCTCCCTCCCGTTCTGCTATCCCTCCCCCTAGCGTTAAACCCCTCTGCTATCCCTTCCCCTATGTCCCCAGCCCCAACCGCATACTTTTTATTTTTAAAAAGCTCCCCAATGTTTTACTTACCTCTCCGCTTTCCTACGCGGAAGTGAGCTGCCGGCAGCCGCGGTCCGTGATTGGCTGAGCGGCAGCCAATCACGGACGCGGCTGCCGGTCCCGCCCCTCTGCTTGCATTTCCTCACAAGCAGAGGGCCGGGAGCGCGGCGCAGGAAAGAAGGGAAGGTAAGTAGAGTTTGGGGGGCTTTCTAAAAAAAAAATGTATGCGGTTGGGGCTGGGAGCCCAGGGGGGATCACATATTAATTTTTTTATTTTAGGGTGGACATAGCCTTTAAGACATACGTAAACCATAATTTAAGGTGCATAGTTTTTCTGTGCATAGGGAGAATGCTTGAGACTGTGTGTATCCTGATCTTTGAAAAATGACATCTGTCGTCTTTCAAAGATCTGGTATGTGTGTACCCAGCTTAAAAGCAATAGTTCGCTGCAATAGTGAACTATTCCTTTACTATATTGATTCAAGACCAGGAGGTTAAGGAGCTATGCATTACCTCCCGTTCTTCAATCAATTGTTGGAGAGCCAGGGACGAAGATGGCAAAAGCTTACTTTTCACACGATCCAGCGTGGCCGCTCTGAAATTCCCGACCGCTTCCTGCTTCTGTTCCGCTCTAGCGCACATTATCGGGCTATTGCAGTGAGTAAGTGTTATGGAGGCAGCATAACCAGATCATCTGCACTATACCCCGTGACACTAGCAATCTTTTCTGTTTCTAAAGTGCCCTAAACTGGAGTAATGTAGTATTCTCTGCCCTCGCAGGCTCCCCCCTTGTGTGTGCCCTCTATGGTCCCAAAGGGCCCCTCACCCTCGTGGGACCCCCTTGGCTCCTCCTCTTCATGGGCCCCTCCACTACTTGCACCTCAGCATACACAGGTAAATGAATTTACAGCCTCTCCCAGTGACTGTTCAAAGTTGAAAAAAGTGAAAAGTAGGAGTTATCAATGAGTCGTCCAGTCCCTGCTTTCTCTCGATCAGGTTTCTGGCACGCGCAGACCAAGTTTCTCAAAACCACCCAAAGCCATAAATTTATCATTTATACCAGATCCATTATTGACACTTAAGGTGAAGTATGTCTGACCGTTTGTTTAATCTTTGCTAATTCTTTTACTACCTACTGTGATCATTGAATGTTTTATTAATGTTTAATTTACAACAGCCATTGCCAGGCATGGGGGCAAAAGATAACACCTGTATAATTTCAGAAAGTCTTTGTTCTAGTATGTATAAAATAGTGTGCTTTACAAGATTCAGTATTGTATCATGCCTGAGGAAGAAGCCTAAATGTGGCCATACATTAGGATGATTTTAATTACCCATCCGAGCAATCCCACAACATTAGAGCGATCCTGCCAGAACCGCCTTTCCCATTCCTCTTTGCGACCGTCATGCGATCGCAAAATGAATGGGATTTGTGATCACATATCGGCCGCAAAGAAGAACGGGAAAGGAAGTTCTGGTCTAATGTTGTGGGATCACTCGGTCAGGTAAGTAAAATCGTCCTAATGTATAGCCATCTTTAGTACTTTGAAAGCTTGCATTTTCACTCATTTTAGTTAGCCAATAAAATTATTTTATATCCAAGATGTATTCACATTTACACAATGCATACATAACACAAATAGTTTGTACAGTAGCACCTGTATCAAGACCTGTGTATGATAACTTGTATTTAAATGGACCTCTTTATTAAAATATCAACCCCCATATCTACCCATTGATTTAACAATTATTATATCTAAGGCTTTCGTTCTTTTCTTGTGAACTTTCAAATACTACGGTTTAGGTATAGTATTCCCCCCCTTTTGTTCAAGGGTGTTTATAAACACACAGCATTGGATAAGCCACATCATGCTCTACGGTAGCATCTTCCCTCTGCATTAGGAATGACAGGGGAGAAAAGAGCAGTTTAGAAATTTAATAAGGTATGGTCAATTTTATAAGGTAAGAGTAACTTATTTATAAATTATAGAATTAAAGATTCATTTTTTGTATAATAGTCCTTATATGGTCATTTAGGCTTTATTCCTACCTCTTCATACACCTCCCTTACAGCAGCACCACCCGGTTCCTCTTCTGGTTCCATTCCACCTCCTGGAACAATCCACTGATCTGGATAACGACTACTGCTCACCAAGAGTACCTGCAATTTATTAGACACATTTAGTCAATACAATTCTAGGTACAACAAAAATAGACACCTTTTTAAAAGCGAACGAAACCTGAAAACATCCATCTTTTCTTATGTATACATTAGACAGAGGCAAATGGAGCTTTTCCAGTTTTCTGTCTCAAGGATTTTAACTATCTGGGGGGATGAACAAAGATTATACACCAGATTTATATAAGATAGGGGAAAGTCAATACAATCAAATCAAGCAAAATAAAAGATGTAAACAAAATTTTATATGTATTTATTTGCATATATCTAAAGGGAGATCAAGGAATGTTTTTAATTATGTATGTTTTAGGTAACATTTTTATTATGCACATTTAAATGTTTTTTTTTTTAAATTAAAGGGATGAAGGCACTTTTATATGAAGAAACAATAAACATGAGCACTTTATTAAAGATGCAAGTATTATTGCACAGTGCACAATATCACTTTAATACTGAAGCACCTTTAACTGATGCACCTTGGATGTTTGATTATACAAATTATTTAATTGAATAATCACTGTGATAGGAGGTATCTCATACACTTAATTAAATGTTAGGAGTTTGGTCACTTGTTTTGAGGCTTGAGAAAGGGCAGCGATTTGCCCAAAACTTTGCAGTTTGTAATAATGGCACAATTTACAACAGACTGCTCATACTGCATTATTTTGCAGGTATCAAAGGATTTATTAGGATTCGTTCACACTAGATCAGTTTCTGTCCGTTTATGATAAAAAAAAATGGACTGCAGCACGCTTTTCTAACAGATTGGATTGAGCCGGTCTGTTTACAAGGGGTACTGCTGCAGGCATTTCTGAAACAGATGTGTTTTGATTAAAAATATAGCAAAATCGTAGCAATTGAAAAAGGACCAAAACAGCCAAAAATATGGACTCTGTTGTGGTCTGTTTTTTTCCATTTCTTGTGTGAACGTAGCCTGAACAGACACAGATAACAGGACACCAAGCAAATTAGCCGTGAATCATCAGCTGGCATAAAGGGGGTGCTTGGGAATCCGGATAGAAACTTAAGTTTTCATAACGATGTGGCTATCTGGGTCCCTTATTTTTAAAGATAATATAATGAACTATTACTGTATGGAAACTTTGCCCAAGCTACACACTTTTCCTTTCTTTTAGTCTTCCTATAAATTTAGAACCAATGTCAGTCAGCATTGTGCGCTAATATTTTCTACAATTTAGGTGTAATATGTTGCCACTTAAAGGGTCACTATACCCACTTAAACAACTTTGTATATTGTAAAAGTACAATGTTAGGGTACTAAAATGATGTTACTTACATATGTGCCTGTGCCTGCTTTGTTAGTAAATTTTCAATGTTTAATAACTGCTCCTAACTGCCTCCCCCCTCCCTTAGTCACTGCCCCCTTGTAATTCCAGCCGACACTGGATACGTTCTGCAGAGCCTATACAACCCAACAATATACAGCTCATTAACATATCTTCCTGACACTGCTGATAGTGGGTGGGGGAGGGGGCCGGCCACCCAACAACAGCAGATATTTTTGGCCGCCGTGGATCGGTCAGTCAAAATATCTGCTGGTGTGTACCCAGTCTTAGTGACCTCCGGTGACACACTCCTGCAGCAGACGTGGCCTGTATCTCTCCCCCCCCACTGGTGTCTGTGTATTTAAACTACCAAACAACTTGGAATACCATGATAGATAGACATATAGATTGATATATAATAGAGAGAAAGACAGATAGATAATAAATAGATATATAGATCGATATATAATAAACAGACCAATAGACAGGCCGATTAGATAGACAGACAGACAGGAGACTAATATTATTAACTAGCTCATTATATTTGGGGTTGTATTAATAAATGTTTTGACATGTTTTGGGGGATCCTAGCAAGAGGTCACTGGAGGGACAAATTAGCATACCTGCTTAGAGTGACAGGACTTTCCCTGTACATACTGTTATTTAAAATGAATATTTCTGAGAATCTACAGCTTGGATTTAAAATCTGAAAAATGTGTTGGAGTAGTGGACATTTACACAATCTAAAGGTATTATTTTTGAAAGTATAGATACCCTTTAGACAAAATTATCATGGAAATAAAAAAACCTTATTCAGCTATATTTTAAATAAGCCCTAGGTGCAAATGTTTCCCTGCATTCCTAATCTTCAGCAACCAATCAGATATTATTTTAATGACATTTTAGTCTTATAAATTAATTCAAAAATTGTTGCTTTAAAAGCTCAAGTTGTTGCTCCTAATTTTAAATAAGCCGACTATACAAAAATTTTTTTATTATATATATATATATATATATATATATATATATATATATATATATAATTATATATTATATTATTTATTTTACTTTTTTTAAAATAAAACCTTAAAACAATCTAACTATGCATCTGGCTCTATGACATACTAGAGAAGCTAGAACCCTTCATAATTAAAGATATGATTTATCAACAATGGTGCGTATTTCCGAGATAATATAGAACAATCTGTTTGTTAGGAGTTATACAATTCATTCGGGTAGGCACATTCTCCTCCCTTCCAGAGTTAAAATGCATGATGTCTTAAAGGATAAAGTATGGTACACACCATGCAACTTTTCCTCCTGACCAACCGTTCGGCTCTTCTGACCTGTTGGCCAGGAGGAAGCACTGTTGGTCGCGGCAATAGTGGCTGCGGCCAACAGTTTACTGCGACCAAGTATGTTGTCCATAAAGGATCACACAATCGGATGTGGTTTTCCGCCGTGTCCCATCATCCTTTCATTCAATTCGGACGAATGGTCCGTCGGACATGGCTGAAAACACATGCGATTATTTCGGCCCGATCGACAGATACACTGAACTATCGGTCCAAAATATTGCATGGTGTGTACCAGCCTTAAGTATGCTCTAAAAAAGAAATGTTAAGGTTATTGGGAAGCTGCAGCTTTAAAAATATTTTTGGCATTTATGAGGATTTTTACAGCATTGCACAGTGCAGATCGAGTACTGGTTGCAGACAGATTTGAGTGATCGTCAGAATTACATGCAGGTACCTGGTCTGCAAAGTGATGTTTTTAAATTAAAGGAAAAGTATGCAGTAAAAAAAAAAAAAAAAAAAGTCTGGTTAGTGGGAAACTGCAGCTTTAAAAAAATGTTGGCATACCTTTCCTGCTTCAAAGTTGCTGGCTTCTTCTTTCTGTATAGTGGATTGTGTAGCTCCGGCACTCCGAGATTTCCTGGTTCCTCCAGCTTCATTGGTCTCAAAAGTTTAACTCTGTCTGTTCCAAGCGCTCCCTCGCCACGTGCATGCGCAGGAAAGTGCGAGATGACCACACGCGCACACAAGTCCGTGCATGCACTGACGTCATGTTGCATGCGCAGCAACGTCATGAGTGTGCAAGCAGTGAGGGCGTACGCACACTTGGAACAGATGGAGTTTACCTTTTGAAACCAATGAAGCTGGAGGAACCAGGTAATCTACATATAAGACGCAAATCCTCACGGTGTCCCGCACTCAAGTCTCAGTATTACAGATGCCCCGGTGCCTCCCGTGGTTTATTGTATCAACGCGTTTCGGCCTTGATGTTGGCCGTCCTCAGGATATATACACACACACACACACCTGATAAACTGAAATCAACATGCTACTTGCACTCAACAATATCAGATCATGTAGTTCTAATGACTAAAGATGTAGGGAATGGGTTAATGTAAAATCCCAGAATCCCAGGTGGCACTTGCAAATCAGTTGCTCAGATTCTGCATGTTTAATTAATAAACGGAGAAAGGGCTATTTTAACCATTATGCAAAACCCTTCTAATTGGTGGACATATCTCCATAGACTACAAGAACACTGCCCACTATAGGAGGAGAGAAATCAATTGCTACACCCATAAGAAACACAAATAAGAAAATAACTTGATAACTGTTCCAAAAAAATAATGAAAGTATATGGCAAAAGTACACAGGATAGCGTTCCCTACACTACAGCAAAAAATAGTTTTGGGGGTGGACAAGCCTTTTAAGACAAAGTAAAATTATCAATCAAGGGAAACATCAGAAGCAGCAAACATTTAGTGATATGTTGGAACCTATTTGTTGTAAAATTTCCACTTCTGTATACCTCTTTATTTTGTCAGAAATTTTCACCACTCACATGTTCCTTTAAGAATATACCCATTCTACATAACACAAATATATAACAAAAAATGCTTTCCTGTGAATCAGGGAGCACTCTTCTGGAAATTTCTCAATAATTAGATATTTTATTTATAGTACACAGAGAATGTGGGGTAAATGGAAGCAGCAGTGAGGTTTAAAAAATCAGATTGAATTGGAAAGCATTAGAGAGCCAATATGGTTTTATGTGAATAAAAATGTCACATGTTTAGTCTGAACAAGCCTATTATTAGTGTTAGATTTTAATCTTTGCCCTTCCTTAGCATCAACTGACTTTTCCTGCAGCTCGTAAGTAAATTAACTGCAAAGGTCTGTACACAAGTGCAATTGCGGGTCCAACCATCTCCAGCAAAAATAATGGTATGCTGGGGTAAAAAAGCTAATCAGGGCTACCTTAGGGGATAACAATAATTGTGGTATGCTAGTCACAAACTGGCTTGGAGTCTCACTGCCTGGTCTTTTCCAGAACCCCTGATGGAGAGGATGCTCGGTGCAGCAATCAAAAGGTTGCAAACCCAGAGAAACAGAACAGATGTAACCACGGATTAGAGAATTAATCCCAAATAAACAGGCACAAGAGTCAGGACTGGCAGCACAGGACTGGTAATAATAATCAAGCAAGAGGTCAAGACAGAAGGCACAGAGATTTGTGAACTAAAGGCAACCACACTTTAATATAATATAGGGAACAAGCAACAACTAAATTAAATTTTCAGGCCAAATCAATCTATCCTATGGTCAACAATGAAGATTCGACTGACAGCATTTATAAATTGTCACCCATGTATATACCCAGCTTTACTTCATCTTGTAAATGGTACATAATACTCTTAAAGCTTTCCAAATAATTTTAAAATTAGATTACATTAGATTTTGTAACAATTATTTGCACAGAAGGCATGCCTGAATATTTTTTTCAAGTTTCATTGTTAAGCATAAAAAAAAAAAAAAAAAATCTAGTGGAAAGAACAAAACAAAAATTAAGTGCATATTTAGTTTAGCTCAACTGAGTTGCTGCTTGAAAACCTGCCCTTCCCTATAAATAAAGTATAGGAAATAAGCACCCTTAACTGTACTTGAAGTACATTTTGTTTCAATGTTTTTGCTCATTGATTACAATCTATATAGTGTGTATCTACATATTTTATATATGTATAAAGGGATTGACATTCATATCTGTAGTATTCAATTAGATCAACTGGACTTGAAGTTTAGTTGATCTAATTGAATACAACAGATATACCATGACCTGGATAAATGAGAACCTTCACAAGCGATTGACATTGATGTTTAGAAATATTTAACTGCAGTGTTTTTCTTCTGGGATCTAGAAGATCTATGTATCATCAGCGCTAATGGGAAAAATATAGTGGAAAAAAAAAAAAAAAACAGGAAAATAAATTGACATGGCGTTTGAAGGAAAGATCGGAATCTAGCATTATTCCCAGGCAGCGGACATGAGGAGATGGAGATATATATGTATTGTTAATATTAATAGTAAGACTAGGGAGGGGAACAGATTGTGAGGATGGGAAAAGGACAAGTTCATGTTGTCCATGTTGAGTTTGAGGAAACGGGAGGACATAAAGGCAGAGATGGCACTAAGGCAGTCGGGAACCTGGGATGTCAGTGTAAGAAGGTCTGGGGCAGAGATGTAAATTTGGGTATCATCCGCATACAGGTGATACTGGAATCCAAATGAACTAATGTGTTGTCCAAGCCCAAAAGAGGACCGAGTACCGACCCCCAGAGTGAGGAGGCAACAGGTGGAGCTAATTCCGGAGTGGAAAACACTAATGGGAAGTCATGGAGGAGTGCAGCAGCCGCGCAGTGCTCCTTTCTCCCCTTAACGTCTCGCAAACCGATTTACGATTAGTTAGCGCAACGTTAAGTCTCGCTTTACGGAGGCTGCGCGAGTCCCGGAAGAGGCACTCGTGCAGCCGGCGCAAAGTGATTTACCAGAGGCTGTGCGTAAATACTTATGGGAGAAGGGAGCAAATGGGAGAAGGGAGACGGAGGAGGACTGTATCTAGAAAGAGCAGATGAGTCGAGGGAGGGTTTTTAAAGTATAGGGGATACAACAGCATGTTTAAATGAAGAGGGAAAAATACCAGTGGAGAGTGACAAGTTAAAGAGAGAGGTTAGGGCTGATATGAATGAAGAGGAGAGAGGGGGAATAAGATGAGAGGGAATGGGGTCAAGGATGCTGGTGGTGAGACATGTCCTGGATAGGAGAGATGAGAGTCCCTGTTCTGTAATAGTGGTGAAGCTTGTTATGGTACAATTAAAGGGATTAACCAATGAAGGGAGGTAAGCCGGTGCAGTGGTAGGATTTGGAACCTGTAGGGAGGAGCTAGGGTGTACAGGAAAACCATTTTTTCTGTGAAATATGAGGCTATTTCATCAGCCAATAAACAGGGGGTAGGCGGAGGAGGTGGCGAACAGAGCAGGGAGTTGAATACTTTGAAGAGCTGTTTGGGGTTATGGGATTGTGTGGATAGGAGTGAAGAGAAATAGTTTTGTTTGGCTAAGGAAAAAGCACGTCTGAACCGATAAAGGGCACTTTAAATTCAAGTCTCTATTTTTGTTACTCTTGCGCCAGCGTCGTTTGGCTATACAGGATTGCCTTTTCAACTTTTTAATCTGATCCATAAGACATGGTTGTGGCTTGTGACTAAAGCGACGGGTGGATAAGGGAGCAACAGAGTCAAGGGCATTGAAAACCGTGGTATGGTAGTGGACGGCTGCAAGATCAGGGTCAGAGAAGGAGGGCATGGAGATAAGTTGTTGGAGGGGGACAGAGAGTGAATGGGGGTCGAGATTACGCAGGTCCCTGCATTTGTACGCTTGTTTGATAGGGGTTGCGTCCGGGACAGATGACACAAGATTAAATTTGAGACGATGATCGGATAGAGGAAAGGGAGAGTTGGAGAAATTAGATATGGAGCAGAGGCGGGTGAAGACCAGATCCAGTGTGTGTCTATTACAATGGGTCTGAGCAGAGAGCCATTGAGTAAGGCCAAGGGAGGAGGTAAGAGAGAGAAGTTTAGTGGCAGCAGAGGTGTTGGTATCAATGGGGATATAAGATAATTGAGGGGATGTCAGTGGATGGAAAGTGGGACAACCAAGCAGAGAAGTGGTTGAAGAAAGAGGTGGTCGGGGCCGGGTGGTCAATAAATAACTGCAATCTGTGGGGTTGTGGGAGAGTAAACACGGACTAAATGGGACTCAAAAGATAGACCGGAAACTACAGGGTTCCATGTTTGGGCCGCTTGTATTTAAACTGTTTATTAAAGGACAACTCCACCCTCATAAGAACATCTTTTAGAAAGAATGGCCAATTTAAAATCTGTTGATATATCATAGTTTGTCCTATGAATTCATTACTGTATGCCTGCTATGCTTCTGGATGCCTCATCGTAATTGAGCAATTTAGAAACATGTGCTGAGCCTGGGCATGCTCAGAAGAGCGGCAGATGGGATTAACATTCAGTCATTGGCTGTGATCTCAATGTCAAATCCATAACTGACAGTTGCTAACTGGAAGAACCAGGAAGCAGAAACAGGAAACGGCACATTGTGCAGGATTTCAGATTTCAAACTATTACCGTTTAGGGTTTTGGGGGGCTGATTTACCTGTATGTAAATTTTCATTTTGGGACTGGACTTTCCCTTTAATGATTTGGAAGTGGGTATTGTCAGCAAGGTTTTTCTGTTTGCCAAAGACACAAAACTTTGTCGGCCATTAAAAACTTTAGAGGATGTGCAATTGTTGCAGATGGATCTAGATAGATTGTCACATTGGGCTACCAAGTGTTATATGTGATTCAATGTTGATAAATGTAAGGTGATGCATTTTGGACTCAAAAATCCTTGTGCTGTCTTAACTATAATGCTCTACGCACGGGACTGCACAGCCTCAAACGTTGATAAGGAAGAGGAATCAGGAAGGACCTGATGGCTCACAGGCAGCTTGGAGTCTTCAGTTTCCTGGACTTTGAAAAGGCATAGCTGAAGAACCATAAGGAGCAGAGATGTAAGGTTTATTTTAAACTACAAAGTGGGGCCAGTCAATTATAGTTTAGGAGTGGACATGCCCTTTAAAAAATCTTTTTTTTTTTTTTCTAGTCCCTCCTGAGCCTACCTTTCCTTTTGTAAAGTTGCTGGCATCTTGCATTTGCATTGTAGACTGTTTAGCTCCAACCTTCGAGACTTCCTGGATCATCTTCTCTTTAGTCTTAAAAAGCAGTCTGGTCCATGAGTGCACGTGACGTCACATGCGACAGGATGTCGGTGCATGCATGGAAGTGTGCTTGCGTGACCTCATCGCACCGGTGTACAGCATACTTATCCTTTAAGTGAATCCCTGTTGGAAAGGGATCTTGGAGTTTTGGTGGATAACACTTAAAGGAAGCCAGCAGTGCCAGGCGGCAACAGCCAGAGCCAGCATGGTATTGTCTTGTATAAAGAGAGGTATGGATTTAAAGGGTATGTCCACCGTGATTTTAAACTTTTATGTTTCCAGTTTAACTGAAGGACAGGAGGTAAATGCGATAGGTCTTACCTCCTGTCCTTCAGTAAAACTTACAGGAGAGCAGAAGAAACTTACCGCGTATCGCTCCAGCACCGGCTTCACGGACAGTCTCCACCGCGTCCACGCTCCTATGCACTGTGCAAAGGACTGTGGATCCGTTGGAATGTAGTCGGAGGCTGTCAGCAGTGCTGGAGCGATATGCGGTAAGTTTCTTCTGCTCTCCTTTAAGTTTTACTGAAAGACAGCAGGTAAGACATATCGCATTTACCTCTTGTCCTTCAGTAAAACTGGAAACAAAAGTTTAAAATCACGGTGGACATACCCTTTAAGGGAGAAAAATGCTATTCTCCCTCTTTACAAAGCATTGGTAAGGCTTTATTTGGAATATGCAGTGAGCTTGAATATGAAGAGAGACTGGATAAGTTACAATTATGTATGCTGGAGAAAAGGCGCTGTGCATAAATACATTAACGGGCCATACAATAAACTATCTGTGGCATTGTTCACCAATAGAGCTGATCAGAGGGCACTCGGGCATCCCTTAATACTTGAAGGAAAAAAGTTTAGGCTTCAAGTTCAAAAAGGGTTTTTCACTGAGAACGGTAGCTATGGAACGGTCTTCCAGTGGATGCTGTGATGGCAGGTTCATTGGACAGTTTAAAGAAAAAAAGCTGGAAGAGTTTCTGCAAACCAGGAATGTTAAAATTACTGGTATTGATATATACAGTAGAGTTGATCCAGGGATATTTCACATTACCACTTGGAGTCAGAAAGGAATTTTTCCCCCTTCATAAATTTGGTGCCTTCCTCTGCGTCAACAGTTAGGAAAATGTGGGTATTGCTAGATAGGTTGGACTGGATGGACATATGTCTTTATTCAACCTCAAATACTATACTGTTTATTCTATAAAAGTTAAGAATCTTAGGTGCGTACCCAGCCTTAAGCTAGCCATACACGGGCTGCTGTTCTTCTTTTGATCAGAATGCCGATCACACTTTTTATGATTTATGTATATGTATACATAAATGTATATATTTTTTATGATTATGCTATATGACAGCTGATAGGGGAAATTAAAACTTAAAAGGGAATAATCACCCTCATGTGAAGTTTAAAAAACAAACCTTCAAATGAAAAACAATGATAATTCCTGCTTCCTGATATTGTTTCTGTGAAGAGCAATAACATGAATAATGCTGGGTAAACACTATAAGGATTTTTGAAAAATGACAGACCACATCTGCAAGATCCTATAGGGAGTCTACTGCGACCGAGGCAAATTTCCCCTCTTTCCCGAACGAGCACTCGGCCAACCTTATATTAGGTAGAAGACAAAATATACAACTTATACAAAATAGAGCCGAGATCCCTATTTAATTATGGGATAGTCAAAATAGAAGGTTAAACCACACCCGTGTGACAGCTAAGGGGTTTCCATTTGTATACTGAAAGGAAGTGGTAATATATATACACGTATAACATCCAATGATGTGCTGTTTGTAAAATATGTGACAGTCAATCAAAATAAACATTCTGTATGCTACACGGGAAGTGATGTGTATGTAGGAAAGAGGATATAAAGGATACTTTGCATGTTTCTCTAGGTAAGATGGGAGGGAGAAATATGTATTTATATGTAAGATTATTAGGATAAAGCAATTATAATAATATGAGGCTATGAAGTATCTTGTTATAAGAAGGATCTTGGCTTCCTTAACCCCCACTTCTGCTTAAACTATATAGCCAATCAGTATCCTGTGCGGTCCTAACCCCATAGTGACTATAAATCTGGAACTTACATGTAAATCTGGATACTGTATAGGGTCTCAGATTGCCCAATGGAGCTGATTAGCTTAAACTGCACATTGTGGCAGGACTGTCTGGGTCTCTTCTCAGACCTACAGGTTTATTTCACTTAGACCCACTGGATTCTAGCTGACAGGCAGGTTGAATAGGCAAGGGAGGGTAAGTTTAGTAAAATGCACGAATCCTGCTGCCTAAAGTGACCTATATAATGCTTGTGAAGGTTCTCAATCATCCATGTCATGGTATATCTGTTGTATTCAATTAGATCAACTGGACTTAAAGTTTAGTTCTTGAAGACGTTTCACTAGTCATCCGACTGGCTTTCCCAATTCAGAATGACTTGTACAAGAATCCAGAATCCCTGGAAAATCCCAATTAGCATATCACTATGTATATCTTAGCCACTATGCAATCACGCCCTTAACACCTGGCTGTGATATGCTAATTGGGATTTTCCAGGGTACATAATTGGCACAGATTATGTGTCATTTTGCTCCCTCTGATAACTCCTGCTAATAACCTGATTACTAATTGATCAATTGGTGTTAGAAATAGCTCATATGAAAAGCTCTCCCAAATAATAATAAATGTACTGGTAAAAAATAGTTTCACTGAAAAAAAGATTTATCATTTAATCAAGACAGAAAGGTCAAAATGTTGCAAGACAAAAGTGTAGTCGCCTATACAGAAAATGATCTACTTTACAGCCAATCCAAAAATATGTCAGCAAATTAAGTAGTGGTGCTGTGAGATCCAAATTTAATATCTTGTATGACTTCCAAGAGCTTGAAGGACAGCATCCATGCGTTATGGCAAGGATTCATACAATTTATTGATGAAATCATCAGGAATAGCCAAGAAAACAGTCTTGCATGCCTCCCAGAGTTCAATATTCTTTGGTTTCATCTTCCATGCTTCCTCTTTCATCCTACCCCACATATGCTCAATGATGTTCATGTCAGGTAACTGGGCTAGCCAATCCTGGAGCATCTTGATCTTTTTTGCCTTAAGGATCTTTGATGTGAAGATGGAAGTATGCGAAGGAGCACCATCCTGCTGCAGAATTTGGCCTTTTTTATGGTTGGGAATATATGAGGTAGCTAAGATTTCTTGGTATTTTACACTATTGATGTTTCCTTCCACCCTGCAGATCCCTTGCACACACCCATACTGGATGTAACCCCAGACCATGATTTTGCCTCCACCAAATTTCAGTTTTCTGGGTAAATCTCGGCTCTATGCAGGTTCCAGTAGGTCTCCTGCAATGTTTCATCTGAAAAATCCACCTTTTGCCACTTTTTCAGCGTCCATCCTTTTAGCAGGCAGTGAGACTTGGCAAATGCCACACGGTTTTTCAATTGTCTTAGTTGTCTTAGTAGTGATGACTTACAGGCACTGATTCGACCATGGAGGCCATTTCGAGACAGAATCCGATAAACTGTTCTGGTTGACACAGGGATTTCAGGTGACCAGGTCTCCTGGAGCTCTGCTGCAGTTGAAAATGGGCTTGCCTTGGACTTTCGAGCCAACGGTCCTCTCGATCCGTTTTCTTGCGGGGTCTGCCTGACCTGGGCTTGTCAAAAACTTCTCCAGTCTCTTCAAATCTTTTCTTTATCCTCTGAACTTGACACAGAGACATTGAAGGTGTGCACCACATCAGCAGTAGATTTGGTTTTTAGCCTCTTAATCAACACTTTAGTGTCAGGGTAAATATTAGGCATGTTTGTAGAGGTCTATTTGCAGAAGGTCTAGTGTATTGGGGTTCTTTTTATACACACCTGACACCTAATTGATCCATTATTAGTCACAGGTGAAGCCCATATGACAAGGCGACAACACTTACGTGTTTGCAAAAATTTACTCAATGGGCTTTACCTAGCTGTGAATATTAGAATACTTTTTGTTAGTTTCGTTTTGCATTGAAACATTATTACAAAAACTGTTTGGGGTAAAATGAACCATTTCTTGAAACAAAATCTGCATTAGAATTATTGTTAAGCAGTACTTCAGGTCTATTTGTACACAAGCGACAAGACTTTTGTCAGAAACTGTATATATGGAAAATTAAAAGTATATATAAAAAAAAAAAAAATTCCGTTCAGAGGGAACAGAAAGGAAGGGCCTTTAGGAATAACAAGGATTGTAAGCAATTAAGCTAGGTAAAATAAATAATCATGTTAGGATACAAACTACTCCAACACATTTTTCAGATTTGAAATCCAAACTGTAGATTCTCAGAAATCTTGATTTTTAAAGGGCATGTCCACCCCCAAAACTATAATCCCCCCAACTACTGGCCCCATCATGTAGTGTAGTGTAATCCCTACCTCACATCCCAGCTCCATATGGTTCTCCTGTAGTCCCCCCCCAAAGTCCCAAAAACTGCCCACCAGGAGGATAGCAGAGTCCATATAGGACTCTGCCTCCTACCTGGCCTCCGGGAGAAGTTTGGCATGCGTACTGCAGCCCTTCTCCCCCTCCCTCTCAGGATTCCCTCCCCCTAGTGTAAAACCATTAATATATAGTGTTGCCCCTGTCCCCCCAGCCCCAACAGCTATATTTATATGTTTAGAAAGCTCCCCAACTTTATTCATCTCTCTCTTTCCTCCGCCGAAATGAGCTCCCGGCAGCCGCGTCTGTGATTGGCTGAGCGCAGCCAATCACGGACGCGGCTGCCGGGACTCATTTCGGCGGAGGAAAGAGGAGGATAAGTAAAGTTTGGAGCTTTGCCGGTCCCGCCCCTCTGCTTGCATTTTCTCGCAAGCAGAGAGACGGGACGCGGTGGAGAAAAGGGGGGGGGTAGTAGAGTTTGTGGAGCTTTCTAAACATATAAATATAGCGGTTGGGGCTGGGCTGGCAGGGGGATTCTTATATTAAAAAATTATTTTTAGGGTGGACATACCCTTTAAATAACAGCATGTTACAGGGAAAGACCTGTCACTTAAACCAGGTATGCTAATTTGTGTCCCTCCAGTGACCTCTTACTAGGATCTCCCAAAACATGTCAAAACATTTATTATTACAATCCCAAATATAATGAGATGATTAATCATATTGGTCTCCTATCTATCGGTCTGTCTGATCTATCTATATATTTGTCTATCTCTCTGTCTGGATTATATATCAATCTATATATCTGTCTTACTATCTATTATATATCTATCTATATATCTATCAGTCTATCTATAGATCTGTCTATCTATCTGAGTGTGTCACAGGTCACTTACAGGAGCATGTTAGAAGCGAGAAAGTGTCTAACACAGCAGCAGCAGCCACACCCACTCTCAGCAGTGTCATGAAGGTATGTAAATGAGCTATGTTGTATTCAATTAGATCAACTGGACTTGAAGTTTAGTTCTTGAAGACGTTTCGCTAGTCATCCGACTGGCTTTCTCAATTTAGAATGACTTGCACAAGAATCTGTGGCAATTATGTACCCTGGAAAATCCCAATTAGCAAATCACAGCCAGGTGTTAAGGGCGTGATTGCATAGTGGCTAAGAGGTGTTATAGTAACGCTCTATGCAATCACGCCCTTAACACCTGGCTGTGATATGCTAAGTGAGGTGCCACAGGGTTCTGTGTTGAAGCCATTAATCTATTACTTAATGATTTGGAAGTAAGTATTGACAGCAAGGTCTTTGTTTTTGCAGATGACATGAAACTTTGTGGACCATTTAAAGCTACAGATGATGTGCAATCATTGCAAGAGGATATAGATAGCTTTTCAAATACATTTCTAAATTGCAGATGAGATTTAATGTTGATAAGGAATTGCATTTTGGGCTTAAAAATCCTTGTGCTGCTTATACTATAAATACCACTGTGTGAATCTATGAAAGAAAAGGATCTTGGAGTTTTGGTGGATAACAAACTTAAACTTGGCAAACACTGTCAGACAGCAACAGCTAGACCCAGAAAGATATTGTCTTGTATAAAGGGGGGTAGGGATTCAAAGGAGAAAAATATGTTATTTTCCCTCTTATCTTTATTGATAAGGCCACATTTGGAATATGCAGTGATTTGGAATCCTGTGTAAAAAAAAAGGACATCTTGGAAAAGGAAAGGGTTCAGAGAAGGGCAACTAAATTAATAAAGGGAATGGGGGAGCTTGAATACGAAGACAGACTGGATAAGTTACAATTATTCACATTAGAGAAAAGGCACCTGCCTAGGGACACGATAACGGTGTATAAATACATTAATGGGCCATACAGTTAACTGTTTGAGGCATTGTTTACAAATAGAACATGTGGAAATCCCTCAAAGGTTCGTACACACCTGACGATTTTTAACAGACCACTGAGCCCCAACGAACAACTGCGAAAAACGGCTAATAGTCGCGCGTCTATGCGTTAGGGCCGAAAGAATGGTATTGATTCATTAAAGGTCCAGCCCTCAAATGAAAAATTATATACAGGCAAGTCATCCCCAAAACCCTAATCAGTAATAGTTTGAAATCTGAAATATAAAAGGTCTAACTGTCAGTTATGGATTTAACACTTGACATCACAGCCAATGACTGAATGCTAATCCCCTAGCTGCCTTTTCTGAGCTTGCTCAGGCTTAGTACAGGTCACCAAATTGCTCAGTTTCCATGAGGCATCCAGAATCATAGCAGGCACACAGTAATGAATTCAGAGAGCAAAGTAGGATAAATCAACATATTTTAAAGTGGACATTCATTCTAAAAGATGTTATTATGAGGGTGGAGTTGTCCTTTAAGTTTGAGTTGATCCTGGGATATTTTTGATTGCCATTTGCCAACCTCAAATACTATAGTAAACAGTGGTACCATATTATTTTGCATTATGGATTATCATGGGTCCGTGAACATTTTTAAGTTTTGCTTTTTGTGCCTTTTTCAGCTATCCACTATATATATTTATTAAATTAGGAAGTGTGCTCCATTATCAAGTCTATGCTTCTTTTGTGTATGATTCTGAACTTGACCTCAGGACATCTTTTAACATGCCACATACACATTTTAAGAATATTTCAAAAAGTGGAGGCTATCATTAAGTAAGATTGACTTGTTAAAGTAATAATCCATGTTCATGTTTAGAAGGTTAAATGTAATTTTCTGGTGGGTTTCCCAAATGCTGGCACCAAACTGTGAATTGTTACTTTCCCTAAAACCAAAGTTAAGCTGGCCATACACTACAAACATACCACCCTACATTTCTGCGGTGTTTTACAAAGTACAGGTGTGCTGGGGAGAAAAACTTTAACATTAGGTTTTAAAAATTGTAAGTTTAGCTCTCCCTTAAGCACAATGGGTCCCTGGCACCGAAGAAATTGTGTGTTCAGCAGTTGTAAAAGTCATGACAATGTTTTTTTGTGGTGTACAAAGGATGTTGTGCAGTTGCAATTCGCCACACAAGTCAACATTTACTAGAGCAACCTACAAATCATTTTATTTCATTGTAAAAGGCAATGAAACAAAAATGAAGTGGTAATTTATCAGCATTAAAGGGTATGTCCACTGATAAAATAAACTTTGCCTCAAATGGCAGAGTTAATAAATTCAATCACCTACCCCAAATTACAGCCTCCTCAGAGCAGTGTAGAAGAAGTTATGAAGCTTCTGATGCCTGAACACGCTGATGCCTGAACACGCTGAGTCATAATAGTACACGCCAGTAGTGTAGCCTCCGACGCGCGTTCACACATTCGCGCATGCCCAGAAGAACACTTCCGTAGTCGGAAGAGTTTGACCTTATGTGTTCGCGTATCAGCCAATAGGAACATTAGTATCATGTTCCCATGGCTACCAGTACCGTGAGCGCACGCTCGCAACGAGTTCAGGCAAGAGGAAAGAATAACAGGTTAACTCGTTAACGTTCAGACTTGACACAAGGGGATCTGCAGCAAACCGGCTTTCTGGTTAGAGGCAATGAGGACAGGCCGAGGGGGCAGCGCTGTCCTATGACAGTTCTGACTGACTGGGTTACGCTGGGCAGAGCCAGACAGAGGTTTCCAGATCCGCTCCCACAGGAGGTAAGAAAACGGGAGAGACACTACACTAGGAGCAGAGAGGTCAGAGCAGCACAATGTATTAACATACTGACCATATAAATCATCGTGCTCTGCTTTCTGTTAAAGGTTCGTGCTCTGTGTGTGATGCGGTGCCTGCCCTGGTATCATGTGACACAGTGATTTCTGTGAGTCCTCTGCCCATTTTAAAATGTAACCCCCCCTGACTCCACACAGAGCCTCACAACAATGGTCTACCAGTGTGTATTTTATATGTGCTCAGTGCATGTATGTGTCAGTATGTCTGTATGTGTCAGTGCATGTGTGTCAGTATGTCTGTATGTGTCAGTGCATGTGTGTGTCAGTATGTCTGTATTTTTGTGTCAGTAGTGTGATGTCAGTAGTCTGTGTGTGTCAGTGCATGTGTGTTGTCAGTATGTCTGTGTGTGTCAGTGCATTGTGTGTCAGTATGTCTGTATGTGTAGTATGTGGTGTGCAGTATGTCTGTATGGTCGTGCATGTGTTGTGTCAGTATGTCTGTAGTGTGTCGTGCATGTGTGGTCAGTATGTCTGTATGTGTCAGTGATGTGGTGGCAGTTTATGTCTGTATGTGTCAGTGCATGTGTGTGTCAGTATGTCTGTATGTGTGCATGTGTGTGTCAGTATGTCTGTATGTGCTCAGTGCATGTGTGTGTCACTATGTCTGTCAGTGCATGCGTGTGTCAGTATGTCTGTATGTGTCAGTGCATGTGTGTATGTCTGTGACAGTGCATGTGTGTATGTCTGTGACAGTGCATGTGTGTATGTCTGTATGTGTCAGTGCGTGTGTGTCAGTATGTCTGTATGTGTCAGTGTCAGTGCATGTGTGTGTCAGTATGTCTGTGTGTCAGTGCATGTGTGTGTCAGTATGTCTGTATGTGTCAGTGCATGTGTATATGTCTGTATGTGTCAGTGCATGTGTATGTCTGTATGTGTCAGTGCATGTGTATATGTCTGTATGTGTCAGTGCATGTGTATATGTCTGTATGTCAGTGCATGTGTATATGTCTGTATGTGTCAGTGCATGTGTGTCTGTCTGTATGTGTCAGTACATGTGTGTCTGTATGTCTGTATGTGTCAGTGCATATGTGTGTCGGTATGTCTGTATGTGTCCGTGCATATGTGTGTCGGTATGTCTGTGTCAGTGCATGCACGTGTCTGTATGTCTCTGCATGTGTGTCACAGTGTGTGTCAGAATATCAGTCCTTGGTTGTATGTGTGTCCATGTATGTGGGTGTCAATGTGTGTGTGTCAGTATGCCAGTGCATGTTTGGATGCCATATGTGTGGGTAAGCATATGTGTATCTGTGTGTATGCCAGTGTATGTGTGTAGCATAATCTATATATCTCCATATCTATCTGTCTATCACTCTATCTACCATCTATTTATCTATCTCCATATCTATGATTAAGAGCGTGTAGGGATGCTCGAAATGCATCAGGAGTACTGTGCTGATTTTTAAAATGTTTGTTTAAATTAAAGCTGGAGTTTTTAAAGTAAGCCAAGTGTGGACCGAATGCCTTCCTGCTTTTGCATTTGTATCTATCTATCTATCTATCTATCTATCTATCTATCTATCTCCATATCTATCTTATTATCTGCCTATCTATCTGACAGATAATAAAATAGATAGATAGATAGAAGGATAGATAGATAGATAGGATAGATAGATAGATGATAGATACATAGATATATGATAGATACATAGATAGATGATAGATAATAAAAGGATAGATAGATGGATAGATGATATAAGATAGATACATAGATAGATGATAGATAGATGATAGAAGATAGATAAATAGATAGATGATAGATACATAGATAGATGATGGATAAATAGATAGATAGAGGATAGATAGATGGATAGATAGATAGATAGATAGATGATAGATGGATAGATAGGTGATAGATAATAGAAGATAGATAAATATATAGATAGATGATAGATAAATAGATAGATAGATGATAGAAGATAGATAAATAGATAGATAGGTGAGAGAGATAGACTGGACAGACAGATAGAGAGACAGGCAATGCTCTAAACTATTCTTGTAGTTTAATTCTATAAACTTAAACACTTAGTTAAAAACACACACAGTTTAACCGTAAGGTGTGTAATAGCCGTTTAGTACAACTTACATTATACTGACATAGATTACTGGTGTTTTTTTAATGTGCCCCATTTGTTAGCCTTTGTGCCCATGTTGTGCCCCTGGAAAATTCTGGAGCTGGAGCCGCCACTGTATAGAAGCCGCTGGGCGTGGCAAAGAGTCATCCGTCCATCAAAGAAAACGTTCCAGGACACGCCCTCGCCCTTCAGCCTGTGGAATGAATGAGCCTAAAGCGCCCAAAAGGAGTTGCTCCGACCATTGACGTCACGTTATAGTAAAGCGCCACGTGGATTCAGCGTTTTATTATTATGGATAGTGTAGGCGCCTATGTAATAAGATATAATATAAGATGTGTGTGTGTGAGTGTGTGTGTGTGTATGAGTGAGTGTGATAGTGTATATGAGTGTGTGAGAGTGTATGTAAGTGAGTGTATGTGAGAGAGTGTGAGTGAATATGTGAGTGAGTGTGTGGGAGTGTGTGTGAGAGTGTAGGTGTGGGTGACTGAGTGTGTATGTAAGTGTGTGTGAGAGTGTGTGAGTGAATATGTGAGTGAGAGAGTGTGTGTGTGTGTGAGAGAGATTGTGAGAGAGTGTGTGTGTGTGAGAGAGAGATTGTGAGAGTGTGTGTGAGAGATTGTGCGAGAGTGTGTGTGTGTGTGTGTGTGTGTGTGAGAGTGTGAGAGAGATTGTGCGAGTGAGTGTGTGTGACTATGATTGTGAGTGAGTGTCTGAGAGTGTATGTGAGTGTGAGTGAATGTGTGAGAGTGAATGTGAGAGTGTATGAGAGTGTGTGTAAGTGAATGTGAGTGTGTGTGTGAGTGAGTGTCTGAGAGTGTATGAGAGTGTGTGTAAGTGAGTGTCTGAGAGTGTATGTGAGTGCGAGTGAATGTGTGAGAGTGAATGTGTGAGTGTGTGAGAGTGTGTGTAAGTGAATGTGAGTGAGTGAGTAGGTGTGGGTGACTGTATCTGAGTGTGTATGTAAGTGAGTGTGTGTGAGAGTGAGTGTGTGAGTGTATATAAGTGTGAGTGAGTGTTATTTTTAACTTTATTAGTATCTAAAAAATATTATTTTAAAATTTAATATTTATGTTTTTCAATGTATTTTAGACATACAAATAAGGAAGGCTAGCAAAATTTATATTTATACAATTTTCAATCATATCTTACTATGTAAATGTTCGACAGACATTATGAGTAGTATATAAAAGTTGGACTACAAGGACGTATGTCTTTATACAACCTCCAATACTATGTTACTATGTAACTGTTATATAGACATTATGGGTAAGGTATAACGGTTGGACTAGATGGACGTATGTCTTTATACAACCTCCAATACTATGTTAATATGTAACTGTTAGACAGACATTATGGGTAGGGTATAAAGGTTGGACTAGATGGACGTATGTCTTTATACAATCTCCAATACTATGTTACTATATAACTGTTATACAGACATTATGGTTAGGGTATAAAGGTTGGACTAGATGGACGTATGTCTGTATAATGTATAATGTAGCCATTATGGTAATCTGTAATCATATTCCATAAAAAAAATATATTTGAAAACTTTTACTATTCTCATTGCTACAAATATAAGGGCTGGCAGTAAGAGTGACTAGTGAACTAGAGGGATAGCAGTAAAATTAGTGAATTGGAGGGCTGGCTGGCTGTAAAAACTTGTACACATATGCGATTGTGGGTCCTGACACATAGTGTATCTGAACGATCGTTTTGTCCAATAATCGGCCCGTGTATGGGACCTTTAGCGGCCGAAACGGCAGATCATTTTGAGATCTGCATGGTCGATCGGACAATGATCCTCGTCCGAACGGGCGTTTCAGCAGATAAAGTGGTCATACACGGACCGATTATCGGCCAAAACAAATGTTCGGACACATCATGTGTCGTGGGTTGGGACACGTGATCGCACGTGTGTACGAACCTTTATACTAACAATTAATGGCAACTATATATATATCAGTAATCAACTACTTTTTTACACCACATTTAAAATCATCTTATATCTCAACCACAGCTCCACAACTACAAGTTTTGACAATCCCTTTAAAAAAACATTCTGTGTTACACCCCCCCTGCAACATAGCCTGACTCACTCCCAGCAAGCACTGCAATGCAGCTTATGAAACGCCCAGCATCCCCTGTAAAATACACCTTTTGTGACACTCCTAGCAAGCACTGCAATACAGCTTATGAAACTATGAAACTCCCAGCATGCCCTCTAAAATACACCTTCTGTTACACTCCCAGCAAGCACTGCAATACAGCTTGTGAAACTCCCAGCATCCCCTCTGATATAAATCAAATATATTCCATCTATCCCCCCAATATGGTTTTTATAAAGCTTATTAACTTTTGACTTTATAAATATATATTTATACAATTGAAAAACACACAAGTCTCCACAGCCTTCTTACAGCAGTGTGTTACAAGCTTCTATCTTTCCTTTGTCTCTCCCAGCTGTGAATAGATAATTCAGAGACAGGTAGAAAGGCTTTGTTTACATTTGGCTTCAGTGGGGTCAAGTGGGAGTGGCAGAAATAATGAATATTCATGTGATGATGCACATTGACTGACAGCCTGCCCAGCACAGTAGCAGAAACGAACAGACCTTCTCCTGGCTGCTGCAAACAAACAGAGGAGTTTTTTGAGATAATAAAGGTAGGAGGGGGGTTGGGGGAAGGTGTACTATCAGATAGGGGGGAAAAAAAAAAACGTTTTTCCATCAGTGGAGATACCCTTTAATGTAAGCAATGCATAAAAAAATATTAAAATAAGGCAGCTATCAGGGAATATGGCTTTTTAGAGATTAAAGGCACAATCACACCACACTTGCACATAGTAGACAGAGCCCATAGGGACCTGTTAGACTACGTGGCGAAGGACCGTGCGGTCGGGTAGCTTAACTTCTCTCCTGGCTCCGGCAGGTTTTATTGAAGAACGGGAGGTAAGACAAATACTTTACCTCCCATTCTTCAATAAAACTATATGGCAAAAAATTTTTTTCCCCCAATGGAGATACCCTTTAACGATCACCTTACAGTCCAGCCAGACCCTGCAGAGCATGCTTTTTTGAAATTTGAAGAAGTGTCTATGTAAAAGGAATTTTATTTCCCATTAAAATGACCTTAATGAGGTGATAACAGATTGGCTGGAGAATCACAATGAATGGATTAGAGTAAATAAATCAAACTAACTACTATAGATTAGAGTTTGAAATAACAGCATAGATAGCAAATAAAGCTGACAAAGCAATAATAGCACAAAAAGGAAAAAGATGTGATGCACAGTTGAAAAGCTACTGTGGCAGGAGAGGGTAAATGGGGATAAAGATAAATCTCAAAAAACAGGAAGAAAAAGTATCCCCCTCTTAATCAATTACCCACACCAAATAGCAAATCCAGAGAAAAAAAGTGAATTAAAACTACAAGTTTCGTACCCGCGTGGATGACTTACTCATGACCTATGAGTAAGTCCTTTAAACAAACACTACAAGTAAAATGTACAGAAGTAGATTACTTTTGTCACATCCATCTGCTAGGCATACAAAATATTTTAGTCAGGTTTACCATGAACAATAATAAAAGATTAGGAAACCCTCTTTTCAAATTAGTCATGCTTTATGGAACAATAATAAGCCAAGTAGTAAAGCTCTGGCATTGAAATAGAGTTGAAATTAAAAGCAAGGATTATGTTATCTTTCTGTAAATATGATAAAAGTTTCAGACATACATAAATATGTGAAAAAAATTAAAAAAAAAAAAAACATGGATGTATAAAAATGGAAGGGTAATATAGTTTTTGCTTGAACAAAAAAAGACATTTTTCATGAGTAAATAAATAAGTATACCACACCATTAATGAACAGAAGAAAACTTAAATAATTTATCTGCAGACTTTAGATGTGTAGCCTCAAAATTACAATGTCAAATGTTGTAACCAGATATTTAAAGGGCATGTCCACCCTCAAAACTAAAATTTTATACACTACTTTGTGGTGTTAAAAAATCCTTATCTTACTCATCTGCTATAAATGGTTGTCCTGCAGTCTAGAAAAAGTCCCAGAAAGTGAAGAGTAGAAGCCTTCCTGTGTGTAAAAAGGTTTCTGCCCCTTACCTTTCCTCTGGCATGCCCATTGGACCCCTCCCCCCCTGGATCCCGGTTTGCTGCCTGGTGCCCTACCTTTTAATCCTTTTTTTGTTTGCAAAACAAACATGGCGGTTGGGGGGTGGGCTAGGGTCCCCTACACTACAACTTCTCCATGAAGGTGGTGATACTCTTTAATGATTTGTTATTTGAAACAAATGAAAGTTATTATCCTTACAGGCAAAATATCTGCCAGCTTGCTCTACCAGGAAGGGGAAAACAAATAGTTCAACATCTGGTTACTAATGCAGGTAATAAGGTGTAATATATATCAGTCGAGGTTGAGGACAGATAACGGACAATTGACCAGTTTTTTATTTTAAAGGATAAGTTCACTGCCAAAGCAAACATTGAGCATTAAGTGAAGAATGGGAGGTAAATTAGCTATGTCTTACCTCCCATTCTTCACTAATGTACCAGGAAAGAGGAGAGAACTTACCCGCAGAACAATCCACCTCTGGCTCCTGACCGGACCAGATTGCAAGTAAACTATAGCACGCTTTAGTTTACTTCCTGCAGGAGGCAGACGTTACCTGTCAGACGATCCAGCTGTGGATTGCGCTGTGGGTAAGTTCTCTCCTGGTACATTAACTAAAAAAAGGGAGGTAAAACATCGCTAGTTTACTTCCTGTTCTTCACCAAATGCTTAAAAGGCAATGTTCACTTCGACAGTGAACTAACCCTTCAAAGGGTAACTGTGGTCCAAAAATGAATAAAGACAGGAATTGCTTTCCTGAGTATTTTTGCAATTTACTTTCATTATTTTTTCTACAGTTTTAAATATATTTATATTTTTGCATGTGATATGGTAGCAGCATCACCAGTTTCCCTGCACTTCCTGCTCTGAAACCATGCGACTCCCTTGCAGTCCCTTTGAAACCCCCTGTAGCCCCTCCCACTCCTCCTTCAGTCACTATAACTAGATCTCTTTCTGGTTTCTTCTACTTTCTCCTGCACTGAGCATTAGCTAAATGCAGATTAGAAGGAGGAACTAGTATTTGTGACTGTAGATTTAAAACCTCCCAACCCCCTTTCTGATCAATGATTTCTTCATATGTGCTGTGCAGAACATAAGAGGTGGTTGATGGCTCATTTTAGAGGTAGAAATGTGGACTTGTTTGGAGACCACAGTTCACCTTTAAGGGTGAACATGACCTTTAAAATGCAGTGTTCAAAATTCATGTGTTCATTTGTTGAATTAGCCGCATTAGGAGGTCACATTTACTAAAATCAAAAGCATCTTAACAGGTCAAGTTAATTAACATGGGACCCCTTATCTGATAGCAGCTTTATAATTTTTGCATCCATTTGACATTGAACTTTCTGGAGAATAAACAGTTAGGTAGGGTTAACAAGTAGGGTGTAAAGATGGACATATATCTTTATTCAACCTCAATTACTATGTTACTATGAATGCCTGCAGGATGTCATAATAGCCTACCAGACCTGCTGTTTGTATGTAAACTGCTTCCCACCCTCATTGATGTTTTGCTTGAGAATTCCCCAAAGGTTCTCAATAGGATTGAGATCAGGGGAGAATGGGGGCCACACCATGAGTTGTCTCCATTTATGCAGATAGCAGCCAATGATGCCAAGGTATTTATTGCAGCATGAGATGGTGCATTGTCAGACACAGAGATAATTTTGTTTAGGAAAGCACGGTTCTTCCTTTTATACCATTGAAAAAATAGTCAATTACTTTTCAGAGGTCATTTTCACACCTTCATGGACCCTACAGGATCAGACCAGCCCTCACCCCACGATTCCGCCACCTCCTTGCAGAAGTTGCAGCCTTTTGGAGCCTTGGTAGCCTTCCACGAAGCATCCACCACTCCATCTTGACAATCCAGGGTTGCACGGCAATAGGTAAACAAGACTGCTTGAAAATTAGTCTTAAAGGGACACTATACTGAACAAAATGACTGCCTCATCTTAATCTATAATTAAATACATGTAAGTAGCACTTACTCTGATTTGCGTGTGTTGCTGCATGCCTTCAATCCAGCATACATTTTGTTTAGGAGCAGTATCCCCCCCCCTCTTAAATCACTCCCACTTCCATCTGACCTGACTTTTGTCACACAATCCAATTGTCAAGCCTGCACACAGCATTCCAACTGCCAAATGATCGAAAAAACGCACGCGCAATCGCATGCGCAAACGCAAGAAAATCGCGACAGTGTGACCTAGAGTAGACCTTATGGTCAAAAACCTTGGTGTGCAGGACTCCAGAGGCACCAATAGCTTCAAATATTTGTTTGCTGCTTTTTAATGGAATTTTAGCAGCTGCTCTGTCCAATTGTCTGGCAGAAAACCTCCCCATTTTTCCTTTATCTGCACAAACCTGTGTGCTGAGTTAGCCACAAATATTTTAAAAGGTATGTCCACCTCCGAAATAAAATTTTGCTTTAGTGTAGGGACACCTTTCCCCCACCCCTAAACGCTAGAGTTTAACTTTTAAAAAAGGACAGAAATTGACTTACCAACCTTCATTCCCTCTGCCTTTACTGCTCTTCTGTTCCTGGAAGTAGTAGTAGGGTCTGGACCAGCAAGCCCTGTCTGTGATTAGCTGACCGTCAGCCAATCACAGATGCGGCTGCCGTTTAGTAGAGGGAGCAGCGGAACGAGGTCGGGTAAGTCCATTTCTGTTCTCTTTTTAAAGCTAAAACCCTAGTGTTTTTGGTTAGGTCCTCTACACTACAGCTAAGATTTCTAAAAAACCATGCAGCATGAGCATAGGGAAGGTGGGAGCCAAAGTGCTCAGGGAGGGCATGGAAATAGCAGGCACTGAATGACACAGACAGCTCCTACTCTACACCTCTACACTTTTTCTCTGTGTGGGAGCTGATTTGTAAATTGTGACTAAAACGAAGTTAAGGTTTTGGGGGGTTATCTACATTATATCAGTTTTTGGAAAGAGTGGTGGACAGTCCCTTTAAACTAATTTTTGCCCCAACCAATCAGAACTTATGTAACATTTGAAAGCTAACATCTGATTGGTTGGGGCAAAATTAGCACAATTTTAAACGATAAGATCTTTTGTTGAATAACCATCAAAGTATTTAATCTTTAGGACGCTTAAATACAATTTGCATAATAATTTGGAGCATACAGGGTTATTCAATAGAAGTTCTTAAAATAGTGCAAATTTTGCCCCAACCAATCAGATATTATTTAACATTTGAAAGCCAACATCGATTGGTTGGGGCAAAATTTGCACCATTTTTAACGATAGGAACTTTTATTGAACAACCCTGATAGTGTACAGCTATTTACCTCATCGCAGCGGTGTCCGTGATTGGCTGAGGAGCCACAATCTTAGTTAAAGTCGCACTACTCAATATTGAGTCAGTTAGCGTGACTTTAACTTAATAAAAGAGTGTTGTGGCTCTGTGTAAATCCCCCTGTAAGTTGTTTGGAGACCACAGTTGCCCTATAAGACAGAAGTTTTAGTGCTGAATCTCTGTTGTGCTTTTATATACAGATAGCAACTTAAAACAGTAAAATTTTGTGAGCAGGTCTTATGACTGGAGTAATTTCCAAGTATTTTTTTTTTTTGCAAGTCAACAATTAATGTTTCCATATAAAAAAAAAATATGTACCATTGTTTAAAAATCATGCCATTGTGACATTTGTTAAACTATGTTACTTTTAAAGGAACTGTAAATTAATTTACAGATTTTACATTAGGATTAAAAATGTAACACCAAGATACTTTTCTAGTAAATTGCATTTCTGTACATTTCAGTAAAACTCTCAGCCCATGTAGTCTTCAAAGTGCATTGTGCTCCTTGAGAGCATATGCACCTATTGGCAATGTCCTCTGACCCCATTATTCATTGTCTCTATGCATTTATTTTTTTTACATTAAAAGCAATATTCCAAGTTTGTTACTAATGGTAAAAAAAAAAAAAAAAGGTGAAAAAAAAAAAAAATATTGGCCTTCTCAAGCTGTGTAAAAGTCCCTGGGAAACCATCAAGCAAACGAAACCATTAAAGAAGAGAATAGAATTTCTGGGATTAGTAAGTGTGCAAAAACTTACTCCACTTCAAATAAATAGCACTAAAAAAAAAAAAGGGAGGGGGGAGGAGTATTGTGTTTTGTTACCAGATTTTAACAGACAAAAACGCAGTGGAAAAAAATGTCTCCCGACATTCTCGTAAACTAATACCACAATATTTGGAGAAGTATTTCTGTTATTATTGAGAAGTTAGTATCTACACTTCTATTTTGTTTCAGAGTACTTGCTATAATAAATTTCAATGATTCTCTTATATTGCATTACCAATAGGCGCTTTGGTAAGCAATAAGTTGGACACAGTTAAAAAATGTCCAATTCACTAAAAAAACATGGCTCCATATAATAGGGTCACTTGTACATATGATGTTTATGTTATCTCATTACTGACAAGTTTATTTGCTTATACCGTATATACTGGAGTATAAGCCGAGGTTTTCAGGTTCTAAAATTAGCCTGAAAATGTAAGCTCGGCTTATAATCGGGTCAAGTTCCTCCCAGGAAGCAGCAAGTGTTAACTTTTCTGGACAGCAGGGCCTTTTGGGCTGGGTAAACTGGGCAATTGCCCAGGACCCTGACATCTTTAAGGGGCCCCACAGGGAGGCATTCCTGCATGGCACCGCTTTCAAGTTTTTCTCTGCTCGGCTGTCACGATCCCCTAGCACCAGCTGCTGCTCTCTGTGTGCCTGTGCGTCCATTCCATACAGTGTGTTAGCTGCCTAGTTCACTGAACACTTCTATGCTTTAGGTCTGCTACCCACTCCTGGTCTCCGTCCTGGCAGCAATGCAGGGGGGCATTTTTATGGGTTTTTCTGTCTATCACGATCCCCTAGTAAGTTAAACGATCTGCTGTAGTAAGACACTGACTTTCCCCTTTCAGAGCTGCCGGTAATAGCAACATTGTTTCATCTATTACAAGTGCTGATTAGCAAGGTGAATAGATTAAAAAAATTTTGCTATTACCGGCAGCTCTGAAAGGGGAAATTCAGTGTCTTACTACAGCAGATTGTTTAACCTCCTAGGGGATCGTGATGGACAGAAAAACCCATAAAAATGGCCCCCTGCATTGCTGCCAGGACGGAGGAGTGGGCAGCAGACCTAAAGCATAGAAGTGTTCAGTGAACTAGGCAGCTAACACAACTGTGTATGGAATGGAGGCACAGGCACACAGAGAGCAGGAGCTGGTACAGCCAGGATAGACTCTGCTAGGTACAATAACATGGCATATTTGGTACGGATCGTGATGGACAGAAAACCCCATAAAAATGGCCCCCTGCATTGCTGCCAGGACGGAGACCAGGAGTGGGCAGCAGACCTAAAGCATAGAAGTGTTCAGTGAACTAGGCAGCTAACACACTGTGTATGGAATGGAGGCACAGGCACACAGAGAGCAGGAGCTGGTACAGCCAGGAGAGACTCTGCTAGGTACAATAACATGGCATATTTGGTACCGAACGCTGTATGGAATTACCGGTAACCTCTCCCTACAGCTGTGGGTAAGAAGCCACGACAGGGCTCGGTTAGGGAGCGGGGGCTCTGCAATGTCACTTTTTGATAGACTGGTTATACATTGCTAGCTGGGAAATTACAGGAGGACGTGCCCCTAGTTTGCCCACCTGGCCAAGCCACTAGACCCAGGCTTCCTTAATGACAGAGTCATAAAGTGCTTGACTTTCTTTCTTCTGCTGTCCATTTAAAGGGCAACTTAAGCCTCAAAAAAAAAACAGAATTAGAAGGCAATAGTGGTCATAATTTCTACCCTCGGCTTATACTCGAGTCAATCAGTTTTTACTTATTTTTCAGGTAAAAATAGGTACGGCTTATACTCGAGTACATACGGACTTTTTTTTGAAATGGTTAAAATACAGAGTTTACTTATTTTAATTTTTTTGTAATTGCACTTTTTGGGGTTAGTTGGTGACTATGACTGAGCACACCCATGCATTAGGCATACTGTTTTACATGTGGGAGATATTTATTTGAATCTTTTTCCTTTATTTTATTGGAAAATCTGCATCCAGTATTCTGCACATGCGTGTAAAAAAAAAAAAAAAAAAAGGAATGGCACTATTAGGTATCTGAAGGTGTGTTGTTTCTAAATTTATAGTTTTTGGGACTGTTTGGGGTTTTTTTTGTTTTGTTTTTTTTTTTAGGTAAAAAGGGGTAAATAAATACAAGATTGCTCTTGGAGCACAGCCCCCAAAGGTATGCATTGACTCACTTTGTGACTACTTGCCAGCTGTGTTTCTATGTGTAGTTAAGCAATTTTATTTGACACGTGTGGAACGTGTATGGAATTCTGCATGTATGTATGAAATATTTGCACTGTTATATCCCTTATTGTGTAGGTAAAAAAAAAAATCCAGTTTGGCGATTGTTTAACCTGGGGCTATTTGCTGGCCATCTCTGTGTGCACCCACGCATATGGCAGACCGTTAGTCCTCATACACATGTACCATAGTGTACACGAGGCCCGAGCAGACGGAATGCTCTAACTTTAAATTATCATTTGTCTTTACAGAATTTTATGCTTTTAGATTTTTTTTAAAACGTGAAGATTTTGAACATATGATGTCAGAATGGATCTGGTTAATGTAGCAGAAAAATATAGACTTTGTGGTGTTTATGAGATTGATGGGTGTTTAGTTTGAAAAACTAGAGGCTGTTCAAAATACAGAGCTGTGTAATTGAACTTAGGCATAGTGGACACTAACTCAAAAAAGGGACAAACACATATGGCATACCATTTTGTTCCAGAGACGTTAGGCTTTCATATTTGTGTAGGGTTTAAACTACCTGTCTACAAATAAAAAACATTTTGCAAATGTATTTATTGCAGATGTATTTAGTGTTACCTTTTGTGAATGGAAGTAGTATGGTTCTTTATCTACAGCCAATTACAAAGCAAAGTCAGAAGCAGACTGTTCTGTGACAATTTGATTATACAAATGCTAAACAACCTTCTTATTAATCTGCATAGGGATTGGTCCTTCAGGAGCCCCTTAGGGCTAGGCCACACTAGCACATTGCTCGTGTTTGCGCCCGCGATTTTCGGTAACATGGAAATCGCAGGAACGCAAACATTCCTGTGATTTCCTATGCACATGCGTTTGAGCGTCCATTCGAGGTTTGCCCTCAAGCATTTTTCGCGCAAAAAAATAGCGAAACCGCATGTGCAAATGTGAAACATCGTGCGCAAACGCAGAGAAATTGCGTGCGTGATACCGCTAGCAGTTTGGTGCACAATTTGGTGCGTTGTAGTGTGTCTTCAGCCTTAAAGGGTATGTCCATCAAAAAATAAACTTTCTTTCTAACTGTTTTACTGAAGAACAGGAGGTAAATGCACTATTTCTTACCTCCGGTTCTTCAGTGAATCTTGCAGGATAACTTACTGGGATCGTTCCAGCGCTGACAGAGCCGCAGCCGAAATCTCCGACGCCTCCACTCTCCATAGCACTGTGTGCGCATGCACGCACAGTGCAAAGGACTGGAGATACGTCAGAGGCTTCGGGGATTTCGGGCGTCGGGGATTCCTATATTCGAATCCACTCTCTTACTTACGAAACAATACAAAATGTATAATATAAAGATTATACATATATATATATATATATATATATATATATATATATATATATATATATAATATATATATATGATTTATAGATATATATAATATATATATATATATATATATATATATATACACACACACACCAACACATGAAAAGATGTCACTCTCGGGTCTTAGCAAACAACCTTGTTTTATGTGCGATCACATCTACGCGTTTCAACCCACTGTGCGGGCCGTCCGGATGACGGCCCGCACAGTGGGTTAAAACGCGTAGATGTGATCGCACATAAACAAGGTTGTTTGCTAAGTCCCGAGAGTGACATCTTTTCTTCATGTATGCTGTTTTTCTGATGGGCACCGGGCTGATGTTTAAGTGAAAGGTTTGCTTACCTGTTCCTTGCATTTATTATATATATATATATATATATATATATATATAAATATATATACACACACAGAGACTTTATATATAGCTGCTCTGTTGGGATTGTGGTATAAAGCTTTGCTTTTATCAACACAGAGTGCATGAGGTTGCAGGTTTGATTCCCCAGACTACTGAGTCCAGCTAAGGTGGATTATGGGAGCTGAACCCTAGTACCTACAGGTTTATTTCATAAATCACCCAGCAGCCACAGCAAAGAGAGCTGAGAGCGCACTTTCTGCAACATTTAAGAGAATCAGCAGAGAAAAGACAGCAGGGGGGAGGGAGGGGGGAGATGTGCAAGCAGAGCAGTGTCAATGGTGAGAGACATGTGCAGAACACATAAGTGTCGCAGACACTAAAAGAAGGCAGTGAGTAAGGGAGGGTGGGGGTAATTAGGAGTACCCACTAAACATTAAAGGAGAACTAAACCCAATTTTTTATACTCCAGAATCTGAAAACAACCCCCCTAAAAACACCAATAAACTATAAAATGCCACTTTAGTAAACTCTGTTAAAGTAAATCAAAGCCTGTTAAGAACTGGATGAAGTATATGTATATATGTGCAGTGTCAGACCACACCTCCTGACCTCAGTCACATGCTTCCTTGCTTTATCTGTCCAGTAGGCTGTCCAAAAGGATTGGCTAGAGATTATTAATGGGTGTGACCAACTGTAACAAATTTGTGCCATAGCAAAGGACTGAGCATGTGCAGAACATAATGGTCGTTGACCAAACTGTCTGATAGTAGAATGCTGAGAAATAAAGCACAAGCCATATGTTATTTAGGTAAATTTCCCAGCGCCTGTATCAAAATGAGAGGTAAGACACAGATTACTGGTTTTATATCAAGTTGTCCTGACTTCTGGTTCAGTTTTGTTCTGCAGCTTTAGTTGTCCTTTAATAATTTAATGACAAAGCAAGCACAGATAAATATGAGAGTACCATCATTTTACTTGTCTCAAATTGTAGTTTCAGAAAATGTAAAGTTGTTTTGGTGAGTATAGTGACCCTTTAACTATATTTTGCACTGATTTATTGTCTCTTCAATTGGCCATTTGCACAAATAAAGGTCTTTTTATCTTATTAGTAACTTTTCAGTACTTATTTGAGGGTTTGCCCTGCTACTATCCACAGCTGTTTCTTGTATCTTATTAATGTCATGTTTTGTGGAAGGAGCACCCCTTGTGTGTTAAAGGGAATATTTCCTACATTGAATATCACACTAGTGCCTGATTACATTAGTGTTTTTTTAAGTGTCAGCTCATATAATTCTTCTTTCTGTGTTACTGGGAGTCGAAGGGTACGCTGTACACTTCTGAACATGCTCTCTATTCTACTGCACAGGAGTTTAAAGTAAGGAAGCAGCGGTATGTCCTCCCCCCTAGAAAAGTAATCTTAGCTGTTTCTTTCCTAAATGCATGGCAGAAAGAAAATATTACAAAAAAAAGTTTCAATTTCCTTTAAGTCTTAGGTGTAATGCATTCTTTTATAACTCAACATGTGAAGGGTCTGTTTCACATCAAAAGTTCTACTTCTGTATTAAAACCAAAATACAACTCTCTGCAGTCAAAACACCAGTGTCACATTAAAGGGCATCTATACCGAAAAATAGTTTAATTTAAATTGACCATAACTGGAAACAAGAATACTTCCCAACCACCAATGTATAATTTCTTGGTTGATCTGCCCCCTATTTCTTTAGATATCAAAAACTTCTATCTCAGCTATCAATCAAGTTCCTTGCTCTCAAAAAAAATAATTCTTCTGTGAATAGTTTTACTGTAGTTGGAATGGTGACAAGAGTGTTGACAGTTGGAATGCTGTGTGCAGGCTTGACAGTTGCTTTGAGGGGAAAAAAAGTCAGGTCGGGTGGAAGTGGGAATGGTTAGAAGAGGAAGGGGGGCTACTGCTCCTAAATAAAATGTGTGCTGGATTGAAGGCATGCAGCAACAGACACAAATCAGAGTAAGCGCTACTTACATGTATTCAATTATAGATTAAGATGAGGCAAAGCAATTTTTCACCAGTGTCCCTTTAAGGGATGGAACTTTCTGGTACATGAATCAATATTTTTGCCTGATCAATCCCTTTTACACAGTAAATCACAATTCACACTATACACAGATGAAAACTGAAAAGGACAAAAATGGACCTAGTGTGAATAAGCCCTAACTGATCATTTTCAGCATCATTATTTTTAAAATTATTACAGTGAGATGTAATTAAAGGGGAACTGTGGTCTCCAAACAAGTTTATTTTAAATGAAAGGCCAGGTTCATACCTTTAAACGAGCCATCAACCACCTCTCTACGTGCTGCACAGCCCAAAATATGAAGAAATCACTCATCAGAAAGTTAGGGGGTGGGAGGTTCTGAATCTGTGGTCAGAAATACTATTTCCTCCTCTAATCTGTGGTTGGCACATGCTCAGTGCATGACTGAAGGGTAGGAGGGGGTGGGGAGAACAGCACAGCCCTGCTTTTTTTAATGCCTCCCACTTGCTGGCCCTTTCCAACCATGGGCCCTGTGTTCCCTCCCCTTGAAGCCCCCTGTCGACCCTCCCGCTCACGGATTCTGTGGCTCTGCACAATCGTGGGTCCTGTGGCCCCAAGTGGGAGGGGCCCTGGGGCCTGCAAGTGAGAGCGGCCCTGGGGCCAGAGTCAGAGGGGGCCCATGAGTGGGAGGGGCCCCGGGGCCCACGAGTGGGAGGGCCCCCAGAGCCATGAGTGGGAGGGGCCACAGAGCACATGAGTGGGAGGGGCCACAGGAGGCTGCAAGGAAAAGGCCCAAGGGGCTGCAAGGGCCATGGGGGCCCCCGAGGAGGAGGAAACACGGAAGAGGGACTGTCGCATGGTTTTAGTGCAGGAAGTGCATGGGAATCTGGTGATGCTGCAACCGTATCACACATATGAATGTAAATATCTTCAAACCTATGTAAAATAATGAAAGTAAATTGCAAAAATCCTCAGGAAAGCAATTCCTGTCAATTTACCTAAAGTCATTTTTGGACCACAATTACCCTTTAAAGTTCTTATCCTTAAAATGGTATTAATTTTGCCCCAACCAATCAGATACTATTTATCATTAGAAAGCCAACATCTAGTTGGTTGGGGTAAAATTTACACCATTTTTAACGATAAGAACTTTTATTACATCAGTTATTAAATCAGTTGAATTTACACCCCTTGCTATTTCCTACTGTTGACATTAGTGAGCTGCCATTTCAGGTTCTAACAGTCCTTATTTCTAGGATGCACCACATCCTTGGAATGTTCCTAACAGTAATTTCAACTGATTGGCTGTTGGATGGGTCAAACATGCTCAGATCTCTACTGAGCAACTGAATCAACCCAGGCGTTTGGTAAAGGGCAAGACCATAACAGTCTCTATTATGGGTCATGCAAACAGAAAGTCAGTATTTCGGAAGCATTCATTTATACACAGACAAAATGCTAAATTGGCAGGGTAAGGCCACTGGGATGAAAAAATACATATGTATTTGCACTGAACTTTCCTTTAAAAAAAAAAGTAGCCAATAATACAACAAGGACAATTATAGTCACCTATTTCACGATCCAAGAGTGACCAAGTGAGAACCTAAAGTACTCACCCTGCATACTTTACCTAACTGTGGATATACTTAAGTCTCCCTTGGCCCTCAGGTCCACTCCTCCCCATTGGCACCATCAGTGACAGTCTGCAATCTAACTAATGGGAAGGCATGCCTTCTTTCAGAGCAAGTCTTTACACTGCAGTAGAGGACTGAAAGGGAAACTTACTGAGTTTAAGTCTTAAGAGTTTTGGGTCCTTGCCCTGGGTGCTTCTAAGGAACGGAAGAATAGGAACGAAGGGAAGGTGAGTATAAATTGTCCACTAAACCATCCTTTTAATGGGGGAAATAATTGTTTTCCCCCATTAAAAGGATGTCCATACACATTCTGACTATTGTTAGTGATAGGAAAAACCGAACTCAAACCAGAGGTCGGTTCATTTTTCCGGACTCGCGGCTGTATTTTTGATAGTTATCGAAATTTACGGACCGTTTGCTAACCTTAGAATGTATTGTTCACTAACCCTTGAAAGTATGGTTCGTTTTCGATAAACCTCGAATGCACAAATCTGTTTCGCTAACCCTAGAAAGTATCATTCGCTAACCCTCGAATGTAGCCTTCGATTTTCAACAATCCTTGAAAGTATCATTCGTTTCCGGTAACCCTCAAATGTATGGATCATTTTTGCTAACCCTCGAATGTATCGGTCGCTACCCTCGAAAGTATCGTTCATTTTCGGTAACCCTCGAATTTATGGGTCTATTTTCGCTAACCCTGAATTTATTGTTCAGTAAACCTTGAATTGGCCGTAACCCTGGAATGTAGCTTGCGCAAAACCCGACAATTGCCAGCTCATGTTTAAAAGGTTTTTTAGTGTAGTGACATGTTCCCCATTTCCCAGGTGCCACAGCCATTTACAGTAAGTTACCGGTTAGTTTGTGTAAATCATCTGGACTTTTCGAACTATCACTCCAATTGATTTTAAAAAGGTCCGAATTCGAACTTTCACACTTTTACTGAAGATCGAAACGGACCGAACTTTATGAAGTTCTGCCATCTCTAACAATCTACGAAATTATCGTACAACTGGGATCTTAGCGTCTATGGCCACCATAGTATTCCCCTCCCTCTTTTAAGGTGGCCATAGACATTACAATCGAATCGTTGGATCCGAGGACCATACCATTGGATTGGCTGCCGGAAAGTTTTTCCATGCAATGCACACATTCAAACAGTCGCTGTTTCAGTTACAGCAAAATTGGACACACAAGAAGTTTAATAATAAGGCACTTGACTGACCGTAAAATGTAAAATGTTTTTAAAGTTATCTAAAGACATAGGGGACAGTTGTACAAACAAATGGTACACGAGATAGTTGGGAGGAATCGAACAAATAAAATCCAATGTTTTTAGAATAGATGCCCTTTAAAAGAATCCATTAAACACCTAAATCAATAAAGGGTATCTCTGCTGGGAAAACAAATTGCCAGTTATGTAATGTCTAGTGGTGATATTCCTTTAAAGACTATCAGGGTGATGTAATAAAATTTCTTATTGTTTAAAATGGTGCTAATTTTGCCCACACCAATCAGATGTTAGCTTTCAAATGGTAATGACATCTGATTGGTTGGGGCAAACTAAGCACCACATAAGCAACTTTTATTACATCACCCTGTATAAACCCATGTGCATCTAATTGCAAATTCCCTTTTACCAACACGGAACTAAAATAGAAACACTAAAGCACAAAGAAACAAAGTGTACATCTCAATTAAAGCACTGCATGGAAAAATATGACGGACATGTTTTGTGACCTTGAGTGACATCACCATTAAGATGTTACTCTAAATAAACTTGGTTAATATTTAGCTGGGTATCAATTTGTAAGTATTTTGAAACGAAATAAAATGGTCAAGAAAGAAATCAGTGGTAATCAACTTATCGTATTATAATTTTCCAGCGCATGAAAAAGAATTTGGCAATTCTAGAAAAAAAAAAAAAGTTTAATATAGCCTAAAAACGAATGTGTACACATTAGTAAAAAGCATTTTGAAAGAAAATATTAAAGGAGAACTAAAGGGTTAAGACACATGGCCCTTTTCTATGGGAAATCAGCAAAGGGGAACTCAGTGTTATGGCTCATGTCCTGCAATCCACTACCACACTACATATGTGCCCAAACAGTTCTCCATAGGGTTGAGGAACTAGTATTTTAAGTCCATCCTGGGTACCCATAAATTTATCCTTAAGCCAGTGCTGCACAAATCCCGATTGCCAGGGCAACTGAAAATGTTAACTGGTGACCAGGTGTTAAAAACTGGGTTGCATCTTTAATTTCCGTGTTAGAGCCGCTTGTTTTATTTGAGCTCCTATTCTCCCTCCCTTCTGCTTTGTTCAGTACTTTGAAACATTGTTACTGAATAGAATGAGCAGTTCATCACTCCCTACTCTGCAACAATGTTGCAAATGGAAGAAAGTGAAGGGAGGGGGGAAAGGAGCCCAGTTAAAACATCCAACAAATATAACAGCAAGAGGGCCACTACTTGTTGTGAACTTCACAGTTTATTAGGTGCAGAACAAAACCACAACGTTTAGGGGTGTTACTGTCCCCTTCCTCAGGTACAAGAAGTAGTGTGCTCCTCTAGCTGTTATTTGTTGGATTACCTTAGCCCTCTGGTTAGGGGGTGTGGAGGATTGCACCAACAGACAACTAGGCCAAAGCTATTGGCAGTGTGCTAGAGTGGCCTCAAATTGGACCCAGTTAAAACATACAGCAGAGCAGTTTAAACTCAGGGGAAAAAGCTACTACCTGATTTTTAACACAACAAAGCAGCCTCTGTGACAAGGCAGCTCTGAGGTCCCTCTCTGCTACATAATATGCTGGCACTGGGAAAGTTAATGGCAATGGGAAAGCCTGCTGGCAATGCAGTGTTTTCCTTAGGGCCTTTTGCCAGGGCGCCCCCCTGGCTACTTTTCATAATACCCGGTGGAAAAAGTTTCTTGAGAGAACAAAAAGAATTTAGATGTAGGTTTAATAGTCATGCCAATAGCTCGTAAAATCTCCCGCCAAAAACGGTCAAGACCCCCTTTTTACACTTATTATTTTAGAGATTATTTAGCACGTTCACTCGAATTTGCAAAATCACCAAGGCAGCAAAAAGGTGGCACAGCTAACCGCAACGCACTCATATATATATGTGGGTCACATGTACTTGTGCTACCATGTTACATCAGGGTTACCTTCAGATGTTTTAAACTACACTCGCTGCATTCTGAAACCAAGAAATGGGGAGTTTGTTTCAAACATCTAGTGGGACAAAAGTTAGAAATCCCTGACCTGTATAAATGAGCATGATGCAAGGGTGATCAGTATTCCCATTAGGATATGAAGGTGTCAAACCTTAAAATTATTAAAAAATAATTAATAATAATAACTAGTAAAAATACAGCACATAATTTTACCCACCACCAAATTCCCCATCCCAACTGGCTATTTTCATGCCACCGGGCTGGAATAAAATTTGGGGGAGAACACATGTCTTGAGCGCCAGCTTTTTTTTTTACTTTACAACGTTCCCACATGATCCTGCCTGGCCCATTCATTTGCATAGCAATAAAGCACAATTCAGGCAGTTCCTGTGAACTGCTTGAATGTTGTGGGAACTTCAAAAGGTAAGTTCTAATGGGGAAGGGATGTCAAACTCCCCTACGCATCTCAAAATTGTCTGCCCATCTATCCTTCGCTCTATATCTATCTTGCTGTCTGTCGAAAGAACTGCTCGAAGTTACCCACCTTGAGGCTCGATCAGATTTCCCATGTTCTTTCGACAAACTGGATCGACATTATCAAGTAGTCGATCAAAAAATTCACAACGGGATTAATATTTTGAGTATCCAATCTAATTTATGGAACACTCAAAATGACAATTGCGTGTATGTATAGGGGGCTTAACATTTCAGCTACCAATCAAGCTCCTTATATCATAAACTCTACGTTATGTACAGTTTTGCTGTAGATGGAATGGTGACGTTGGTATGTGAACTGCATGGTGGGAAATTCCCTCTCAATAATGCCTATAGGGATTACTGAGCATGCTTGCCCACACAGAGAGTCTAGCAGGGGGCTGCGAGACTGAGCTTGAGCAAAACAATTATTTAAGTTAGTTGTATGTGTAATGGGTGGTGCTAAAGGTGACTGGGTGGAGCTAGGCTGAACGGGGAAGGTCACATGTCAGTCATGGGACATTGGGATGTACAAAGCTGCTGGCTCCTAACTTATTGAAACTGGCTCCTAAATAATTGGATGGTTTGGCTATACATTAACCTTGTGACTGACCTGTCACACATACTACCCTTAAACAGACAGAAAATATTAGTTTCAAGTCCATTTGCTTTCCTTTGTTATTTAAGGGCAAAAGAGTGGCAGTTGTAGTGACATGAACACTGACATCATTCAAGGTGTTTCACTACACTTCACAATGGAGGTTAGCCCCTCCATACCCACCAGTACTATGACTGTATACCCCCCCCTCCATACCCACCAGGAATATAACATTAGGGTGCCTTTTAAGTAACAAAAACCAATAGATAACAGACAAACAAAGCTAAAGGGATTGTTTACCCCATCACTTATACTGAACTTCCCTAACCCAAGAACATTAAACTTACCTCCCCATGGTCCCTAAAGTTCCTTAAACTACTTTCCTCCACCAGTTGTTGCCTACCTATTTTATGCCTCCTTTGCATGCTTAATGGGCTATTAAAAAAGGTTCATGCAGCTGTAGAGAAGTTGTGCTAGTATGCAGCCGCAAGTCATTGGCTACTCAGTCAGACTGACAGCTGCAAATCAGAAGGCAGCTGGCAGTAAGGTAAAACTGTGGTGAAGAAAAGTAAATGTCAGGAGCTTCAGGGACCTTGGGGAGGTAAACACGTCAATTTGGGTTTGTGAGGGATGGGGGAGGCAAGTATAGGTTGTAGAGCTGAGGGGGGGGGTGCATTCCTTTTTTAAATGCTAGAACATCATAAAACTGGAAAAAAATAGATTACATATGGAAAAATGCACCCAACATTTACAGAGAACATAATTTCTGTGAAATAGGATAATTTAACTTTTTGGGGACCCCATCGGGTAGACAGTAAAAAAACATGTTGGTTCACCAAAGCCATGTTACCAAAAGTCTCTTGAAAAATACAAAAATGAGGGGCCTTGACTATTGTTTGTGAAGGTTTTCATTCATTCAGGTCATGGTATATTGTTGTATTCAGTTAGATGAAATTGACTTTAGTCTTGAAAGACGTTTCGCTAGTCATCCGACTGACTTTCTCAATTCAAAATGACTTGTACAAGAATCTGTTGGCAATCTAAGTACCCTTGAAAGTCCCAATTAGCATATACAGTCGGGTGTTAGGGACCATCTGAATGCAAGGTGTGGATGACTTGAGGCTAAAGGGTGTATCGAAACTGCCCAGGGTAAGATGCCGAAACAGCATTTTACTGTACATGGCAGACTTACTAAACTTTAGCTCAGTTGATCTAAATGAATACTACAGATAGGCTTTGATTATTATTTACTGCACACATATGCATACTGCACTGCCTGTAATGACCTAGACAGAATGCGTTCAAGCACTATTTACATATTTGCAAGAGTGACAGAAGGTAAGAATAGTCTGTTTTCTTCATATAGAGGGCTGGACAATCTATTTTTACAGATAGACAAGCACATGCAATGGGTCAAAAATATTTAAATCGTGCACAGACTACCTGGTTTCTGGGATTTGTCCAGTATTGACTACAGACTGTAAAATAACTATTGTATTTTAAGTCCTCAATGCATTTTACAGATCACCACAAATTTAGGGGTAATTCTGAAATGCTGCAAATATGAATACTAAAACAATTATAAAGGGCATGTCCACACTCTTAACTAAACTTACAGATACATAAGGGTGTCTCAAAGCCCACCCTTTATACTCAAACTAACCCCCTTACTGACAATACCCATTGGGGGGGGGGGAGACCTCATCCCTGGGTTCTCTAAAGAACGCCCATTTTGCACGATAATTGGTGTGTACGGGCCTTGGTCGGACAAACATCAACAGATTATTGTGGAAAACGAGCCTTAGTTGGGAAGTCAGCAATCACAGGTGCAATGTACGTGTGTAGTAAGCTTTAATTATACTTAAAGCGACACTTAACCGGTAATTTATTTACTTGCATCTTCATCTATTTTTCACAGGGAGATGAGATTGCTTATTCCCACCTCCCTGTGAATAATAGAAATCTGGGTTAGAGAGATAAACTTACCTACGGTGCTCCGCTTGCAGTTTCTAACCAGATGGCGCGCTGTCTGAACACCGCCACCTATCTTGCAACGTGGCCTAAAATAAAGATAGGAGCACAATCTGGACAGTGCACTGATTAGCTAATGAGTAGTGGGAGTGAAGTACAGGCAGGTAAGTTTAACTCTGTAACCAGACTTTTTAATTCCCATGGAGGTGGGAATAAGCGCTTCTCCCCTGTGAATAATAGATAAAGAGCAAGGTACATTACCAGTTTAGTGTCACTTAAATATACTAATTAGCACATAAGCCTAATTAACAAATTGTTGCTGACAGCTGCTGACAAGTGCATCATGAATAAAATAAATCCACAATGCAGTTCAGGTGGATACACACTATACAATCCTTCCTCCTAAACCGACCGTTCAAGGTTTGACCAGTCGGCCAGGAGGAAGGACTACCGGTCGTGGCAAAAGCAGCCGTGTCCAACAGTTAGGCGAGACCGTTCGTGTGGTCCACAGAAGATCGCATGGTCGGTGTTGATTTTCCGAACTGTCCGATCATCGTTCGTCCAATGTGGACGAACGACCGGTCGGCGACCAATTGAGGCCGCAAAAAGCCGCCATACAATAATTCGGCCCAAGCGACTGACACACTGAATGTGCGGTCGGTTGTGCCGAATTATTGTATCGTGTGTGTACCTAGCCTAAGAGGAGCAGTCTGCAGGGACCTTGGAAAGGTATTTATTTTAAAATTAAAAAGTTACTTATTTCCCCCTTTTTTACCCACTTTTAAAAAATTGAATGAACACACAAAAACCTACAACAAAAGTGTTTCAGCGCAACTCAACTTCTATAGGTTTCGTGTAATATTCTTTGGTGCAAGAATCACAGGATAAGTGCACTGTAAATAAAATTATGCTCAATCGGAAGCTGCATCTTTAAAAATACATTTGCCATATTTTTTTTTTCCCCTAAGCCCCTCCAGAGCCACCTTTGTAGGTTTAAAGTTGCTGACATCTTGTTTGTCTTTAGTTGAATAGTTAGTCCGCCCTCCGAGATTTCCTACTGCCTCTTGATTGTAAGTCCCAAATGTTATTGCCTGGTCACATGACATGACGTTGGTGCGTGCACGGACATGGGTGCAAAGGCATCTCGCAGTGCACGCACACGGCGCACGTCACATCGCTACCTAGCAATAGCATTTGGAGTAACCAATCAAGTGGCAGCAGAAAATCTCGGAGGAGCGGAGCTAACATTCAACTAAAGACAAACAAGATGTCAGCAACTTTAAGCCTAAAAAGGTGCTCTGAAGGTAGGGGGGGGGGGGAAATATGACAAATGTATTTTTATAGATGCAGCTTCCAATTGAGCATAACTTCATTTTACAGTGCACTTACCCTTTAAGGCCCAGGCACAATTTCGCAATCACGGCACTTTGTGCCTGTTGGAGGCCGCTTGTGCTGCAATTCCTGTCATTTTGGGGATCGGCATGGAAGCGAATTACACCAAAAAATGGTAATTGCAGTGTAAACTGCCCCAGGCACTCGTGTGGCTACTCCAATTGCATGTTAAGGGTATGTCCATTTAAGAAAACTATTTTGGGGGTTTCAGTTTTATTAGAAAGGGAGGTAAAGGAGCTGTATCTTACCTCCGTTCTTCATAAAACCTGCAGAGAAGGTAACCTACTTACTAGATCACTCGCTCCTCATCGCATAGTTTGACAGGTCCGATGGACTCCTTTGCGCAGTGCATAAAAAGTCGTCTGGACCTGTCAGATGATCAGCGGAGGAGCTCAAGACCGAGTAAGTTTTCTTACCTTCGCTCCTGGTCCTGCCAGGTGCGAAGGTTAAAAAAGGAGACAGCTCCTTTCTCCTGTTCTTCATTAAAACTGAAACCCAAAGTAGTTTTCTTAGGTGGCCATTCCCTTTAAATCGCACTGATGTGGCCTAGCCCATAAGGTCAAAGTCTAATAAAACAGAACTGCATTTTCTGCAGAAAATAACATGTTACAATGAACACATCAATGAAAGGATTTTCAACATCATCTAAATTTAACAAAATTTTATTTAAACAATTTAATAAAGAGACTCGTTGGACATTTTTTTCTACCACTTTTTTTTTTTTAACTTTAAAAGGGCATGTCCACCCTCAAAACCAAAATTCAACCCACTACAGACCTCAGTGTTCCGTGTTTGCAACTTCCGGCAAGCAGAGGGCTGGGAGCACACACGCCACAGGAATGAAGGTGCTTGTTTTACAAAACTAACTTGGCGGTTGGGGGTGGGCTGGGGTACACTAATGAAATTATTTTTGGGGTGGACATACCCTATAAGACAAATCAACATGTAGTAATAATTGTACAAACAGACCAGCGGACCAAACACAGTTGTATGTTCTACAGATTTTTTCCTTTGCTGATAAAGAAGAGCTATGGCTAAGGCTGAGGCTACACTATGATGGGCAGCAACGTGCATTTTAAGAGTTACCACCTATGTGTGCTGTGATCCATTATAATAGTGATCTCATGTACTTGAAAATGGATTGCAGCTTTAAGTAAGGTGTTGCCACCTACATTGTGTTAGCCTGGCACACGTTTACCACGCGCAAACAGGTTGCAAGAAGTAATCATAAGTTCAAGAGAAACGCGGCTAGAGTGGTCTAGCCATAAGTCATCATGAAATCTGTAAATTATTTTCTTCCATACCATACTCTTTCTTCGGACAGAAATGCAGTTATGGAAAAAAGTGCTGAATAGCTACTTTATATGTGTGCGAAGATGAGGTTTAAGGATAAGAACACCATAAAACAAAACTAAGTTAATCGCAAGATGTTGTTTTAAAACTAAAACTTTATCACCCCCCACCCCAAAGCCTACTTTTTTCTGCTAGAAACTTTCTGGTTCCTCATACGTCCATCTAGTCCAACCTTTATACACTATCCATAATATCTGTCTAACAGTTAAATAGTAACATTAGTATTGGAGGTTGAATAAAGACTAGAGATGGACACAAAACTGAACTCAAACCCGAGTTCGAAACGAACTTTATGAGTTCGGAGGAACTCAAACTATTCGAACTAGTTAGTTTTTCCGGACTCGCGGCTATATTTTCGATAATTATCGTAACCCTCAAAAGTATTGTTCATTTTAGATAACCCTCGAATGTACGGATTGTTTTTGATAGCCTAGAATGTATTGTTCGCTAAGCCTTGAATGTAGCCTTTGATTTTCGGTAAACATCGAAAGTATCGTTCATTTTCGGTAACCCTCGAATTTATGGTTCTATTTTCGCTAACCCTTGAATTTATTGTTCAGTAAACCTTGAATTGGCCGTAACCCTGGAATGTAGCTTGCGCAAAACCCGACAATTGCCAGCTCATGTTTAAAAGGTTTTTTAGTGATAGTGACATGTTCCCCATTTCCCAGGTGCCACAGCCATTTACAGTAAGTTACCGGTTAGTTTAGCTGTAAATCATCTGGACTTTTCGAACTATCACTCCCAATTGATTTTAAAAAGGTCCGAATTCGAACTTTCACACTTTTACTGAAGATCGAAAACGGACCGAACTTTATGAAGTTCTGCCATCTCTAACAATCGTACGAAATTATCGTACAACTGGGATCTTAGCGTCTATGGCCACCATTAGTATTCCCCTCCCTCTTTTAAGGTGGCCATAGACATTACAATCGAATCGTTGGATCCGAGGACCATACCATTGGATTGGCTGCCGGAAAGTTTTTCCATGCAATGCACACATTCAAACAGTCGCTGTTTCAGTTACAGCAAAATTGGACACACAAGAAGTTTAATAATAAGGCACTTGACTGACCGCTAAAATGTAAAATGTTTTTAAAGTTATCTAAAGACATAGGGGACAGTTGTACAAACAAATGGTACAGAGATAGTTGGGAGGAATCGAACAAATAAAATCCAATGTTTTTTAGAATAGATGCCCTTTAAAAGAATCCATTAAACCACCTACATCAATTAAAGGGTATCTCTGCTGGGAAAACAAATTGCCAGTTATGTAATGTCTAGTGGTGATATTCCTTTAAAGACTATCAGGGTGATGTAATAAAATTTCTTATTGTTTAAAATGGTGCTAATTTTGCCCCAACCAATCAGATGTTAGCTTTCAAATGGTAATGACATCTGATTGGTTGGGGCAAACTAAGCACCACATAAGCAACTTTTATTACATCACCCTGTATAAACCCATGTGCATCTAATTGCAAAATTCCCCTTTTTACCAACACGGAACTAAAATAGAAACACTAAAGCACAAAAGAAACAAAGTGTACATCTCAATTAAAGCACTGCATGGAAAAATATGACGGACATGTTTTGTGACCTTGAGTGACATCACCATTAAGATGTTACTCTAAATAAACTTGGTTAATATTTAGCTGGGTATCAATTATTGTAAGTATTTTGAAACGAAATAAAATGGTCAAGAAAGAAATCAGTGGTAATCAACTTATCGTATTTATAATTTTCCAGCGCATGACAAAAGAATTTGGCAATTCTAGAAAAAAAAAAAAAGTTTAATATAGCCTAAAAACGAATGTGTACACATTAGTAAAAAGCATTTTGAAAGAAAATATTAAAGGAGAACTAAAGGGTTAAGACACATGGCCCTTTTCTATGGGAAATCAGCAAAGGGGAACTCAGTGTTATGGCTCATGTCCTGCAATCCACTACCACACTACATATGTGCCCAAACAGTTCTCCATAGGGTTGAGGAACTAGTATTTTAAGTCCATCCTGGGTACCCATAAATTTATCCTTAAGCCAGTGCTGCACAAATCCCGATTGCCAGGGCAACTGAAAATTGTTAACTGGTGACCAGGTGTTAAAAACTGGGTTGCATCTTTAATTTCCGTGTTAGAGCCGCTTGTTTTATTTGAGCTCCTATTCTCCCTCCCTTCTGCTTTGTTCAGTACTTTGAAACATTGTTTACTGAATAGACTGAGCAGTTCATCACTCCCTACTCTGCAACAATGTTGCAAATGGAAGAAAGTGAAGGGAGGGGGAAAAGGAGCCCAGTTAAAACATCCAACAAATATAACAGCAAGAGGGCACACTACTTGTTGTGAACTTCACAGTTTATTAGGTGCAGAACAAAACCACAACGTTTAGGGGTGCTTACTGTCCCCTTCCTCAGGTACAAGAAGTAGTGTGCTCCTCTAGCTGTTATTTGTTGGATTACCTTAGCCCTCTGGTTAGGGGGTGTGGAGGATTGCACCAACAGACAACTAGGCCAAAGCTATTGGCAGTGTGCTAGAGTGGCCTCAAATTGGACCCAGTTAAAACATACAGCAGAGCAGTTTAAACTCAGGGGGAAAAAGCTACTACCTGATTTTTAACACAACAAAGCAGCCTCTGTGACAGGCAGCTCTGAGGTCCCTATCCTGCTACATAATTATGCTGGCACTGGGAAAGTTAATGGCAATGGGAAAGCCTGCTGGCAATGCAGTGTTTTCCTTAGGGCCTTTTAGCCAGGCGGCCCACCTGGCTACTTTTTCATAATACCCGGCTGGAAAAAGTTTCTTGAGAGAACAAAAAGAATTTAGATGTAGGTTTAATAGTCATGCCAATAGCTCCGTAAAATCTCCCGCCAAAAACGGTCAAGACCCCATTTTTACACTTATTATTTTAGAGATTATTTTAGCACGTTCACTCGAATTTGCAAAATCACCAAGGCAGCAAAAAGGTGGCACAGCTAACCTGCAACGCACTCTATATATATATGTGGGTCACATGTACTTGTGCTACCATGTTACATCAGGGTTACCTTCAGATGTTTTTAAACTACAACTCGCTGCATTCTGAAACCAAGAAATGCTGGGAGTTTGTTTTCAAACATCTAGTGGGACAAAAGTTAGACATCCCTGACCTGTATAAATGAGCATGATGCAAGGGTGATCAGTATTCCCATTAGAATATGAAGGCTGTCAAACCTTAAAATTATTAAAAAATAATTAATAATAATTAACTAGTAAAAATACAGCACATTTAATTTTACCCACCACCAAATTTCCCCATCCCAACTGGCTACTTTTTCATGCCACCGGGCTGGAATAAAATTTGGGGGAGAACACATGTCTTGAGCGCCAGCTTTTTTTTTTACTTTACAACGTTCCCACAATGATCCTGCCTGGCCCATTCATTTTGCAATAGCAATAAAGCACAATTCAGGCAGTTCCTGTTGAACTGCTTGAATGTTGTGGGAACTTCAAAAGGTAAGTTCTAATGGGGAAGGGATGTCAAACTCCCCTACGCATCTCAAAATCTGTCTGCCCATCTATCCTTCGCTCTATATCTATCTTGCTGTCTGTCGAAAGAACTGCTCGAAGTTACCCACCTTGAGGCTCCGATCAGATTTCCCATTGTTCTTTCGACAAACTGGATCGACATTATCAAGTAGTCGATCAAAAAATTCACACGGGATTAATATTTTGAGCTATCCAATCTAATTTATCGGATCACTCAAAATGACAATTGCGTGTATGTATAGGGGGCTTAACATTTCAGCTACCAATCAAGCTCCTTATTATCATAAACTCTACTGTTATGTACAGTTTTGCTGTAGATGGAATGGTGACAGTTGGTATGTGAACTGCATGGTGGGAAATTCCCTCTCCCAATAATGCCTCATAGGGATTACTGAGCATGCTTGCCCACACAGAGAGTCTAGCAGGGGGCTGCGAGACTGAGCTTGAGCAAAACAATTAATTTAAGTTAGTTGTATTTGTGTAATGGGTGGTGCTAAAGGTGACTGGGTGGAGCTAGGCTGAACGGGGAAGGTCACATGTCAGTCATGGGACATTGGGATGTACAAAGCTGCTGGCTCCTAACTTATTGAAACTGGCTCCTAAATAATTGGATGGTTTGGCTATACATTAACCTTGTGACTGACCTGTCACACATACTACCCTTAAACAGACAGAACATATTAGTTTCAAGTCCATTTGCTTTCCTTTGTTATTTAAGGGCAAAAGAGTGGCAGTTGTAGTGACATGAACACTGACATCATTCAAGGTGTTTCACTACACTTCACAATGGAGGTTAGCCCCTCCATACCCACCAGTACTATGACTGTATACCCCCCCCTCCATACCCACCAGTAATATAACATTAGGGTGCCTTTTAAGTAACAAAAACCAATAAGATAACAGACAAACAAAGCTAAAGGGATTGTTTACCCCATCACTTATACTGAACTTCCCTACCCCAAGAACATTAAACTTACCTCCCCATGGTCCCTAAAGTTCCTTAAACTTACTTTCCTCCACCAGTTGTTGCCTACCTATTTTATGCCTCCTTTGCATGCTTAATGGGCTATTAAAAAAGGTTCATGCAGCTGTAGAGAAGTTGTGCTAGTATGCAGCCGCAAGTCATTGGCTACTCAGTCAGACTGACAGCTGCAAATCAGAAGGCAGCTGGCAGTAAGGTAAAACTGTGGTGAAGAAAAGTAAATGTCAGGAGCTTCAGGGACCTTGGGGAGGTAAACACGTCAATTTGGGTTTGTGAGGGATGGGGGAGGCAAGTATAGGTTGTAGAGCTGAGGGGGGGGGGTGCATTCCTTTTTTAAATGCTAGAACATCATAAAACTGGAAAAAAATAGATTACATATGGAAAAATGCACCCAACATTTACAGAGAACATAATTTCTGTGAAATAGGATAATTTAACTTTTTTGGGGACCCCATCGGGTAGACAGTAAAAAAACATGTTGGTTCATCCAAAGCCATGTTACCAAAATGTCTCTTGAAAAATACAAAAATGAGGGGCCTTGACTATTGTTTGTGAAGGTTTTCATTCATTCAGGTCATGGTATATCTGTTGTATTCAGTTAGATGAAATTGACTTTAGTTCTTGAAAGACGTTTCGCTAGTCATCCGACTGACTTTCTCAATTCAAAATGACTTGTACAAGAATCTGTTGGCAATCTAAGTACCCTTGAAAGTCCCAATTAGCATATTACAGTCGGGTGTTAGGGACCATCTGAATGCAAGGTGTGGATGCATTGAGGCTAAAGGGTGTATCGAAACTGCCCAGGGTAAGATGCCGAAACAGCATTTTACTGTACATGGCAGACTTAACTAAACTTTAAGTCCAGTTGATCTAAATGAATACTACAGATAGGCTTTGATTATTATTTACTGCACACATATGCATACTGCACTGCCTGTAATGACCTTAGACAGAATGCGTTCAAGCACTATTTACATATTTGCAAGAGTGACAGAAGGTAAGAATAGTCTGTTTTTCTTCATATAGAGGGCTGGACAATCTATTTTTAACAGATAGACAGAACATGCAATGGGTCAAACTATTTAAATCGTGCACAGACTACCTGGTTTCTGGGATTTGTCCAGTATTGACTACAGACTGTAAAATAACTATTGTATTTTAAGTCCTCACTGCATTTTACAGATCACACAAATTTAGGGGTAATTCTGAAATGCTGCAAATATGAATACTAAAACAATTATAAAGGGCATGTCCACACTCTTAACTAAACTTTACAGATACCATAAGGGTGTCTCAAAGCCCACCCTTTATACTCAAACTAACCCCCTTACCTGACAATACCCATTGGGGGGGGGGGAGACCTCATCCCTGGGTTCTCTAAAGAACGCCCATTTTGCACGATAATTTGTTTGTGTACGGGCCTTTGGTCGGACAAACATCAACAGATTATTGTGGAAAACGAGCCTTAGTTGGGAAGTCAGCAATCACAGGTGCAATTGTACGTGTGTAGTAAGCTTTAATTATACTTTAAAGCGACACTTAACCGGTAATTTAATTTACCTTGCATCTTCATCTATTTTTCACAGGGAGATGAGATTGCTTATTCCCACCTCCCTGTGAATAATAGAACTCCTGGGTTAGAGAGATAAACTTACCTATCGGTGCTCCGCTTGCAGTTTCTAACCAGATGGCGCGCTGTCTGAACACCGCCACCTATCTTTTGCACACGTGCGCCTAAAATAAAGATAGGAGCACAATCTGGACAGTGCACTGATTAGCTAATGAGTAGCTGGGAGTGAAGTACAGGCAGGTAAGTTTAACTCTGTAACCCAGACTTTTTATTATTCCCATGGAGGTGGGAATAAGCGCTCTCCTCCCTGTGAATAATAGATAAAGATGCAAGGTACATTACCAGTTTAGTGTCACTTTAAATATACTAATTAGCACATAATGCCTAATTAACAAATTGTTGCATGACAGCTGCTGACAAGTGCAGTCATGCAATAAAATAAATCCACAATGCAGTTCAGGTGGATACACACTATACAATCCTTCCTCCTAAACCGACCGTTCAAGGTTTTCGACCAGTCGGCCAGGAGGAAGGACTACCGGTCGTGGCAAAAGCAGCCGTGTCCAACAGTTAGGCGAGACCGTTCGTGTGGTCCACAGAAGATCGCATGGTCGGTTGTGATTTTCCGAACTGTCCGATCATTCGTTCGTCCAATGTGGACGAACGACCGGTCGGCGACCAATTGAGGCCGCAAAAAGCCGCCATACAATAATTCGGCCCAAGCGACTGACACACTGAATTGTCGGTCGGTTGTGCCGAATTATTGTATCGTGTGTACCTAGCCTAAGAGGAAGCAGTCTGCAAGGGACCTTGGAAAGGTATTTATTTTAAAATTTAAAAAGTTACTTATTTCCCCCTTTTTTACCCACTTTTAAAAAATTAGAATGAACACACAAAAACCTACAACAAAAGTGTTTCAGCGCAACTCAACTTCTATAGGTTTCTGTTAATATTCTTTGGTGCAAGAATCACAGGATAAGTGCACTGTAAAATAAAATTATGCTCAATCGGAAGCTGCATCTTTAAAAATACATTTGCCATATTTTTTTTTTCCCCTAAGCCCCTCCAGAGCCTACCTTTGTAGGTTTAAAGTTGCTGACATCTTGTTTGTCTTTAGTTGAATAGTTAGCTCCGCCCCTCCGAGATTTCCTACTGCCTCTTGATTGGTAAGTCCCAAATGTTATTGCCTGGTCACATGCGACATGACGTTGGTGCGTGCACGGACATGGGTGCAACGGCATCTCGCAGTGCACGCACACGGCGCACGTCACATCGCTACCTAGCAATAGCATTTGGGAGTAACCAATCAAGTGGCAGCAGAAAATCTCGGAGGAGCGGAGCTAACTATTCAACTAAAGACAAACAAGATGTCAGCAACTTTAAGCCTACAAAGGTAGGCTCTGAAGGTAGGGGGGGGGGGGAAATATGACAAATGTATTTTTATAGATGCAGCTTCCAATTGAGCATAACTTCATTTTACAGTGCACTTACCCTTTAAGGCCCAGGCCACAATTTCGCAATCACGTGCACTTTGTGCCTGTTGGAGGCCGCTTGTGCTGCAATTCCTGTCATTTTTGGGGATCGGCATGGAAGCGAATTACACCAAAAAATGGTAATTGCAGTGTAAACTGCCCCAGCGCACCTCGTGTGGCTACTCCAATTGCATGTTAAAGGGTATGTCCATTTAAGAAAACTATTTTGGGGGTTTCAGTTTTATTAAAGAAAGGGAGGTAAAGGAGCTGTATCTTACCTCCCGTTCTTCAATAAAACCTGCAGAGAAGGTAACCTACTTACTAGATCACTCGCTCCTCCATCGCATAGTTTGACAGGTCCCGATGGACTCCTTTGCGCAAGTGCATAAAAAGTCCGTCTGGACCTGTCAGATGATCAGCGGAGGAGCTCAAGACCGAGTAAGTTTTCTTACCTTCGCTCCTGGCTCCTGCCAGGTGCGAAGGTTTAAAAAAGGAGACAGCTCCTTTTTCTCCTGTTCTTCATTAAAACTGAAACCCCAAAGTAGTTTTCTTAGGTGGCCATACCCTTTAAATCGCACTGATGTGGCCTAGCCCATAAGGTCAAAGTCTAATAAAACAGAACTGCATTTTCTGCAGAAAATAACATGTTACAATGAACACATCAATGAAAGGATTTTCAACATCATCTAAATTTAACAAAATTTTATTTAAACAATTTAATAAAGAGACTCGTTGGACATTTTTTTCTACCACTTTTTTTTTTTTTAACTTTAAAAGGGCATGTCCACCCTCAAAACCAAAATTCAACCCACTACAGACCTCAGTGTTCCTGTTTGCAACTTCCGGCAAGCAGAGGGCTGGGAGCACACAGCCACAGGAATGAAGGTGCTTGTTTTACAAAACTAACTTGGCGGTTGGGGGTGGGCTGGGGTACACTAATGAAATTATTTTTGGGGTGGACATACCCTATAAGACAAATCAACATGTAGTAATAATTGTACAAACAGACCAGCGGACCAAACACAGTTGTATGTTCTACAGATTTTTTCCTTTGCTGATAAAGAAGAGCTATGGTCTAAGGCTGAGGCTACACTATGATGGGCAGCAACGTGCATTTTAAGAGTTACCACCTATGTGTGCTGTGATCCATTATAATAGTGATCTCATGTACTCTGAAAATGGATTGCAGCGTTTAAGTAAGGTGTTGCCACCTACATTGTGTTAGCCTGGCACACGTTTACCACGCGCAAACAGGTTGCAAGAAGTAATCATAAGTTCAAGAGAAACGCGCTAGAGTGGTCTAGCCATAAGTCATCATGAAATCTGTAAATTATTTTCTTCCATACCATACCTCTTTCTTCGGACAGAAATGCAGTTTATGGAAAAAAGTGCCTGAATAGCTACTTTATATGTGTGCGAAGATGAGGTTTAAGGATAAGAACACCATAAAACAAACCTTAAGTTAATCGCAAGATGTTGTTTTAAAACTAAAACTTTATCACCCCCCACCCCCAAAGCCTACTTTTTCTGCTAGAAACTTTCTGGTTTCCTCCTCCTGAATCATGTCATCTTCAGATCTGCCCCGCCGTGTTTGGTCCCTGCATGATTACATCACCCAAGCGTGCATGGTCTCGGCGACGCACATTCGCTTGATGCCAAAACACGCGCACACTGGCATCACGCATGCAGCAAGGTCGTGCACGCATGCAACAACATAAAATTACGATCAGATGCCCAGGAAGGTGGAGGGAGCAGGACATCTCGACATAGCTATGTCCCAGGAGGAGGAAACCAGAAAGTTTCTACAAGAAGGGGTGGGAGTAAAAAATGTTTTAGCCAAATTTTTAAAACAATCTTGCAAATAACTAAAAGTTTGTTTTATTGTGTACTTATCCTTTACGGTGAACTAAAAGGCTGCTATGGTAATAGATTTTTCATATATCAAACAGGCTTTTAATCAATTATTACTGGGCCATATGTCAGCAACAATATATTCTAGTGCCCCTATCATTTAAAACCTTTAGGACACAGAGTGAGGTATGGGTCAGACAAGCAATGGTTAAATAAACGGTAAAAGGGAAAGTCTTCAGAGGTGTGGCCTGAGCAACGTGATACACACAACATAGGGCACTATGACTGCAACACCCAATAACTTGAGCCCATAACATTTCTTGTGATAGCAGAGTCTCCTCCCCCCACAATGATAACGATACAGTGGCTAACACTCTCATTAAACCCAATACACTGTTTGTGACCATCTTGTTACTGTCACCACTCTGAGCGATGCTATAGACACCGAATACAGTAGGTGTCAGTCATTCCCTGGTAGCCAATTACCCATGAGAGATTGCTACGAACCGCCAGAAACCCGGATACACATGTTAATAGGGTACACACACAACTTAATGTTGCTGCTAGATTGCAATTCCCACTCCAGTGGCTGTCGCAGGGCGCTAAGTCCAGTGTCCTTGGTGTAAAGAAACAGGCCTCATAATAGCTTATTAACCAAGAAGTCCCCAATAATACCGGGGTTGTGCTCTCACCTCATCCTCCCGTTCGTTCCTGAAGCACAGACAGGCCGCCCGCTTCTTAAACCCCTCCCGGTCATAGGTCCGAGTCTGGTTCGGCTTGAACTTCATCATAGAGGCGGCTTCTCCCCCTCCCCTTTCGCGGCTGATTCTACTGTCAACCCGCGTACCCGGCTACTTCCCCCCTCGCACAGGGACAAGACGCCCCCTCAGCCGCCCACGGCCCGAGGTTAGAGAGGGGAACTGCTGCCAACGGCTACACGTGAACCGATGATGACGGTCTTCTCCATGGACTCTAGTCTGTAACAACCCGGAGTCTATTACCGTAATGTTGCTTTGGGCCCCGCCACCTTTACCCACCTCCCGTGACTTTCCCGTCCCGCCCCTGCGCGCGCACTACTCCTCAGCTCCACACGCACAACCTCCTCCTTCCTTCTCAAATCCCCAGCGCGCGCTCAACCTCCCGAGAAAAAAAGACTGAAAGCGCTGGAGACTCGTGACCGCGCTTTACCGAAATTGGCAGGCTAGACTAGGAGGTAATCTGGAAGCATCCTACAGTCTGAAGCGCGCGCGATAAGCAGCGTGTGACGGAGAAGGCGTGGTCGGTAATAAATGCTCCTCCTCGATTAGCGTATTGTGCGCAATCATTGCTATGTGTGTGCGGTGGGTGCTCGGGGTTTATTCCTTCGGTAAAGCTCTAGACCAGTAATGTTTTTGGTTACGGTGTGTGACACAAACGTTCTTCAGGATGGTTATTTTGACTACTTTGCGTATGTCGTAAACAGCTTGCGAAAGAAACCCACTATGTGATGAAAGTGTCATTTCCCTTTGTGTATTAAGACTGTGGCTGAGGGGGAATCGGGGCGGAGAATCGGCTTGTCAGTCTTTTGTCTGTGCTGGTGGGTCGGAGATTCAACACTGTTGGCCTAGCATGGTACAAGGACGAGCATTGGGACTAGCATGGTACCGCATAGGGACTAGCACGGCCCAAGGACCCCGCATAGGGACTAGGACGGCCCAAGGGCCCCGCATAGTAAAGGTACTAGTACGCCCACGGGCCCTCCCGCATAGGGACTAGGACGGCCCAAGGGCCCCGCATAGGGACTAGGACGGCCCAAGGGCCCCGCATAGGGACTAGGACGGCCCAAGGGCCCCGCATAGGGACTAGGACGGCCCAAGGGTCCCGCATAGGGACTAGGACGGCCCAAGGGCCCCGCATAGGGACTAGGACGGCCCAAGGGCCCCGCATAGGGACTAGGACGGTACGCAAGGAGCAGGTGTTTAGGGCGATAATCGCACCTGTGTATGCGTCTCAGTATTAACCAGTCAGATGTTCTCTTTGTACTGGTCTGCATTTAGATTGCACCAGGTTACTGCAGGTAATGTGTGATTGTGTTATGCTTGGTACACACCATAAGATATTTTCGGCCAACAAAGTCAGTCAAACTCAGTCGCCTGTTCGTCCAATTTTAGAACTACATTGCAGCCGTTCATTAATGTTGCACGCAGGTTTTAGTTCAATGACATTGTGTGAACACTTAAGGGAACAGGCAAACTTTTGTACTCCTTACTTGCTAAATAATTTGTACAATACGATCACAGAAGAGCTGTCATCTGGTATTTGACTGGCCTTTAATTTAATCCGGATTGCCATATAGACAGACAATAGTTGGCGGAAAAAATAGCTTTTCTTGTGGTCCAATAATAGGTCTGTCACATTAAAGGGTATCTCCACTGAAAATGTGTACTTACCCTTTTTCACCTTAATTAAAGAACAGGAGGTAAAATCAATGTCTAACCTACCGTTATTCAGTTAATCCAACTGGAGCTGGAAGGGAAACCTTTAAACCTACCCATGATCACACTCCTCTACGGTGTCCCTTTTGACAGGCACCAACTACATCAAGGCTCCCTTCTACTATACGCGCATGGTTTAAACAGCTACAGCCTCCATGATTCACAATATCCAGTTGCTTTAAGTGCCCATACATGGTTATATTTTATTGCCTCCCTCTACTCCCCTTCAGAAATAGCTGAACACACTGAAATCCATTCTGCTTGCAGAGTTGCGGATTTTTGAAAAAATCCAAAAATCCCCAAGCAGACCCATTGAAGTCGATAGGAGTTAAAAAAAAAAAACCCAGAAAGTTGTCGTGGTCAGCGGGCACTCCTGAATGTAAAACGTCTGGGTGCGCTGTCCAAGAATATGCAACAACTATAGAAACGGAGGCACTCACAGGACTTCGCAAACACATGGGTGTTTTATTCCAACATGGAGGTTAACGTGTTTCCGCCCCTCAAACGGGGCCGTCTTCAGAACATCAGAATACAGTGTAAGGGCACGGCCACACAGAACGCAAAATGCAATTGCAACGCACCGAAAAACGAGCTTTTTTGCGTTGCCGCGTTTTCAATGATTTTTTAAAAACGCAAGCGCAATCGCAAAAAAAACGCAGCAGTGTGGCCTGGCCCTTACAAGGGATTAAATACCGTGTTCATCCAATCCAATTCATTGGATGAACACGGTATTTAATGCCTTGTTACACTGTATGCTTGTGTTTCTGATATCCCTTTGATTACCATGTTGCTCTCTAGACTGGTTTGTAATCATCTCCCTCTGTTCTATTACTGGAGATTATTTCTGGTGAAATTGTGGAACCAGATATTCCAATTCATCAATAGCTCTGTTACTCAGATATCCTGTTGAATATTTAGTTGAGACAGCAAACCAAACTTTTGCTGGAATTTTTTTTATCTTAGATACAGAAAACCAAATACTGAGAACTAAATTGAGAGCCATCTGAACTAAGGACTGCCCATTCTAGCAACCCAGCCAGAATCACTCAATAAGCTTATATCCCAGTACATGCCTCAGAACAAAGCTATAACACATCAGAAATGCAAAACTGAAACTAGCTCTCCTTACTGAACATTCACTATTTGTGGTGACTCCTAAACCCACCCCCAATATCTGATTGGTCTAAGATCCAATCAGATTTAAAGGGCATGTCCACCCCAAAATTTAACTTTTGATATGTGGTAGGGCATGCTCCCCCAGCCCCAACCGCATTAATATAATTGTTAGAAAGTCCCCCGATTCTTACTTACCTGCCCTCTCTCCTCCGCTGCAGTGTTCAGGCCCTCTGCTTGCATGGAATTGAAAGCAGGGGGCGGGACCGGCAGCCGCGTCCGTGATTGGCTGAGATGCAGGGAGGGCTGCACTGAGCATGCCTCAACCTTGATGAGGTTGAGGAAGTCTCAGGCACAGCATGAGTCACACACTGCTCCTACACAGCAGTTTCCTGGACTTTGGAGGGGCACAGCAGGGGAACTATTTTGAGCAGGAATGTATGGTAAGGATTGTTTTAAACTACTTGATGTGGCCAGTAAGGGGTTAAATTTTAGTTTTGGGGGTGGACGTGCCCTTTAAGATTGTATCTAGACCAATCAGATTTTGAGGGGGTGTTTATGAGACACTAAAACAGCATGAAATCTTAAGAGAAGGTCAGTTTTTAATCAGCAGTCAAACTAGCAGGTCTTGCCTTTGTATTTAGGTTAGAGATTTGCAAGTAGATGGCTGGTTGCTTAGTTGGACTGCCAAAATGAATATTTGTTAGCTCCTGGGTTTCATACCTATGGTGTTTTTGTATAGCAGTCCATAAACTGCACATAAATGTTGATATAACAGATAAATTATAATAATACTGTTTTGATTACAGAGCCCGTGATTGGCTGCCGCTCAGCCAATCACAGACGCGACTGCCGGTCCCACCCCTCTGCTTGCATTTTCTCGCAAGCAGAGGGCCGGCAGCGCAGCGGAGGAAAGAGGGGAGGTAAGTAAAGTTTGGGGCACTTTCTAAAAGAATAAATATAGCGGTTGGGGCTGGGGGGACAGGGGCACTCATATCAAAAATTAATTTTTAGGGTGGACATACCCTTTAAGTTCCTAAGTTGCTGTATCTGAATGTGAAAACTAGAGGGGTCTTTTTTCAGACTGATTTGTCAATTGTTCGAAACTTGACGATTAGTTCAGAAATTCTCGAATGTTCAATAATTATTGAAAACAGTTCCGCTGTTTGTAAAAATCTAAAAAAGTCAGAAATTTGCAGTTCAGGCAGATTGGAGAAATCCCCTTCTTAACTGAGCTGTAACGGTAAGGAGGGAGACGCTGGGGTGGTGGTGTGGAGATGTGGGGAGGGGCGGAGGAATGAGACGCTGGGGTGGGTGGAGGAGAGAGAGTAGCGGGGGGGGGGAGAGAAAGATGTCAGGGGGTGGAGGAGAGAGACGCCAGGGAGGTGGGGAGGTGGAGAAGAGTGACACTGGGCGGGTGGGGGTGGAGTGGAGGAGAGAGACACCGGGGGGGGGGGGGGTTTGCTGGTATAGAATCTTATATGATCAAAACATAAAGATTATATTGATGTATGTGGTCATGAACTTCCTTCTGGGCTTGTTCTTGGTGGCACATTCAGGAATCCCTCCTTAAAATCCCTTCACTTACCCCTAAAAGGACCTTTCCAGGTCTCTGCCACCACCTTTTCATTGCCGACGCTGGAATATTAAAGGGTAACTGTGGTCTCCATTCAAGTGTCTTCTATGTGAAAGAGTTCTCTTACACCTTTCAAACAAGCTTAGGATAATGTCTCTTGCTTCTCTTTGTCTTAAGTTATAGGCTTTTAAAGTTACACTCAGGCAGTCAAGATGAACAAGGACATGAAAGAAAATGATTGTACTATAGTTAAACTGAAGGCGGAAGTGGTCGTAATGTACAGACATAATGATAATGGTAGAAAATGGTTTGGTGGGATCCCATAATAGCTGATAGAAAAAACATTTATTGTGCTGGGGGACATAAGATGTAGGTTATTAGCCTAGAGTTAAACCTACTGATTTACTGTAAAAGTTAGGGCTAGGCCACACTAGAGCGTTCTCGCACGCTTATGATTGCATTTTGCGATCCATTTGCATGTGCAAAACGCATCAATGTGGGTGGTGCAATTACAATTTTTTTTATGAATCATGTGCTCCAATTGCACAACACTGTGCGTATCACAGCGCAAGCAGATGGAAACGCACGCACTTTTCCTGTGGGTTGCCATCCGGCGTAATGTGGCCTCAGCCTTAGATTCGAATAAAAATTCCAGGAGATATTTGTGAGCACACCCAGGAAGTTATAGTGAGATGTTATATTGGGTGATACAGCATATGACTGAGCAAGCACCTTACTTAGAGAAAAAGTACAAGATGTGCCTTATATTTATCATCAAACATGATATGAAGTTTGCAACATATGTAACAAAAAGTAGAAAAAAACTGGTTATTGATTTTATGAGTAGTCGTACATTTGCTGTGGCCCCATGTGCGCACGGGAGACCACACAACTGCAGTAACGTTCTTTGCGTGTGCTCTGCACTCCCTATATTAAGTCCTATGGGAGCACATATGATTTATCAAAAACGGTGATCATATGCACTACAATAGAGCACAGCGCATGTAGTGGCGCAGGTCCCATAGGGTTCTACATGCCCTGCGCCTTCATTAGCGTGATCGGATCCCAAATTAGATCTGAAACGCGCTACTGGGGCTTAGGGCATACATCCTAAATGAATATTGGCAATCATTACATTTGTTGCATAAATGTGATAAACCAGCTTTTTTGTGTAGTACAAACAGAAGTTTCATCACTATTTGATATTCTATAAACCTAGTAAAAATAAAAATCACCATTGTATGTTCCTCTACACAATGTACCAGGACCAAATACTTACCGTACCTTATTTTATAGAAATAAGGTTTTTGTAGGCCTGGTACTCAAGGGTACACAATAATTTTTAAACTGACAAACAGCATACATTTTGGTGGGGCAGATTGCATGGCCCATTGAAGACCACTAGAGATGGCCTAAACTCACCAGTTTCGTTCAGTTTTTGGATTCCCAGATATTCGTGGCTATTTTCGATAATTCTCGAAAATAACCCTGAACGTTTGATAACCTTCAAAAAAACAATCCGAGGCTACGTTTGAGTTTCCGATCGTATTTTCAATAATCCTGGAACGTTCGATAATTATAGAAAATAGGCTCCGAAGTCCCAAAATACGGACGATCCATCCAGATTCGGACAGATTATTTGGATTTTGGAACCTAGGGTTGCATGTCGGATCCAGGTCCATGTCTTATCCGAATCCCATCTCTAAAGACCACATGAAAGCCGCAATTTACCAGTAGCCCAATTAAACATTCATGCAATTTGGATAAGAGTTCAGCTAAAGTCTATTGGTAACAGCAAAATATCCTGTCGATATTTCACCCTAATCGACCAATATCGCTAAAGTAATGCATGTGTGTATTGTGCCTTAGATCTAATAGGCTGGATTATATTCTGTAAAAGGTATAAGATAAGAGCTGTGTTGTAAATTAATTTTCCTAGTTATGTTTACTAACCCCTTTTTGTATAGTCATGTAAAAGGTACAGTTTAGTGGAAATGATCAATATTTGTTAAATTGTTAGTTTGTATAATGCATACCTAGTTATTCTACATATTCTCTCCCATTTTGAAAAATCAGTTGATTTCATACCCTTTGCTGTTCCCTGCTGTTGACATTAGTGAGCTGACATTTCAGGTTCTAACGGTCCTTTTTCTTCCCAGGATGCACCACATCCTTGGAATGTTCCTAACAGTAATTTCTACTGATTGGCTGTTGGATGGGTCAAAGATGCTCAGATCCCTACTGAGCAACTGAATCAACCCAGGCGCTAGGTCAAGGACAAGACCATAATGGTCTCTACTAGGGGTCCTGCAAACAGGAAACCAGTATTTCGGTTGCATTTATTTATACACTGAACTGACAGATTAAGGTTATTGGGATGAAAAAATACTGCTCTTTTCTCTGAAAAGCATATGTATTTCCACTGAACTTCCCCTTTAAATTAGAGATGTTCGAAACTGTTGAGTTTCGTTCCGTTTTCGAATTTCGGAAAGTTAGAAAATTCGAGATTCGATTTTCGAAAATCGCCTTCTTTCGATTTTTGATTTTCGAAATTGTCTATTTTCAATTTTCGATATTTGAAAATCATCTACTTTCGATTTTCGTTTTTTGAAAATCGTCTACTTTTGATTTTTAAATCGAAAAATCCGTGTTCCGTGAAATCCGGGAGTTCTGAAATTTTCGTTGGGACTTCAAAACCCTCAGATTCTATTCGAAACTGGGTTCTTTTCGAACCCACATTACATCCTTATGTTAAATGAACGTTCATCTGTCTATCATCTTTTAAAGGTCTGTAATGTGTGTACCAAGCTATACTTATCTGGCATTCCTAAAGACAGATATTCAGTCTATGGTACACCATCCTCTTCTGCGGTTGTTGCCACCTCTTAACGCGCATGAGTTTATGATGGCTCTGATCAGTCACAGGCGTGGTTGACTGCTGGTAAAGTGTGAACATGCACTTTACCCTGCAAAATATTGTTGGTGAAAACTATTGAATTGGAATAAATGGCTCTAAAACTAAACAATTTTTTTAACACAATTGCCTCAAAACATTAGGAAAGATTTGGAGCCATAAATATGGGTTGGACTGGATGGACATATGTCTTTATTCAACCAAAAATACTATACTATATGCCAGACCCCCCAGGCACAATATATATGTCAAGTAGCAAGGAGGAGCAATAACCACAAATAGAAGATTATGCTGACTTTCCACTGTCACACAATTGTCCACTATCTATTTAGAACACAAATTTAGAACACAAATGTTAGATGTGATGACAAGCAGGTGACCTGCCTCTTGTGTATCAGCCAGAAAAAAATCTTCCCGCACATTGCTCTGTGAGTCCCAGTCCCGGTATTCTGGTAGATGGGTCAACCAGCGTTTTCCTAAAGCAAACATCTTTTAAATGGCACGCCTACCCCCAAACCTAGGTTTTTTGGGGTGCAGTACCTATGTGCGAATTTTAATTTTGGGGTAGGACATGTCCTTTCAGATTCTTGTTGAGTACCTTACATTAGAAATAACTGAAACTATATGGTGTACTTTTTCATGGCTTTTGGATACAAAATACTGTGTGTAGTTCTATTTATGGAGTCCTTTGATATCAGTTGGTAGATATTATAGATAGCTTAGGTAGATAATGTTGCAAGGTAGATATAATTGAATACTCTTAACTATCTTTGTATTGATTTTTTTTTGTTTTTCCCACTGCTTTTTGGGGTAATTTTTTCTATTTTGGTTATCAGTCTGCAAGTATTTTGAGGGACTATCGTCATTTGTGTTTTTGAAAATAGACTGTCGCAAATTTACAATTATATTGTGAGATTGCCTGATGCCTGCATATACATGAATTATCATTCCATATATACATTTTACCATTCATTATCGCTACTCATGTGTCCGATGTTATGGCTCCCTCTGTTGAAGTTAAGGGAGCAAATAATGATCTGATGAAAATGTTTTATGTGGACAGATAGGTCACGATGCTGATAGCTGTAGTTTATCATCATGATCTATCCATACACATGCCCCATGTTCAACAAATCTCATTGGTTCCTGAAAATCATCAATGTGTGTGGCCACCTTTAAGCTGTGTACACACATTTCCAATAAAGGGCCAATCCTGATAGTTTGTGAGGGAAGATGCAATAAAGAAAAACCTTCACAATTCCATTCTTAAAAGTCACCAGTCACAGTGATTGTTCCAAAGACCATTATCTGTACGTCTGTGCATATCCTTAGAAGGAATTTAAGCTGGGTACACACAGTACCAATCTTTTCTGTCTGTAATCTTTGAAAGATGTATACAAAACAAGAGAAACAGAACTCATAGCACTCTTTTTACATAAAGACATCCTTTATTTGTCAATGGGAATATCAATTAAAGGGGAAGTTCAGTGCAAATACATATGCTTTTCAGAAAAAAGAGCAGTATTTATTCATCCAAAAGACCTTAAAGGGGAACTGTGGTCCAAAAATGACTTTAGGTAAATTGAGGTAGATTGATAGGAATTGCTCCCCTGAGAATTTTTGCATTTATTTCCATTGTTTATTTTGCATAGTTTTGAAGATATTTACATTTTTGTGTGTGATATGGCAGCAGCATCACCAGATCCCTTGCACTTCCTGCTTCCAGCTCTGAAACTGTCAATCAATCAGTCCTGTGTCTCCTCCTCCCCTTTGCAGCCCCCCTGGTCCCTCCCACTCATGGACCCCATGGTCCCTCCAGTTGCAGGCCCCCCATGGCCCATTATCTTACAGCCCCATGTGGCCCTGCCCACCCGCGGGTGTCTAAGCCCTGCCCACTCGCAGTGCCTAAGCCCCGCCCACTCGTGGTTGCCCAAGCCCCACCCACTCATGGGTGCCTAAGCCCCGCCCACTCACAGGTGCCATGGGTTACTCAGACACCCCCACACACACAGAAAACGCTGTGGAATCAGTCTTTTCTGGCAATGAGAACAGAGTGAGAACTCTGCCTCAAAAGGCTGTTTTCACACAGTGAAAGAAAAGGGCTGTAGATTCCCTTACCTTCTCTTCACACAGCAGAGAGGAGGAGGGACTTCCTGTCTCCCCCACACACTGAGGGAGTCTGAGGCTGTGCTTGCCGGCGGCACTGTGCAGGAGAAGCCTCAGGAATGTCACTTGTCAGCCTCCCACCCATTAACTTTCTGGTCAGTCATTTCTGTATATCTTGGGCTGTGGAGCATGTAGAGAGGTGGTTGATAGCTCGTTTTAAAGGTAGGAATTTCAGCTTAACTTGTTTGGAGACCACAGTTCCCCTTTAATCTGCCAATTCAGCATTTTGTCTGTGTATAAATAAATGCAACCAAAATACTGACTGTTTTCAGGAACCTTAATAGAGACCGTTATGGTATTGCCCTTGACCCAGCGCCTGGGTTGATTCAGTTGCTCAGTAGAGATCTGAGCATCTTTGACCCATCCAACAGCCAATCAGTAGAAATTACTGTTAGGAACATTCCAAGGATGTGGTGCATCCTGGGAAGAAGAAGGACCGTTAGAACTTGAAATGTCAGCTCACTAATGTCAGAAGCAGGGAACAGCAAAGGGTATGAAATCAACAAAATGGGGGAGAATATGTAGAATAACTAAGAAGGCATTACACAACCTAACAATTTAACAAATATTGATAATAATCACTGAACTGTCCCTTTAAAACATACTAAAGCCAATAGGTCCCCCCAGTAATTTCAAAATCATAGTACAGTATGAGTATATTTAGCAGGTTACCACCATACAGTAACATAGTAACATAGTAATTAAGGTTGAATAAAGACATACGTCCATCAAGTCCAACCTATTCACCCTCTTTATATATATATATTTTTTTTTTTAACCCTACCTAACAGTTGATCCAGAGGAAGGCAAAAAAACCCAGCTAAAAAGGGGGAAAAAATTCCTTCCTGACTCCAAACGGCAATCGGAATGTATCCCTGGATCAACCAGATCTATATGCATTAATACCAGTAATTCTCAATATTTTTTTGTTTTAGAAACTTATCCAGGCCTTTTTTAAAGCTATTCAATGAACTTGCCATTACCACATTTGCCGGAAGACAGTTCCACAATTTCACCGTTCTCACTGTAAAGAAACCCTTCCTAACCTGAAGATGAAACTTCTTTTCTTCCAACCTTAGAGGATGTCCACGTGTCCTCTGATATGACCTATTAGTGAACAATGCACCAGAAAGTTCATTGTATGGCCCATTAATATATTTGTATAAGGTAATCATGTCCCCACGCAAACGTCGCTTCTCCAATGTAAACAGCCCTAACTTGTCTAATCTACCTGCATATTCGAGCCCCTCCATTCCCCTTATTAATTTAGTTTCCCTTCTCTGAACTGCCTCAATTTCCAAGATGTCCCTTTTGTATATGGGATTCCAAAACTGCACCGCATATTCCAAATGAGGCCTTACCAGTGCCTTGTAAAGAGGGAGAATAATATTTTTCTCTCTTGAATCTATTCCCCCTTTTATACAAGACAATATCTTGCTAGCTCTAGCCGTTGCTACCTGGCATTGTTTGCTATGGCTAAGTCTGTTATCTACCAGAACCCCCAAATCTTTTTCCATTACAGATGCACTTAACACAGAGTTATTTATGGTGTAGGTGGCACAGGGATTATTAAATCCCAAATGCATCACCTTACATTTATCAACATTAAATCTCATCTGCCATTCTGCTGCCCATTTTGATAATCTATCTAGGTCTGCTTGCAACACTTGCACATCATTTGAAGTTTCCAAAACTCTGCATAGTTTAGTGTCATCAGCAAATACTGAGACCTTGCTCTCAATGCCCCCTTCTAAGTCATTTATAAACAGATTAAGCAGAAGCGGCCCCAGTACAGAACCCTGAGGCACTCCGCTTAGAACTTTAGCCCACATAGATGTAGCTCCATTAACTACCACTCTCTGTTTGCGGTCCAATAACCAGTTCTCTATCCATGAACAAATGTTTTCTTCAAGGCCAACATTCCTCAGTTTATACATTAGTCGCTTATGTGGCACAGTATCAAAAGCTTTTGCAAAATCCAAATATACCACATCCACTGCTGTGCCTGAATCTAGCTTCTTACTCACTTCTTCATAAAAACCAATTAAATTTGTCTGGCATGATCTATTTCTCATAAATCCATGCTGACTACTACTAATAAGATGAATAAGAGTCCTATAAACACAATTTAGCTTATCTATGCACTTCTAGCATTTGAACAGGAGAATATTAATACAATACAGAGAGTATTTACGTAATACATTACCATCAAATGGCTACCTGCTCGTGTATCATGATTGGGGTGTCCTTGGACGCCATACGCTTTTGTCAAACTGACTTCGCTCCCATGTTTCTTTTTTTGTGATATCTGGCTGATATGTGCATTAGTATAGTATAGTATTTGAATAAAGACCATGTCCACAAGGCCGGCCTTTGATATGGGCGACCTGTGCGGCCGCACAGTTTGCATTACCAAGGGGGTACCAGGGGGGCGCCATCTGGAGTCTTAGGTCAAGTTTTGCATCAGTGCCACAACCCCCTCAGTTAAGGTCCTGCTGATCAGCATCACCTCAAAGACAATGCTCCAACACATGTAAGCCTTACTAGATATCTATATGCTGTGCTGTTCTGTCTGTGCTTTAATGCGTTACGTAATGATGTACACACGATATATACAAGCACGCAAGGCAGATAATGAAATACATTAAGCGCTGGTGGCGGACTTGATTTGAATGAAACCAAGGAAAGCAGCATGGGTTGTTGGAGGAGGTGCTACGCGCCAGTTACATATCTTGCACAGGGTGCTATTAATCCTAAGGCCGTCCCTGTAAGTCCATCCAGTCCAACCCATCTAGCAATATCCTAATTTCCTGCCTAACTGTTGATCCAGAGGAAGGCAAAAAAAACCACCAAATTTATGAAGGGGAAAAAATTACTTCCTGACTCCAAGTGGCAATCGGAAATTTCCCTGGATCAACTCTACTTTATGTATCAATACCAGTAACCTGCAACATTCCTTGTGTGTAGAAACTCATCCAGATTTTATTGCCATACCCGCCATAACAACGTCCACTGGAAGACAGTTCCATAGCTTTACCGTTCTCACAGTGAAAGACCCTTTCCGAACTTGAAGCCTAAACCTTTTTTCTTCAAGTCTTAAGGGATGTCCACGTGTCCTCTGACATTCTCTATTGGTGAACAATGCCCCAGATAGTTTATTGTATGGCCCGTTAATGTATTTATACACAGTAATCATATCCCCACGCAAGAAGTGCCTTTTCTCCAGCGTACATAATTGTAACTTTTCCTGTCTCTCTCATATTCAAGCTCCCCAAATCCCCTTGTTAATTTAGTTGCCCTTCTCTGAACCCTTTCCATTTCAAAGATGTCCTTTTTGTACACAGGATTCCAAAATTATACTGCATATTCCAAATGAGGCCTTACCAATGCTTTGTAAAGTGGGAGAATAACATTTTCCTCCCTTGAATCCATACCTCTCTTTATACAAGAAAATATCAAAAAGTTGTGGATATCCAACAGGTAAGTTAAGAAGGTGCACTCCCTGAAGCCTGTGCCATCTCAGGTAAGTATTCAATCCACATCAACAAAGCAGGGGGCACACTTAAGATAAATTACAAATTTTCATTTATTAAGTGCTCAACATGCAGGTACACAACGTTTCGGGGGGTCCAACCCCCTTCCTCAGGTGAGGAAGAGGGTTGGACCCCCCGAAACGTTGTGTACCTGCATGTTGAGCACTTAATAAATGAAAATTTGTAATTATCTTCAAGTGTGCTCCCTGCTTGTTGATGTGGATTAGACTCTTTATACAAGACAATACCATGCTGGCTCTGGCTGTTGCCACCTGGCACTGCTTGCTTCCTTTAAGTTTGTTATCCAAGATCCCTTTCCAACAGGGATTCACTTAACACAGAGCCATTTATAGTATAAGCAGCACAAGGATTTTTAAGTCCAAAATGCCTTATCTTATATTTCTCAACATTGAATCTCATCTGCCACATGCAAGCCCAATGTGACAATCTACCTAGATCCCCCTGAAACGATTGCACATCCTCTGAAGTATCCATATTGATGAAGCCCCATTAACAACTACTCTCTGCATCTGATATGGGGACTAATGTTATTATAATGGCTACAATATGGCCACAGTTCTTGCGTGAGTCACATTAGTTATATATAAATTTAAAGGGATAGACCTCTTATTCATACTTTCTTTGAAAGATGTGGCTACACTCAGTCACAAGCTTTTGCCCTATACAAAATGTCCCAAAGCAAGGGACATTTCCTGGCCATTACAACCTTTTCAAATGCCAACACTGAACTTCTGCAGCATCATAAATTGTTTTTTATTTTTTGTGCGTACACATGTTAGCGATAAAGGACCAACTGGATTCACCCTTTATCGGTAATATGTGTACCCAGGTTAAGTGATTGGCAGCTCTTGGTAAATTCCCCATTTTTCTTTCTGGTCATTGTTACTTACTTATTCTTACCACTGGCTGAATTATTTGTGGTCAAAGCTGTAAAGTAAATAAACTGTTACTTATTTCCTGATTGTACTATTGACTGGCTAGCTCTCAAGGAGACAAAGAAGATATAATGCTGTAAAGAGCAAATGTGTTTTGAATGTCAGTTTTATTGTGCTATAGGAAGAGGGGGAAAAGTAATACAGGTCAATAAAAAGGAATTGATACTTTTAAAAAAAAATGTTTACAATGAATGGAAATTAGGAAATTTCTTGTTTTGAGGTTTTGCTTAATCTTTTGTCGGGCAAGCGTGTCCCTTTAAACAGTGGCGCTGTGAGGGGGGGATTTTTTTTTTTATACGAAATGACTCCAGCACCAGTGCTCCCAATAGATACAGGAACATGCAGCTATAGATTATCATTGCAATGGTCCCCAGTGCCAATGAGGAAGTTTTTCAACTTGCCTCACGGACGTGGCAACCCTGCTTGTAAAATTACAAAAAAGTGCTGCTTAGTTCCTGATTGCACAGCAATTCATGTAAGTTTATTTTTAGACTTTATTTCTGCTTTTAATAGGAGACCTTGGGTTAGATTTATTAGTCTGCCTCCTGCTTAGCTCATTCAGCAACTAAATGCAGATTCCATTACTCCTGATGTTATTTAATCTTTTCTTACCGTGGTAGACTCATGTCATGCCAAAATACATGACTGCTGTGTTTTCCTAATAGAAAATCTGTGGTATTCAATGGAAGATGTTGTGGACTGACAGGTGAAAATGCTGAAAAGTCATGTATCACGGCGAAAAGAGAAAATGTCTGCAAGTGAAAGAAAAAAGCGATCTTGTAAAACCAGAAATCGCCAATCCTATTAGAGTAAGTGCTTAAAAATTGACTCCCCCCCCCCCCGGACCCTTATAAGTATGAAGAAACACTCCACAATGTACTGACACCTTCCAAGGATCCACTTACAGGCTACATATATAAACACTTGTGTGTTTGCACCACCACAGACTTGACAATTTTAAATAGCTGAACTTAATGCAAGAAAACACTTTTATAAATACGATTGGCGTCTATAAGCGAAATGCCGATAGCGACGGTAATGGTTTTTTGCTGACTGTCATAGCAACTTTAGACATTGTGTCCAAATTCGACAATAACGGCAGAGAAAAGTTAATTAGAACTTAGAGTGGGTGAGGAGTGAACAATTCAATGGAGGAGACATGGAAAGCAGGTACATACAGTATATCATGTCAATGCTGGCACTGAAGGGTTAAGGTAATACTCTGCCGTTACTGAAAATATTAATAGCAATACTCTAGGAAAGTGCTGGCACTGAAGGGTTAATGGCAATACTCTGGGAATGTACTGGCACTGAAATTACTAGTACAAAAGTCTCCTGGCACTGAAGGGTTAATGGCAATACCCTGCTGGCGCTAAAGGGTTAATGGCAATACTCTGGGAATGTGCTGGCACTGAAATTATAAGTAGGAAAGTCTGCTGGCACTGAAGGGTTAATTGTAATACTCTGCTGGCACTGAAGGGTTAATGCCAATACTACTGCACTTTAAAGCGCAATGGGATTGCAATCTGATCACACTAGGGCACCAAGATAGCTAGAAATGGCCCTGCTCGTTGGTCCGAATCGTCCGAACAGGTGATTGGGTCCATTGGTAAATCATGGGTGATCATGCGGTTCCCTGTGGGACCGCACGGTCAGTCGCACACACTGTCGACTGCGTCCATTATTGCCGCGACTGACAGTCATTTGTCCCAGCTGTGCGCTTGCTAGCAGTGAATGCTCTGTCGGGACAAATAATAGGCCCGTGTGTACCCAGCCTTAGGGATAGAAAATTCCTTTTTATAAGACATTGGGGGAGATTCAATATGGCCCAAATCCATCTAAAACCCATGTTAACCCAAAGAAATTTCGGGCTAACGTGGGTTTTAGGTGGATTTTAGTGCACAGTGTTTTTCGAAATAGTGCTGTGCTAACGATTCAAAACCTGTTTCGTTAAGTCTTGGACTACTTTGTAGCACGAAACTTAACGGGACGGGTTGTGGAGCGTTAAAGTCATGCTTCTTACCTTAGCCCGATCCCGCAATGCAATACCTGACGTAATCTCGTTTACGTCAGGTATTGTATCGCGGGATCGGGCTAAGGTAAGTAACGGGGCGCTTAGTATTGAATCTCCCCCATTATGTTTATTAATAAATATGTTCTACACTGAGGAGAATGTTGGATATAAATAAATAATCAAAACAGAAATTCTGTAATCCTTGAATATGTCTTCCTTTGGAAAACAACATAAAAGGTGGCCATGGATAGTAGGGTAAAGTTTGTCCAATGAAGCCTGCTGCATTCTGCAAGTCTAGACTCAGACATCTAGATTCCGATCATTTTTTGTCTGTGAATTTCTTTTAACATGGTATGGTTGGTAAAACACATTTCTCTCAGGAAACCAAACTATTGCATTGTGAATCGAAGTTAGACAGTCAATTTATTTACAGTAAATGGTTTCTAGGCCATCCTTTCTTGGTTTGTACAGTTTCATGCTGAGTAGGAGTCAAGGTGCCTTTAAAAGACTAAACTGAGAGTTAAAATTATGTACTGGCTCCTTATGAAATGGACACTGGTTTGGAAACTGCTTTAAGCAACTGATGCTTTTAAGTTTCATTATTAAATGCTGCTGTAGTCTTGTATAAACTACTATTAGTAAGCTAAATTAGATGAAAAATGCACTTACAATTTGCATTAAATGGTAGATTTAAAAATGAAAGGGATTTATTGGCATTTAAGTGTAATTTAAGTGTAATTCTGATTGGCATATACAGAATGACCACATTAGTTGACCTCATTATTAAGATAAATAACCTGAAATTGCTGTGCTACCAAGTTTACACTTTAGAAAATCATGTGCTTAAATCAGATGCCTGAATTCATTTTAATAGTTATATTCGCCGTTTAAAGCTGTAGCTTTTACAAGACAGTCAAGGTCCTTAATTTTAGTTTAGAATCAAAAACAGATTAAAAAAAAAAAGAAATCAGGCGCATGAAAAGAAACCATTTCTTGTATAACATTAAAAAGAACATAAGAAGAGGCAACGGAGTTTTGTCAGTCATACTTAAATTTAACACAGAGAAGATAGATCCAAATACCACCCTGCAAGGCGAAAACAGGTGTTAACTACCATATCCCTCTTCCATCAGCCAAGAAAGTAAGATGCCTTTCTAAGTTAGACTAAAAAAGCCACAGGCCCACTACACTACTTGAATTGATATAAAATGAACTATACAAGGAACAATACCACAATAATGTTGTGGCATGTCCACCCTTAAAACAAAAAATAGTTGACTTGTCAGTTATCTGCTCACAACCCCAACTGCTATTTTTACTAGTTTCTTACATGTGTTTGTAACCAGATATTAAATGATAAGTTATTTTGCATTATCGAAAAGGTATCTAACATTTTAGAAGCTTTAGCATGTGCAGAGGAAGCAGCAGGGGAATAAGTAGTCAATCATTGGTTGTGTTGTCAGCAATCACAGCCTTGATTGACTGCATGAAGGGAGGAGCCAGCTCACTCTGTCAGAATAGATGCAATAATTATACTTAAAGGACAATTATACTCACCTTCCCTCCGCTCCTCTTCCTTCAGTCAGTGCTTTCTATCAAGGATGAGGACCTGAACTGCTAGGTCCTCACCCCCTGGGTTCGCTTAACTTAAGGCGATTACTTACTTACATGCTGCTCCATTAAACCCGCCCCCCTCCTCCCCGTCGGCGATGAGGCCAATAGAAAGACACAATCTGCAACGAGCGCAAGGAGAGGAGGGGGTAGAGCCTACTGGAGCAGAGTGTATGTAAGTATTTGCTGCAAGTTAAGCAAACCCAGGGGTGAGGACCTAGCAGTTCAGGTCCTCACCCTTGGTAGAAAGCACTGACTGAAGGAAGAGGAGTGGAGGAAAGGTGAGTATAATTTTCCTTTAAAGGGCATACCGAAAAATAAGTTATGTTAAATTGAATTTATAACTGAAAACTATAATTCTCCCCAACCACCACTGTATCAACTTCAAGTTCCTTGCTCTCAAAAATTTTTCTTCTGTGAGTAGTTTTACTGTAGTTGGAATGGTGACAGAGATTTGACAGTTGGAATGCTGTATACTGTGTTCAGGCTTGACAGTTGGTTTGTGGGGGGAAAAAAGTCAGGTTGGATGGAAGTGGGAGTGGTTAAAAGAGGGAGGGGGGATACTGCTCCTAAGCAAAATGTGTGCTGGATTGAAGGCATGCAGCAACACACGCAAATCAAAGTAAGTGCTACTTACATTATTCAATTATAGATTTAAGATAACTGTCCAATTCTTCCAAACTAGTAAGGATTATATAAAAAGCTTTCCATCATACCTTCAAAATAAAACCTAAATCACATCTCTAGATAAAATTTGTTAGAAGTTATTGCTGGAAAGATTTAGCAATATTACTTCCTGCTTCAACATTTCCTATTTTCAGCCATGTGACTAACTTGTAGTCATGTGACTAGTCTCTCACTAGTAAACGATCTGGTGTCCTACCTGAACCAGTCTGCCATCAGGCCCAGCATAAAAGGAAGATTCACATTCCCAGGAGGACCGGCACTTATATTCTTGGACATTGAACTCCTTGAGGTCAGCCATAAATGAATGGGACAGGGATGACTCTTCAACCTTGTGCACAATAATCCTTTATTGTAACATTAGTGGCAACAAACATGAGGTGAGGAAAACACGCTTCAGAGACCTCTCCCTGATGCTTTTCGTGATGATAGTCACTTCATCAGAGGGGTATGTGACTAGTCTTGCCGTTTCCAGTAATGTCAGCCGCATCTATGATTGGCTGCCTCTCAGCCAATCACAGACACGGCTGAAGTCCGGCCCCTGCTTGCAAGCAGTACACACATCGGATCCCCGTGGGAGAGAAGGCACTGTAAGTAGTAATGTGGGGATGTTTTTAATGAAATGTTGTGGCGGTTGGGGGTGGGTAGGGGTTACCTACACCCCAAAGTTGGTTTTGGGTGGTGGACATGCCCTTTAAAAAGTACGTGATAGAAATCAAGACCCTTATTCACATTTTGCAAAAAGGTGTTTCCAGATATTTGTATTGCTAAGGCTTTCCTGTATATCTGTAATATATTTATTTGGCCTGCATGTTTCTTACCTGTCCGAGATCCTGTGATGCAGTAATCATTGATTTACTGTATTGTGGGTTACAAAGAGGTAAGGATCGACGCCTTACCACCTCCCTTCCACGTTGCATTGGATGCCCGGTGCTGTTGAGCTCAGACTAACCCAAAATTACATGGGATAGCATGGGTTTTACACTTATTTGCCCGATAACAGGCTATTATTGGGAATCCTACACTACTTAAAGGCATTGTGAAATGCTCACAAAATCAACTTCATAAATCAGCATAAAGTTTTGGTACAAAAAACATTTTCACCCAATTATAGTCCTAACACAAAAGGATTAGGTAACTTTAGTTTAGTTATATTATCAGCACAGGTGAAGATCACTCTATCATTTTGTATTATAAGTGCAGACTGATTGTTAAAGAAGAGGGACAGGTTTGCTTAAAACATTTCTTCTTCAGAGGTGTTAGCAAAAGCTTTTTATCCAAATGAACACTGCAGCCATCATCAATTTGCATCTAATGGACTCTCATGCAAGGAAAATTGCTGCAAAGGATATTGCTTCTGATTTGAACCATTCACTGCATCTTCAAGGTGAGACGTTCAATTGTGACAAAGAAGATTTTGTGACTTCAGCATGTCCAAGAATGTCCAGCAAATGCCAGGACCATTTTCCTTTGAGCCAGCCACAGAATCCTGTTGCCACCAGTGCAGAGATTGCTCAGAATTGGCAGGGTGTGAGTGCATCTGCGGGCAAAGTCCTTGGACAACAGCCTTGAATCAAAAAGGGCAGCAACATTTTTTTCTGAAGAAAGTACAAAGACCGAACAGCAGAAGACAGGTGTAAAGTTATTTTTTCTGAATCGTCCTTCCAGCTGTTTTGGGCATTTGGAATTGTCCAGAGAAGAGAAGATAAACTCTACCCTTCATGCAAAGTGTAGCATCCTGAAACAATCCATGTGTGAAACTGTTTCTTATCCAAGAGAGTGGGCTCACTCACAATTTTGCCCAAGAATACTGCCATAATTAAAAAATGGTATCAAAACACTCCAAGAGAAACTTTCCCCACAATCCAGGTGCAATGTGGTGATGATCTGTATACGGTATGTATTATGGAACTCGTGGCCATTAAATATCGTAATCCCTTTGAGAGCCTGAGGTTGCAAAAGTGTGGATAAGCAAAAAACCCAGAAAATATGATAAATTTAAAGAACAAATAAGGCTGGGTTAAAGGTAAGATTCTTCATCCCGACCAACTATAATAGTGTATAAAATGTCTTAAGGAAGTGGTTCTTACCTTCTGACTTTCCAGTGATATTCCCCCCTGGCCCGTTTATTTTGCGATAAATGCTGAAGCAGCAAAGTTTGCAGAATACAATGTTCATGCCGCAGCTAAAACATTTGGCCATGAATTCATGCTATTCCCCTCTCTTTGTTGAGAAGAATATTTAAAACACACTAATAGAAAAGTGATCTTATTTTTATTAAAGAGGAGAAATCACCAGCCTAATAATTCGTGTCAGGCATCTTATGCAACTGCGTACACGATGATAGTCAGGTTCCTCCCAGGTGATGAAGGACGACAGTTGCCCCAAGAAAAAGTAGTTAATTAATTAAAGTCATTTATGAAATTTCTAAAAGCCCTTTACAAAAAAGCATTAATATTTTATTATGTTTTTTTTTTTTTAAAAAGTAGGCAGATAGGAAAGGACATGAATCTCCCCATGTTTAGTTCATCCAGAAGTTCACTATGAGGAAGTTGTGACTTTGTTATAAGAGCAAAATCTAATTTTGTATTTAGGTTAGGAAGCGCTTATTACTTCTTATTATCAATAGAAAGAACTTAACATTCATTCTTAATAATATTCTCCCAGCTTTGTTTTTATAGCTTTTTTAATAGAAGGTAAGAGTGTCTGTAGCACAGGAGAATGACATTACAATTATAAAGTTAATTACAATATATAGACTTCATAAAATTTCAGATCTTACTATTCATTTCAGAATGATGGTAAAGCAGTTAATAGACACCACAATATAAAACTCTACAGATTGGATTTGCAATTTAGACTTCTATTGTTAAATTCTGTTTGTGTGTCCAAGTGCAAACAGAAAATACTCTATATAGTAGAAGCTTTGTTTAGCGGAAATTAAAATACTTAACCATGAAGATATTCATTTCATTGCAAATACAAACATGAAAGGTTAAATAAAGAAATTGTATTTTACAGTTAGGTTTACTTTTACACACATTGTTTTTTCCCTAGGACTACAGGATATAAGACTATGACATGGAATGTACAGTCGTTGGCCCAAGTATGGATGATCGGCCAACAATCATACATTTGTTTCCCATTGGGCCAGTTGGGGGGAAAATTCTGTCGGTCCATCCGATCGTACAATCTGCATATCCTACAATTGCGTTAGTGCGTCTATGGCCACCTTCACTTAGCATTGACCCTAGGTTTGAAACACTAACTGGGTGACTGGGTGATGTAATACACTTACCAGTTCATCTTTCTTTCCCAAAATTTTTGTAGCTTCATTCGAGAGGAAAGGTCGAATGCGGGAGATGTTTTTGAGTTGGAGCTGACAGGAGTTGGCAAGCGAATTGACATGGGGTTTGAAGGAAAGATTGGAATCTAGAGTTATACCCAGGCAGCAGGGGTGGAGCTAATTCCAGAGAGATAGGAGAATAGCCAAGAAAGTGCAGTGTCTTGGATACCCAAGGAGGCCAGAATCTGTAGTAGAGGGTGATCAACAGTTTCAAAAGCAGAGGGCAGATTGTAAGGAATAGAGTCCCGGAGGGACGAAGTTCACTGTACCTTTTAGGAGGAGGGCTGTCAGCAGGCTGGAAAACAAGGGGGCGCTGAGGCTCAGGAGTACTGGAAAAACAATGGCTGGGGCACAGGCTGAAGGGATGATACTGGAACAATGGCTGAGGCACAGGCTGAAGGGATGATACTGGAACAATGGCTGAGGCACAGGTGAAGGGATGGTAACTGGAACAATGGCTGAGGCACAGGCTGAAGGGATGGTAACTGAACAAGGCTGAGGCACAGGCTGAAGGGACGATAACTGGAACAATGGCTGAGGCACAGGCTGAAGGGATGATGCTGGAACAATGGCTGAGGCACAGCTGAAGGGATGATACTGGAACAATGGCTGAGGCACAGGCTGAAGGGATGATGATACTGGAACAATGGCTGAGGCACAGGCTGAAGGGATGATACTGGAACAATGGCTGAGGCACAGGCTGAAGGGATGGTAACTGGAACAATGGCTGAGGCACAGGCTGAAGGGACGATAACTGGAACAATGGCTGAGGCACAGGCTGAAGGGATGATGCTGGAACAACGGCTGAGGCACAGGCTGAAGGGATGATACTGGAACAATGGCTGAGGCACAGGCTGAAGGGATGATACTGGAACAGCAGAAAACGCTACACATGCAGACAAGCAGTCTGTCCGGTAGCAAGGACTACGAATAGGCACTCGCACCCTCTGCGAGTGCCTATTTGAATCTTCGCGCCGCCCGGCGTCCGGACGTGGTGACGTCAGGACGCCGACGTCCGGCCCCGGCGACGTCACCAGTCCCGGAACGGCGAGGGAGCGCGTCAGGTAAGATCCTTACACAGATCAAGAAGAATGAGCAAAGAGTGAACTTAGATTTAGCACTAAGTAGATCATCGGTCACTTTAGTGAGGGCAGTTTCCGTGGAGTGGTTAGGGTGGAATCCTGACTGGAAGTGCTCAAAGAGAGTTAGGAGAAAGGTTACTGACCAGTTCAGCATAGACGTGTCTTTCCAATAGTTTGGAACCAAATGGGAAAAGGGAGACAGGCCGGTAGCTGGAAAGAGCAGACAAGTCGAGGGAGTATAGGGGATAATTGAAGAGGGAAAAATACCAGTGGAGGGGGACATGTTAAAGAGAGAGGTTAGGGCTGGTATTAATGAAGGGGAGAGAGGGGGAATAGGGGGCTGGTGGTGAGACGTGTCCTGGATAGGAGAGATAAAAGTCCCTGTTCTGTAATATTGGTGAAGCTCGTTAGGGTGCAATTAAAGGGTTTAGTCAATGAAGGGAGGTAAGCCGGAGCAGGGGTAGGAGTTGGAAGCTGTAGGGAGGAGCTAGGGTGTACAGGAAAACCATTTCGGATGTTTTCAATTTCTTTGTGAAATATGAGGCTATTTCATCAGCTGATAAACGGAGTAGACGGAGGAGGTGGCGAACAGAGCAGGGAGTTGAATACTTTAAAGAGCTGTTTGGGGTTATGGGATTGTATAATGCTTACATCTTGGCCAATTCTGACTTTGTTTCCTGAAGCAGGAGAGGAGAATCTTCCTCTGCTGCTGTGTAATACGTATTTATACTGTTACAGTAACAGAAGAAGGGGGTGTTTACCAGCGAGGGATCAAGGTTGAAATATCGGACTGTGCGTACACAGCCTAAGGGAAATGAACTTGCTTGATGGTTGAACTATATCCCTTAAAGGAAACTTTACATGAAGCATTACCCTCAAAACCCCACTTTCATTCTATTCTTACCTTCACTTGACTCTGCCACGCTGAGGAATTAGAACTTACACAACTGCGATCCCTTGCCTGTCTTCTCTTTAATTTCTGATAATGACTGTCAGTCGTGGCCGTGACGCTGATGTCACAGCCAATGGCTGACTGCCATTACCAATCGAACAATTACAAGTGCACTCTGCTTCTGAGCGTGCTTGTAACCAGCCTGCAACATGAGCAGAGGAGGAGGGACTTCCAGCAAAGGAACTGTGGTTCTGTAATTTGTTCTGTATTTGTTACATTGTTAGTTTGTGTAATGCCTTCTTAGTTATTCTACATATTCTCTCCCATTTTGAAAAATCAGTTGATTTCATACCCTTTGCTGTTCCCTGGGGTTGACATGAGTGAGCTGACATTTCAGGTTATAACGGTCCTTCTTCTTCCCAGAATGATTGCCTGTTGGATGGGTCAAAGATGCTTAGATCTCTACTGAGCAACTGAATCAACCCAGGCGCTGGGTCAAGGGCAAGACCATAACGGTCTCTACTAGGGGTCCTGCAAACAGGAAGTCAGTATTTCGGTTGCATTTATTTATACACAGACACAATGCTGAATGGGCAGATTAAAGTCATTATGAAAGAAAAAATACTGCTCTTTTTTCTGAAAAGTACATGTATTTGCACTGAACTTCCCCTTTAAAGGAATAGTTTACTCATAAAAACACTTTCTTCCCTAATAAATCTATAATAAGTGATCTATCGACGCCTCTATGTTTCAGTCACAAAGGGGCGTAACTGCAGGGGCCCGGGCCCTCCTGGGAAATTGGAGGCCGGGGCCCTCCCCAATCAGCTGTTTTTAAACGTTCCTGGGCGTTTTTAAATGGACTGGACCTGAACTTCTGGTTCCGTTCTGCAAGTTCGGGTCCGGTCTTTTAAACAGCTGATCGCCCGTATGTTTCCTTCATACATGCGATCAGCTGTTTAAAAACAGCTGATCGCGGAGGTTATGGGTTTATGGTGAGCCCTGCTACAGTTCAGGCCCCCCATAGTCGCGGGTGTAGTAGTTACGCCACTGCAATCACACTAAATATATTACTCTAATCTGTCCACTGTCTAAATACCACATTTACTCTCCAACATTCCTGCGATGTTCCTGCCTGGCTCATTCATTTTGTGATTGCACTAAGAAAAAGGTCAGACCGTTCTTAAGAGCCATACAAACGTTGGTGGAAACGTTGCGGTAAAGTATAGTGTATGGGCTCCTTAAAACTAATAACTTGCAAGGTTTACAGATTCTGGCATAATCTGTAATTATTATTGGGTGCACCCATTTGCTGCATAAAAACCATTGAAAAGCAAATTCTCTTGAGCTGCAGGCAGGTTAAACACCATACCCCCCAAACCCCAGATCCGTTTTACTTACCTTTTCCAAAGATGCCCAGGAACATACTTACAAGACCCAGTCCCTCGCTGCCTAGGTGCCGCCCCTGCTCCTGTTGCAGGCTTGTTTCGAGCAAAAACAGGAGCAGTGAGGCTCTATGCTGACAGCTGCTCTGCATCCTAGTTGCGGCTGTCCGCTATTGGCTGTGACATCATTGGCACACCTTTGACTGACAGCTGTGACCAGGAAGCGTCGAGGGACTGGTGTACTGAATACAAATAACAAAAAAAAAGGTCACAAATATAAAGGAGGTCTTGAAAAACATATATAATTTGAAGTTTCGGTATCTACATGTTACCTTCTCCAGACAAAGACTGGTGTGCCCAGTTTTCCTTATCTTTTGAATACTGACCGGTGGCCACATTCCTCGTAAGCACCCAGCAACTACAGCTTTTTAGCTATTTCTAGATGGTGTGCAGGATCTTCTCTATATCTATAAATATGAATCAGGTGAGAGCCAACTATATCTAGGTGGGATCTGCTATGTTGTTTCCCTTATACGTTACTTTTAAATAATTTAAAAAAAACATATTTTTGGTCAATGTTTCCTTTGCCATTTCCAAATTTCCTGTATGATTTGTTCACTTTTATTCTAGTTATTAGCCTTTATTCTAGCTATTAGGATGTTAATTGAAACATTCCACCTTTCATTGACATTTCACCAGCGAAACTCCAGGCTTCTTGAGCGGTTTTATCTGTCTCAAATGAAAATATGTGTGAAATGACATTTCTACCCCCAGCTTGTTCCTACCTCGAAGAAAACTGAAGGACATAACAATGAATGGCTGATCATCAAATGTATAACAAGTGAAAATAGCTTGTACCCAAGGAGATATAACAAGGTTACATACAGTATGTTGCAATGTCATCTACTGTTGTTCTAATGTGCTATATTTGTTAACCTAATGACTGGTCTTAGATAGCTGTGCATAAATAAACATGTAGTAGTGTTCATGTGTGGTATAGTCGGTAAGCAGCTGATTTGGGGTCTCCTCTGAGAGGGTAGTGCCTAGAGCCAAAAGAGTAAAAGCAGTTGTTCTATTATAAAGCTGGGTACACACATTTACTATCATAGGAACCAATGCGATTTGTCCTTTTTCGGTGCTTTGTGTACCTGCAAAATCTCCATTTCCAATGCTGACTCCTTCGTCGGCATCAGAAATGGCAATTTTGTTACGTCTTAAAACATTCTTACAGATTTTGCCTGTCATCCTTTAAAGATTGTTACAGTATGTAGGTACCTTAAGAGACAGCTTTGTGTTTATTATTATGTGTTTTAATAGGATGTTGTGTGTTAAACACAATTTCTAGTACACAAGCACTATTTTCTCTTGCACTAATATACATATATCCAGTACTTAAAGGGCATGTCCACCTCCCAAACTAAAATTTAACCAACTACTGGCCCCACTGTGTAGCATAAAAAAAACCCTTACATCTCTGCTCCAAAAGGTTCTCCGGTAGTGCTTGTCCAAAGTCCCAGAAAGTGAGCAGTAGTAGCAGTGTAAAAGGCTTCCATTTCCTCCCTGTCCTCTCAGAGAACAGTGGCATGTGCAAAGGCGCCATTTCCCCCCTTCCCTCCCACATTCTGGATCCCTCTATTGCTGCCCTTCATCTAGTGTAAAATCCTTTTTATATACTGTACCTCTCCCTTGCCCACCTCTAACCGATGTGTTAGATTTCTAATTAAACCCCCCGAATCACACTTACAGCCCATCACTTCCGTTGCTGACTTCCCAGCCAACAGCCGCGTCTGTGATTGGCTAACCGTCAGCCAATCACAGATGTGGCTGCTGGTCCGGCCGCTCTCTGCTGCTTCCGGTTAGCAGAGAGCAGGAGAAGACAGCTGCAGGAGCGAAAGGCTGTAAATATGATTCGGGAGGTTTAATTAAACATCTAACTCTTTGGTAAGGAGTTAGCAAGGGAGATGTACAGTATTTGAAAAGTTGTAATTTAGGGATTAAAGGGCATCTGTGACGATGCACATCAACGATCGTCAAAGATCAACGACCGGCTACTTTTGTCTTTTTCTGATGATCAGCCTGGCAGATTTGTTCTAGCGATTATGGTATATTTGTACATGGTCGGCAGATTATTGTTAACGTTGTACAAAAAAATATATAAAAGGCGCATGCGCTGCTTTTCGTAATTGCTCGAAGATACAAAAGTTACATTACGTACGAACGTCTATATCTAACGACTATCGTGGTGACTATTGTTGCTGTGCGTACAGGTGTCATTTCAATTATGAGGATTAACGATAATGACGTTAAACGTTCGTCAGCTGCATCGTACAAAAATTATGCAACGTGTGTACAAGCCTTAAGATCCAAAGTTTATGCCACATTTATGCCATTATGGCTGTCTGCACGTGTGCCAACCCAGTAACTGTCTAATGCTGAAAGTCCCACTGGTCTATCTAGTGGGCTAGTAGTCCATCAAGTGAGCTGTGTTGCCTTGTCCAAGCCAAGGTGCTGTGGTTTGTTAACTGTTTGCGAGTCACAGTGTAGTTGCTATGCAGGAAACATATAATAAGGTTTTACCCTACTTCCATGCATGCTGCCTGCTTCTTGTCCACTTTGGCTCCAGAAAAACAAAGCGATGTTAGTGTGTCATGCTGCTGATTAGCAATATTGCACCAAATAAAACCAGTCTTCCCTTGCTATTACCTTTACTGACAGAAATGTTAATAACAAGCTGGCAGGCAGACCAACTTGGCTGTTATATAGGATATCCAATTATGCTGCTTTCACAACAGGATGGCAAAATAGAAGTTGTACTAAGAAAAGGAGTTACTTGGTATAAAATATACTTGCCTAAAAATATCTTTGATGTGTATGCTAGTTAATAGTTTTTCCAAGACTCATTGATTTTTTGGGGGGAGTGCTTTATAGTCAGTTTTAGAATAATGTAATGGAAAAATATTTTTAAGATTGCTCATGGTATCAAGGAAAGGTAACTGCCTTCATCCAGTAAAACCAACTGCTTGAGTGCCTTAGAGAAACCATGAAGCTCTCACTACATTCCTTCTTTAAGATCATCATATCCGTTGCAATAATACACCACAAGAGATGTTTGCATACCATTTTAATTGCCAGTTGTGTATGAACAGTTTTCTAAATATATGCTTTATACAGTATTTGGAATGCTTTTTTCTGCATTACTGGTAAGCGGAATAAGTAGGTTTGTTATCACTTGTCTGGTATGCAGGATGAATAAAAATGGAATTCATAGTGAGATCTACAGATGAAAATAAACCTTAAAGCAGAAGTACATCTAAAATGTACTTAGTTACTTTGTCCATGCACTTTATCCTTTTTACTTTTCCTATCTTCTTTCTCCTTTTGTGATAATCTCTCCTTTAAGCTGTAATTTTTCTTTCCCCTTCGTTTCTCCCTCTTTTCTTCCATCTTTTTCAAATTTCTTGTCTTTCTCCCATTCCATTCCCTAATGTTTTCTGTGCTTAGCTTTATTTCAGTGTTGAGATTTTTCTTTTCGTCTCCCTCTAACTAAAAACTAGCGATTAGGTTGGACAGTGACATGCTGAATAGTTAAAAAGTATATGCAATCTTATTTTCATTGCATTGTGCCGACAGATCACATTGGTATCTGACGGCACAATGTGATGGGAACTGCACACATGGACCCAACCGAGCGGCCATACACATATCGTCTCTCTTTACTTAAAGGGTATCTCCACTTGCTATTCAGTTTTATTAAAGAACGGGAGGTAAAGGAACTGTGTCTTACCTCCAGTTCTTCAATAAAACTTACAGGAGCAGGGAGAGAATTTAAGGTAATTACCGGATCGCTTGCTCCTCCGCTGCGTCCTCTGAAAGTTCCCAACGGACTCTGTACTCTATGCGCATGCATGCATACAGAGTCCGTCGGGACCTGTCGGGACCTGTCGGGACCTGTCTGTCTGTCATCCTTCAATGAGCTTTACTGTAAATTATACAAATTGTAATTATATTTGGAGTTCTTGACATTTATTAAAGCACTGGGCTTGCAGTCACATATTTTACAGTAGGTATACATTATCCATTATCCTATATAATAAAAGGCCAGGTGTGCGTCCCTGAGTCTGTGTGTGTGACTATCGGCTTCTGCGGATGTGTGTGCGTAAACTACCGAAGTGGGTGGTCGCTTACTTTAGAGGTGTCGAAATGGAAATGGCAGAGTCTGAGAGGGGAGTTTGTGGGCTTCAGCGTATGGCCGGAACAATGCGTGTGCATCGGCATCTGATACTTACTGGACATTTTCCTTAACCAGACGAGAGAGAGAGAGAGAGAGAGAGAGAGAGAGACTTAACGGGCTTAACTGTCTATATAAAACACAAGAGACATGAATATCATGTCAATGATATCTTTATAAAGACACTGCAGAAGAACCCTAAAGCTAGGTACACACCTAACGATTTTTCCTCCTGACCGACCGTTCGATACTTTCGAACGGTCGGCCAGGAGGAAGGACTGTCGGTCGCGGCAAAAGCAGCCACGTCCGATTGTCACCGCGACCGATTGTGCGGTCCATAGAGGACCGCACGATCGGACGAGGTTTTCCACCCTGTCCGATCGTCCTTTCGTCCGATTCGGACGAACGGTCGATCGGACATGGGCACATTCGGATTCGATAATTTCGGTCCGATCGACCGATACACTGAACTATCGGTCGATCGGACCGAAATATCTAATCGTGTGTACCCAGCTTAAGACAATGTGTGTATCCAAGAGGTTATATAATGCTGATGCAAGAAATGTCTGTTGGTCGTGGCAAATTCTGCCGCGGCCGAAATTGCGAAGATCAATCATGCGGTCCCATAGGGAACAGCATGATCGATCAAAATTTACCAAAACGTCTGATTGTCTGATCCGGACGAACGAACGATCGGCCGATATTTTTGGCCGATCGACCGAAAGTGCCATGAATCGATTGGTTGGTCAAAAATATCTGCTAGTGTGTACCCCCCTCCTAATAAATAAACCCAGAGTGAGGAACTAAAATGCTATGTCTTTATCCTTGGCAACAAAGGCAATTGGTCAGTGAAGTTCTGATCAGTGTCCTGTTCTTCCTGGCCCCATACAGTGTCCTTGGCATGACCAATGGGAAGACATGCCCTGCAAGAAGTGGGGACAGTGTAAGATTGGAGCAGTGTTCTAAACTTCAATGACAGATTACAGCTGATCTAAAGGTTCATACACACGTGAGATCGCAGGTGATGACACACAATGCACTATGTGTATGCACGGCTGTTTCGGGCCGATAATCATGCCGTGTATGGGCACTTTGTCTGATGAAATGGCCATTGATTCGGGGATCATTGAAGATCTGCCAGGCGTATCATGCAATGAGCCCCAACCGAATGTACACGGCACGATTAAAGCCCGTTCATACACACTGCATCACAGGTAGGCACCCGCGACCGCACATGTATATGAAACTTTAGGTAAGTCCTTTTGGGTTTAAGAACTGAAATCAACAGGTTAGAGCTTATTTGACAGGTGTCAATGTCAAGTAAAAGGTTTTTGATCAAATGTGTTTACAGCTGTTAGTTTGTATGAAATAAAAAGTGAAGCATAACTCATGAAGAAATATAGTAAACAATTTTTTAAATTTACCTTAGAATAATTAGAATTCATAAATACACTAAATAGGAAAGTATGATTTTTTTTTTTTAGCTGCATTTTTAAGGAATTTTTTTTAGATTTTGTCATCTTTTAAATATTGTTACAGTGTGTACCCAGCTTAAGTATTGTTTGGCTGTGCAGTAGAGATGGCGGAACCTTCTAAAGTTCGGATCATTTTTGAGCTTTTCCAACTTCAGTAAAAGTTCGGAAGATCGAAAACAGACACATTAAAGTCAATGAAGACCAAATTGTTTGGAAAAAAAAAAGTTTGGAATAAATATGGTTAAAATAGCAATGTTAACTCAGCTGTACATGGCTCTGGGACCTGGTCTGGGGAACACGTACAAATATCCTGAACCTTTTAAAATGCTAACTTTCCCCACAATCAAGCTATTTTCGAGCTTCCACATTCCAATTTTCGAGGGTTAACAAATCGAACGCCACGTTCAAAGGTTATCGACTAATTTGAGGGTTACCAGGACTGGAGGGGCAGAGAGAAAATTCTCTTACTGACTCAGCAGTTTGTAATTAAAATCAGCAAAAAAATTGTTTGCAAGACATTTATATATCAGCTCCCTTTACTTTATACCGACTGATGTATATATTTCGTCTTTCTCGACTGACTGTAATGCTGACTATGGTCATTCGTCTGCACACGGCCACTACACTGATAATAATGAGTAAATCCAGTTGTTCCCCGTTTGTTAATGTGGATGGCCACTTTAACTTGGACACCACATTTCAATTATAAAGTATTACAAACATCACATAATAAGATTATAACAAAGCATACTCATACAATCTCTTTGTTGACTTTCCATGTAATGGTTTGTAGAATCTTTTGTTAACCAAAGGGGGAAGACAAAGAACAAGAATTTGTTTTTTTTATAGAGCTTACAAAAACAATGGCATTTAGACAGCCTCTGGTCAATAAAATGTAGTACAGCAAAGAAAGTGAACATTTATTGTATACTGTTTGTTCTCTCAGAAAACACTACATTTTGTTCTTGATAAACACTTATTGATTTTCTTACAATTGAAAAAGTACTTTACATTCTGATAAATAAGCTAATAGTATGCACATTATCTTTGTTTTACCATGTTTAATTCTTTACTTTGTGATCTGGCATTGTTTCTTTAAATAATGTAATATACTACAGAATAAGACCACAAATTGACATTGTTTATCTCAAAGAAAAAATGTGTTTTTTTTCCTCAAGATTACACAATGAAGTTTAATTATTTACAGACTATTTGATCTGCAACAAGACTTAAGCTGGGTACACACGATTAGATATTTCGGTCCGATCGACCGATAGTTCAGTGTATCGGTCGATCGGACCGAAATTATCGAATCCGAATGTGCCCATGTCCGATCGACCGTTCGTCCGAATCGGACGAAAGGACGATCGGACAGTGTTGAAAACCTCGTCCGATCGAACGGTCGGTCAGGAGGAAAAATCGCTAGGTGTGTACCTAGCTTTAAGCTGGGTACAAAACAAGACTTAAGCTGGGTACACACATGGCAGATTTTTGAAAAATGACAGACAGGATCTGCAAGATCCTGCCTGTTATTTTTCAAAGATCAGGATACACACAGTCCTGAGCATTCTCCCTTTTGTACAGCATAAGGAGAACATTTGGGACTGTGTGTTTCCTTCAAACATGACTGACTCCCACTATACGGAATCTACCGCGACCGAGGGAAATTTTCCAGAGTGAAATCTGCTACACAAACTGCCGATAATGCCTCGATACCATTGGATCCATCGGTAAAGGGGAACTGTGGTCTCCAAACCAGATGAAAGGCCAGTTTTCTACCTTTAAAACGAGCCATCAACCACCTCTCTACGTGCTCCACAGCCCAAGATATAGAGAAATTACTGACCAGAAAGTTAATGGGTAGGAGGATGACATGTGACATTCCTAAGGCTGCTCCTGCACAGTGCCGCCGGTGAGCACAGCCTCAGACTTCAGTGACAGGACAGGAGACATTAAGTCCCTCCCCCTCCCACAGAGAAGGTAAGGGAATCTACAGCCCTACTCTCCCACAATGTGAAAACAGCCTTTCAGTTCTCTATGTTCTCACTCTGCCTGAAAGTCTGTTTTCACACAGTTTTTTGCAGGGGGGTCTGAGTGGCCCACGGCACCACGAGTGGGTGGGGCTAAGGCACTCGTGAGTGGGCAGGGCTAAGGCACCTGAAAGTGGGCGGGGCTAAAACACTCTTCACTCTTCATGTGGCCGAGCAACATGGGGCTGTAAGGGAAGGGGCTAAGGGGGGCCTGCAAATGGAGGGACCATGGGGTCCATGAGTGGAAGGGATCAGGAGGGCTTGCAAGATGAGGGGGGCTGCAAGAGGAGACAGAGGGCCGATTGACTGTCATCCGCTGACATGGTTTCAGCAGGAAGTGCAGGGGACCTGGTCACGCTGCTGCTATATCACAAAAATGTAAATATGTTCAAAACTATGCAAAATAAACAATGAAAATAAATTGCAAACATTCTCAGAAAAGTAATTCCTATCAATTTACCTTAAGTGATTTTTGGACCACAGTTCCCCTTTAACCATACTTCAATAGGCTGGCAGCTAGTGTCAAACTACATTTTAAAAAATGTTGGGCTCATAGTTTTTATTTAAAAATATTTTAGCACTAAGGGTTCTAGTGCATCTGCTGTCCCAGTCATCATTTTATTGTTTGACCTATTTATTCAGCTCATTTTGATCATCCAAAATATATATTTTATGTGGTCATCTTAGATGTAAAGTTTCATACACACGATTACCTGGGTAGAATGCCTTGGTAACAGAGATACATTTACCAATCGCTTCCCCACTCGTGGCTTCTCCCCACCAGATGGCACTGTGTCACGACTGAGCTCCTTTCTTTTGCGCATGCGCGCCAATATAGAAGATAGGAGCTCATTCAGGACAGCTTGCCTGTCAGCTGGGAAGGAGCAGCGAGTGGAACACTAGTGGGCATCTCTGTTACCTGGGTGTTCTGTATTCACAGGGAGATGGAAATAAGCAATCTCACTTCCCTGTAAATAATAGATAGTGATTTCCTGTACTTAATAAATTTGGTTTAGTGTCCCTTTAAAGGCCATGTCCACTCCGGAACAACAATGTATACCTTTCCCACCTCAACTAACCCTGAGATAGTTATAGTAATTTACCTCCCTGTGATTCCCTGAAGGCCATAATCCTCACCTTAGGCTTGGTACACACCAGCCAATATTTTCATCCAATCGACAGATTCACGGCACTTTCGGTTGATCAGCCGAAAATATTGGCTGGTGTGGGCGGCCGCGACCAACCTCGATCATCCGATCGGACGTGTCGGAAAATCACAATCGATCATGCGATCGCATGTCGGTCAAATATACGATTGGGAGAAGCGGTTCTGGCAGCATCGACGAACATAGCATGAGCGCTCGGTCGGGTAAGTAAAATCTCATAGATGTATGGCCACCTTTACTCTCCCGCAAGAAAGCCAGGTTCTCATACAGGTGCTGGCTTTGTTTCGGATTGCATAAGCGGATTAGTAAAAGCTGTCAGTGCCCTGTAATGTGTATTAATAATTTCCCTATGTTTTTTTACGGAGCATAACCTGTCTTTTCTGATAGGACAAAGTTGTGCACACAATGTATAAAGTTACTGTTATGTTGTGCAGGATCTTCTTTCTGACAGGAAGTCTGCATCATCATGAGCTATAATTAACTCTTGATATAAAGTTTTATTGGTTTTGTATGTGTACTGAAGAATTGTATGGGCAACACACAGTGAAGCATTTCAGTTACCTCTTTGAATACATGCTATACCTCACACACTGTAATTAGATCTAAGCTGACCATACTCTACCTCTTCTTTACACTATTTTGACATTCAATCTGAGATCAGTATCGAAACAACTGTAATATCCAATAGATGAGCAATTTTACCTGCCAATGTTCTTGTGGTTTTTCTTGGCCAGATCATGTTTGCGATCATAATTATGATTGACATTAAACAATCGCAACATCGATCGCACAATGATCAGACCAAGCAGGAACAATGTAAGTTAAGTTTGAAATGCATGGCCAGCTTTAAACTTTTATCACTGAAGCTATTAAACCCAGTGAAGCTAAAACTGCTTCTACTGATGGTGTCCTTGGCATTGCAAAAGTTTTCAACAACAGCCTTAGCGGAGTACTGCATTAATTCTGATGAGTTAGAACAAAGCTGTTATTCTGTTGTTGAACCAACTGCCAAGCTGGAAATGTCGGAAGGTAAAACATATCCTTAAAGATAGTACGGATCAAAACTGACCACACATCAATTTGGGCCAAAGTATAATTTTATATTCTTGAAAACTTTTTATTTACTTGTCCTTTTTTGTAAATCAGAAGAAACTGAAACTGACTAATAAATATTTATTCATCAGTAAATTGTTTTATCTTTCACATTTTATTTTTTAGATATATATTATATGCTTTCATTAAGGATGGAGGGATAGATAATGTGTAATAACACATGTTTTCAATGTACATTGCCTAAAATCCTTATGCAAAGTCCCGGTCCATTGCTGGTTTTATTATTTCCCAGTCTAGCAATGATGGGAAGATCCACTTCTGCTATGGCAACCATTGGTTATTGGTTATATTGGTAATCATGGTACAGAAAAGTGATCAAAGAACTAAATTGATGGGTCAATAAGGACTGGGGCACCAAAACACCAACATGTTCACTGCTGAAAAGGACAGAGTTCCAAATTATTTTTCTTATATATATATTTCTTATGTCTCCACCCACATCATTTAATATTTACAGCCAGAACCCACCAAATCCCCAATTTTGTTTTGTTTCTTTTGTTTTGTTTGATGCAATAAAAAGTTATTGACTTGAATTGCATGGCAATGCATAGAACATTACCTATTGTTAAAGTACTGATAATTATTATGAACAATGTTTAATTAGCTGCTTAAAAAGGTTTGACCATATATGGCTTTTATTACCATAGCACAGGTATGTCACTGGCAAATATATTTTATTGTGTAAAAAGAGGTTCAATTCTCTCAATCCTATCTCCCTGCTCCAGGTACTTTTTTAAATTATTTTTTTATTATTTTTTACAGTATAGTTGACCTTTAATCCTAACAGTACAATCATTTAAACAGAACCCTGCCTTGGCCACCAAGTATTCAAAAAGCGATGAGTAGATTAGTCACTCAACAGGGTGAAAGCAATGAAGCTCTTAGGTCATTGCTGACCTAGGTCAAATTTAAGGTCCCAAGTTTCAAATAATCCATAATTAGCAGTGTAATTTTAGTTACAGGGACACTAGTATTTCAAAGTGCCTGGTGGCAATTCTGGCAAGGCACAGAATCTTTCATTCATCATTTCATTTCATCCATGTTTTCGGTGACAAAAAACAGCTGGTTACAATGAACTTATGTGCATCTGAGCCAAACATGTTAAGATAGTCATCATCAACAAACCACAGAGAATGTATCTTTTGCTCAGGCACAAGATATATCTTTGCAGAACATTTGCAGACTATATATCACATAACACTGTCTGGGCTCAATGGTTTTGAGAGTGGGCATTAGATATCAGGTAGTTGTAGTGGACTCAGTCCAGCTGTGCTCTATTAGATAAAAGGTTAATTATGTTCCTTTGTAAATGTAAAAACCTTTTTAATTCCATAAAACTAGCTGGTTTACCTCAAATGGTGGCCTAAAACTAGCCATACATGGGCCAATGATTTTCCAATTGGAAAAATGATCAGAATTCTGGAAAAAAAACTTTTTCTAATTACCCACCACACGCCACCAGTCTTCCATTGATTTCAGCTTGAATGGTACTGAACATAGGACCAGATTTATAAAGGTTTAACGATTGGTTTAACAATTACTAAAACGATAACGATTGTAAATCTTCGACCGCGATCATAGATTTAAGATCCCCATAGAATACCATTGCGATAGTTTACTACCACATGGTATTCTATGACCGAGCGTTTGTAAATTAACAAATGTTCAGCGTAAATGCATGATCGCAGCCGTAGATTTACTGAAAACCTGCTATATAACTAATGTGCAATACCGCGCATTTATAAATATGGCCCATAGGTTCTGGATCATGGGTTAGGTGGAAAATAGTTTGCCTGGTTATAGTTTTTCCCATAGACCAATCGATATTGTCAAAAACATGGAAAATCCTTGAATGAAAAATGTCCTTGATATCCCATTCAATTTGAACAAATTTGCTGAATTGATCGTAATATCGATGCCATGTATGGGGGCCTTTATACTATAAAGATCTAAGATAGATTGATCATCAAATCTATCTAATAGACATTAGATTTTCCATTTGACTGTTGAATCTACCTAATATTTTTAGAGTGTGTTTGCCACCCAGCGGCAAGCAATTACCATCCAATTTTCACTCAATGTGTGCTTCTCGCAAAAAAAGGTCAGGCAAGGACATCACACAGAGGTTGTGAGAACGCTGTTGGAACTTCGGAAGACTTTAACAGTCAAGAAGTCAATATTTCAGAAGTATTTATTTCTGCACAGACAAAATGGTGAATGGACAGATGAAGCTAATTGGGAAGGAAATATACCTGCTTTTTTCTTAAAAGCATATGTATTTGCACTGAACTTTAACCCACTGCGAAAGTAGACATGGGAGAGTTCTCTTATTCCCAGTTATGATGCATTAGATGCAACAGTGCATGATTTTAAATACAGTCTAGGCAGTAAATTACAGCAAAAAAAGTATTTGAATGTTTATTTGTACAGAAATAAGAGTAATATACTAAATCACACCTGATAACTCTCAAAATCAATATATAAATAAATGCACTTTTAATAGAAATTAAAGGAAATAACTGCATTTTATAAATTATTTTAATAAAAAGGAACATTTCAAACATGGAGCTCTGTTTACTGCGCCACTGAAGGAATGACTATAGTAGGATGCATACACACAGACAGAGTTGCCATTCAGTACCAAACAAGCTGACATCTTAAAATGCTTACAAGTTGTCAACAAGTATTTAAATGGTGCAAGAAAGTCAGCAAAAATGCAAGATAAGTCAAGCACATGATTATATCCTGCCTGAAGTTACAGGACCAATAATCAACAGAGAAATACTAGTAAAGAAGGGGTATATACTGATATACTGATATACTTTTTAAAATATGGACAAGTCTGAATATTAAGTGGCCCAGTACTAGGTTACAATTAAATACAGAGAATTGCAGTTTGCTGCAAAAAGCATGTCTTAGACACCAGTTTATTAATCATGCTTGCCTTCCAAGTCTTTTTTTGCACATAATACTGTATATCTTTCTTTGCCAAGCATAACATGAAATCGAAACATAAAAATTCTGCCAAATCAACACTCCATATCACCAGCTCATGACAAAATAGCAAAAAAAAGAAAAGGCAAAATTAATTATAATGTATCAAATAAACAATCTAAATATCAAAATTGTAATCCATCAAGGATATTCAATAAAAGTTTTTATCGTTAAAGATGGTGCTAACTTTGCCCCAACCAATCAGATGTTAGCTTTCAGATAGAAGCTAACATCTGATTGGTTGGGGCAAAAGTAGCACAATTTTAAAGGATAAGAACTTTTATTATATGTGTTTATTATATCTAAACTCTAATCTGCTTTAAACTCTACTATTATTATATGTGTTTATTATATCTAATCTCTAATCTGCTTTAAACTCTAAGTTGATGCAGACCAAAAGTTATAGAACTAAAAAAAAATTCTACATGTATATATTTCAATATTTCGTATATATAAGGGGCTCTGTGTAAAGTACCATGAGAATAACCTAGAAGCAGTAGTGCTGAGTCAATTCAATCATCCAGAAAATGGATTTGTTGCAGCTCACTAAATCCAGGTAAACACAATACCACTTTTCTTTAATTATTAGCCCTTTGGTTTTAGATAATAATTGAAATAGAATGCACTATTCATTTAGGATAGCCATAAACTGGCAGAAATATCCTCATATTACGAACTAAATTAAATAAAATCTGCCATTAAATAAGTTATGGCTTGCTAGCTTAAATTAAACTGCACATATGGATGTTCTTAACAGTTAAAGGGCAACTGTGGTCTCAAAACAAGTTAGGGTTAAATAAAGGCCTGCAGTATATCCTTTACACTGAGCCAGCAATCACATCTCTGGCTGGAGCCTATGGGAAATTACTACCTACTTCCAGTAGGTTGAGTGACATCACCTAACCTCTGCCGGCCCTTTTTCCCCGGGGGGAGAAGCATGTTCAGTTAAGAGTTATTGCTGGGGAAATCAGGAAGTACCTGGGGACAGGCTGGTCACATGACTACAAGCTGGTCACATGGCTAAAAACAGCAAGTGTTTAACCAGGAAGTTACATTGCTGAACCTTTCCAGCAATAACTTCTCACAAATTTTATCTAGAGATGTGATTTAGGTTTTATTTTGAACGTATGATGTTAGGCTTTTTATATAATTCTTACTAGTTTGGAAGAATTTGAGATGACAGTTACCCTTTAATATCCGTTGTATTCAGTTAGTAAGTTGATCACTGGACTTAAAGTATAGTTCCTGAAGACGTTTCGCTAGTCATCCGACTGGCTTTCTCAATTCAGAATGAATTCAAGAACTAAACTTTAAGTCCAGCTGATCTAACTGAATACAACAGATATACCATGACCTGGATGAAAGAAAACCTTCACAAGCATTTAACAGTTTATAGCTCCTAACTGTGAGGTGGGTACACACAGGAAAGATCTTTAAAAGATGACAGACAGAATCTACATGTTATAAAGATCCCTCTACACACATTCCTGAGCGTTCTCCCTATGTAAAGCCTCAGGAGAGCTCGGATATGTGCTACACACACTAATGATAAAGGGTCGATATAGACGGATCCAATGGTATCGTCAGTGTGTATCGTTAGTGTGTGTACCCACTTTAAAGGGCATCTACAGTGAAAAAAACACATTGCCACTTTGCAAAGTTAAATTCATGTACTCTGTGCTGCCTTAATCCTATTTCTGTCAGTGACTGTGATTAACCATGGTGTCAGATCTCTGTGCAGCACTCCCCCCTTCCCCCTCCCCTCTGTTACCTCCTCCGTGTCTCAACTCCGGCTAACCGACAAGCTTATCATGTGCAGTAGAAGTTAAAAGTTCAACACCCACGCACAGTGGCCAATAGAAAGCAAGCTGTCCTGGAGACAGGAAGAAGGAGAACAGTACAGTTTACCATCTCTCACTTTGTGACCCATCATCAATCAGTGAAAGCTATTAAGTAGGGGGGTCAAGTGCAGCCTAATATCTACAATCAAAGCTACCTCTCTCCCCCTGCTAATGCTCTTATTTTTATTACAGAGCAGGGAGGGGGGATCACGTCACAGAGATTTGATTGACAGTCCAAGTAGGAGTAGAGGAATGCAATCACGTATTCTTCTAACTGGTGTATCTCAGGACAGAGAGGGAATCAGAAAAAAGTGAGGACACTCTGGGGGTTGGGGGGAATTATAGAACACACGGACAGAAAGAAAAAAGTTCATTTTCCCACTATAGATGCCCTTTAAGCTGTGATTAACTCTATGTTATATAAAACTATAAATGGGTATTTTCTATTCCAAACAACCCTATCCTTTTGAGAGCACAACTTAGACCTATTGTTCTGTCTAATTTTACAGTCTTATTTCTGACCTATGGAACTTGTCAGGTTTGCTACTGTTGATAAAGGAGAAATTGTTGTGCTGTAGAGCTCCTCTTAGCAGGATATTTTGTTTGCTATAAATAAGCTTAGGTACGCTAACCTTAGAGAGCATGTCCATCCCCAAAATTAAAATTGCCCTGCAGGTAGAGCAATGCAAAATTTGTGTGTAATCTGTATCTGCTGTTAATCCATTTTTCATTCTGGTCACAATCACTATGTGCCAATCCCATTAAATATTGGTATCATTACTTAAAGAAAAACTATCAGGGAGATTCAATAAAAGTTCTTATCGTTTAAAATGGTGCTAATTTTGCCCCAACCAATCAGAACTTATGTAACATTTGAAAGCTAACATCTGATTGGTTGGGACAAAATTAGCACCATTTTAAACGATAAGAACTTTTATTGAATAACCCCCTATGTTTTTCAGCCATATTATTACCTAATCCTACACACATACACCCCTGGAACCCTAAAAGCTATTTTTAAATGAATCTCAATACAAAATGAGGGTGACATCCACCGTTATTGCTCCCCCTCCAAATAAATACCCTTTAAATAAAATCATGAAAGTGCTTTAAGAGTCTAGGGTCTTACAGAGATATAGGAGTCTAAGCCAATTCAGTTATTGGTATTCTAAATAGTGTTGTGATTCAGCGGGAGAATCCCTTGCTGGGTGACTGTGTGGCATTCTCCAGACCCCCTCATGGTGGTGATGTTGCGCAGAAGGGCAGTCAACCAGGTCATTGTCCCAGAGAAAAGTAACTGGCTTCAATTGGAAGACCAGCAGGAGGCCTCTGATAATGAAACAATTGGCAATCTGGGTGATCTTCGATGATGATGACTGAACAACTGGTAAGCAATAAGCCATAACACATAAAGTTGTCCATGAATAATTCTAACACAAAATTAGAGTCAGAAAGAATTTCCCCCCCATTTGCCTTCTGGATCTACTATTAGATAGGTAGACATCTTTGGCAGGATAAAGGGGCTTAAATCAATGAATGAGATGTATTTATTTGACCGTTGCACTTATGTCAATATATAACTAATGTATATTACAGACATGTATTTTAATCTAATTGCCCACTGCAGTTGGAAGAATCATGGATCGCTATCTATAGAGAGCCGCACTGCTATTTTTCCAATTTAAAGGGCAAGCCCAGCTTGAAAATGAAAACTTACATACAGGTAAATCACCCCCCAAAACCCTAAACGGTAATAGTTTGAAACCTGAAATATATAAGTCTAACCTGAAATCCTGCACAATGTCCTGTTTCCCCTGTTTCCGCTTCCTGGTTCTTCCAGTTAGCAACTATCAGTTATGGATTTGACAGTTGACATCACAGCCAATGACTGAATGTTAATCCCCTGTCTGCCTCTTCTGAGCATGCCCAGGCTCAGTACAGGCTCAGTACAGGTTTCTAAATTGCTCCATTTCCATGAGGCATCCAAAAGCATAGCAGGCATACAGTAATGAATTCATAGGACAAAGTATGATATATCAACATATTTTAAAGAGGCCATTCTTTCTAAAAGATGTTCTTTTGAGGGTGGAGTTGTCCTTTAAAGACACACTATTTTAAATTAGGGAATGGGAGACAATTGAAGAAGTCACAGTTACTCCCTAATATTCAATTATTGAAAGTAAAACTATCCTTTATACTTGAATATAAGCCATGGTACTTATTTTTACCTGAAAAATTAGCAAAAACTGATTGACTTGAGTATAAGCCGAGGGTAGGAATTATGGCTAATACTGCCTTCTGATTCAGTGATGTTTTAAGGCTTTAGTTGCCCTTTAAATTGACGCTTGTATAATATACAGCAGAATTCCGATACAGTAGTAGTAGAAGAGCTTATTGGTGCCAAGATAAAAAGCCAAATCCACTAATCCCCAATTCCTTGTTTGGAAATTACAACCCCCAACTTGCTTTGGTTGCTGGGACTTGTAGTTTCTAAACACCTGGAGTGGCAAGGTTCAACAAACTTTTTAGCGGCAAGGTTCAACAAAATGCCCACCTCTAAACCCCCCATAGAAGAAGGGCCCTTTGTCTTACCTTCTCCACTGACAGGAGAGTCAGTCCTTCCATGCTACTACATTATGGTATGTCCAGTGAGGGCTAAGATTTCCTCTGCGTTCCCCTGCTTGAGCCTCAAACAGTAATGCTTGTGAGTTCCGTGCACTCTCCTGCTTGAGCCTCAAACAGTAATGTTTGTGCACGGAACTCACAAGCATTACTGTTTGAGGCTTAAGCAGGAGAAAGCAGAGGAAACCTCAGAGGGGCGGAGCATAACATTCAGCAAACCAGTAACAAGATGTCAGCAACTTCCAAGGCACAAAGCTAGGCTCTGGAGGGACATTGGTAAAAAAAATATGGCAACAGTATTTTTAAAGCTGCAGATTCCAAATGAACATAACTTGATTTTACAGTGCACTTATCCTTTAATACATTCACTGTAACCTATTATTAGACCATATTTTCTAAGTATGAATACCAAAGCAATGCAATTCCGGTTATCTTGGATGAGAAGCAACTTCAGCCAAGTCCTGGGGCATATTGCCACATTTTTTTCATAATTTATTATGGAAAGAAGCCACAAATGCTATTTTTACCTGTAATCACTGTAGTTTTACTTTTGTTATATGGTGATAGCATTCCATTAAAATTCTTGTAAACATGAAAATTATCCTAATGGTTACTATAGTTCCTTATTTCTTCCATTTAACTAGCATACACAATGACACAAGAGCATACTATTTACACCGAATATTTGTATCCACATTTTGATTTATATTGTATCCTTGGCATATCACTAGATTACAGAACTAATATCATTAATAATTTGTTATGATTAAAGTTTCAAGCTGTAATTGATCCAAATCTTGCTTTCAGAAACCCATTTATATGTATTCTGTTCTACAGTATGTAGTTTTATCATGCCAGTTCACATAAACAACTTGAAATCATGCAAAAATATTAGTGCTATTAAGAAACTACAATAAAATCTAGAAATACAACTAGAAAGGCAAATTAATTAAGTGAATTAAAATTCTGCTTTTTTGGGGGGCAATCATGGCTGAACAAAGCACTATTAATGTGTGTCTGTGTGTGCTGCACATTTTAACATTTTTAACATTCAATAGGATTTCTATTGTGCTGAAGGAGGGTGTTTACTTTTTGAACACACTTCTTTTTATTATTGTGCTTTTATTTTATAGTTTTTTTTTACTTTGATTTGTTTGTGTGTTTGTGTCAGAGAGATACACAGTGTAACAAAATAAAGTTATCCACAGTAAGGTATCACTCGGCATAAAGTTACCACTCTCTATGCATCCGTCCAATATGCATCAGTATTGAAATGTATTTCCAAACAGTAGGCGAGGGGTAACAGACAGGCTGAGGCAGGTTAACAATAAACAGCCGTTTGCAGTTAGCCTGCCTCAGCCTCAGTCTGTTACCCCCTCGCCTACTGTTTGGAAATACATTTAGATACACAGTGTAAGTAATGGTGACCATACAGTAGGCCGATTTTATGTACAATCCGACATACAATCCAACATTTCCATGGATTGGCTTAAAAATTTTACATTTTCCCGATCTTATTATGCGACATTAGATCACAATATAGATCGTCATTACGATTGGGAAAGCCGTTTTTTTAAGTCAATTAGTTAAATGATTGTAGCGTTTTCTGAAGTTCCAATTAAATGTAATATAAAAGTAATGTAACCTCACAAAAGACGACATTCGACATTAATCCCCAAACAAACTGGAAGTCGAACAATATGTATGGTACATCTACTTACAATTAACATTGTACCTCTGTCTATTATTTATTAAGTATTGGTTGGTTTAAGATCACAATTACAATTGCAATAACCTTTTGTAGTGTATGGCCAACTTTAGAGTACCTTCTGATCAGCTGCATCTAATTAAGAGAGAGGTGATCAGCATTAATTACATCTGCAACACAGGTGAATGTAATTGAGAGAGGCAATCAGTGTTGATTATGTCTCAGACACAAGTGAAATTATTATATCTGCAGGCACAGGTGAATTCAATCAAGAGAGGTAATCAGCATTAAATGTACCTGCAACATAGGTGAATGTGTTTAAAGGGCAAGTCCAGCCCTAAAATGAAAACTTACATACAGGTAAATCACCCCCAAAACCCTAAACGGTAATAGTTTGAAATCTGAAATACATAAGTCTAACTTGAAATACTGCACAATGTCCTGTTGCCCCTGTTTCTGCTTCCTGGTTCTTCGAGTTAGCTACTGTCAGCTGTCTGCCTCTTCTGAGCATGTCCAGGCTCAGTACAAACTCTACATGTTTCTAAATTGCTCAGTTTCCATGAGGCATCCAGTAATAAATTCATAGGAAAAAGTATGATATATCAACAAATTTCAAAGAGGCCATTCTTTCTGAAAGATGTTCTCATGAGGGTGGAATTGTCCTTTAAAGGAGAACTGTGGTCCCAAAACAAGTTGGTCTAGTAAGAAAGGCAAGAATATTACCTGTAAAACGAGTCCTGAACCACCTCTCTAGCATACACCGTTCTCATTCTATCATCAAAAGAAGTAACAAATAGTTAAGGGGCTGGATGGCTCCACAGTCCTGCCAAATCCCATGATCCCAACCCCTGTCGCCGACAAATGCATGCTCTATTATACACATTCTCAGCTCTGTCTATAAGGGCAAGCATGCTCAGTAATTACTAAGAGGCAGCATTGGAAGAGGGAATTTCCCATCATGCAATTCACATGGTTTGCATGAACACTGTGTCCATTCCAGTTATAGCAAAACTGCACCTAGCAGAAGATAGTTCAGATTGGATATCTAAAGATAACTATTGTTTCAGTATAGATGTCCTTTTATACCTGTTACCTTTAAGAGAATGTACAGAAAGTGCTTGCAATAAACTTTGAATTTTTTTTGCTGCATTTGAAAGGTCTTTTTACTTCAGTGCGTCCTGCCACGGGAATGGCGGCAACGAAAGAGTTACTATGTTACATAACATAGTAACTCTTTCGTTGCCGCCATTCCCGTGGATTATCCAATCACTCATTTTCTGTATAATGCGGTATCCAAGTTGGTTTTTCCTGGCTATGCCAAGCTGGGTCTGGGATTTCTAACCTGCAGCCCTCCAGATTTTTGAAAACTATAACGCCCAGCATTCCTCCATTGCAGAAGAAACCAAGGAATACTGGGCGTTGTAGTTTTCCAACATCTGGAGGGCCACAGGTTGGACATCCCTGCTCTGGGCACTAGAGTAATAAATTGTTAGTGGATATATATTTAGTTATCAGATCATCTCATAATTGGGGGACACTTATAATTAAAGTAAGTAACAGGGCTGCGTTAATTACAACCTGATTGTATTTATACTGCAGTGATTCTGACAGCCATGATTTCATGTACAACCCCTAACTGCCCTATGCTGTTTGAGAGTGCTTGTCAGGGAATGGTGGAACTAGTAGTGCAACTGCATATTTATTAGACTTGCTCACAATTTTGCAGACTATTTGATTAAAGTAAAGCAAACTAAGGTTCTGCAAACAAAAATCTATTTTTATCATTTATATCAACATGTATGTGCTGTTTATGGACTGCTACACAATGACACTATAAACAATAAACCTAGGAGCAAAAGATTATTCATTGCTATAGTCCAACTAAATTACCAGCCACTTACTTGCAAATCTCTAACCTAAATACAAAGGCAAGACCTGATAGTTTGACTGCTGATTACAAACTGAGCTGCTCTGAGGAGTTCATGAAGTTTTATAGTGTCTCATAAACACACCCTCAAAATCTGATTGGTCCAAAACAAATCTTAAATCTGATTGGCTCTTGTATTATTGACCAATCATATGTTGGGGGTGTGCCAAGGAGACAGTATAAAACAGCCAGAGGCCTTCAGCAAGTCCTAGTTCTGTTTTAGTAGCAGAGCTGCTAGTTTGTTCTGCAAGCATAGCAACTATCAGATGTCTGGTGCCTAACTGAGCTTTCTAAATGCATTAGTTTTGGTGCCTGGTAGTTGCAGTGTGGCTGCTCTCTGTTTTGCTCCATCTCATAAATGATTGTTTGGTGCTTAGTGTATAAAAAAAAAGTTTTCATAAAGTTCTCTCAGAATTTAGTTGCCATGCCTGATCAAACTCACTGGCTTTGAACAGAGTTATTGTTGGTGTAGTTGAATTACATCTATCACCATTTACCCTAAAGATACTCTCTAATAGCAGAGGCGAGTCAGGGAATGGTGGGGTTGTATTTGAAAACATATAGAGAGCCACAGGTTAATCAGGTAAAACACCTGTAGCCAGTTCTGAGTTAGAATGATCACAGTATAAAATCAATTTACAATAATGCAGCCCTGCTAATTACATTATCTGTCTGTCAGGCTCTGTACAATACAAGGTTGTTACCATATAACTTTCATTTATGGCTTTTACTGTGTGTGGAGAGAGATGGGATAAAAGTTTTTCTTTGATAACCGAGTTTCTGAGAGTTTATTGAAGATTAATTGACTTTATTAAAGGGCATGTTAACCCCCAAAACTATAATTCCCCCCACTACTGGCCCCACTCTGAGTGTAATAAAATCCTTACCTTACATCCCAGATCCAAAGGGTACTGGTAGAGATGTCTTCGAACTTTCTCCTTGATTTGCCAGTACACGCGTATCCTGCTTACTATACACACGTGTGATCGCAGGTCGGCGATAATCGTGCCGTGAATGGGCACTTTATCGGGCAAAACGGCCGCTCGTTGGAGATCCGTTGATGGATGGGATGAAGTATAGTTTAATAGTATGAGGTTTTTAAAAGTTTGAATTTGGACACTATAGTTGCCCTTTAAAACGACATTCGCACACATCCGCAACACCATTCACGCCAATGCCATTCACGCACTTAAAACGATATTCGCACGCATCTGCAACGCCATTCACCCACTTAGAATGACATTCACACACACTCCACACACCAATCACGCACATATAACGACATTAACAACAGCGTTATATTACATTATAATAATTAAAAATGTAATTAAATATTAAGTTTTTCAAACAATTATTATTTTTTAACATTGGTTATAATATACAAAAAAAATCCATTCATAAAGGTAGTTTGTATTACCGATCCCGCCTCCCTCCTCTAACAGGCGTGCCTGTTTGTGGCCACGCCTCCCATCCCTCGCCCTGTATTGCCGAGCAGCCATAAGAAAATGCTTGTGATGTCACCAGCATCAGGAAATTGCATGCTGGGATTGTAGTTTTTGGCAGAAACAGGAAGGGATGGAATCCAAGATGGCGGCGCCCAAGTATGGACTTTATAAGGCGATTTTAAAGTATGTGTTTTTGATTTTTTTTATATTTAAAGCTTCAGAAAGCTTTGCAGGGGGTTAAGGAACAATTAGACATGTTTGTGCAACTTACAAAAACGGGATAACAGTTCTCCTTTAAGAAAGAGGTAGTCAGCGTTCATTAGATGTGTTAATCATCGACATCCCCATTCAAGTAATTGGTTGGAAAATGTCTGAAAATTCACCAGTATCTCACCAGTAAATGCATACATGGGTTCCTAAACATTGCACCATTCTCTGATATGTCTCGCAGGTTTGCTGCAAATTTTCTGGCTCTAGCTTGAAAGCTGTAGGAGAAGACACAGTCCTAAAATGAGTGGAATAAAAGAGCATAAGAAGAAATAAAAATACAGTATAAACTTTTAATTTCGCTTGAAAGGCTGCATAAAACTACCGTATATTAATATGAGTGTCTGCATGTGCATGGTCTGGTATACCTGGTTACAGTCAATGAAATGCAGAGTAGTCTGACACATATTTTTTCTGTACTGTTCCTTAAAACCAAAATTACAATTTTAATGTAAACACCTAGAAAACAGTTTCCTCTAATGTATTACCTGACAGTTAAATACTTTCTACCTATGAAATAGTCAAACCTTTTAAATTTTAAAACACTGGGAAATATCATTACTTCTTAATCCATGTATCACACAAACAACTCAGTTAGGTGTACACATGCAAGACATATCACAATGCAAATTCCATTCCATGCAATAACTTAGAAACATGCATTGAAATACCCCTAATTTACCTTCTCATGCTCTGTACAAGGATCAACCATTCAATTGAGTTTCCATTCCCATAATCAATATTGGGTCTGTTTACCTAACGTTAAAGCCTGATAGCGACTATGTTCACTTTCCTAAAACAAAATGTCCAGTTCAGGACTGCTGAGGTTTTCTGAAAACCATGCAGAATTCAATCCCTCAACGCTGACTTAATTACACCTGCAATGTTGTTGCAGTGATTTTAGCACAAATCTCATTTTAAAAAACGGAAATCAAGGAAAAAATAGCGGTATGCAGTAAAAATGTGTAACCATCAATCAAATAAAATGTTAATCCACATTATTTTTATTTTGCACAGATACATGGATTTATGTTCTAAAGTATGCAGTAACTAGGGTCATATTATAGTTTTGTTCCAAACCTTGAACTACCAGATTCGCTGCAGAAATGTCTTGGTCTGATGAGTTTAAAACATCACAATTCTGCATTGCTTTGTTATGTAGAGCTACCAATGGGAAAAAACGATGGGTTCAGTGGCGTAGCTACAAACTAATGGGCCCTGATGCTAAATTTGGGCATGGGTCCCCCAACACCGCTGAAAACACAACTCGGCAAAACCAAAATGCTTTGTATATAACCACTGGTAAAATAGTTGGCACAAAGACTGGTTAAATGGTTGGCATGCAGACACTGATAAACTGGTTGGGAAACTGGCACTGCACACAGCCAGGCACTGGTTAAATGCTTGGCACACAGACAATGTTAAAAATGCTTTGTACACAGACCACTGGTAAAACCGTGGAACACAGACTGCTAGTTTTGGAATCTTAGCACAAAATGGGACCCCCTTCTTGGCCAAGGGCCCTGTGCAGTCGCATTCCCTGCACCCCTGGTTAGCTACGCCCCAGGATGGGTTTGTGCATCTCTTATTGAAAAAAGTCTTTGAATGGACAAAGGACCATAAAATTGCAATATTGCGGTCCTGAAGTCGATCATCAGCCTGCAGTTGTTGCTGCCCCTCCTCGTTATCTCATTATAAACTTGCACACGTGCTGAGGAGGCAGCCTAGCAAGAAGCCATGACATCATCTACAATAGCTGTGATTAACAGGTGAGGAGACATGGGGATCTCAGGCTGAATATTGAAGGAGGAAATGCCTTTAAAGGGGAATTTTGGAAAGTACGCTGAAGATACAGACTGGAAAACAGTAGCGTAACTACCGCCCCCGCCACCCCCGCGACCACGGGGGGGGGGCCCGGACGGTAGCAGGGCCTGCCACAAGCCCCTAATTTGTGCAGGACAGCCGGTTTTAAACAGGTGATTGCGCATATGAATGAAACATACGCGCAATCAGCTTTTTAAAAGACCGGACCCGAACTTCTGGTTCAGTTCCGGAAGTTTGGGTCCGGTTTTAAACAGCAGATCGCGATCACCTGTTTAAAACCGGCTTGTCCTGCATTCAAGTCTTGCGGAGGGAGTCAGGGGGCCGGCCCCCAAACTCGCGGGGGGAGGCCCAGGTCCCTTTCAGATATGCCCCTGCTGAAAAACATTCAGCATTCTAGTTATTGCACCGTCTGGACCAATCATTTTGAAGTTGACATCAATTCTTAAATTCAATTAGCCAGGGTGGGGAACAACATGGAAAACACAACTGAACGCAGAAGCTATCTGTGATATAGACGTATGTCCAGCAATTACAGAGACTTTAGTATAACCTTTGTAGCACATTTGTGCTATTGTAAAAGTAATGAGGTTATTTTATGTATGTTTGGAGGGTAATATTTAACCAAGGGCACTCAAAAGATGTATATCTTGGGGATAGATTAAAATAATTGCTGTGATCTGCTAATTTTACAATAATCTGATTAGATTAGTAGCCACAAATAATACAGCTTCATCATACAGATATCTTTTCCATGCCCACAGGTCAAAATTAAAAAAAGAGAAAAATACAGGGCCGGTTGAAAATGTGGCCATATACATTAGCGATATTAGGTAAATCCCATCATGGGTCGACAGGATTTAGACCAATATTGGCAGTATGTAGGAGCCAAAACCAGCTGACTGTAATGCCGACAAACGTCTGTGGTCGACATTGTGGTCGATCAGGAAAGATGGAAAATTTCCATCTTTCGGTATCGGCTTTAAAGTAAAGAGAGCCAATATCATCGGCTCGTGTATGGCCGCATGGCTGACCTATCCCCATACCATGTATGGGCAATCAGTGCAGTCCATGTGTGCGGCTCCCATCGCAATATGCTGACAGATACTAATGTGATGTCGGCACATTGAAAATCGCTTGTGTATTGCTACCTTAAGTCTGCATGACCTTACCCTTAACCTTTCAAACCATTCAAGTCAAGTGGTCTTGGGGCTAAATCTTAGGGCTAAATCGTGCTTTTCCTGATCTATAGACCAGAAACAGCTCACTTTCAGGGAGATTCAATAAAAGTTCTTATCGTTTAAAATGGTGCTAACTTTGCCCCAACCAATCAGATCTTATTTAACATTTGAAAGCCAACACCTGATTGGTTGGGGCAAAATTAGCACCATTTTAAACTATAAGAACTTTTATTGAATAACCCTGTTTGTTTCTACGCACAATGTGTATGCACAGCCGCTTTGGGCGACAGAAGTGCCGTGTATGGGTGGATCATCAATGAGCCCCGATTGAACGGCCTTAGGGGTAAAGACTTAGGGGCACGATCAATTCTGAGACAAATTGTTCTGAAACAAGAGGCTACAAGTACTTGAAACCTCTACATTTTAGTAAATAATGTTCAATAAATTCCTGAAACATTAAGATTGACATGAAAGATCCCTATTGTATGTCCTGTTACCTGCCTCGCTTCATTTCACCACCTCATTCACTATTGGAACCAAGAGACTAAATTCTTCCTGTGTGACATTTCATATTTTATTTGGAATTACTAAACAGTCAAGGTTCAGGCTGTAGTAATTAAAAATGTAGTATATCTAAAAGGCTTATCTAACTAGAAGGGAAACTTGGAACTAATAAACATTCTTCCAGGAGGTTTACCAATAAATACTAAGTGTCAGAGCAAATTGCAGTTGTCAATAATTAACCAAGATGCTTTTAATGTCCCATAAACAGATTCTGCATGCACAACACGTGTGAAGGATGTGCTGCACATCACATGAACACAACAAAACCTGGTTTCAAAGCCCAGGATATTAAGTTGTGGTGAAAGGTATCTGATATAGCAGATGAGAGTGATCACATGTTTTAAATGAAGTGTAAATGACCTTCCAGGCCACCCTGAGTGTCTAGCAAATAAATATGGCGGAGAGTGAGGAGAGTGAAAACAAAACATTTGCTTTGTACCAGGAAACACCCATTTCAATGAACATTGAATGTGGGGCTTTCAGTTTCATCCAGTTTGCATTGTTTTACTGTACTTTAGTCAGGAAAGATGTCACATTGAATTTGATTTCAGTCAAGGTCACTATGACACAGAGAAAACATCTAACCAGACAGGAAAGTTGCTGCTTTATAGCAATCCCCTTACTCCTTTTATTGAAATTGTATCAAGCTGTGAACATTGGCAGAAGTTGAATAGTTTGTTTAAGGGAGCTCATTAAAGGTTACTCTGATCCATTCTTCTTAAACCCCTTCATTACCAGACAACAAACAGTTTGTCACTTTCAATCTGTGTACATTTTCAGGTCCTTCACCTAAAATCTAAGCAAAACATTGCTTTTTAAGAAAAAATATTTCTTTGTTTGAAGTATTCTGGGTTCATATATATTTCTTTTATTGGAAGAATCCCTGGGTCAACAAGAACACAGTCCACCATAGTTTTACCATTGATATTGTAAGGAGCCCTTTCCACATCTGAATATGAAACTTCTTTTCCCCCAGTATTAAGGAGGGCACAGATGTCCTATTAGCTGATCTATTTGTGAACAAGGCACCAGATTATTTATTGTAAGGCCCATTAATGTACTAGTATGAGATCATATCCCCACACATGCACCTTTTCTCCTGTGTAGATATTTCCATCTGATTGACCATCTCTGATTGGGAATACATTTTAACTAATTTGATGAGAAATATCAATCTGGGTTACCATAAGTTACCATACACACTGGCGATACCCAGCAAACCCTGACAGGAGTATCAGCAAGGTGCGGGGCTGAAAACAACTGACAACGACACAGACGGACTACCACAGTGGCTGTTCTGGATGAAAAATTTCTGTCGTTAATGGCTTCCTCTCAGCCATGTGGGTCGGCACACGGGATCGGTCAGGCCATGTATGTGGTTATTACTGCATGCGATTATAGTCAAATGTGTATGCCACCTTTACTACCAGGTTCTTTCCCAATGTAGATTGACTTAGCACATCCATTTGTAGTACAAGCAATCCCAACCTGATGCAGGTGGAGAAACATTCTAGTAAATCCATTGTGCCTTAAAGGTACACTAAACATATTTACTTTACTTTATTTAGTACATGAAACCTGTATCTATTATTCACAGAAAGGTGATAAAGCTTATTCCCACCTCCCTGTAAATAATAGAATGGCCAGGGCGCACTGCAACACTTACCTTACTGGTGCTCCACTCGCGGCTCCTTCTCAGCTGTCAGGCGCTCTGTCCCGACCGAGCACCTATCTTTGGCACATACGCACCAATGCGCACCTGACAGCTGAGAAGGAGCTGCGAGTGGAGTGCCTGTAAGGAAGTGTTGCACTGTTCCCTGGGGTTCTATTGTTTAAAGGGCATCTATAGTGAAATTTATACATTGCTCCAATTCTGACATTAAAAAGGTTATTGTATTCTGCCTTATTCTTAACTTCTGTGGCTCCACGTTTGCACACCGTCTGATTTACTGCAGAGCTCCCCATTTCTTCTCCCCTATCTGGTCATTCCCCCATTCAAGTAGTCCGGCTGTAAATTAAGCCTGTGAAACAAGCCGCTCATGCGCATTAATCCTCCTACACATGACAAATCACTCTAAAAAAATAAACCTCAGTATGTAGGCCTGTAGAGAGAAATTTTCTCCATTGTTTTGAAGATAGTTCTACATAAGGTGTGGGAGGGGGGTAAGGGGGGGAGTTTGGAAAGACCGAGTCCTGCATTATTACTGCAGCCCGATCTCCCTTTGACAGGCAATAAATTGGTAAAAGCTTGTGGAGGAGGGGGACTTCTCCTACCCTTTACTTCTGTTTTTAACCCAGTATTTGCCAAGCATTTTAGTGGGCAGGAAGGAATCATTGAGAGACTTGCTGTAAAACTTGTGTAAGCCTACACACTATACCGGCATGCTGTGACAGGATTTGATTGCCAGCTCAAGCAGGAGTGGTGTATTGAAATCTTCACTTCTTTTAACTTATATATCTCAGGACAGAGGAGGAATCTGAAAAAAATAAAGGTACTCTGGGGGTTGGGGGGAATTATAGAACACATAGAAAGAAAAAAAAAATTAAGTACATTTTCCCACGATAGATGCCCTTTAAATGGAGTTGGGAATAAGCGTTCACACCTCCCTGTGAATAAAAGATACACATGCAATGTACTTAAAATCCACAGTTTAGTGTCCCTTTAAGTTAGCCATACACAGGAAGATGTTTTTGTGATTGGATTTCCGATCGTTGCACTCCATGGATTCTGAATTGAGAAAGTCAGTCGGATGACTAGCGAAACGTCTTCAAGAACTAAACTTCAAGTCCAGTTGATCTAATTGAATACAACAGATATACCATGACCTGGATGAATGAGAACCTTCACAAGCATTCCATGGATTGGAAGAACCGCTTAAAGGGCAAGTCCAGCCCCAAAATGAAAACTTACATACAGGTAAACCCCCCCCCCAAAAACCCTAAACGGTAATAGTTTGAAATCTTAAATATATAAGACTAACCTGAAATCCTGTACAATGTCCTGTTTCCCCTGTCTGTGTTCCTGGTTCTTCCAGTTAGTAACTGTCAGTTATGGATTAGACAGTTGACATCACAGCCAATGACTGAATGTTAATCCCGTCTGCAACTTCTGAGCATGCCCAGGCTCAGTACAGGCTCAGTACAGGTTTCTAAATTGCTCGGTTTCCATGAGACATCCAGAAGCATAGCAGGCATACAGTAATGAATTCATAGGACAAAGTATGATATATCAACATATTTTAAAGAGGATTGACGGTAAACTAGTTTTTCCGTTTAACCGCTGAATATTCTTGAGCAGTCAATCGGAAAAAGGGAGAAAATAATTATCAATATAATGTTTTAAATTTACCGAATCAAAATATCAAGAACTACTATCAGCAGTCCATCAGAAATGAAGCACAAAAGTCCCACTAATTTGATTCTAAATTGTGTAGCATCGCTTGAACTCCAAGACTGAGGTTTTTGCATTGTGTCGCAGCCACTGCAAGTCCCATCTGAAAGCCAGATTAAAGCTAGGTACATAGTATAGTATAGTATTTGTATAGTATTTGAGGTTGAATAAAGACATACGTCCATCCAGTCCAACCCATCTAGCAATATCCTCATTTCCTGCCTAACTGTTGATCCAGAGGAAGGCAAAAAAACCCCACCAAATTTATGAAGGGGGAAAAAAATTCCTTCCTGACTCCAAGTGGCAATCGGAAATTTCCCTGGATCAACTCTACTTTATGTATCAATACCAGTAACTTGCAACATTCCTTGTTTGCAGAAACTCATCCAGCTTTTTTTTTAAACTGACCAATGAACCTGCCATTACAACGTCCACTGGAAGACAGTTCCGTAGCTTTACCATTCTCACATTAAAAAACACCTTTCCGAGCTTGAAGCCTAAACCTTTTTCTTCTTCAAGTCTTAAGGGATGTCCTCGTGTCCTTTGACATGTTCTATTGGTGAAAATGCCCCAGATAGTTTGATTGTATGGCCCGTTAATGTATTTATACACAGTAATCATATCCCCACTCAAGCGCCTTTTCTCCAGCGTACATAATTGTAACTTTTCCAGTCTCTCTTCATATTCAAGCTCCCCAAATCCCCTTATTAATTTAGTTGCCCTTCTCTGAACCCTTTCCATTTCAAAGATGTCCTTTTTGTACACAGGATTCCAAAATTGCACTGCATATTCCAAATGAGGCCTTACCAATGCTTTGTAAAGAGGGAGAATTACATTTTCCTCCCTTGAATTCATACCTCTCTTTATACAAGACAATACCATGATGGCTCTGGCTGTTGCCGCCTGGCACTGCTTGCTTCCTTTAAGTTTGTTATCCACCAAAACTCCAAGATCCCTTTCCAACAGGGATTCACTTAATACAGAGCCATTTATAGTATAAGTAGCACAAGTATTTTTAAGTACAAAATGCATCACCTTACATTTATCAACATTGAATTTCATCTGCCACTTAGCAGCCCAATGTGATAATCTATCTAGATCCCCTTGCACATCCTCTGAAGTTTTTAATGGTCGACAAAGTTTTGTGTCGTCAGCAAACACAGAAACCTTGCTGACAATATCCACTTCCAAATCATTAATAAATAGATTAAATAGAAGCGGCCCCAACACAGAACCCTGTGGCACTTTAGTCCATAATGATGAAGCCCCATTATCAACTACTCTCTGCATCCTATTCATTAACCAATTTTCTATCCATGTACAAATGTGACTCCCCAGACCAACAGACCTTAGCTTATTCATTAGTCGCCTATGGGGGACTGTATCAAAAGCCTTTGCAAAATCCAAGTAAACTACATCTACTGCTATACCAGAGTCTAAATTTCTACTTACTTCCTCATAAAAGCCAAGCAAGTTAGTTTGACAAGATCTATTCCTCCTAAATCCATGCTGGTTACTACTTATAATGTCAGTCCTTGAAACATACTCTAGCACATGTTCCCATATTAAACTTTCCAGGATCTTCCCCACCACTGAAGTTAAACTTACAGGCCTGTAATTACCCGGCTGTGAACGACTACCCTTTTTGAATATTGGAATAACATCAGCCTTTTTCCAATCCAGATGCACACCACCGGACATGAGGGAATCAGCAAAAATAAGAAACAATGGCCTAGATAAAACTGAACTTAGCTCCTTAAGTACCCGAGGATGTATTTTATCCGGTCCAGGAGATTTATTAATATTAACCTTATTTAGTTCTTTCTGTACCATATCCTCGGTTAACCAAAGTGAACTTGAATCTTGTATACCATTATTGCTACTATACTCTATGATATCTGTACTTGGATCTTCTATAGTGTATACAGAGGGAAAAAAATTTATTATTCAAGACATTTGCTTTATCGCCATCCTCCGTAACTAACTTATCCCCATTAATTAATGGTGCCACATTCTCAGTCCTCATCTTCTTACTATTAATATACTTAAAAAAATGTTTAGGCTTAGTGATGCTTTCTTCAGCTATCCTAACTTCATTATTAATTTTAGCTAGTTTGATTGCTTTCTTACACTCCTTGTTACAGTTTTTATAATCCCTAAAGGCCCTTTCCGTTCCCTCGGCCTTAAAGGTTTTAAATGCCTTTTTCTTCCTTACCATTTGCCTCTTTACATCAGAATTCAGCCACATGGGCGCGGATTTATTTTTTTTACATTTATTTCCCAAGGGTATAAATTTAGATGTGAACTGGCTTAAAATCCCCTTGAACACAGTCCACTTCTGTTCAGTACCTTTACCTGATAATACATTATCCCAGTTGACATTCTGAAGAGCTGCTTTTAACCTGGGAAAATTTGCTTTCCTGAAATTAAATGTCTTTGTTAACCCAGCGCACTTTTCCTTTCGATAACAAAGTCCAAATGCCACTATTTCATGGTCACTATTCCCTAAGCCTCCAGTTACCTTTATATCTATAATGCGCTCCACAATGTTAGATATTACCAGATCCAACAGAGCTCCTTTTCTTTCCTGTTGCCTAATTCCACCCATATTGCCTCCACTTTACATACGTTTACATACGTTTGAAAGCGTACGCAATACCTGACCCGAGGATGCTGAACCGAACACCCCATACACAAATGGATTACTCAATTTGACTTCCATGCAGTCCAGGGAATGCTGATGCCTGTGATATTGCACGTCTCAACCCAGCTTAACCCAAATTACATTGCAGCAAAAATAGGTGACTTTTAGGGAATTGCCCCTAAAAGTCACCTTAGTCACCTTAGCCATCCCGTAAGGCTAAGGCCACACTACAATGCACCAAATCGCACACACAATCGCGAACGTTAGGGCATGCGATTGTGTGCGCGATTCTTGTGCATTTTACGTGTGTGTTTTGCGCATGCAATTTTGCCGTTTTTCGTTATGGAAACGCATGCGTTAATGCACCAAAAATGGTGAACGAATGCGTTACCAAAACGGAAATGCATGCGCATCGGAAATCGCAGGAGTTTTTGCATTCCTGCGATTTCCATTTTTAAAACGCCGCAAGCGCAAAACGTGCTACTGTGGTCTAGCCCTAAATCTCACCTACTGCCATGCTGCTCATTTCAACACTTTCTAGATCTGCCTGCAGCAATTGCATATCATGTACATTTCAATGCCCTACATAGTTTTGTATCATCAGCAAACACAGAGACCTTGCTTTCAATACCAATTTCTGTTATGTATGTGCTTTAGCACAATGTGCTGCATAAACAGGATTGATAAAAGGGTGCTAAAGCTAGATTTATCTGGAATTTAATCTCCAACATTCCAATGGTCTTTAACAGCAACTGCTGAAATGCTAATTTAAATTATCTCCAGTTATATAATCCAGCAGCAGGAATACTAAGTATGTAGCGGCAGCACAAATTAATGCTGTTTTGATAAAAGGTTAATACGCCCCTTAAAATTCAAAAGGACAAGGAACTGAACCCCACTTGCAAAATGTATGATGATCCGAAAGCTGTTAACAAGTTCAAATACTTCTTGGATATCCCACACAATATGCAGCTCTGGAGAAATTACACATATTCACAACTTAGTACTTTCCACTCAGCTACAACCTAGAAGCAACTGACCCAGCACAAATTCTCACATGTAATAACAGATAACCAGGTTGTCCCCTTTGAAATGCTGAGTGCTAACCATAGCTGACAAATTATTTTCAATTGAGACACTGCCTGCAAACAGATTTTCAGCATCACGTCATCCTGTACTCACCAAATAAAAGGGGTATGATATCCATCAGGCATATTTAACACACACAAAACTGCAGAATATACCATGAGTAAAGAAGCATTGTGCCCTAAATGTAAAAGAGAAGGAGCAGTCACCATTTTTTTCAATGCCCATGTATATTGGGCATCACCCAACATATAATATATATGCAGTAAGAATGCTTAATGATGAAGGCTGGTCCAAGCATCAATGTACATTAATATTACAATGTTTATTCTATGCCCTCATGGGAGCAGTAGTCAAATGTATAACAGCTGCTACACAACCACAATGGGTTACTCTACTATTAGACACTCTTTCAACATTTATTGTGCCAACAAAGCCACAAAAAGTGTCTTTGTTGGCATTCACAGAACTATGAGATGTTTCTATTCATATTTTAGTACTAAAGACTGGTTATCCATAGTGGAACTGGACGGGACGTATTCCTATAACCATCTGTTGCAGGTTACTTGCATGATTTTTAACAAAGATCTAGCATACCACCAAACTATCTACAATCATAGAAAATGACTGTCTCGTTATCTTCAAAATCAAATATTTTAGAATTAGTTCTCGTTTAATAATCATAAAGAAGGTGTTGTTTTGATCATTTAAATTGAAAGTTGACTGATTAGAAACATACTTTAACAACAGAACTAACATAAGTAGTAAAAAGGATACAATATAATAATTAATGCAGGGATTAAACAGTTAATTTCCATGTATATTAATAAATCACCTTGTAGCAGTTGTCAGTAATTCAAAGCGATGAAATTAGGTGGACAACTTAACCTAGTTCAGGGTATCATTTTATGTCACTGGGCAGTCTGGCACATAGCTACAGTAAATCTGCCAGGCAGATTTCATTGGTCATAAATTAAGGCAGCTTCTGCACTGGAAAAGTCACATATCCTAAACTACCACTGTTTGCATTTAATGACTGACCTCTCAATTCATTCTAGTTTTGATCTCTGCGGTAAGAATAGGTTTCCATATTAAACATCTTTAAATAACTAATGCCCATGATGTAAAATAAACAATGGCTGACATTTCTGGAAAAAAAAAATCTTTGTTGAAAAAGAAAAACAATATTATATTACAAGGTTGATTTAAATGTCATGTAAAGCTAATCCAAAAGGAAAAAAAACTGAAATTACCACATTTCCAAACCTTCTTACATTAGATATATAATAATTATAAACAACATATGGACTATTTGTAAAGTTTAAAAGAGAACTTTTAGGGCGATTTTCACTCCTTGCTTGTGGAAAGTGGGTAATGCAAGTGATGGTCCTTTATGGGACCACACGCTCGGTTGTGGTTACTGTCAGATGCAGCTGCTTTTGCTAGTTAAAGGGCATCGCCACCCTGCAGAACAATTTTTGATACAATGTAGGGCACCCGTACCCACCCCCAACCACCATGTCTGATTGTTAAAAAAACATTTAGGATGCTACTTACAGCCCCTCGCTCCTGAGGCACACTGATCGGGCTCCCTTCTTGTCGTAACTTGCAAGCAGGGGCCCGACCGGCAGCCGCGTCTGTGATTGGCTGAGAGGCAGCCAATCACAGACACAGCTGCCGTCAATGGGAGAGAAGGTCTGTAAGTAGAGTTCTGCAGGATAACCATAAGGAGCAGAGATGTTGATCCAGTTGATAGGAGAACTTTTAAAAAAAGGTCAATATACAGTATGTATAATATATATCATATGTAATTCTAAAATAGACAATTATTTCTAATTTATTGCTATATATATTTGAAAGATAACCAAAATGACTAAAAATGTCAGACAAATTTAATCATTAAAGGCTGTAATAAGTGAAAGTATAACCTTGAGCAAAAAAACTTCAGTAAATATTAATCAGCAATAGAGATGTAGCTATTTTGGGCGCTGTAGTAATGTTTTATATTCAGACTTTTAACATTTCCCACATTTACTACAGTACATATATTCACAATGTGAATGACCCTCTTTGAGCTGGATTGAACTTAGCAGGATTTCTAGATCATGGTAGAGAAGGAAAAAGTTTTTGCTCCTTTGATAGTTAAGCTTTTTTTGGTAATGTAAGTGTACTAGAGTTTCTTTTATTCTTTCTGTTGATAAACATTTTCTTTAGCATTGCATATTAACAAAACAATTTCCTATGGAGTACAAAGCGAACATTCTACACATTGCAAGTCTGCCTTTGGCATGCCAGCCAAACTTTGAACAGCAGATGTAAAGGTCAATCTTCTTACTGCCTAATTGTTATATCCGACATGGGATCAGTTAAGCAGCCCAGTAGAGTTAAATATAAAACTGCACCTATTGACAGGGAAAAACATCCCAGTAAACAGACTTATTAATAGAACTTGTATGACAAATGTCATCATACAGGCGTAACAATCATGTTTTAAGCATGTACAAACATAGTTCACATTAAGCAAAAATACCAAGGAATGAATAATTACCAAAGGATGATACAGAGAAGAAAAGTGCTTTCTAAAACTCAGCTTAGTTGCTCTTGTTCTTTGATATGCAGCCAATAACAATGAGTGTGTCCACATCGTCTTAAGGTGGCCATACATTAGGACAATTTTACTTAACCAACTCAGTGATCCCACGACATTAGACTCCTGCCGGAACCACCTTTCTAGTTCTTCTTTGTGACCAACATGCGATTGCAAAATGTATAGCTTGTTCATGTACTTGTAGCCGTTAACCAATAATTTTGTGATCTGCCAGAGCAAAAGTTGAAGACAAAACACTTGTGCATAATAAAGCATTATGCTGTCACTTTCTTTAACTAAATTCATCCATTCAGTATATAGCCTGATATTGTCTATCCAGAATGCCCCATATTGTATGTAGTATGCAAACATTTAAGGGACAGCAGTACTGTAAGTGAATTGTGATCTGATTATAACAATATATGGGCTGTTACAGTTGTAGGGATAATTTGTATTCCTTTAAGATTTGTCCAAAACCACCATCAGAATATATATAGCTTAAACATACAAATACATTTATTCAACTTGGAGGTAGTTGTATTTAATTCATTTCAGCAATGCAAGTTACAGAACTGTCACTTCTATGCTGTTGTTCATGTTCAAGTGGCAATTGTTAAAATGAGAATTAGATGGTTTAAATCACCAGGTAGCTGCACTAGTCATTGGCTGTGACATTATCAGTCATCACCATGACTGATGAGTCTACCTGGAGGAGCTGGGAGATGCAGCTCACAGGCTTGGTCTGCCTAAATATTTATAAAAATTCTTAAAGGGCATGTCCACCCTTCTTAAAATTTTTTAATATAATAGTCTCCCTGCTCCCCCGACCCAACCGCTATAATTTTAATGTCAGAAAGTGCCCCAAACATTACTTACCCTCCCTCCCGCACTGCCAGGCCCTCTGCTTGCGCGAAAATGCAAGCAGAGGGGCGGGACCGGCAGTCACGGTCACGGACGTGGCTGCCGGGAGTTCAGTGCGGCGGAGGAAATAGGGAGGTAAGTAATGTTTGGGGCACTTTCTGATTTAACTATAGCGGTTGGGGCTGGGGGAGCAGGGAGACTATTACTAAAAAGATTTTTATGCTAGGGGGAGGGAATCTAATCGGGAGGGAGAGGAGGGGGGAGGGCTCTGCATACAGGACAGAGTCCTATATGGACTCTGCAGTACTCCTGGTGGGCGTTTTTTTGGACTTTGGGGGGATAGCAGAAAACCCTATGGAGCTGGGATGTAAGGTAAGGTTTAAACTACACTACACAATGGGGCCAGTAGTGGGGGGGATTATAGTTTTGGGGGTGGACATGCCCTTTAAGCACACATTAAAAAAAACCTTGTGCCATGAACCCTTAAATGTAAATTTTATTTAAGTAGCTTAGGCAGTCTCTTTAGTATCTTTAGTTCACCTATGCACATTGCAAAAGTAACCATTGTAACCAGCATATTTTCTTTTCAATCTAAGGACTGATGCAAATAATAAGTGCAAATGTTTGCCAATGCTATTAAATTGTTGCAACTAATTAGATGGTAGCTTCTTACTAGGTTACTGCAGTTTAATAACACCTGGTTGTTGCAAATTAATAGTACAGGCAAACATTTGCACCTTTATTGCAACACCACCTAAATGTATACTTTTTATTCCTGCTTAACCTGAATTATACCTAAAGATTGGAAAGATATATTTGTTAAACGGATAAATGATTTGCATTCTGTATGACATATTCTGCCAAACAGATCGTTATACTGGTGGGTCGTGTTTCAGTCACATAGGGGTAACCTCCGTCTTCTTTTCAATCACTCAGTTCTTCTGTCATAGGAATGTGAACCAATTTTCATATGTTTAAGAACAGGGTCCTATGTCTTAGACATTGATAAAGTTACATTTCCACAAAAGACACAGAAAAAACTGAGGGTGAAGCCACAGGCACCATTATCCCTATTTTCAGGGTTTTCAACCTTGTAGGGTGTCTTGTTAGTTTCTACTAAGGTCTATGTGCATCACAGATATGACAAGAAGCTTCAGAGCATCCAATGACCCAAGGAAAAAAGCACAAAGACTGGACTTAACATGCCATAAATACTTTCCCCTGAATAGATTTCTGCAAAACAAACGTTGACAGCAGTAAATCTTAATCTGTAAACGCCACAGTGTTAAGTTAATGTTCAGCCCAGCTGTCATGCAATACATCTTCCAGGGTAAAGCAAAAATTCATATTAACATTTGGAATTCTCAGCACATTCGTCATTAGCCTACTTTCCCCTAAACCTCTGTCTTTATTTTGTGATAACTAAAGAGTGCCTAATCAAAGGTAGAGATTGATATGGCTGGAAAGTGTGGGAATGATTGGCATTATTTCTGTCACAGGAGATGGTTGGGGTCTTCCTGGAAGTTAAAACAATTTACAAGGCCTGATGACTCTAAAAGAGATGTGAGCAACTAATGACAAGTAAACGAGTTCACCTTTGTTAAGATTGAGTTGGGAGTTGCGGAAGCTCAAGTGCTCCTGTTGATTGGCTGTAAACATTAGTAGCTCCATATTAACAAAACAAATTTCCCAAAGCGCAGGTTACCATCCTGCTACTTTCCATACCAGAAATTAACACTTTAACAAAGAATAGGTATTATAATAGAATTAGAAAATTCAAAAAATGTTCTCAAAGTTTGCTTTTTTTTAACCATCACTAAATGAGCACCAAAAATCTTTTCTTCCAGTATACGGTGAAGTTGCCATTTTCATTCTAATTGTTGGAGTATGTTATCCATTGTTTGAACATATGTTTAATGGATATTGGACCGCTAGTGTATACAGATATTCAATTAATATACTGTATGCTAATTAAATAAGCAGCAGCCTTCTCTTATCTAATGTCAGCCCCCTTTAAGGGAAAATTGACTATGGAATGGAGGGCAAATAGAAATGACCAGCACAATCTTTCACAAAGTGACTTTCAATAGCTCACTGTACTATTGAAGTAATTATATAACATATTAGTTATCTTGTTATCATTTTTAAAGAAATATATACAAGATCAAACTGAATGTTTTGTGGGGGGAAAACATTTAAATATTTTAAATAATATAATTTAGAAATAATAAACTATAAGTAATATATGTGCCTAATATCCTTTATTTATATAAAACTTCAGGCCATATTATGCTTCTTATGGAAAAAGGTGAGCAAGTTAGAATTGGTGTTAGTAATGAACTTTCCTGTATATTAAGTGTCATATCACACCCTGTGAAAAAAATTTATTTGAGAGTTTCATTGACAAGAGTTTTATTAATGGGAAAAGTCCAACGCCAGTATATTTAGAGCCCCAAAGGGGTATAGGTCATTAAGCTATTTAAGTTAGTCTGGATACTTAAAATGGATTTCTGGGCAGAAAAATGTCTTTAGGTTACTTAAATTCTCTAAATGCCAAACATGTTTTTGTACTCTATTGAGTCTCCAGTCTCTATATAAAAAGAATTCTATTCAACATAGAAGAAAATGTATTGAATCTAACTTTTACTAAAAGGGTCCACCCCTAATAAAAAAAAATGTATATGTTATTCAGGGCCCCCCAAAACCCCAGTTCTGTTTTGCTTTAAAGTTTAAATAATTTTCCCAGAGTGAGAAATTATACTTACAACATCCACGATCCACCACCGCTTGCTCCCTCTCTATGCTGTTGCTATGTGCCTTTTCCGTTCATGAGCAGTGGAGGCTCGTCCGGTAATGGCAGTTAGCCATTGGCCATGATGTCACTGTCACAGCCATGACTAGGTTGTAGCAGGGAGCCATGGCGGTGGATCGTGGATGTTGTAAGTATGATTTCTCGCTCTGGGAAAATGATTTAAACTTTTAAGCAAAGCGTATCTGGGGTTTTGAGGGGCCCTGAATAACATATTCCATTTTTATTAGGGGTGGACATGCCCTTTAATAACTAGGATTCCTTTTAATATTAGTTTGATATTGTAGACAATATTGCTATTGCTAAAACCTGTCTATTTCATTAATGAAAAAAACGACAGAATAGAGAAGCAAAATTTTTTGTTTTAACATTCAGCAACCTTTTATAGGGCAAGACATACCTATGCTCAGATGCATACATACATATAAACATGCATTACAGATTTGATTTATGGACATGGAATTGCTAAAATACAGACATTCAACCTCAGCACTTCAATATTACAGCCGTCAACATAGAGATACTGGGAATTCTTATGCTTCATACACACTGTAAATGTTGCTCGTCCATAATGTCCAACAGTCAATCGGTTTGTGGTCGGCTGTTGAGCATTACACATGCTAACAAAATTTATGTTGTGTACAAAGCTTTATTCTGCTTTTGTCTGTTAATTTTAATTCTATGTAAACTGCACTAATTTTACATAAATCAAAGCCACATGCACGTATTTATGCAAAACTAAGTATTCTTCAGGGGAGTATGTTTAGGATCGTAACAAGAAGAGCTTCTATGTTCAAGCCATGATGCTTAGCTAGAAGATGTTTCTGAAAGGCAAAATATGTTTGGACATATTTATGGCTTTTTCAAAATCTGCTCTTCATTCTGAAAACAGATTTCAAACATTTTCATTTTGTGCATTAAAAAAAAGGGTCCTATTGAGTTTCATGAAAAAGAGGGATCATACTCTGTCAGTTTAACCAGGGGCGTGACTACCAGGGGAGATGGGGAAGCAACTGCAGGGGGGCCCTATCTTCTTTTTTTCCCATGACAGATAAAGCCTCCTCCCAGAAAACCACTGTGGATGAAGCACAGATAAGGGCCCTATCATAGTTTTGCTGTGGGGCCCAGTGATTTCTAGTTACGCCACTGAGTTTAACCTTTCTGGTATCAGGAATATAGATGAAGTCCGTTTCCGAGTCGAACCCGGTTCTGAAGTTCCAACGGAACTCTCAGATTTTTGGATTATTCAGATCACAGAACTTTTTCCAAATTTTTGATAATCATCCAATTTTCAAAATCAAATATTCGAGAATAATTGATTTTTGGAAATTATCAAATATACATGCTGATTTTGAGAAATATCGAATACATGAACCCTCGATTCTGAATACATGTACCCTTGAATCTGAATACATGAACCCTTGAATCTGAATACATGAACCCTTGAATCTGAATACATGAACCCTTGAATCTGAATACATGAACACTTGAATCTGAATACATGTATCCTCTATTCTGAATATTAGAGAAATATTGAATACATGAACCCTCGATTCTGAATACATGAAACCTTGAATCTGAATACATGGACCCTTGAATCTGAATACATGAACCCTTGAATCTGAATACATGAACCCTCGATTCTGAATACATGAACCCTTGAATCTGAATATGAGAGAAATAGTGAATATGTGAGCCTTTGATTATAAATATTTGAAATTGATCAAATAATCTAGATCGAAAATCCGATTCTTGAACTGGAACTTGGCGGTTCCGTTCATCTAATCAGGACAAGGTTTCCATCCCAGGAGGCTATAGGCACAAAACACCTGGTGCCCTTAAAACAGACTAATAGGCATATTTACCCAGAGCCGCACAGCTGATGGTGAATCTCTTTTGGAGATCTACCCAGAAAGGCTGCAGTCTGGGTAAATCTCCCCATATATTTTTGCTGAGATATGTGATCTGCAATTAAACATGAATAATAAATATAATATATTGATTGTACCAAAGGGGGAGTCAAATGATTTTTAAAAACCCGATGCACTGCAAATAAAAAGTGGTAACTGTGGGAAACATAATGGGAAAGAGATTGGCACAATATGGTAGCAATAACAATACCGTATTTCTTTCATGGAAAAATCAACTTTAGGCCAGAAATATGGAAACTCATATTGCTGTATTTACTAACGTAAACACGCATCGGTCATTTCATAGTGATACACCTTTCTGAAGTTGTTGGAAATTGCAATGTTGGGCACCACCATTTTTCTGCTATAGTAGATGTGCTAGCTACTTTGGATTCCTTATGGTGCTTCTTTAGGGACTGTGGGTAAATTTTGTTTCTCACCTTTGTAACTATATAGAATGAAAATTTCTAATGCAGGCTGCAATCATTTTATTGCAATTGATCAAAGGGTATGTCCACACCCAAACTAAACTTTGCATACAGGCTAATCAGCCCTCCCCCCCCAACCTTGACCTTGCAAGGTTTAAATGTTTCTGTGAGGCTTGTTAGTGGGGACAGTATTTGGCTCAGACATTGCGTCTCAGCCAATCACTGATGCTGCTGCTGGTCTGGCTCCTTCTGCTGCAGCCCCCCCACGTGGGGCCTGTAGTAATGGCACTGGAGTCTAATAACTAATTCTAACAGGTGAATTCAATAAGCAATGATGGCAACCAAAATCCATATTAATGCTCATTGTCCTAATTTTCCTTACAGTCAATGAGATCATTCCGCACAAGATTCAGTGTGCCTATTCAAAAATATGGAATTGATGGTATTTAAGTAAATATGTTTTGAATATTGTTTGTGTTTCTTAATTGATTGATGAATCAATTTTTGATTGATTCTTTTCTTTGTAATTATTACTTTTTAATATTAATACTTCAATTTAATTTACCGCCCTTTTCCCAGGTTCTCTTTAAATTGCCTAGCTAAATTTAAACATGTAATTTGGTTTATGTATTAATCTTAATTTAGAAATTGAACACTAATTTTTTTATTAAAAAAAAAAAACTAACTCTTTGATTGTGAACAGCTCTGATGAATACTAAATTAAAACTAAACACCTGCATTAAAGAGTATCTCCTCCACCAAACATAAAAACTAATATAATGTAAGTCACCCCTCACCCCCCTTAACCTTATACGCTAGTTTTCAAACTTTTTAAACAGCCCATAAATGTACTTACCCACCTTCGTTCCCTTGGTCACAGCCTCTTCTGCTACTTTCGGGAATGGAAGAGCAGAAGGGGCCGGACTGGCAGCCGCATCTTAGACTCAGCCAATCACAGACACGGCTGCCGGTCAGCAGAGAGAGCCAAGGGAACGAGGTTGGGTAAGTACATTTATGGGATGTTTTAGCAGTTTTAGAGCTAGCAGTTAGGGTTGGTGGGTTACACATGTCAGAATCCTCTAAGAGGAGCTGAAAGTGGCAGGCAACAGTGGGGCAAGTTTTATTTGGGGGATTGGACATGCCTTTCAAAACTAATGTAGTCTGCAGCATAATAGGTAAATAACTAACTCTATATAGTTTACAAAAATGTGAGTAAAGTATTGAATGCTTTCCAAGGATCCCAATAAACAAAGCACCATGGGAAAACCAAAGATATTGAGCATGTATACAGCTGGAAAATGGTGGTCACCAACTATGCAACTTTCAATAGCTTCAGATCAATACATTTTTAATAAAACAACTGCAGTTTGTTTAGGTTAGAACATGCACCATTAAATTTATAGGGAGATTCAATAAAAGTTCTTATCATTTAAAATGGTGCTAATTTTACCCCAACTAATTAGATATCACTTAACATTTGTAAGCTAACATCTGATTGGTTGGGGCAAAGTTAGCACCAACAATAAGAACTTTTATTGAATAACCCTGTTAGAGTAAATTAGAGTACATTATTTCTAGATTTTAAGCCCTTTAAGATTCACATGGGGGATACATATAAAATCTAGAAATAATATAATGTATATATATATATATATATATATATATATATATATATATATATATATATATATAGTAAATAACAAACACCCTAATGGCAAATTAGGATTTTAAGTCAGGGGTACATGATAAATGTAAACAATATAAATTAAGTGGTACAATATAATACAGGCACATTTAAGTAAGTCATGTGACACTAGTGAAATAGTTAAGCAGTGTTTAAAATGATATAATTTATAGGATATTCATACACTCTTCTATCTACTTTATAAAGTTCAAAATTTGTATGTACTGTATGTATGTTTGTATGTGCTCACCTCTCAGCAACACACCCTGAATGCATTCACATAACTGTGATGCCTCAATTCAGCAATTCAGATGAAGGGCCTGCACACAAGAACAGCGTGACTTACGGCTACAGCAGCAGAGGGAACGAGACACTACCTTAAAGTCTGTAAGACATTCCAATTTGCTCCTGGAAGGTTTCAATAAAAGTTCTTATCATTAAAAATGGTGCTAATTTTGCCCCAACCAATCAGATGTTAGCTTTCAAATGTTAAATAAGATCTGATTGGTTGGGGCAAAATTAGCACCATTTTAAACGATAAGAACTTTTATTGAATAAACCTGTATGTTTCTATTGGTGATATGAGCCACATTTGCGGTTATTGTCATGCTAAGAAATTTAAAACGACCCAAGACATCATGGGTCATCAAACAGCACAGCCACAACACGAATCATCATGGGCATGCCCCCAAATGTCAGGGCCATTCCCACGCCCCCCACACGTCACAGGCACACTCCCAAACATCATGGTCATGACCATATCTCAACTGTTGTCAAGGCCATGCCCTAAACATCGCAACCACACCCCCTAATATTGTAACCACGTCCCCAGATATTGCATCACGGCCACCAAACCCCCCAAAAAACATCATGGGTTGGACTACATGGGAATTACCTGCATTACCTGGACTTAAGCAACAAAGACACACTGCCTGCATGTCCCACACTTCACAAACAGTTACAACTTAAGCTGGGCACACACACTACAGATCATTGAAAGATGACAGACAGGATCTGCAAGATCGCGGCCAGGCACTCGTTTGGAAAACGAAGGTACGTACTGTACCAATAAAGACCCGAAGGTATTGGGGCTTTATCGTTACTGTGTGTACCCAGCTTAAAAAAACAAAGACATCATGGCACTCTCAATTCAGACCAGGAAGTAACTTTATTGATTAGGATCTACTAGTCAATACAAAATGGTCCTTGAGCAAGGATAAAGTGTTAAAGTGCAAACAAACAGAATGAAGCCCAGCTTTAACAACACAAAGAGCCCACACATCACATCCTGCAGAGACACAAGAACAGTGTGACGCCTGTCAGTCACTCAACTGCAGCGGTATTCACTTGCAATCAACATGTTTTCCCCAAGGCCAATTCCATGTAGCATGTTCACAAGTAGGTTCACCACAACATTTGTATATTTACACTCCAAGTAGAAACACTGATAATGTTGAATATTTACTTCCCTCAAGCAATGTCTCCTCAACTCATAACTATTAAATACATGATGTACATTACCAACTGTGCACTTCGTTTCTCCCTCTGTTTCTTGCATCTAAGCCTGAACGTAACAAATACTATATCCACATGTGTACACGGGCAACGGTGGGTACAACTGCTAGTAGTATAATATAAATATTGAAGGAAAAAAAACAGTGTTTAGCAGGGTAGGCCAAGTAGAACCCATTTCAGAATAAAAAAAAAATTTTGGGGTAAAAATTCAGTACTTATAATTCTAATAATGGCATAATTACTATTCCTGATTTATAGGAACTCTTCTCCTTAAGGTTCATACACACATGTGTGTATGCACGGCCGTTTCAGACGATAATCTTGCAGTGAATAGGCACTTTGTCGACCGAAACGGCCATTCGATTTGGGATCGCCGAAGATCCACCTGGAAAATCGGGCAATGAGCTCCGAGCGAAACGGCTGTTTCGGCTGACAAAGTTCCCACACATGGCGTGATTATTGCCCAAAACAGCCGTTATTAATTATAGGAAAATCCTAGAATTAAAGCCAAATACCTATAAATATAAGGTGATGCCTGCAGATAATTTAAATCATAAATTAACAGGTATATAGTATCTGCACATAGCATTCAGGGCTCGCAATAAGTTCCCCATCCTAGAGTAGCACATACCACTCAATACAAACGATATTGAGTCCAATTGTCAATAAAAAACAGACTTTATTGATACGCCCCAACACACAAACAAAGCCCATCAATAATAATAACCCTAATTATAACACTCCTGTGTTTAAACCTCCTGTGATGGGAAGGGGTCCATAATACACAAACTGAGCAAAACTAATAGTGATGTTAACAGTCCATGAAGCTCAGTACATAGTCATTCTCCCCATAGATGACTATTCCAATGAATCATTTTTTGCTGGATTTTCACCGACACCCATATATAAAGTTGTATTTCACTGGACTTGTATTTCTAACTGCTATTCAATGTCCCGCACTATTTTGCCAGTAAACCAATGAGACACGACGTATCATAGTTTGGGGCAATTCCATCCTGGGGATCCCCTCCCGGGCACACACACACCAACGCGCGTTTTGTGCGCTAACTGTGCACTCCCACATTGAAGCTTTAGTTTAGCACCTTAATTTGACAGTATACTTCTCCTTACCTGCCACTGGCAGTGAACAAAACACTAACCAGGTAAAATCACCATGCAGAATCTGTTATTGGGACTACCTTAGCTTTAGTAAAAAAGTGAAAAAATATTCATGACTAAGGCAGAGCCGACACTGCAACGCACAGGAATCGTGCACCAAATTGCGAGCGTTATCGCACGGGATTGTGTGCGCGATTCTTGTGCGTTTTGCGTTTGCGCGCGCGTTTTGCGCATGCGTTTCCGCCGTTTTGCATTATGGAAACGAATGCGTTAATGCACCAAAAATGGTGAACGCATGCATTGCCAAAACGCGAACGGACGCACAATCACATGTGCATCGGAAATCGTGGGAATTTTCGCGTTCCCATGATTTCCATTTTAGCGGAAATCATGGGCGCAACCGCGAGCACGAAACGTGTGCACAAAAAACGCACTAGTGTGGCCTCACACTAAGTATATTTAAAATAAAATACCTTTAAAAACAAGCTTGTGTCTGCATTGTTTTGGCATCTCTATAATTTCTTGGTCATTCTGAGATATAGCTTTTTAAAAGGCATGTTTACCCTCTGTAAGGAAATGTAACCAGTTATTAAACATCTCCCTTGTGGATCATCCTGCTCTGTGTACAGCAGCAGATTAGGCATCTTTCAGCAGGCTAGGGATCAGACTGGTGAAGTATAGTAAAACGTGAGTTGGAAGAGGAAGGGTGCTTAAAGGATAAGTACACCCCAAAAAAAAAAAATTATAGTTTAAATGGAAGCTGAATCCCTAACTAACCTTTTTCCCTTCTTTTTTTTTTCTAGGTGCCTTCGGAGCCTACCTGTGCCCCAGTAAAGTGCTGGCCATCTTGGTTAATGTGTGCAGTCAGCTAAGCTCTGCCCCCCGAGTCTTGCTGCACCTTGTTTCTGGCTTGGGTCTATAAATCCTGTAGCAGTTCCCTCCGTGCTCATCACGACGCTACAGCTATGGGGGGCCGAGCTTACCTGACTGCAGACATGACCCAAGATGGCCAGCACTTTACTGAGGCACAGGTAGGCTCCGAAGGTACCTGGAAAAAAAAAAGGGAAAAGGTTAGTTAGGGAATCAGCTTCCATTTAAACTTAATTTGTTTTTGGAATGTACTTATCCTTTAATAAGTGACTACATTTTCCAGATGGTGGACATGTCCTTTAACTATAACTAAAAGGACAGCATCTTCACTGGTGACTACTGTTTAATGAAGCTACATGTACCAGTTGTTGTTAGAACCAGTTTGTACTATAGTGTACAGTTAGTATTACACCACGTTGTACAAGGTCACTTTCTTGGCCATTTCTCACATGGAATAGCCTTCAGTTCCCAAAGCAAAAAAAAAGTTCTTTGTTTCCTGCCCATAATTGCTGAAGCGCTACTTAACTAGCCCTAGTCTGTTGGTACATAGGCCGATCACCTGACTGTGACAGCAAGCACAGCAGCAAGCTGGTTTGATCAGGAGCACACAACAGAGAAAATACGGGATCATATCCTTGACTTTGTCTCCAGAGCTCACCCTTTTAGTAGTAGTCAGCATGGATTTATGAGAAATAGATCATGCCAGACAAATTTAATTGGTTTTTATGAAGAAGCGAGTAAGAATTTAGATTCAGGCACAGCAGTGGATGTGGTATACTTGGATTTTGCGAAAGCTTTTGATACTGTGCCACATAGTGTTGGCCTTGAAGAAAACATTTGTTCATGGATAGAGAACTGGTTATTGGATCGCAAACAGAGAGTGGTGGTTAATGGAGCTACATCTATGTGGGCTAAAGTTCTAAGCGGAGTGCCTCAGGGTTCTGTACTGGGGCCACTTCTGTTTAATCTGTTTATAAATGATTTAGAAGGGGCATTGAGAGCAGGATCTCTGTGTTTGCTGATGACACTAAACTATGCAGAGCTTTGGAAACTTCAAATGATGTACAAGTGCTGCAAGCAGACCTAGATAGATTATCAAAATGGGCAGCAGAATGGCAGATGAGATTCAATGTTGATAAATGTAAGATGATGCATTTAGGATTTAATAATCCCTGTGCCACCTACACAATAAATAACTCTGTGTTAAGTGCATTTGTAATGGAAAAAGATTTGGGGGTCCTGGTAGATAACAGCCTTAGCTATAGCAAGCAATGCCAGGTAGCAACGGCTAGAGCTAGCAAGATATTGTCTTGTATAAAGAAGGGAATAGATTCAAGAGAGAAAAATATTATTCTCCCTCTTTACAAGGCACTGGTAAGGCCTCATTTGGAATAGGCGGTGCAGTTTTGGAATCCCACATACAAAAGGGACATATTGGAAATTGAAGCAGTTCAGAGAAGGGCAACTAAATTAATAAGGGGAATGGAGAGGCTTGAATATGCAGTCAGATTAGACAAGTTAGGGCTGTTTACATTGGAGAAGCGACGTTTGCGTGGGGACATGATAACCTTATACAAATATATTAATGGGCCATACAATGAACTCTCTGGTGCATGTTTACTAATAGGTCATATCAGAGGACTTGTGGACATCCTTTAAGGTTGGAAGAAAAGAAGCTTCATCTTCAGGTTAGGAAAGGTTTCTTTACAGTGAGAACGGTGAAACTGTGGAAATGTCTTCCAGCAGAAGTGGTAATGGCAAGTTAATTGAATAGCTTTAAAAAAGGCCTGGATAATTTCTAAAACTAAAAAATATTGAGAATTACTGGTATTAATACATATAGATCTGGTTAATCCAGGGATACTTTCCGATTGCCGTTGGGAGTCAGGAAGGAATTTCCCCCCCTTTTTAGCTGGGGTTTTTTGCCTTCCTCTATATCAACTGTTGGGTAGGGTTAAAAAAAAAAAAAAAGAGGGTGAATAGGTTGGACTTGATGAACGTATGTCTTTATTCAACCTTAATTACTATGTTACTGTGTTACTATATTCTGCACTAATGATAATGTAAACTGCCCTTTTCTTAGCACAGATCAGTGGCTGTTAAGCTGGGTACACACACTAACGATAAAGCCCCGATACCGTCGGTATCGGGACTTATTGTTATGTGTGTGCGCTCGTTTCCCGAATGAGCGCGCGGCCGCGAACGATCGGGTCGGCGTACGCTCATTCGGGAAGGCTTGAAATTTCCATCGGCCGCGCTGACTCCCTATAGAGGAGTCTAGCGGGGCCGATGGAAACCATAGTCCCAAGCGTTCTCCTTATGAAGTTCTTAGGGAGAACGCTCGGGACTGTGTGTATGCAGATCTTGCGGATCCTGTCTGTCATCTTTCAGAAATCTGTGCTGTGTGTACCTAGCTTTACATGTGGTAGGAAGAGAATGTTTTACATTATCATTAGTGTAGACTAATTTCCCTGTTGAGTACTCCCAACTGCACCAGTTCCCTACTGTTTATGTCATGTAGTCAGGGGAATACGCTGTGTGCCAGTAGATTAAAGAAGGCCAGTTTTAAGTTTTCAGATGTGCTAACATAATTGCAGAAGGGATTTTTAATGATCAATCGAAATTTGAAAAAAAAAAACTTGCATTAGCAAACACAGCATTTGTGATGAGAGATTTTATTTTTTATTATCATTGTGGATTTATATAGCGCCAGCGTAGCAATTTACAATTACATGTATACATTCACACCAGGCCATGCCCGAAGAGCTTACAATCTAAGCACATTTATTTGACACATACAACCTATCAGTATGTCTTGTGATGATTGTGGGGAGAAACCGGAGTGCCCGGTGGAAATCCACCCAAGCACAGGGAGAACATACAAACTCAGGACCAAGGGTGACCAAGGGTGGAATTAAACTCAGGACTTCAGCTCTGCAAGGTATCAGTATTAACCATTGATCCACCGTGCTGCCCAAGATAGTCCGTGACTATGAAAATCACTGTTCCCAGTCAGTATGTTTAAGCGTGTTAGCAAGTGCTGACACTTGGAGTAAGTAGACACAGACAGTGTTGTATACCCTTGTGAATTATAAAATAGCTAGCCAGTCCACCAGTCAGGTTTCCAACCAGTCCACTAGCCATCATAGCTTCACTTATATGTTTGTATGGATGGGAGCTGGTATACTGTTTTCCTTAGACAGTACATATTCAGGGAGATGCAATAACATTTGTTATTATAATTGTATTATTGGGTTAGTGTGGGTTAAACACTAATTTGCACACCGCACACAATGCCATACACTTTTAGTTTAGTTTCAATGTGTTATTGATCACACCGGCATCGTTTAACTTACAGTGATTCCACAATGCACTAACTTTTGCAACGTGATTAGTGCATCGTGGGATGTGGCAGGTAATTAGTGGGAACAAAAAATATTGAATTTTTTTGTTAGACTTTAAAAACAATATATTGCCCATTGATAAACTTTTATTATAGCTATTGCCATAGGCAACCCAATACTATTTCTTATAATGGGCCTCTGTTCACTTACACAGAAATTCCAACAGGGAAATGTTTAAGTGACCCCCAAACTTTTGAACAGTATAAACAAATCCATGATCATAATTTCACTCTATCTAGTGCTCTGAGACAATATAAACATTTAAACAGAAATAGATGTTAAGCACTACATATAAATAGGGCCCATTCCCCTTTAAAGCAACATGTCAGAAAAGTGATTGAGAAGCTGGTTTCAGCAGTGACACCTTCCTTGTTGCTGATGGGCATGTAACATAAGCTTTTGTCCTGTCTTCATCCGAGCAACTGTTTGCTAAAACATTTTCCATTTGGGTCACTAAAAAAAAGTAACCCGTTGACAGCTAGACAAACGAGTACATTTGGCACAAACAGCCTTCTTATAACAGACGGCAGCATTTCCTCGCTAAACTTTAAGCAAGTGTTTAACCAAATAAACTGCAAAAAGAGTTAGAGCACAGAACCACAAAACTTCACCAGTAACAATGTTCATTGGATTTTGTTGGCTGTAGAAGGGTTAATGTTTACCCATGTGACAGTGAGTGACACATTTATGAAATGTCTGGTTATTTCACTCCAACAATTTCTATTTTTGGAACTGGAAGTCAGGTTACCAACACTTTTTAAAAAAAATTTAAGCTACATTTGAACCTCACCAAACACGGAGGCAAAATTAATTCAACCGGGATCTGTCGCAAAATTCTAGATGCTTTCATACATATAAGCAATCAGATGTTTTCTATCTCTAGTATACCAGTAAACTTAACAACATGGGCACGTTTCTGCACCATTAATTAAATAAGCCTAATAGTATTGTGAATTCTAAATTATTTAGAATGTGATATGATGGCAAAAGTACCTGGAGAAGTATGTTTACCTGTGGTATGTGATTTTTAAAGGGCATCACCACAAAATAGACTAAGCTTTTTTCAATTTAACTGAAGAATGGGAGGCAAAGGGGGGTCTTACCTCCCATTCTTTAACAAAACAATCAGGTACAGGTAGGGAAGTTTGAGTACCCTTGATTGACATAGCTCCTTTACCTCCTGTTCTTCAATTAAACCGAAAAAAGCTATTTTACAAGTGGAGATACCTGCAAACAGGTTCTTTGGAGAAGCTAGGCAGAATGTTTTGATCTATGGAGAGGGGAGGAGGAACGTCTAGGATTCCCCCTGACAGCACCCCAACATTATTTAGCAATCTGGCAGGATTCCAATAGAGGCTGCCTGTCATTGCCTACAAATGCTTACTGTGTGTTCCCAGGTTTAACTAAACCAGTAGATCACAAACTCTGATCACTTTTAATTGGTTTATAACATGTTTGGCTGGTGGCCCTTATCATTCTGGGGTCATTGTGCTTATCAGTCTGGGGTCATTGGGCAAATAGGACAATGACTTGTATAATAACAATAGCATGTGACATTCATGTAATCTGATTGGAAGACCTATGTTAAGCTAGGTACACACCTAGCGATTTTTCCTCCTGACCGACCGTTCGATACTTTCGACCGGTCGGCCAGGAGGAAGGACTGTCGGTCGCGGCAAAAGCAGCCGCGTCCGACAGTTACCGCAACCATAGAGGACCGCACAATCGAACAAGGTTTTCCACCATGTCCGATCGTCCTTTCGTCCGATTCAGACGAACGATCGGTCGTACATGGCTGCATTCGGATGCGATAATTTCGGTCTGATCGACCGATACACTGAACTATCGGTCGATCGGACCAAAATATCTCATTGTGTGCACCCAGCTTTACTGATCTTAACAATATCTTTAGTTTCCCATACACTACAAAAGGTTCGTACACACATGTGATTGCGGGTCCCGACCCGCAATGCAGATGTGTACGAACGTTAGTTTCGGCTGATAATCGGCCCGTGTATGGGCCCTTTATTGGCCGAAATGGCCATTCGGTTCCTTTTCAGCTCGGTCGGCTTGGAGGAAGGGTTGTCGGTTATAGTGGCCATGGCCGACAGTTTGCCACGACCGAGCATGCAGTCCATAGAGGATTGCATGATCGGCCATGGGTTTCAGAAAATATATAAATTCATCTTATTCATCTATTCATCACAGCAACCCATTTACAAGGCGCAAACGTAACTTTATGAAGGGAGCAGTGGCAGCTGTGAGGGTTTCCCCAAAGACTTCTGTGCAGCTGATGCAAGCATTTAATATTACTATTGTGCCACCTTTTAGGAGGGCTGGATTTCCCATAAGGCCACAACAATGTTGGCCTTCTAGTACTGAAGTAATATAAGAGGAACAATGTATCTCTTAAATGTTTCTCCTAAATCTGGGCAGTCAGCCAAGAAAAAGCAGAGGGGTAAAATGTAACAACTGGTAAAGGCTGAACCTGCCAAAGGACCAAAAAAAGAAACAAAGTAACCAATCTTCCAACTGGTTACACTGTCACCTCCTAATGTAAAGAGAAGGAAAGCAATGACTGGACCTACCTTGTACCTTATTGATAGTAACTAATCTTTCTACTGGTTACACTGTCACCTCCTAATGTACAGAGAAGAAAAGCAGTGAATGGACGTGCCTTGTACCTCACCAATAGTAACTAATCTTTCATTGTTACCTCCTAATGTAAATAGAAGGAAAGCAGTGACTGGACCTGCCTTGTACCTCACCGATAGTAACTAATATTTCTACTGGTTACACTGTCACCTCCTAATGTACAGAGAAGGAAAGCAGTGAATGGACCTGCCTTGTACCTCACTGATACAGCACTTAATGGTGGCGAATTATTTCTTGCAGTGGGACATGGTTTATTGATTTTATTACAATCCCATATAGTAGATTATTTAATTTGGTCTGAACTATACAAAAGCCCAAGGTACTTAAAGGGAAATGCACTGCTTGTTAAATACTACTAATAACAAAAAAAGGTTTGTGTGACTTTAAGATTGGGTTTGCGGAAGCTGCACAGGCATCCCAAAAGATGGAAGCTTGTTAAGGCCAGCTAACAGGCTTTATGGTCACGCAAATCACAACAGAGAAGGAACAGTGATTGGTCAATTACATTGGAGGTGTGATTCCCCCCCTCACACCACCTGACTGTGCTGAAAAAAAAGCAAAGGGGCAGTGACCAAAAAAAAAAAAGTCACTAAAAAATGCTACCTGAGCGAAAACATTCCGCCGGCCCTGACGTTTAGTGTGACTTTATAACAGCAGCTTTTAGCAGGCATTGTATCATTTTTAATATAGTCTTCAAAGAGTTTAAAGAGAGCAAATTAATTTTAAGAAGGCCCACGTTTTGTAAATGACCTACTGTGGAATTAGACTGCAATCAGTTCACACTTTGGAAACATATTATGCCTAATACTAATGCTACTTTTAATTAAAACATGAATTATATCAACTCAACTTGTATTCTTTTTTTCTACCCACTTTGCTCTGCATCTCTAAAGTCTTCTTGGACTTCCTCCTCATTCATTGAATGGAACCAACTAGACTATACAGTATCTACAGCATACAGCAGATGAGTAGTATTTGTATAATATAGTATATGTTTACTACATGTCTGCCCAGTGTGTGCCCGTTGTGTTCCCTGAGAGAGAACCAAGATCCAGGACCAAGATGTATCATAGGGTGATTGAGACAGGGTCAACCATTTATACCTATTCATCAGCTAGGATGCTCGTGCTGATCTTGTAGTACAGGTTAGACACCCCTGATTTAATCTGTTTATTTTGAATATTGCAATTCTTTAAGCATCAAAACATTTTTTTTGTTAGTAAGAATACAATAAAATAAAGACATAAGCATCATGAATTTGATTATATTTAGATCAACATCTTGTGGTTCTTTTTCTCCCCAGATTTACATTCTCTGTTACAAGATAATATTCACACATTAACACTGTTTACATGTACTGCTAGAATGGCTTAGTAAATAATCCTTGTCCTTGTGGAAATGATAACAATGTATGTGGCTAGACTTGCAGTGGTAAAGGCGATGACTGGCATCTGCTGTACATAACCAGCAGGACTAAAACCTGTTATTGTATGCTGTTATGGAAATACTGATCATCTTGACTGAATGTATTCAGCTGTCAGAGGTTCCTGCAAATAAAATCTTCACAATAGGTAGTGATAAACCCTTAAGGTGGCCACATACTGTACTGTACCATCAGACTGTACGATCATAATAGTGTTTCCAGCTCTGTAATATTGATTGAATAATAAGAATGTAAGGTGTGTGGCCAACTTTACAGATCCCTGTTTTTGTCACGCTTTAATGAAGTGGAAATGTTTTACAAAGAAAAGTGTGCCAGAGGTCAGCATGTGAACACTGTGCTCCAGCCTTGTAGAAATGGCACAGTGATATAATTTATTCCTGAGTTATCTTTGTTTGTTAGTCTTTAAATACTTTTACCAGAACAAATTGCCTTGTATGAGGGAAACCATAACTGTAAAATAAGCATTTTTAAAATACTTTAACCGCCTGCCTTTGTGTGATACCTAGTGTGATACCTAGTGTGATACCTAGTGTGATACCTAGTGTGATACCTAGTGTGATACCTAGATAGACAGCATGACATAAAAACACATCACATCAGTATCAACCATAAAAGTAATGCAGCATCTTCTTCTATCTGTTTTCTGTATTTTAATAAGGACAATTCTATCATACCAATCCCCCAATTAATAGTACCTAAGGTGAGGACCTAAGCTAGTTCCTCACCCCTGGGTTTTCTGTAATTTCATTAAACAATGCAGCCAAACTTGCATGCTTATGCTGGACCCATTGGACTGGGACAGTGTCAAGCTGGCATTTAATATGCAACTTTAATGTACATTTATGTCCAGCAAACTCAGGATGAAGGACCTCATGGTTTAGGTCCTTATCCTGGTTACTATTAATTGGCATAATGTACATTAGGGCGGTATAATTGTCCTTATAATGAACATTCATAGTGATACCACACGTGTAAGGAACAGGCACTGAAACCAATTTATTGTAAGACAATCAGTTAACATACAGACCAGCAATTGTTCATTTTTGTTTGTCTATAGGAGGCCACACAATCGCTCACAATCTCCGATTGTCCTTTCATCGGATTTGGACAAAGGAACAACTTGCTTTTAGTTGGCGAAAGGCAAAAAAATACCACCAATATTCAGACAAACCGACCAAAATACGAAATGATATCCTTGTGTGAAGACCTGTCCAGGAAAGGTTAACAGTTGTTTGTAAACAATCATCTAGACATTTTCTGTACTTCCATTACAAGAGCAAAACTAAAAACTATTTTACAAATATTTGTCTTCAAGTTAAAAGGAAGCCTATAATATTGTTTTCCATTAATTATTATCAAGCAAAGTTTCTGAATGTCATCCATATGTTTTGTACTGATATCAGTATTTTCCATTCATTTCACCTTTAAAACTGTTTTGTAAAACTGTTTATATTTATTCTAGGACATCCAGCTCTGCAATTCTCTAGATGGTCAAACTCTCTTCTGTGAGCACAGGCTGGTTGCTCTTTCCCCCACCACAAATAAAAAGTCCAACATTCCGTCTTGTCTTTACTACTTGCCTTGATAAAAGGGAAAGCATTCAAATGCTAAACCAATCTTGTTTAGAATAAATACCAAGCTGTACATTCCTGTGGGTATGTTGGGACCAACTATATAAGTTCTTTAAGTGTACATTGCTTAGCAATGGATGGGTTCTCTGAGGCAAGAAAAGCTTCTTTCAGCGGAAGGGTGATTTTCCCCCCAAAGTTCATAGGAATACATTTGGTTTTTTGCTTGCAAGTATATTACTGGAAGAGAAGAATATGTAAGAGATGCAACCATAGCTAAAAGCAATTTAAACATGACTCCTTCACTATACCAGAACAGTTTTCTGTCTGTAACTCTGCAGAGCTATTACATTAATTAAATACTTACATAGGACGGGATAGCGACCATGGTGTTAATAAACACGAAGGTAAATCTTAGAGCCATTCTCAGTAGTAGAAATCCCATCTTCCCCGATGTTTGTATGATCACTTTATTCTAATGTTTTAATGGGCCATCCAATAAACTCTCTGGTGCATTGTTTACTAATAGGTCATATAAGAGGACTCGTGGACATCCTTTAAGGTTGGAAGAAAAGAAGTTTCATATTCAGGTTAGGAAAGTTTTCTTAACAGTGAAAACAGTGAAACTGTGGAACTGTCTTCCAGTAGATGTGGTAATGGCAAGTTCATTGAGTAGCTTTAAAAGTGGGCTGGATAAGTTTCTAAAACTAAAAAATATTGAGAATTACTGTTATTAATACATATAATGTAGTTCTGGTTGATACAGGGATAATTTCCGATTGCCATTTGAAATCACTTTAGTAGGAAGATATGTGCAGTGCCCAACCAACAATGACTTTAATGCTCTGGAAACATCAAAAAGTAGGGGAGACTTTGCAAAGAATCAGTGTGATATCTGAAATGTCTGTGCCCTTTTAAAGAATGGTCCAAGCTCGCCACCATCATTAACAAGACATGGTCAGTTACCTGTATTAAATAGGTTACTATATGGACCTTTCAAGCCAAATGGAGAAGGCACTTTAACAGGGTTAATCAATTGAATGTTGAGTTCCTGTAATTTAATGTATGGAGACCGCACAGCAGCAAATCAGTAAATTGTTGGAGGCAAAGTGCCGATATATTATTACAAATAACCCCTTATCACAGTTTTCTGTATTTAGAAAAAAGTCATTGTCATTCTGCAGTTTCATTTGCATGGAAAATCAAAGGCTATTCATAAAAGTCAAGGTTTCCTCAGGGTCACATCTACCATTAGGCAGAGTGAGACATTTGTCTCAGGCGGCACCTCTGCACTGAAGAAGTAAGGCGGCAGACAAGCAGTGGTGAAAAAAAAAGTTCCCTTTAACCGGCAAACGTGCACGAGAAGTGTGAGCGCCGCTTGCATGACTCCAATACACGGTACCTTGAAGTTGCTTCAACTCCACTTCAACATTTTATATGGATAGGTTAGCTTTAGTTTGTTAGACTAGGTAAGTATAGTTATGCTAGTTAGCTAGTTAGGGCTTGAAGTGGTGGCAGGCTTACAAATCTTTTGTCTAAATTCTTTTATACTAAAGAAAGTATGACATTTTTAATGTATTGTAACAGTTGAACCAACATATATAGCACAGGCTGTAAAAGAAGTTATTTTTATCAACTAAAATCTGAAAGGAGCAATATGTTAATGACAAAACAAGCTGAGAAAGAGATGTAATACCTGTTTCTAGTCATTTACATTATTGGTAATTGACTGACTGAGGAACTGTTTAAAATTTAAATACCTATGTGATAGGAATCTTAAAATTTTAGCCACACCCATTGGCAAAACCACACCCACTTTAACTCGGTGGAGCACAAAGGGCGGCTTTCAAAAGTTTGGCTCAGGCAGCAAAAACCCTAGAAGTGCCCCTGGGTTTCCTTTGTTTTGTCTCGTGGCAAAATGTATATTTTGCAATGTATAATCAATGTACCATTCACATAGGGCTGAAATGACCAGTTGTAAATAACACAATACCACACACACAAACACACACATATATATATATATATATATGTATATATATATATCAGTAGTGTGTGTACCATGCTTTTTCTGAACAAGCCGAACGATCGGGTTGGCCGAATGCTTGTTGGGAAAATTTCCCTCGGTAGACTCTCTATAGAGGAGTCGGCCATGGGAACACAGAGTCCCAAGCGTTCTCCCTATGCTGTGCATAGGGGGAGCGCTCGGGACTGTGTGTAGCCCGATCTTTTGAAAAATGACAGGCAGGCTCTTGCAGATTCTGTCTGTCATCTTTGAAGATCTTTCAGGTGTGTACCCTGCTTTAGACTCAAGGCACAACTTGTAGACCACTTTCTCCTTATTGATTCATGTGTTATAAAATTAATTTAACCCATTCAATTGAGAAATGGTGCAGCATTTATTAGAGGACAACACAGTTATTATAAAACCCAGTGGTGGACATTGAAATACAATTAAAATATAACACCTTGAGTGCCTTGAGGGCTTTGTGCTCCAAGTTTAAACTAGCTCTATTTCTGTCATTTCTTTCCTTTTTCTTCTATCACTGTTCTTTCTTCTTGGTCTACCTTCATCTGTCTTGTTTCTGCCTACCTTTAGTACTGTCAGTAAAACAGTCTTTGATTGCATGTATACCATGCACAAAGAAGTGGGAACATCAGGGAACCAGACTGGTGCCTCCTGGGAGCATTACTCAACAACTCAGCCTTTCACCACTTTGCTGCCACTCCCCATTTCTGTACACCGCTCCCACCTCCGATATATTAATTTTGTTTGGACAGCCAAAAAGAACACCAGCCATTCCGCCAATGTTGAATGACCACATTCACACTCAGGGCTGGCCTTATGCTAAATAGTACCCTGTGCAAGATTTGTTACTGGCGACTAGCACCCCCCCAAAACTACCCCATGGCACACACAATACACTGCTGAATGCTGCTTGCCTTGGCCTGCTTCAAATCAAGTCTGCCACCTGCGCTTACTGTCTTTCAGTATCTAGTAGTCAGTGTTCCCTCTGTGTTTATATTTGCTGTGTGTGCAGATATACTGTATATTGTCTGTAAATTTTGTTTTGCTAAACACCACAGTGATATTTTTATGTCTTTCTTCTTTTGTGTGTGTGAAAATTGCAAATAGTAATGGTAAGACTACAGCTTCTAAATGTAATAAGTGATGTTATATAAGGTGCCATATAAAATGCTTTTGCAAGGCTGTAATAAACCACATTACTTTATTTTCCCTTAAATCACATTTGTTGTCTCTAGATTTATGGTTCACTTTTTCATAGAAAGCATTCTGATTCGTTTGGCAGGATGCTGATGTTTTTCAACATCTCTTCCCTTAATAATCTTTCTAAAAGCTTTCCACACATGTCAGACTGGCAGTCCAATAATTACATGGAACAAGATCCCTTTTTAAATAATGGCACCACATGAGCAAACCGCTAATCACTGAAAACAAAACCAAATGTCAAAGAGTCCTTATTACTACATACAGAGGAAATGATATAATCCAGTACAGATAACTGTAAACTAAGAATGATGGTTTCACCAACAGTCATGTGTTTACTTGCCTCCTTACAGGAGCGCAGAGAAGCCTGGTACATAATGCGAGACTAGGGTTTTTGAGGGTTCCTGGTTTTGCTGAAAAAAATTGTCTGAGTGAACCAAGAAGAAAATTTGTCTGACTTTTTACATTTAATTGTATTGAGCCTACCAAAATCTGAATCAATGAATATGCAATTCTATCTTCTCTCCAAGCCTATATTTGAGGAAAAGCGTACAAGCTTCATATTCAGGAATTGAGGTGTTGGTGGGTTATGTCCATTGTATTACACAAATTGGAAAGGGGATCCAATGGACCTGAGAATGAAAATGTAACAAATGAATTATCTGGACCATTAACATATTGGGCCTCATTTACCCACAGTCACTGGGTAAATATATGGCGTTAAAGTCACGCTAACCAGTTCGCTACCAATTAGCGCGACTTTAGTTCCATATTTGAATCGGATGCGCGGGTTACGCAAAAATCACCTGCGCATCCGACACTCGCGATTTAATATAGCGTTTGTGCTAGTTTTAGCGCAGGATTTTAACGCCAGCAAATAGCTGGCATTAAAATCCCGCAGTAGGTAAATCCCTTACCGGGATTTACCCACATTTGCAAACGCAATGTTGAATTACAAAAGGAGCATTTACCCAGAGCGCCTCTGGGTAAATATGCTCCACTGTATTTTAAGTTTAGACTTTGTGAAATTGCAAGGTAGATGACAAACCTATCATAACTATTAACAATGCAAACATGGGTGACACAAACACTAACAATAAGCATGGTTTTCTTATTAAAATATATATGAGAGATTTTTGTTTTTTACATTCTGTTGATATTACATTACACACCTGGGGGAGTTTAAAGAACAACCTTTCCAGATACCAAAGAGCTAAAAATCCTAATATAGCTCAGTGATTAAAGGGCTAAATGTTTCAGCATTTCAAACAGGCAAATAGTCTACAATGAACTATCAATTGATGTAACTTCTCTGAATTGGCAAGTCTATTCCAGTATTTATCTTAATGCACTAGAGTTGATGACAATGATAATGGTGTAATTACAATGTGATTAGTGCTTAAAGGACAACTATACTCACCTCACCCTCGCTCCTCTTCCTCCATAGCTGCATAGTACCCAGGGTGAGGACCTAAAATCGCTAAGTCCTCACCCTGGGTACTTTCCCTAACTCCTGCACTACTTACCGCAAATCTGCTTCGCCGATCGCTCCATTCCTCCACTCTTCCTGCTTCACTGACAGATCGCGAGGCAGCCAATAGGAAGATACGCTCTGCAAGGAGGCGTGTCTTCCAATTGGCTGCCTCGCGACTGTCACTGACAGTAGAAGAGAGGTGGAACAGTGTGGATCGGCGAAGCAGATACCTAGGGTGAGGACTTAGCGATTTTAGGTCCTCACCCTGGGTACTATGCTGCAGTGGATCGGGGAAAAGGTGAGTATAATTGTCCTTTAATATTTTATTTAATGTCTGGGAGATGGTAAATTCCAATTGTATATTGTGTAGCTGCCTCATTGACTTTTCCAGAGATTAAATGGCATATATCTCTTACTTTTCCTTTCAGGTGTGAGGAAAATATAATATAAACTTCATTCTATATTGTTTCTACACACAAAAACAACAAGATGGCTAAAATGTTTACAGACTGCAAAGTAAAAAACAAGTACTGTGCATCTCCGTATAATGCATAATCAGGGGGATTCATTTTAAATAGGGTATAGGTGCCCTTGATGGGTTTTACATTACACAATTGTACAATCATGATTGCAAGGTGTGGAGACAGATATTAATATCCTCTCTGAAAGGCTGAGTTTGCAGTTGTCCACAATCTATACATACAGTTTGTTCCAGATGTGCCAACCACTGCACAGATTATGCACCTCAGAATATTATTCCTCCCCAGAACAATTATTTTAAGATTATGCATTTTACTAGTTTCACTCTGGATTAACTGATCAGAAAAATAAATTATATTCTGTGATATGTATTTACAGGCTTTTTCGGCTGGGAGAAAAGATGATAATAAATTAGGTTCAGGTGATACATCATGTAATATGAACCTAATCTGCTATTTTTTTTAAAGCTAACAAATGCTTTTAAACCATCCGAAATATTGATGCTTCCCTGCTTCACATTTCCCATGATATTTTGCAGCTGATGTAATCTCTAATAAGGTCTATGAGACTAGTGCAAAGTGTTGGTACCATACCATGGGTGAGGTGGCAATACATAAGAATACCTGAAATGAAACTTTTTGCAGCAGCAGAGGTATAATGTAAGACTTATAAATGAATGAATGTTGTAATATTACCATATTTATCTCCATGACATTTTTCAACACTAACGCTTTTGCAATTTCACTGCAGACAGGTTTATTTTTATCTTCTAGGGTTCAGATGTTATTTAATACTTAGTTAAAAGGCTGAATGAACAAGCTGGATATAGTTGATATGTGTTAGGGCAGGCCACACTAGCGTGTTTTAGCATGTGATCCAATCGCATGTTTAAAAGCACACATTAGTGTTGGCAGAGATCGCAGCACGGTATATTCCCTTACTCATATACCTCTATGAGTGCAGGCAGAATGGCCATGAGAGTGTTATAGTATGATATCATGTACAATATCATTTTGGTATTGATCAAATAAAGGGCTGAAGTTTGAATTTGTTTTAAGTAAGGAGAAGATAGAGGTGATATGCACTAGAGCAGGGCCGTTTCTAGCAATCTTGGTGCCCGAGCATGATCAGATTACAATCCCATTGTGCTTAAAAGTGCAGTAGTGTGGCCTAGCCCTCTAAGAATATTGACATTAACCCTTTAGTGCTAGCAGACTTACCTAGAGTATTGCCATTACCACTTTCAGTGCCAGCAGAGTATTACCATTAACCCTTAAGTATCAGCAGACTTAAATATTAATAATTTTAGTGCCCGCACTTTCCCAGAGTATTGCCATTAACCCTTCAGTGCCAGCACTTTCCCAGCATATTGCCATTACCACTTCCAGTGCCAGCAGAGTATTACCATTAACCCTTGAGTGCCAGCAGACGTTCCTATCAATACTTTTAGTGTCAGCACTTTCCCAGAGTATTTCTATTAACCCTTTAGTGCCAGCATTTTCCCAGAGTCTTGCCATTACTACTATAAGTGTCAGCAGAGTATTTCCATTAACCCTTCAGTGCCAGCAGTCTTTCCTATTTATACTTTCAGTGTCAGCACTTTCCCAGAGTGTTGCCATTAACCCGAGATGCGGATGGGCGTTGAAAGGGGTGGGGGCATTCCGGGGGCATAACCGGGTGGGCCGGGGCAGAGCTACTCCCCACGGCTTGCTCACAGTGTTCAGTGCCGCTAATGTGGCCCCCAGCATCGCCTGGGTTGGGCACCCCTGATATACAGTATGTAACTGCTGTCTATGTTTCCTCCATTGAATTGTTCACTCCTCACCTACTCTAATTGGAGAGTTGAATGGAAGGAAGAAAGAGGCAGGGATAGGGATCTCATGGCTGCTAGTCACAGGGTCACTGTTATAAAGTCTGCAGCAGCTTTTACCTGGTATTTTAGAACTGTTCTCCTCAGTACTATTAGCTGAGCTCATCCTCCCCCCTCCTTCCTTCACCTTCAATTCATTTGTAACATTGTTACCAAGTAGAGGGAGCTGAGTTGAGGCTCTCTACTCACTACAATGTTACACATTACAGCAATAGAACAAGGAGATCAGCTCTAACACAGCAAGTAAAAGCTGACAGGGAGATATAACTATATAATAACGGTTTGCCAAATGGATGCATGAAACTTGATAAAGGTCCTTAGTCCAGTACTGAAACGTTGTTGCACCATGCTCCTGCAGCACAAAAAAAAATCTGTTTTGATTCAAACACTTGAGTGCAACTATCTTACGTGGAATATTTATGGATTTATGGGTGCACCCATGTAATTATATGCAAGCTCAAGAAAGGAGTGTGCTCACCCACTGTTTTTTACATATATATATCCAACAAAGTAAAATTCCAGAGCACTCACAGGACTTGTACAAAAAACTTTTATTTCAAGTGCATAAAAACAGATAGCAACATTTCGGTCCCCTTCTCAGACCTTTCTCAAGCCATAACTCATGGTGCACTAATATAACCTAAACCCATCCAATTCCTTGTGACATTATAACTGGACTAATTATTGCCTCTAATTAAAGTGCTAAGTGCTAGGTACTACATCTCCATTAAGCTTCTTGCCTTTAATTAAAGTATGTATTGTTTAAAAATGAATAACTTGGTTTTAAAGGAATAGTTCACACAAAAAGTGAACTATTTCTTTAAAGTAGTGATTGAAGACCGGGAGGTAAAGGAAATGTACCATACCTTCCATTCTTCATTTACTTCACCAGGATCCAGGACCGAAGGTAAGTATATTTACCTCTCGCGTGATATACTGCGGCTCCAATGACAACTGCTGACTGCTTGCTTCCTGGTTTAGTTTACTATAGCGTGCAATATTGCGCATGTGAGCTATAGTGAAACTAAACCAGGAAGCAGTCGGCAGTTGTCAATGGAGCCGCGGTAGATCGCATGCAAGGTAAATATACATACCTTCGGTCCTGGATCCTGGTGAAGTGATTGAAGAACTGAAGGTATGGTATATTTCCTTTACCTCCCGGTCTTCAATCACTACTTTATTCAATTCAACTTGAATATCTGTACTTTGGAAATAAGTATTGCACACAGGCACTGTTTTTTTGTTGCACATTAAAAGTGTGCAGAGCCTAAAAGGAACTGTATATTAATATGTTTTAATGAGATTTTGCACTTAAATTAAAGGGAAGTATATGCTTAAAGGAGATGCAGAACTTCATAGTGCACTATGAAATATTAAGGGGCACACTCTTTACATTTAATGTCTCTCTTTTTATATATCTGTTTACATCCTTCTTACTCATTAAGGCTCATTTATCCAGAGCTGCTATCGCTCAGGGTAAATGTACCGAAGACGATTCAATATCGCGCTTGCGACTGTAGGTAAACCCCTAATAGGTATTTGCTCACAGTGGGATTTTAACACCAGCCATTAGACTTTAGGCATTAAAATCCAGCACCAAATGTAGCACAAATGAGTTATTGAATCGCGAGCCCCAGATGCACAGGTGTCTTTTGGGTAACCCGCGCATCTGCCCCTAACATGGATTTGAAGTCACTCTAGCTCACGCTAACCGATAGCGAACCAGATAGCAGGACTTTTAACTCCATATTATTGCCCAGCAGCTCTGGGTAAATGTGCCTAATTATGTTTATTAAACAGCAATTATACATCATACCCCACACATTTGCATTCTGTTAAAAGTTCCCTTCTTGCACATTGCACCTTCCCCTTCACCAGGTGCCAAACTAAAGTAGGGGGTAAAGCTGGACTGAGTTGCAAGTGCAAATTTAGGTAACTATCTGTTTAGGTCTTCACCTTGGGTATTTTTAATGAGGGGAGAAATTTGGGCTTTAATTCCCCTTTAATTTGCCGTTTCTTATTCTTCTCTTGCCACTGTATCTAAATATACATTTTCTTTCATTAAATGAACTGTGAGTCCACTGGGGGTTTCCCTGATATCCTGGTTGGCTAATCCAACTCATTGCATATACACGCACATGCCATTTCATATACAGTACATAATGAGGTACAAAGCAAACACTCATTTATAAATACCAATTAAATTAGGCAAGAAAATAGCAATCTATTTAATTAAAAATTAGTTAAAACTATACTGCATGTTGTAAGTGTTTTTTATGGCCTTTTCTATGAATTTTTCATGACTATTAAACACGCCGCTGCAGATCTTTATAAAGCCAGAGAGGTATAAGGTAAATTTCCAGATTCTTATTTATCTGCCTGTCCTTTGAGAAAAGCTTGTTTCCCAGTAATACACTCTGTTAAGGAAAGAGAAGCTTCTTAGCACCTCTAGCATAATCTAATTGATGATCATAATGGCTGGATAATAATGCTGAAACCTGTCTCTCCACAGAAAGCAATCTTGGGGTTTTGTTAAGTGCATCTACTCAATGAGCAATGTTTCCATATAATCAATATAAAAAGAATCCTATTGAAACCTATTTTACAAAGTCTGAGTGTTATTATAGCCATCATCCATTTTTAATGTATTTTCTTACTTTTCCCAGGCTATTGGTGGTTAAAAGGTTACTGTTTGTCAAGAGGAGAAAATAAATCAACACTTCACCTGAATCTTTGGTTTATGTAGCATGAGACAGTGTCCGAAAATATACTATATCTTCACATTACTGTATTCCTAAATTCAGACTGTTGCTTATGCTGTAAGAATTTGGAAGCCAAAAAATAATGAATGACATAAGACTAAAACAGTTTCAATGGCTTAGGAACTTGTAAGGTAAACTGTCTGTATGAATATTATTTCAGAGAACAGAAATGGATGGAGTTCAGTTTTTGTACTGAACAGAGAGGAAACAGGATTTAGAATTTGTCCATCTGTTTATATACAAACACTGGTGATTATTCCACTCTAGTCACTGACCAAAGTCAAGCAAAACAAAACAAAAAACAGTGAAGCTTGTGTGTGTATGTGAAAGAAAACATATGCCAGGTAAACACAAGAAGATACTGATATTTTCGGTTGGTCCACCAATATTTCTGTATTTCGGTAGTTTGTTTTGCCTATTTAAGATGGTCTGTTAAATTGCTCAAAAACTGGATTCAGCACTGCAATTTTGACAGCAAAATGTTGTTAAAGTGATGAACAGATTTTATAAGCATGGCATAAGTTAAGACTAGAGGAGTGAAAGCTTACAACATTGATTCGATTAACATACAGAGGCTGGATAGGATTAGGGACATGGGGATTGTATTTATTTAGGTACACACAATACAGATATTTTAAATATGACAGACAGAATCTTTAAAGCTGGGTACACACAGTAACGATAAAGCCCCGATACCGTCGGATCCGACGGTATCGGGGCTTTATCGTTATGTGTGTACGCTCATTTCCCGAACGAGCGCGTGGCCGCCGAACGCTCGTTCGGGAAAGGCCGAAAAGTTCCACCGGCCGTGCTAGACTCCCTATAGAGGAAGTTCATAGGGAGAACGCTCGGGACTGTGTGTTTTTCAAATCTTTGAAAGATGGCAGACAGGATCTTGCAGATCCTGTCTGTCATCTTTCAGAAATCTGTACTGTGTGTACCTAGCTTAAGACTCTGTCTGTTATTTCTTAAAGATCCCCCTACACACAGTCCCGAGCGTTCTCTATATAATATAAATATATATGAAGGTTAAGGCAGAAGAGAGCACTCACAGAACTTTTTTAGTGAACCCAAAACCCTTTTTTATTTAACATCAACGTGTTTCAACCCTGCATACGGGCCGTCATCAGGATGTCGTATTCTGCCTTAACCTTTGCATATGCCTTGATGTGCACCCGGGCTGATGCCAGAGTGATATATATATATATATATATATATATATATATATATATATATATATATCAATGATGCAGCTGTATTGCTAAGGCACTGGATTTTTTTCTACAGCTGCGCATTGATTGATTTACTACTACTTGAGTGTGCTGCGTTCTGGTGAGACTGTTGTTATACATATGCTTGTGAAGGTTCTCATTCATCCAGGTCATGGTATATCTGTTGTATTCAATTAGATCAACTGGACTTGAAATGTAGTTCTTGAAGACGTTTCGCTAGTCATACGACTGGCTTTCTCAATTCAGAATGACTTGTACAAGAATCTGTGGCAATTATGTACCCTGGAAAATCCCAATTAGCATATCTTAGCCACTATCTAATCACACCCTTAACACCTGGCTGTGATATGCTAATTGGGATTTTCCAGGGTACATAATTGCCACAGATTCTTGTACAAGTCATTCTGAATTGAGAAAGCCAGTCGGATGACTAGCGAAACGTCTTCAAGAACTACATTTCAAGTCCAGTTGATCTAATTGAATACAACAGATATATGTTGTTATACATATATATAAGTCCCAGATATAAGGACGCCCTCGCGGGTCTTAGTGAATGAAAAGCTTCTTTTAATAGTGTTTTACATGTTTCTGCCCGTCTAGCAGGCCACCATCAGAACATCAGGGGAAAAACGCAACTTCCTTAAGTTGGAAACCCTGACACACCCCATAGTGACGTGAGAGATAGAGCGTAGAACAAGTAAAAGACAAGACGGGCGGGAACATGTAAACCACTATTAAAAGAAGCTTTTCATTCACTAAGACCTGCAAGTGTGTCCTTATATCTGGAACTTGTATATATTACAACAGACAGCACCAGGGCATTTGCCACAGAGAGGAGTGCCTGCCGTGTTCTTTATCATATATATATACATATTCACAAAGAGCACTCCAAGGTCTTGGAACAAGTTTATTAGAACAAGGTAGGTTTACTAGGCCTACACGTTTCGGCCCAGAAGCTCAGGGTCATCATCAGGGTTACAGACCAATAGTGATCACAGAATAAAAAGGCAAAGTCACACCCCACACACACACCCTAGCCCGCCCCCCACGTGACTCCCAGTGTCAGAGCTGCGTCCTCCGAATAGCATAAAAAAAACCTCCCATCTCTTAGAGCAGCCAATAAAGTGAGTCTACCCACGGCTGCAAGATTAAAAAAGAAAAGAGTAATGGAAAGTGTCAGTGCTGCAAAGCGAGCTTGTATAAAGTGCCAGTGCATAGCTAATCAGAAAAGTATCAAAGTGCTTGTACATTGAAAGTAAAATAAGTAAAACTGCATAAAGACATAAAAACAATGTGTGTTGGTGCACCCGTAGTCATAGTAAGTGCTAGTGCCCCATAATATAAAAAAATACATATAAATACAAACGGATACATATACAACGATATAATAATAAAACTGTATGAGCATGACAAACGGGAACCTGTTTGCAAAATTATTGAAAAAGGATATTACTAAATGTCCCAATTATAATAAAATTACATATCACATAATAAAAGGAAAAGAAACCCAGTCACAGTGTTATAGAGATGGCTCCCTATGGCATTAAATGGTATGTGTGGGAAAGGGATCCCTAGTTTAAAGAAGACGGACTGTGGGCTTTCATCTCAGAGAGGGGCCAATATATAGATCAGGCAATATAGGTAACAGAAAACCGGGGGCTATGTTAAACTGTTTAGAACAGCTAGATTAGAGATAGCAGTTTAAAGCAAATTGTTCATTAAGACCCAATGGGGGCAGTGTATCAAGTCTGTTAATCTCTCGTTGTAAGAGAGCCCTCCTTCGATCGATGCCCACTCTTTCCGGCTCATAGTCTATAGCCATCCACCTTAGCGTGGCCATCGAATATATATATATATATATATATATATATATATATATATATATATATAAAAACGTGAGGGACTGCACATTTCCTTTAGCCGCGTCCGCCTTCCTATGCTTTAGTACAGGGAGCCAACCAAAGCAAAAGAAAAAATTCCGGATAGTTCCAAAACTACGGTACACACATTACCGATAAAGGGCCAATCCAGTCGGTACCTATGGGATTGGTCCTTTATAGGTAATGTTTACAAAGCTTAAGTTGAGTTAAGCCAGTGTGTGAACAAGGCTCACCAGTTCAACGTCCAAATGAATCAATAGGTGTATAAATCCAATGGGTATTTTCAGTGCTCTACCCCTCACCGCTCCGTACCCAGCGGTCAGCAACTATAACATCAAAAGATAGAAAGGGAGCACCACACAGCAATCAATACTGCAACAATTTTAATAGCAACATGTTTCGGACCACACAGTGTCCTTTCTCAAGGCTCACCAGTTCAAGCCAGGCAATGCATGCAGTATATGTCCAAAAGACCATTATACATAAGGTAAAGGAAAAGTAAAAATGATAGTAACCTCACTATAGGGTGGAAAAAAACACAAATCCTCTGAGAGAGAAATGGTTCTCCTTGTTTCTCTTGCATTCTCCCTCATCAGACAGACAAAAATACAAAGGTATCATAGCACATGAATGGAACTCAAGAAAAAAAACCTTCTAAAGTGTCCTGTTTGGAAAGTAAAACCAAGCAGGTCTGATTACAAAACAAACATGTCACATGAAGCTTCTTTGTAGCTGGTGCAAACACAAAAACAAAAGGAGAGTGTTTGCTCTGTTGGGTAAACATAATGTTTCTAGTAGGTGCTTGTAGTAAGAAAGTTCTGATACATTTATTTCTATTGTATAGTCTGTATACATAAACATACAAACTTAAAATTAAAGCATCAGAGTCAGAGGGAACAAAACTTTCTCTGCGCACTTTTTTATGACTTGAACATGGCGGTTAGGAAGGTTTACCCTACACTACAGAAAAAACTATTAGATACCCTTTAAAAAAAAGTGAAGATTTGAGTCACTATAGGAAAAACCTATATTGAACAATGTTATACAAGTTCCTTATGCACACAAACCTAGATGGGTGCTGATCTCCTGAAAACTCCCCACTTCCAAGGGAGGTAAATTCAAACAGTTCTGGATTATTGGAGTCGCACACCTTCGGTGAATTCAAAGTGTTTTATTGAAAACCACACATCAAAGTACAAATCAGCCTGAAAACTTGAACTCGGTTTATACTCGAGTCACTACTTACTTTGCCACTCCGGCAGCCGCACGCTCATTCCCTGTACTGGCGCGCCGTCACTGCCCGGCGCCATTACAGGGAATGAGCGCGCGGCTACCGGAATGCTTACCTAACAAATGATCTTCAATGCTGGCCCACGGGCTGCACAACAGGCACAAGTCCCAACAGGAAGACCCAAGTTACTGGATGGACAAAGAGGAGAGCCCACAGGTACACACTGAACTGGGTGTCTGGATGAGGGTGCAGATGATTGGAAACTACAACTCCCAGCTAATAAAGCATGCTGGGAGTTGTAGTTTCCAAACATTTTGAATGCCAAGGAAGAAGAATGTAGTTGTCTTTTAAATGAACAGCAGAATTCTCATACAGTAATAGCCATATTCAGTATGTCTATTACTGTATGGGAAATCTGCTGTCTATTTAAAGGGCAACTGCAAAACAATACAGAAAAAGAACGAGGATGGTATCTATTGTTGCCTTTTCATTCTGTATTGTATTGAGGCTTTAGTTACCCTTTAAATGGACTGGAGAATTCCCATACAGTAATAACCATACTGGATTTGTCTATTACTGTATGGGATTACTGTATGGAGGTCCTGCTGTCCATTTAAAGGGCAACTAAAACCTCAAAACAAAACAGAATCAGAAGGCAGTAGTGGTTACATTTTCTACCCTCGGTTTATACTCGAGTCAATCAATTTAATTAGTTTTTCCGGTGAAATTGGGTACCACCTTTTATACTCGGGTCAGTTTATACTCGAGTATATATGGTATATTAGTGGATGCTGCCAGTTTGACATTTCCAGTTTGCTACCAGTATATACTGAAATTTCCAGTTTGCTATCATTATAATGGAATAATGTGCATCTCTGTCATTAATTTTGTCTCTGTCTATACCTCTCTTTTTCTCTGTCTTTCTATTTATAACTTCCTGGCTGTGTATCTATTTCTCGGTTTGTCTATGTTTGTCTGTCTGTTTGTCTCTCACTATTAAGTACCTAGTGTTTTTGGCTTCATTGGGGCGGGGGAAGGCGGCATGTCTAAACATTTTTCTGCTGCATACGAATGAGTGCCCGGAAATGCCCCAGATCTTCTTGTTTATCATATCTGATAAATACATTCTAACTGGGAATTTATAAGGAAGTAACAATGAATGTGAATCTTGAGCAGATTTTCACTAGTAATCTGCAAATCCTTTCCCCTAAAAGTGCAGGTACTGTCTGTTTACACTCAAATGTGATTGTTGAACACTTAAAATCATAGGTTATATGCCTCTTTATTTATGGAGTTGCCTCTTCCTTTAGGTGTGGGTTACCCCAACCTCTGTGACGGGGAGGTTGCGCGGAGGCGCCCACTAGATTCCTTCGCTTACCGCTTGCTTACGCCTTCTTGTATTTATCTTGACTTATGCACTTTATTTGGCACCAATATTGCTGCTATACCTGGAGACTCTTTTTAGTGTTTGTTTATTTTTCTGGGGACGCCCAGATGGTTGTTGGATATGTATATCTATGGTAGGGTATTATGGTGGTGTGATACATGTTTTCCAATAAATGACATATCTTTCATTCATTATCTGTTGGAAGGTTTTATTTAGCATCATATCTCATTTATTTTCTTTCCCCAGGATTTTTTTTCTGGGGTTTCTATTTCCCTACTTCTATGCCCATGGGAGTGCCTCAGGTGTATTCATGGGCTTGTATTGCCTTAGTATCAGTCTTATCTGATACTTATTTTGTTTTGAGTTATTTATGGAGTTAGCCTACGAATTTGCTGAGAATTTGTCTCACTGTCAGAATTTCAATTCACCCCAAAAGTTTTTTGAGTTTAAAAATGTGCAGGCCAGTCAAGTTCAGTCTCCGTCAACCATTTTCCTTATCTACCTTGCATCTAACCCAGGAAGCCAGCAGCAGGCTAAAACAGAAATCTTCTTTACAGAATGATTTGGTAGAATATAATTTTGTGGTGCAATTGTAATACTTCCGGCTGCCAGGGGTGTCTCTAGGGTTTTTGCCACCTGAGCCAATCTATGAACGGCACCACTGAGGTGAGGTGGGCGTGGCTTCACAGGTGAGTGTGACTAGCCATTTGATCATTTTGAACTTGTCATCTCTGATGTATTTATTTATAAAGTTTCTCAAATAGTTATTTATCCTCACCATAATTCCTAAAGAATAAAAGATTTTGCCCAAAAGATTTCTATGCCTTGCTACCACGTAAAGGTAGACTTTTTCAGCAGGGCCCTAACTAACCTAACTAGTCTAACCTAGCCTGACCTAACAAACATATGAAATTCCCTTCTACAACATCTAACAGATTTAGTTAAATCTTTTGGTCAAAAGCATTCAAATCTATGAAACAAAAGTAAAGTACAAACAATTAAAATCCATGAACTGTAATCAAATAGTATAACACTATTCTCACTATATACATTAATGTTTCAAATCAATGGGTAAAATATACAGTTAAAATGAAATCCTATCTGGTGCCACAGGGGTGTGTTTAGGGGGGGGGGGGGGGTTCCTGGTGTCTCATGGGAGCTTACAGAGCTTCTAAACCTTCTTTTTATCTGGACTGCCTTAAAGGGGTGGGGAATAAATTTACTCAGGGAGCAAAGCATACAATAGAGCTTAGCCGTATTGCCCTTTATTATATACGAATACAAGGATATGCAGCTCAAACCTTTATTCTAAATTACTTTTAGGTGCAGTGCAAAGGAGAACCGGCAATTTATACATTACACAAAAGACTCCAGCACTCAACTATATATATGAGCATAAATTAATAAGACATCACTACCAAATATATATGCAAGCAACGAAGGGCAATTACCTGCATTAAAGTTAAAATGGATACATTTAGTTACATTGTTTGTACAAACTTGAGTCAGCTGATGCGCCACCTAACCTAATGAGTAAAGTACAATCCCTGGGGGAACAAGACCATACCTGCTTCTCTCTTTATTTAGTATGACCTATACCAGGGAATCATGGGAGCTTACAGAGCTTCTAAACATTCTTTTTATCTGGACTGCCTTAGGGGCGGGGAATAAATTGTGGCGCATCAGCTGACGCAAGTTTGTACAAACTATCAGGGTTATTCAATAAACGTTCTTATCATTTAAAATGGTGCTAATGATCCATACATAATAGAATGCATGGATGTGTTCGTCATGAACCTCCTCCTGGGCTTGTTCAGTGGTAACCCATTTAGGAATCCCCCCTTGAAAATCCTGCGCTTGCCACTGTGCCATCTTCTCTTCTTTTCAGCAAGAAGGCATCAAGTTTAACTGTGCTTTGAGGTACAGTAAATCTGATCCACTACCATTGCCACTGTAATTTATTTTCTTATCTTCTTGGACCACTCAGCTTTTTTAAATCAGGATACCCTGGAAAAAAAACAAAATAAAGCTCAGTCCGGCCTTTAGTAGCCACATCAGCTCCTGGCTCGGTTGGAAAGTGCAGACTTTTCTTTGGTTGTGAAGACACAGCAGGGGGAGACTTTGGACCGCTCAGTCCTTTGAAATCTGGATACCCTTTAAAAGAATTTAAAAAAAAACTCAGTGAGTTTAGGTCTTCTTATTAAGTCCATAAGGGCCCTATTTATAAAAGATCGGTATCGTTATCGTAAAATACCGATCGTTATCAAAAGAACACGAATACCAACAGTGAAGGGGAAAAGCAAGACAGGAGGAAGAACATGGTCATCCCATATGTAGCAGGGGTCTCCGAGAAATTAAGAAGAATTTTCAAAAAACATCGTATCCCTGTCTGCTTTAAACCGAACAACACACTGAGGCAGCAATTGGTACATCCGAAAGACCCAATACCTAAACACAAGAAAAGCGACATCATATATGCATTGCAGTGCAGTGAAGAATGCTCTGATTTGTATGTGGGGGAGACCAAACAGCAACTGCATCAACGTATGGCCCAGCACAGAAGAGCCAATTCCTCGGGTCAGGACTCAGCCGTGTATCTGCATCTTAAGGATAAAGGACATACCTTTGAAGATTGTAATGTTAATATACTGGCGAAGGAACGTGACTGGTTCAAGAGAGGTGTTAAGGAGGCCATTTATGTGAAAATAAAGAAACCAAGCCTAAATAGAGGTGGGGGGGTTCGACACCAACTGTCTGCCATGTACAATGCTGTTTTAACACCTTACTCTGGGCGTTCCTATAACACCTCTTAGCCACTATCCAATCACACCCTTAACACCTGGCTGTGATATGCTAATTGGGATTTTCCAGGGTACATAATTGCCACAGATTCTTGTACAAGTCATTCTGAATTGAGAAAGCCAGTCGGATGACTAGCGAAACGTCTTCAAGAACTACATTTCAAGTCCAGTTGATCTAATTGAATACAAGAGATATAGTGTTTAAATAAGTTTTGGTGATATGTTTGTGTTCCCCAGATCATTTCCCAGGTGCCAGAGCCATTTATAGTAAGTTACCATTTCTATTTAATTTGTATTTAATCCGAACTTTTCAAACTATTTCTCCACATTGACTTGAATGGGTTCGCTTTCAAACTACTAAAGTTCAGAACTTTTACTGAAGTTCAAAAACGAACTGAACTTCAAGAATTTCGCCCATCTCTAATAGTTAACCTTTAAACTTTTTTAAGGACCCACTGGTGAGAGAGACAGAAATGTGCCTACAGATTTTGATTATAGAAATATTTAGCCTGATATCCATTTTTGTAAAGAATGTACTTTTGCAATGAATTTTTTAATAAAGTCGATGTAGTGTAACTTTATACTTCATTGATTATATTCATATTATTTACAATATATGCTGTAAAAGTTGACTGCAAACTTTAAGCAATATTTAAAATTTCACTAGAATTCCATCTTTTCACAGAAGCATCTTCGCAGAAACTTGCATTGCCAACATGTGCCACCAATTTGAGAGTCTGAGAACCATTACCCAGCATGCAAAGGCTGTGTCCTTTTACATTATTCCAACCAGTGCTTGACTTCATGTTCATGTGAGGTTGACGGTCTGCTGCTGGAACATAGAATTTCACATCTTGACATGCTGATTGCTTCCAGTGGTATTTTGAAAGTCTGTAATTAGTACTGAAATTAAGTACAGATGATTTTTTTTTTACTAAAATGTTTTTTCTTACATCCATGCTAGCTAAGAAATAAACTGCAAAGATTACTTTTCTTTTTTATTTGAAAGGGAAAGGAATTCATCATTGTTAAGGACAGGGGCATTAGCAATATATTTACACAAAAAACTGCACTGAACTGCACTGAAATCTGTAATCTGTGTCATAGGGATGATCTCTGAGCTGTAAAATCATTGGCTGTGAGCTTCCAGGCTGCATCTTCTCATGAAGTGTACTGCGTATACTTCGCTGGGTGTGCCCAGATGAGGTGGATTATGGGAGCTGACCCCTATTACTCACAGGTTCATTTCATAAATCACCGAGCAGCCACAGCAAAAGGAGAGATGAGACAAAGCTTTTGTACCGTATATTTGTGAATGCTCTTTTTACTGGGGCAATATTTTCTGAATACTTTAATTCCCCTTCAACTCATTAGTTCTTCTTTAAAGGTAAAAGAATACTGTAACTTTTATAATCCAAAGTTATTGATTTACAGGGAAATATAAACAAAAAATGATGCAAGATTATCTAAAAATGAATGAAGACTGATAAATGTCTTTAATTTATTTGATTAATTAGTGATAAGTTAGGTTTGCAGACAAACTCACCAACAGCTACAGCTATGGAAATGACTCTGACTCAAACAAATCAAGAACATGCTGGAATTAATGTACAATAAAGAATGTGAGTCATAAATAGGTAAAAGTTCAAAAAAGGCCTTGTCCCAATAGGACCGACCCCCTTTTATGTATGAACATATCAACACACCTTACAGTGATATATTACACAGCTGCCACGAACATGAACAATGCATGTGTTCTGCTTCCCATGCTCCTCTGCTGCTGGGAACTTGTACCCCAAGTTAATTGTACATTTGGCACCAGCTCTATAGTAGACTTAAATGGGGCTAATATCACAGAGTAGCATGTGAAACATAAATAAAGCTAGCATCTAGCTCGTACCATACTTATTTATACATGAAAAAGAGAGATCTATCTTTCCTGTTACTCTCCCTACCTTACTTGATTAATTGCTGTCTCTTGATAGGTCCATCACACTGTAGACTACATTGTGCTGTTAATGGTATAATAATGTTTAACAAAATGCTGTTTCAGCTTCTTAAAAGGTATAGATATGTAGGTATTTTCCTAAGGGGTAACATGGAACTTACACAGAAGTATCTCCTCTCCTTAGTTAAAGGGTTTGGAATTTTTAAAGCTTAAAATATAGTGGTTTAGGGTTTCATTACATGGGGAATCAGTATTTAAAGTCACTGCATCTGAAGCCTTTGATATTATAACTGCAGGGGCGTTTTGAATGAAATTCAATTTTCAATTGTGTGATCTACCAAAATGTAAATTTTGCTAGATTACCTCAGTGCAAAGTACAGATTAATAGCAACTATGTGTAGGACACACGTGTGCATTTACACATGGAACATTTTATCCTGAGGCAAATACTTTCACATACCTTCACATACCATCAAAACCTCATAGGTATACATACACTAGGGGAAAAAGCATAACATGAGAATATCTGTGGTATTCACTTAGATCAACTGCAGATACCTTCTACTTCACGCTATGGTACCTTGTTGTTGTGGAATTAGTGTTCTGTGGCTGCAACAGTATCAACCACACGGATTGGATAGGATAGGAGTAATGGCAAAATCTGATTGAGACGCATTCCAGGTTATTTATTGCCAACAGATTCTTGTTGAACTGAGAAAGCCAGTCAGATGATTAGCGAACTGCTTTCAAGAACCAAACCTGAAGTTCATTTGATCTAACTGAATACCACAGATATACCATGACCTGGATGAATGAGAACCTTCACAAATAAAATGTGAAAATGTTTTTATTTGAAAGCATATCTCCTGTTAACAGAACATTTTGTTGCTGGTAATAAAGCATGCAGTAGGTATCTGAATATGCTAAAAGACTATATTGTGTTTTTTCTGTTTTCATTAATCCAAAACCATGCTATCATAATATTTATTTCCATCTGCCACATGTTAAAAAAAATAAAATAAATAAAATGATTAATCCTGGTTTCATTGCTGTGTGTTTGCTAATCGCTCTTGTCTGGAAATGAAAGTCCTTGCAACACAGCGATTATGAGCTCTGATGTCTGGAGACATCTCTATAACCCCTCTGCCCAGACATATTGTATTAGGAAATGTGTTCTAATTAATGACATGTTATTCCTTACCTGGGAATCTTCTTTTTTTTTTTTTTACAGTAGAATCATGCTATGGTTTGACATGCCTTGCCCTTGATAATGGAGGGGTTTATGTAATTTCCCCAGTCTATAGTGTAGCAAAGATTTCAGTGCATAAAATCAGAATATACTGTAAACTGTACAGCAGATGGTTACTAGGGAAGAACTGGCACTTCCAGTGGAGCTCAAGGCTGTCTCCCTGTAAAAAGCTAGGACTCATATTTCCGTAAGTACTGTTCATTTGTCATTTGCAATTATATCTTGGCTCAATTAGATTTTCAAACATTAACTATGAATTTTTTTAAAGAGAACCCCTAATCTATATCATTATATATTTATATAATATAATATATATATATATATATATATATATATAATTTTATAAATATTATATAATCTATAACTTCTGTACGTAGCTTATCACACTTCAAACCCCCAGACCACAATACGACTTGAAAGCTCTTTATGAGCTTACACATGCTCAGAAGATGTGGCTCAGGAAGCAGTCTAGTATTGGCTGTGATGTCAGCTGTCACAGGAATCAGCCTAAATACAAAGATTTTAATAAATTGTTCTCTGGTGGTCAAGCATCTTTAATTTTTTCCCAGTGGGCTTTCTGGGCTTATACAAGGTAAGTGGTCTTCTTTGACCCAGTGGATTACTGACTTAAGGACTAAGGTAAAATATCAGGCTGAACATAAATTTAGACTCAGCATAATTAAAAAAATAATGTATGATTTATGGCTAATTTGCTCAGATGCAGGTTCCCATCCAATTATAATTGCTAACATGCATATATTTTATGGGTTTAGAATTCTAAGGGGATTGTCTGAAAATCCTAATGGAGCAGCTAAAACATTACTGCAAATGCCCACAATGCTTCCTTTTAATATGTTGACACATAAAAATCTGCTGTAACATAAGCACTGCTGTGTGTGGCGCACACAATTTAATTTTGTATATGCACATACGGCCAATATATTGAGGGCAGATTGGGGTCACTGTAAACTAGTCAGGTAATCCCCTTGAATTCCTTCAGCTTTCAGAGAATTGATCAAGTTATAGATTATAGGCGATAATGTAGGTGTTTGTCTTTTCAAGAAATGTATCATAAAATTATGCTTGTGAAGGTTCTCATTCATCCAGGTCATGGTATATCTGTTGTATTCAATTAGATCAACTGGACTTGAAATGTAGTTCTTGAAGACGTTTCGCTAGTCATCCGACTGGCTTTCTCAATTCAGAATGACTTGTACAAGAATCTGTGGCAATTATGTACCCTGGAAAATCCCAATTAGCATATCACAGCCAGGTGTTAAGGGTGTGATTGGATAGTGGCTAAGAGGTGTTATAGGAACGCCCAGAGTAAGGTGTTAAAACAGCATTGTACATGGCAGACAGTTGGAAGTAGAGGTTTACAGAAAACCAACACACACAGATCAGTATTGAAGTTTGACTCCCACCACCCTTTAGATCACAAGCGGGTGTCATCAGAATCCTGCAACACAGAGCCGAGAACATCCCCACTAGCACAGAGGCGAAGGCTAAAGAAATGAAACATCTCAGAGGAGCCCTTAAAACTTGATATCAAGACTGGGCCTTTGTCAAAAAGTAGAAGGAAAGAAAAGACACAAATACCAACAGTGAAGGGGAAAAGCAAGACAGGAGGAAGAACATGGTCATCCCATATGTAGCAGGGGTCTCAGAGAAATTAAGAAGAATTTTCAAAAAACATCGTATCCCTGTCTGCTTTAAACCGAAACAACACATGAGGCAGCAATTGGTACATCCGAAGACCCAATACCTAAACACAGAAAAGCGACATCATATATGCATTGCAGTGCAGTGAAGAAGAATGCTCTGATTTGTATGTGGGGGAGACCAAACAAGCAACTGCATAACGTATGGCCCAGCACAGAAGAGCCAATTCCTCGGGTCAGGACTCAGCCGTGTATCTGCATCTTAAGGATAAAGGACATACCTTTGAAGATTGTAATATTAACATACTGGCGAAGGAACGTGACTGGTTCAAGAGAGGTGTTAAGGAGGCCATTTATGTGAAAATAAAGAAACCAAGCCTAAATAGAGGTGGGGGGGTTCGACACCAACTGTCTGCCATGTACAATGCTGTTTTAACACCTTACTCTGGGCGTTCCTATAACACCTCTTAGCCACTATCCAATCACACCCTTAACACCTGGCTGTGATATGCTAATTGGGATTGGTACATAATTGCCACAGATTCTTGTACAAGTCATTCTGAATTGAGAAAGCCAGTCGGATGACTAGCGAAACGTCTTCAAGAACTACATTTCAAGTCCAGTTGATCTAATCGAATACAACAGATATATCATAAAATTACAATTACTGCCGCATTACAAAAATGCAATTTTGCAAAATACAACATTCTAAACACATGGAAATCTTCTACTTAAAGGACAACTAAAGCCTCCTTTTATAAGGCAGATTAGACAAGGAAGCATGTGACTAAGGTCAGGGGAGTGAAGAGTCACTGTACATACACACAGATATTTCATCCAGGGGGTTACATTTACATTAATGCTATTTACTGTAGTGGTTATTTGCAGTTTATTGGTATTTTCAGAGGGGACACTTTAAGGCTCTTGAGTGTAAAAATGTAGGTTTAGTTCTCCTTTAAATTTGTGCCAATATTTGGTAAATAGTTTAGGTTGACAGTATTGTTAGTTGTAATTATTATATTGAACTAATTATTGCTTAAAATTACTATTGGGCTATCACAAATAATCCATTGCTTAGATGAACATTGGGATGTGAGCCCACCACACTGAAATTCAAACAAAGTCTTTCCTACTGTGACATCTGTTAGCTTATCTTACTACGCACTCCAGCACATGGACAAAACAGTGAGATTTGGAAAAATTATGAACAGTTGATGCCAGAATTGCAAGATTAGTGTAAATTAGTGAATTGGCATAAAAATGTAATGAGTCAAAATTGAAAATGCACCAAACAAACAATAAGTGCACAGGCATGAGGAAAAAGCAGACAGACAAACATGTTCAGCAAGCATTAAAGGGGAACAAAAATTTTAGATACATAACAAAAAAAGATAAACCTACTCTAAAGCCCTTTTAGGCAACTTTCACATGAACACTGTCACTGTTCTGTGACATTTTTCTGAGTGGTCCCCTGACAGTTGCCGCTAGCAATGCCACATGTAATGATTCGCTAGTGGAAAATACCTGGAATGTTTAGAAATACTGCCTGTTTGAGAATAACCTTAGTTAGCTGCCATTAATCAGTTTTACCACAGGGGCTGCTGATACTTGCATAGTTCATTTACCCCTTTTTTGCTGACGCAATGACCAGGGAGGAACAGTCTTAACAACTCTTAAAAGGAGATGCACTAATAGGCAAAATCATTACTTACCAGCCCCCGGCAATGTATTGAAGTACTGTAATTTAAGCCACACATTCTGATTTCCATGTTAATCTTTGCAGGTGTTTAAGACTTGGTATGTGTTGGCAGTAAATGTCATGTTCAGCAATTTCTGTCTACATTCTTAAAACAAACACTTGCACCTATAAGGGGACACTATACTGAAAAAATGACTTTGCCTCATCTTAATCTATAATTGAATACATGTAAGTAGCACTTACTCTGATTTGTGTGTTGCTGCGTGCATTCAATCCAGCACACATTTTGTTTAGGAGCAGTATCCCCCCTCCCTCTTTTAACCACTCCCATTTCCATCCAACCTGACTTTTTTCCTACAAACCAACTGTCAAGCCTGCATACAGCATTCCAACTGTCAAAACTTTGTCACCAGCTGAAAAGTTTTAGATTGAATATCTAAAGAAATAGGGATCAGATCAACAAAAAAAATGATAGAGTGGTGATTGGGAAGAATTATAGTTTCCAGTTGTGGTCAATTTAAAATAACCTATTTTTCGGTATAGATGCCCTTTAAGAATATCAAAATGTTCCAGAATCCAAAAAGCAGCTCCAAAACATTGGAGGGTTATTTTTCTATTCACTAAAGCACAGCATTCAGGAAAATCAGCATCAGAGGTCGCTCATTATAATAACCTTTAAAAAAACATAATGGGGACACAAATGTATTTCTTGAAAAAGAAACAAGATGGAAAACTAGGTTTGTTACGGAGTTGGAGCAAAACATTTGTTCTAATTGTAAATTTAAGGACAGAGCTGTTTGAAGGATTCAGAGAGAGTCTGACGTCTGAATAACATTGTTGGTATATAAACTAGTAGTGGCGTTTCTCCTAATTCAATGCCTTTCAAACCCTTATTGTTATCTTACATTTTCCTATTGATGCTTTCCGGCTAAAAGTCATTATACATTGCAAGACAGTTCTATCTTGTTCAACTCTATGATCTGCGAAATTCCCAGAATTGATCATAGTTATTATAGAGCCATTTCCTTAATATCATAAACTGTAATTTCTATTGATAAATCCACAAATTGTGAAATTTTACATCATTCAAACCTACTGTACCACACTTGCACTCTAAGAATCTCTATCTGTTCTGCTGTATTAGCATTTTTTTATGCTTGATACTGTACATTGTCATGAACATCTATACAAATATTCAGTTTCAGAAGACAGCATAACTGATCCATCAAAATTTTTAGCACTTATTTAAAGGGGAACTGTGGTCTCCAAACAAGTTAAGTTTAAATGAAAGGCCAGTTTCCTACCTTTAAAACGAGCCATCAACCACCTCTCTACGTGCTCCACAGCCCAAGATATACAGAAATGACTGACCAGAAAATTAATGGGTGAGAGGGTGACTTGTGAGATTCCTGAGGCTTCTCCTGCACAGTGCCACCGGCGAGCACAGCCTCAGACTCCCTCAGTGTGTGAGGAAGACAGGAAGTCCCCCTTCCTCTCTGGTGTGTGAAGTCCTGACAGAGAAGGTAAGGGAATCTACAGCCCTTCTCTTTCACTGTGTGAAAACAGCCTTTTCAGGCAGAGTTCTCACTCTAGCAATGAAACCTGTCCCTGACGCGTTTCGTAACAATGGTCACTTCATCAGATGAAGTGTCCATTGTCATGAAACGCGTCAGGGACAGGTTCCTGCAGTGGTTTTCCTCACATTTGTTGGCCATGTGATACAATAAAGGATTTATTTTGCACCGGGTTGAAGACTCGTCCCTTCTATTTCATTGCTAGTTGAGACATCTGGTGGTTTCTGTTGTTTGGAGGTGCCGGTCCTCCTGGAACTGATAGTCTCCCTGTGCTGCTCGGTCCAATGGCAGACCGTAGGAGGTAAGAAAGCTGATTGTTACTGTGCATTTGTAGAGTTCTCACTCTGCCTGAAAAGGCTGATTCCACAGAGTTTTCTGTAGGGGGGGAGGCGGGGGTCTGAGTAACCCACGGCACCCGTGAGTGAGCGGGGCTTAGACACCCGCGAGTGGGTGGGGTTTAGGCACCCACGAGTGGGCGGGACCACAGCAACTGTGAGTGGGCAGGGCCACGGCAACCGTGAGTGGATGGGGCCATGGCAACCGTGAGTGGGCAGGGCCACGGCACCCACGAGTGGGCGGGGCCACATGGGGCTGTAAGATAATGGTCCATGGGGGGCCTGCAACTGGAAGGACCATGGGGTCCATGAGTGAGAGGGACCAGGGGGGCTGCATAGGGGAGGAGGAGACACAGGACAGATTGACTGACAACAGGAAAGAGGAAGTGCAGGAGACCTGGTGATGCTGCTGCCATATCACACACAAAAATGTAAATATCTTCAAAACTATGCAAAATAAACAATGGAAATAAATTGCAAAAATTTTATGGGAAGCAATTCCTATCAATTTACCCAATTCCTTTTTGGACCACAGTTCCCCCACAGTTTTCTTTTGGATTATCCTCAGTATAGCAAACTGCTTTACACAAAGTATTTCATTGATTGATGTATTTCATATTTGCTTTTAACAAGACGTGGAACCAGTTTTATGTATAAAAGGGTACAAGAAGATTTACCAAAGTTTAGCAGGGACTGAAACAAACAAGTGCATCTTGTATACATACCTATACATCTTGTATGTATCTATGGTTGCCATTTTGGCGGTTTATTTAAATGCTGAGAAACAGTACAGTCCATTTATGTTTTGTTTGGACCTGGTCCAAACAAAACATAAATGGACATTACTAAGTGGCTCGCTATCGGTCAGCGCGACTTTAACTCTTTATTAACACCAGATGCGTAGGTTAGGCAAAAGACACCCGCAAATCTGGAGCTCACAATTTAATATGGCGTTTGCTCTACTTTTTTGTGCATGATTAGCCGGCGTTAAAATCACGCTGCAGGTAAATCCCTTTTGTGATTTACCCACGTGCGATAACGCAATATTGAATCGCGGAAGGGAGATTTGCCCGGAGTGATAGCAGCTCTGGGTAAATCTCCCCGTATGGGTTCATCTTATTTATTTACCAATCTGTGCGGGCATCTTATATTTACCAGTCTGTGTGGGCATCTTATATATTTACCAATATGTGTGGGCATCTTAAATATTTACTAGTCTGTGTGAGGAACTCAAGGCTGCTATCAGGAGAGTACAGAAGGTACTCTTGCATGGGGCCTGAGCATCTTGCTGAAGTGAAGCTCTAAACACTTGCACTTTCCCTTCCAGAGTTACCAGTATTTTTCTGGGAGGGGTGTAAGTGTGTCAGCACAGCCAGTCAGGTTGGTGACAGAGACTTAAGGGGCATATAGCATATAACCTATACCATTATTGCATGTAACTGCTGTATAAAGTATAGGGGCCAGTAACTGCTGTATAAAGTATAGGGGCCAGTAACTGCTGTATTACGTATAGGTATCAGTAACTGCTGTATAACGTTTAGGGGCCAGTGACTGCTGTATAAAGTATAGGGGCCAGTAACTGCTGTATTACATATAGGTGTCAGTAACTGCTGTATAAAGTATAGGTGCCAGTGACTGCTGTATAAATTATAGGGGCCAGTAACTGCTGTATTATGTATAGGGGCCAGTAACTACTGTATTACGTATAGGTGTCAGTAACTTGTATAAAGTATAGGGGCCAGTAATTGCTGTATAATGTATAGGGGCTAGTAACTGCTGTATTACATATAGGGGCCAGTAACTGCTGTATAAAGTATAGGGGCCAGTAATTGCTGTATTACGTATAGGTGTCAGTAACTGCTGTATTTTTACATAAAGGTGTCAGTAACTGCAGTAACAGCATAACCTTTACTGCTAATTGGTAACAATATTTGCCCTTTAATGCAATCCCCTATGAACTGAATAAAAGTGAAAGTGAAAGTACACATGGACAAAGAATGTATTATTTATATTTACACACGTCTGTGGCCCACAAACTATGATAGTCTTACTTTTGAACTTTTTAAATGACAGAAGCCTGTAATTTTTGTCTAGCAATATTACTGTGCATAACAGAAACATAGTGTGATGGCATCCCCTGGTGGATAAATGCTGCATTTTTGTTAATTGAAATAGGAAAATGCAGTTTGTCTTTAAAAATCATTTTTATTAACAATGTGGTGTTAGTACCACAAGTTGGCCAAAATATGTACACACTCATGCCACATCAAAGCCCCTCATTTTATGCAAGTCCTATTCTGCCTTTTAGCATTCAATGTTTGTAATGCATTTCAAATCAAGTCAAAGAGCTAGGGCACCTATGTTAAACCAGGGTGCCCAGTGTTCTCCCTAGCACCTCCTTGTGGCCCTTTCTGCTTTTACTTGCTGTGTTAGAACTGCTCTCCTTTCTGTAATGTGTAACATTGTAGTGAGTAGAGAACCTGAACTCAGCTCCCTCTACTTGGTAACAATGTTACAAATGAACTGAAGGTAAAGGAAAGAGGGGGAGGATGAGCTCAGCTAATAGTCTGAGGAGAGCAGTTCTAAAATGCCAGGTAAAAGCTGCTGCAGACTTTATAACAGTGACCCTGTGACTCTAGCAGCCATGAGATCCCTATCCCTACCTTTCTTACTTCCATCCAACTCTCCAATTAGAACTTATAGTGGGTAAGGGGTTAACAATTCAAAGGAGGAGACATGGAAAGCAGGTACATACTGTATATCATGTCAATGCTGGCAGCTGAAAGGGTTAAAGGTAATACTCTGCTGGTACTGAAATTATTAATAGTAATACTCTAGGAAAGTGCTGGCACTGAAAGTATTAATAAGAAGTCTGTTGGCACTAAAGGGATAATGGTAATACTCTGCTGGCACTGAAAGTGTAAATGGCAATACTCTGGAAAAGTGCTGTCACTAAAAGTATTAATAGGAAAATGCTTGTGAAGGTTCTCATTCATCCAGGTCATGGTATATCTGTTGTATTCAATTAGATCAACTGGACTTGAAATGTAGTTCTTGGTGGAGGACATGCCTTTTAAACGCATGGCCTATATGTATAGGAAAATGCTTGTGAAGGTTCTCATTCATCCAGGTCATGGTATATCTGTTGTATTCAATTAGATCAACTGGACTTGAAATGTAGTTCTTGAAGACGTTAGAACTACATTTCAAGTCCAGTTGATCTAATTGAATACAACAGATATTAATAGGAAAGTCTGTTGGCAGTGATGGGTTAATGATAATACTCTGGGAAAGTGCTGGCACAGAAATTATTAGTAAGAATGTCTGCTGAAGGGTTAATGGAAATACTCTGCTGGCACTGAAAGTGGTAATCATAATATTCTGGGGAAGTCTGCTGGCACTGAAAGGTTAATGTCAAGATTCTGGCACTTGAGTCCAATACTCTTGGAGGGCTAGGCCCTGAATCAAGTCCCCCAGCAATGTAATTGAGTAATAAGACCATGTTGCTCTTACACAAAGGCTTTAGTAAGAAGACTACCAGGGTTAATCAATAAGTTCTTGTCGTTAAAAATGGTGCTAATTTTGCCCCAACCAATCAGATGTTAGCTTTCAAATGTTAAATAAGGGCACGGCCACACTGCAACGCAATCGCAATGCGATTTCATGTGCGATTTCGTTGCGTTTGCGCATGCGTTTTTTCATTAACTATTGAAAAACACATAAGATTGCAATTTAAAATGCGGAACACAAATCGCAATCCACCCGGAAACATGTGTTTTCAGTGCGTTGCCCCGTTTTCAATGATATGAACAAAAAACGCAAGCGCAAACAAACCTGATATCTGATTGGTTGGGGCAAAATTAGCACCATTTTTAACGATAAGAACTTTTATTGAATCTCCCTGGTACGAGCTTTTAGGGATAAGCCCCGCTAGCATGTTCCTTGTGTGACACTGCAAACTGTTTTTGCAGTACATGCATTCACCATTTTTTTGCTAATTACACATGCAAATGCACAGTAACGCATGTAAAAATGCACTACACTGTATTGCGCATTTCATACGTGTTACTGTGCACTTTAGTGTGACTGCAGTCATATTTGGACAAAATTTGCACAACACAGCACTTAGAGGGCAAGTCCAGCCCTCAAATGAAAACTTACATACAGGTAAATCACCCCCCAAAACCCTAAACTGTAATAGTTTGAAATGTGAAATATATAAGTCTAACCTGAAATCCTGCACAATGTCCTGTTTCCCCTGTTTCTGCTTCCTGGTTCTTACAGTTAGCAACTGTCAGTTATGGATTTGACAGTTGACATCACAGCCAATGACTGAATGTTAATCCCCTAGCTGCCTCTTCTGAGCATGTTCAGGCTCAGTACCAGGTCACTAAATTGCTCAGGTTTTAAGAGGCATCCCGAAGCATACAATAATTAATTTAGAAGACAAAGTAGGATATATCAACATATTTTAGAGAGGTCATTCTTTATAAAAGATGTTATAAGGGTGGAGTTGTCCTTTAATCATATCCACAAATCCCACACATCCCATTGCAAGAGGGGCCCATGCCCATTAGAATATTTTTAAAGACAAATAACAAAGACATGTATGACTATGTATAATAGAGATACACAAGTACCCCTACTTATGGCACTGGACACTTGTGAGTCAATTGCATTAAAGGGCATGTCCACCCCCAGAACTATAATCCCCCCACTACTGGCCCCATTGTGTAGTGTAGTTTAATCCTTACCTTACATCCCAGCTCCATCTGGTTCTTCTGCTATTCTCCCCTAAAGTCCAAAAAAAACGCCCACCAGGAGTACTGCAGAGTCCATATAGGACTCCGCCTCCTGTCTGCCCTCCGGGAGAAGTTTGGCATGCACACTACAGCCCTTCTCCCCCTCCCTTCCCCTCCCTCCTGATTAGGATTCCCTCCCCCTAGCGTAAAATCCTTTATACATAATATTCTCCCTGTCCCCCCATCCCCAACAGCTATAGTTCAGAAAGTGCCCCAAATATTCCTTACCTTTCATCTTTCCTCCGACGCACTGAACTCCCGGCAGCCGCGTCCATGATTGGCTGCCGCTCAGCCTATCACAGACACAACTGCCGGTCCTACACCTCTGCTTGCATTTTCTCACAAGCAGAGGGCCTGGCAGTGCGGCGGAGGAAAGAGGGAAGGTAAGTAATATTTGGGGCACTTTCTGAACTTAAAACTATAGCAGTTGGGGCTGGGGGGACAGGGAGAATATTATATAAAAATTTTTTTAGAAGGGTGGACATGCCCTTTAAAAAGAAGTTTATTGCAAAGTCCTGCACACCAACTTTAAAAATATTAAACCAAGTGCAATATAGTCTAGCTGACCAAGCATGTTTTAAAGTGCATACCACACATAAACCACAGCACCAATTGAAAAATGTCCAGGCATCCCTGAACGAAAACTAAAAGTCCACATCCACATACTGCTAGTTCATAGTGGAGGTTCAACCAGTCCTCTCGCCCCAATACACCTCCGTGATTCACTAGCAAAAAAAGATAACACACTTACAGTACTTAGCATAAAAGTAAAAGACCTTATACTTGCCGGGACTTGTGTGAAGGACCAAGTCTTGTGGGCGCGGGTATGCAGTCCAGCTGGTTGCGCTTACCACAGACGTCTCCTGCAGACTCTCAAGCCGCGTCCTGGATGCCTTTATTTCTTGCCTCCGGTGTCTCCATTACTGCATGGGGAGCATTTAAGTGGAACTTGTTTGTTCAATATTTTTAGAGTTAGTGTGTAGGGATTAGCAATAAACTTCTTTTTATTGCAATTAACTCACAAGTGTCCAGTGCTATTTATGTATGTCTATTATCTATAGTCATACGTGTCTTTGTTATTTGACTTTGAATAGTATTGACCCCCTGTGCACAGCCCTCAATAAGGCTTTTGGACTCAAATTCCTTTTTACAGGTGGTGCACCCACCCTTTACTCTATACCATGAGAATATGTTTAAGCACAACATTGGACACACTTGAGAAAGGACCCTGCATGGTTACAGCATATGGGAATAGTAACTAAAAAGGTTTTGTTACAAACTTACCAACACAAATATAGGTTACTTCAGATATAAACTATAGAATAGGAATCTTTGTGATTTTTTGCAAATGTGGTCCAGACTCGGGTCTACTCTCACCATATGTCTGCGTCTTGATTGGTACAAAGTCTGCCCAAAGTGATTGGTACATATGTTTTCCTACAGTGATTGCTACAAAGTCTGCCCACAGTGATTGATTCATAAGTTTGCCCTTAGTGATTGGTACATAAGTTTGCCCACAGTTATTAGTAAATAAGTTTGCCCAGAGTGATTGGTACATAAGTTTGCCTACAGTGATTGATTCATAAGTTTTCCCACAGAAATTGGTACATAAGTTTGCCAACATTTAGTGCTATGTACTGAGAGCCGTTATCACTCTCTATTGCATCCAATAGGCAATGTACAGAGCTGATAACGGCTCCCAGTACATAGTGAATGGGGTTTTACCATTCTGAGACTTTAAAGCCAGCTGTCTGCTGGCGTTAAAGGAATAGTTCACTCTCAAAGTGAACTATTCCTTTAATATATTGATTGAAGCCCGGGAGGTTAAGGAGCTATGCCTTACCTCCCTATCTTCAATCATTATTGCAGGGTCCGGGAACGAAGATACCAAAGACCTTACCTTTTACGCGATCCACCACAGCCGAGCTGGAATCTCAGACCGCTTCATTCTCCTGTACAGCTATAGCGCACATGCGATTGAAGATCGGGAGGTAAGGCATAGCTCCTTAACCTCCCGGGCTTCAATCAATATATTAAAGCGGCTCCGTACATAGCTTGTGGTGGTTGCGTGTATCGTCGCACGTTAACCCTTGGTATATGGATTAACGTGACTTTAAGACGTAAAAAGCCGTTTGCGGCATACATAGCCCCTATTGATCAGTACATAAGTTTGCCCATAGTGATTGGTACAAAGTATGCCCACAGTGATTTATTTATAAGTTTGCCCACATTGATTGGTACAAAGTCTGCCTGCAGTCATTGGTACAAAGTCTGACCACAGTGATTTGTGCATAAGCCTGCCAACAGTGATTGGTACATATGTTTGCCCTCAGTTATTGGTACATAAGTTTGCCCACAGTGGCTACTTACTGTGGCAGCAGAAGCAGGATCCTGACCAGAGACACACATAACTTAGAAAGGCAGCAGTTAGTGGAGGGAATGGGTCCTTCCAGGTCTTCTAAGTATCATTAGTAACATGAATGAAAAGAACTAACTCCTTAAAGGAGAACTAAAGTCTCCAGATAACATTGTCCCAACATTGTTTTTTTTTTATATAATTAAGGATCCATAATCCATGGAACATAGTACATGATATCTCCATGGTTCTCTCTTTTATAATAAAGTTTATTTTATGTCTATAATAATTGTATACAAGTCTCTGTTATATACTATATTTCTATATATACTGGTAGGCCTAAGCTTGCACATTTTATTTTATATATTTTATTAGTTCATGTGTGAAGGTGACTGGTAAATTATAATATACCGATGATTATCTGTTCATAAATAAGAGGTGCGGAGATTGGACATTTAGCTTTTGATGACACGTCTATACGGCATAAAATGAGTCAAGCATTTCAAGCATTTCAGCCTAAATGCTGGCATGTGGTATTTTTTTGTGGATGTTTAATAAAGTTTGAAGATTAATACTTGCTGCCTACAAAAAGATCTCTCCTCCTGTTCTTAGTATAGCCCCGTTTTAGTAATCTTGCCCTGTCCACAGCAATATCATCCAGATAAAAGTAGACAAAATGATTGTACAACAGGACTTAGTACAACCCAAATGGTGTTCTTTATTGAGTATGTTAACACATATTGAGTATGTTGTCACACTACATGTTTTGAACCACAAGGGTTCTTTGACAAAGAACCCTTGTGGTTCAAAACATGTATTGTACAAAGTATAATCCTCTTGGTTGAGTTATCCAATCTATACAAAAACTAATCCAAGAGGTAGTTGGGGGAAGTTTCAGTTGGTAAGGGGGCACCAAGGGAGACTTTCCTAGGGCACCAAAATGGCCAGAACCAGTTTTGTGAGGGGTGGACTTGTCCTTTAAAGATTCGGTTGAATGGTTGCTGGCAGAAAATGAATCAAATGCAGCAGAAACGTTTAACTACTTGTGTGGCTTTAAATTCCCATCAGACAGACCACTGATTGGATTTACCCATAGATAGTATGTCTGATAGGAAAATTAACTTGTGTGAACACAGCCTTGAGGTGGCCATACACATGGACGATTTTCAGCAAATATGGTTGTTGAACATTGGGCATGTGAATAGATAGGTTACGATGCTACCGATATCTACCGATATCTGCATCGCTTCTACCTGACAATCTAAACTGAAAATTTTCGCCAGATAACTAAATCAAACTACAGTATTAGGGAGCCAATAACATTGTTGCCATCCATGTGGACAAACTCACAATCTGAATCGGAATTGAATTGTGCGGTTGTGACTGAGGTCGCATGTGTATGGGCACCTTAACTGAAGGACTTTCTGTAATTAAATATTTTATTGGTAATGTATATCAATGTTAGGAATAATATAGAAAGTCAACTATACATATACAAAGATTATGTATGTTCTTCATTTGTGCATACACATCGTGCATCAGCACCCGTGATCGCATGTGTGTATGAACCTTTACACTTTCCTATGTCTTCAAGGTGCCAGAACTGCAGGTAACTGTAAAATAGCTGAAAGGGAGGATTCTGGGCACCTGTAATCCCCCTATTAACTCCCCCATATGTTAATGGTGAGAATCGTGTGCCAGTGCATGTTTGAGCTGTCTTACATTTGAGATCACCAATTTTGAGTGGTTTGCACATGCTATGATAACAGATTTTTTGGCAAATTTGCAGCTCGAGCACACAACGTGCTTCAAACGTGCTGCTGTCAGTTGATTGTGTGGCCGCAGACACAGCCACATTTTTGGTCAGTTTCTGTCCAGATCGCACTGTAATGCAAATGTATCTAAATGCAGAAGAAAAAAAAAACAGACAGAAGCACACACAGACCATACACACATGTTTTGGTGTGTTTTACCCACAATTCAAGTACACAGAACAAACAACAAAATGTTCAAAAACTCAAAGTAGCAGAAAAAACATGCATAGGCAATGAGTTTTATGTGTCATGCAGTGGCTTTACCACAGGCTTTAGTTCAGGCATAGGCAACCAGTAGAGCTCCAGATATTTGTAAACTACAACTCCCAGCAACTCCCTGCCAGCAGAGTACTTGTAGAGAAACCCTGGGAGTTGTAGTTTTCAAACATTTGGAGACCTTCTGGTTGCCTATCCCAGTTCATTTTAACATTGCCATCTTTGTAATTTTAAAGAAAAATTGATTTGAGGGCAACAAAACCCGAAAATTACATTTCTTATGTACAGATTTTGTAGAAATCATCTGTTCCCAGTACAGTTGGAAATTTCCGCAGCAAATCTAAGCCAATAGAAATACCCTGGAGGAATGATAGATGGCGCTCTATCACCAGAGCTAAAGTTGTTTGACAGGACATTTGGTTTGGATTGTAAACATTATCGTTGGTTTGAAGGATCCAGTAGCAGAGAAAAGACATTCCTATTTCCTTATGTGCTTTCCCTTCTAAATCAGCCCTTCAACAAGGGGAAAGGGAGGAGAATTTCCAACAACAGTCCCGTCACTTCGGTTTCTTGCTGTCTGGAGTGGCCGGCCCCTCGGGTGTCTCGTACGGTCATGTTTAGGAGAATTTTGCAGCTGGTGAGTGAACAGAGGGATCAGGCTCAGCTGAAACCTCAGCACGTAAATGGCACTGCCCAGTGTGGTGGGTGTGTAAGTGTGGGGAATCTACTAGGCCCAGACCTTGAGCAAATATAAAACCTGTGTCTGATAACTGAGGAGGTTGGGAGTTGACAGAATTTGTTGAACTACAGGTTAATGACAGTTTATAGTGTGTTAGACAAACATAGGGGCAAATGCATTAAGAGGTGCAAAAGTTTTCCTATACTAGTCATTTTGCAGGAACAAATCAAATGTTAGAGAACATCTGAGTGATTATTTCATTTCCTGTCCCAGTCTGTCCTTTTCCTTCAAAGTAAGAAATAATGTGTGGATGACAGTCTCTGGAAGGAGGTGATGTGTCTTGCAGTGTGTGTTTGAGCCTTCCCTAGATTGGCATTTGGCAGTGAAAAGTATGACATAAGAAACCACAAAAGAAACCAGTAAGAATGTGCAGAGGCTGAGGATGAATTATACAGCATCCTGACATACCCAGGGCAGCTCACATCTGTTTTTTACAGATGTGTTGTTTATGTTGGTTGGAAAACTTTAACATTCCTAGGTTTGTTTGTTTTTACCTGGTACTGAACTACAACTCTCATTACCCTTAAGTTTTAGTGGTATAACATTAGCAATTGAAAGATAAATATAAACAGATATATTTTGCTATTTTTTTTGTTATTTAAATGAAATTCATATTTATACACCTATTTAGTAGGTTCATGTATGTATGTATGTATGTAAAATTTTATATATAAGTCACGCTTAGCTGTACATTATTATTATACAAACAGGATGAGTGTAAGCAATTATACAGATAAATAAAAATACAATAGTTTTATAAATATGTTAAAAATACATACCGTATACACTCGAGTACAAGCTGACTCGAGTATAAGCCATGGTACCTGTTTTTACCAGAAAAATTGATTGACTCAAATCAATTGATGTCGAGGGTAGAAATTATGACCACTACCTTCCTTCTGATTCAGTATTGTTTTGAGGCTTAAGTTGCCTTTTAAATGGACAGCGGAATTCCCATACAGATGTTTGAAAACTACAACTCCCAGAAACTAAAGCATGCTGGGAGTTGTAGTTTCCAAACATCTGTATTTGAATTTTGCTGCCCATTTAAAGGTCAACTTTAGCCTCAAAACAATACAGAATCAGAAGGCAATAGATGCCATCCTCCTTCTGATTCTTTATTGTTTAGAAGCTTAAGTTGCCCTTTAAATGGACAGCATTCCATACAGATGATTGGAAACTACAACTTCCAGCATGATTTGGTTGCTGGGAGTTGTAATTTCCAAACATCTGTATGGGAATTCTGCTGTTAAAAGGCAACTTAAAGGGCATCTATAGTGGGGAAATTAACTTTTTTTTCTTTCTTTCCATGTGTTCTATAATTCCCCACAACCCCCAGAGTGTCTTCACTTTTTTCAGATTCCCTCTCTGTCCTGAGATACACCAGTTAGAAGAATATGTGATTGCATTCCTCTACTCCTACTTGGACTGTCAATCAAATCCCTGTGACGTGATCCCCCCTCCCTGCTCTGTAATAAACATAGAGATAAGAGCATTAGCAGGGGGAGAGAGGTAGCTTTGATGGTAGATGTAAGGCTGCACTTGACCCCCCTTCTTAATAGCTTTCACTGATTGAGGATGGGTCACAAAGTGAGAGATCGTAAACTGTACTGTTCTCCTTCTTCTTCCGTGTCTCCAGGACAGCTTGCTTTCTATTGGCCACTGTGCGTGGGTGTGTTTTTCAGGATGTTGAACTTTTAACTCCTACTGCACATAATAAGCTTGTCGGTTAGCCGGAGTTGAGACATGGAGGAGGTAACAGAGGGGAGGGGGAAGGGGGGAGTGCGGCACACAGATTTGACACCATGGTTAAACAAAGTCACTGACATAGATAGGATTAAGGCAGCACAGAGTACATGAATTTAACTTTGCAAAGGGTCACTGTTTTTTTCACTATAGATGCCCTTTAAGCCTGCTGTGGAGAGCTCCCCCGGGAGCCCCCCCAGTTGCAGTCCTTACCGGCATCAATGTATTGGTACCTCACAGACTTGATAAATGTCCTTACCGCCCTCAATGTAGCTCAGAATCCAAATCCGGCTGCCGCACGCTGTGTAAGTCCTGTGGATTTGCCCACTGATGTCATCAGCCGGCAAATCCACAGGACTTATGCAGCCTGCGGCAGTCGGATTCTGAGCTACATCGATGGTGGTAAGGGCATTGACTTGAATATAAGCCGAGGTAAGGTTTTGAGGTTTATTTTAAAACCTAAAAACCTCGACTTATACTCCAGTATATATGTTATGCATAAGTTATGGTATGCCTTGACACATTAGGAATGAGATCACTTTCCTTGAAGAGCTTACAATCTAAGTGGGTTATATATATATATATATATATAAAACGAGAGTAGGTTAGCACACCATTGTTTATTCCGCCCAGGTGTACATCCATTGGAATCAAGAGTAAAATTATTTACACCTTACCTAAGATCCATATTGGCTTAGCACCCCAGGCAGACCAATTGTATCTGGATAGTTTTTGTCATCCATTTGTTAAAGCCATGCCATCTTATTTACGGGATAGTCAACATCTAATAGAGATACTAAATCAAGAAACATATCCCATGCAACAAATCATTCTAATGACATGTGATGTCAAAAATCTGTATACTATTATTTCACAACAAAGGGGCATAGAAGTATGCCAGGAAGCACTCTTGAACTCTGATTATTTTGGGCCACCAATTGGGTTTCTTTTGGATATTTTATTATTTATTTTTACAGAATAATTAATTTCGGTTTCATTCAGAATACTCTATTTTAAAAACACGTATCGCCATAGGTTCAAATGTGACCCAGGCGGTGGCTAAAATCTTTATGTGGTGGTTTGAACAACAATATATCTATCCATCTGTACAAAAATCATTGTTACTATACAAGCATTATATAGATGACATGATATGCTTGTGGAAAGGTACTAGGGAGGAAGCTGAGGAGTTTGTGGTATGGTTAAATAACCTTCCTACCCCAGTGAAAGTCATATTATTCTTGAGCCATAAAAGTATATATTTCCTGTTATTTTTAAAAATGAAAATCGTTTGGGTATTACTCAGGAAAGACATAGATAGGAATTCCATATTATGCGGTACTAGTTGTTATCCCACGAGTACCAAACATGACCTAGTGTACAGCCATTTCTTTGCATGTTATGTAATAACAACGATGCACATAGGGCAGAAGTACAACTGAAAGAGATGTTTGAGAGATTGTATTCTAGGGGATACCAATAAATGTACTTCAAAAACAACTAGAAAGGGAAAGTGTAAGTATAAACTTTGAATTTGGCTTGAAAGACCGCATTTTGGAAGGGAATTTGTGTGTTTGTACTGCAGATTTTAAAACTCAATGTCAATGAAGAGGACATTGTTGTTTTTTACTTACCCTTTAAATATGTCACATGCATTAAAGGTAGGTCAGTTGGTGTGTGTATTCATATCAGGTTGGGGGATAAAATACTAGCTTTTTTGATGATTGGTCAAAATTTGTTTTTTTTTTTACTTTAGTTACCCTTTACGTATGGCTGCCATAGTAATGGATAAGTAGATCAGTAGGTGTCGGGTTGAGAGTTAAAAAAAAAAACTTTTTTGATGATTAGTCAAAATTGTTTTTTTTGACTTTAGTTACCCTTTAAGTATGGCTACAACAGTAATGGAGGGGTAGGTCAGTAGCTGTGTATACCTGTATCACGTTAGGGGTTAAAAAAACAAAGTTTTTTGATTATTGATCAAAATTTGCTTTTTTGACTTTAGTTACCCTTTAAAGTATGGCTTCCACAGTAATGGATAAGTAGATCAGTAGGTGTGTGTACCTGGGTCTGGTTGAGGGGTATGTCTTTTTTGTGTTTACAACCATAAAACAATTTTTTATTAAGAATAAATCTAAATTAGTTTTTTTCTACTTTAGTTACCCTTTAAGTATGGCTGCCACAGTAATGGATACATAGATTAGTATGTGTGTGTACCTGGGTCTGGTTGAGGGGGTATGACTTTTTTGTGTTTATAACCATAAAACTATCTTTTATTGAGGATAAATCTAAATTAGTTTTTTTGACTTTAGTTATCCTTTAAATATGGCTTCCATGGGAATTGAAAGGTAGGTCAGTAGGTGGGTTTACCTGGGTCTGTGTGGGGGGTTGGGTGTATCACCATTTGTATTTATGACCATGAAAAAAACTGTTTTGAAATATCCACATTTGAGGATTGTTACTATGGGGAAAAATGTCCGGAAATTCTCCGATAACGCTGTAATGCTTCCGCGGATTCCTTAGCTAGAGATAGCACACTTCTCCTATATGCCTCGCACGTCTGTACCGAATTTCATGTCTCTAGCTCAAAAACTGTGGGAGGAGATGCGGTCCAAAAAAGCGGAAGAATAAAACGGAAGAAGAAGAAATAGAAAGAACAGTAGTTTGGCTTTTTCAAGCCAAATTAATTACAGTGAGCCAAGACCAACTTTGGGAACAAATCTAAAGTCCCTGCAGAGCATACAGAAAAGGAAGTTGATATGGTAAATCTGTGAATTAAGTATACCCCATATAGTTGGATAATAAGGAATAGTGCTAACAGCAGACGATTAAAGGGGAACCGTGGTCCTCCATTTTGTTTGTGTCTTATGGAGGCAGCCATTGATCACCAGATCATCTGATAACTGCCTTGTTTTAGGGTTGAAGTATGCTCTCTGCTGTCTTTGCTGATGAGAAATTCTAATTAACATACCAGCAATGCAAAATCAACATTAGAATTCCCCAAAAGTCTCTTTTCCCCTTATTTGCATAATGAGCAAGGGAGTTGTGGGGAAAACTCTCCCTAACTCGCTTGACTCCCTGTAAATCTTATTTTTTAAAGCCCAGAATGCACAGAAGCTGTATGTTTACATGAATACCAAAAATAAATATAGGCAGTGGTATGCAATATATTTGACTGTTTTTGTTAAAAAAAAAAAAAATAATAGTGTAGAAAGTGTTGAACTGGAAAAAAAACCAAAATCTGATTTCTGGCTCAGTAGTTAAGTGAAAGAGGATATAAATATGTTTTATAGGGCCTGCTTCAAAATAACATAAATAGAGAACTACCAAGCAGCAGTGCTGTTTTAATACTTATTACCAAATAATGAAAATCTAAAGTTCACCAGGGCTAATGGTAGCTCATGTTTAGCCAGGTTTACACTAGACTTACAGCTAACTGTTGTAGACCTTATGCCTAAACAGAAGCCTACAACACTAAGCTGCAATTAAAATCTATTTCATTTTATAGTGTCTCCCAAACACACCTTTAAAATCTAATTGGTCTAATTTAACTCCTGAATCTGATTGTACCAATCCAGTACCACACCCCTAAATCTGATTGGCCCAATACCCACGATCCAATGAGATTCAAGATTTATATTAAATCAACCAGATTTTAAAGGTGTGTTTGGGAGACTATAAAACGCAAGTGATCTAAATTGCAGCGGGTAGTTTTCTGTTTGTTATTTTGGAGCAAGCTCTATCTAAAAATCTTTATATTTTACATTTCTAACATATTATTATTTTTTTTAACCAAAACAATCAACTATATTGCATACCACTGCCTATATTTATTTTTGGTATTCACGTGTAAACGTATATCTTAAATGTGTTCTGGGCCCTGAAAAATACGACTTACTAGTCAATCACGTTTCCCCACAACTCCCTGGCTCATTATGCAAATAAGGGAAAAAGAGACTTCTGGGGAATTATCATGTTGAATTTGCATTTCTGGTATGTTAATTAGAATTTTTCAGCAGTAAAGTCAGCATTGAGCATGCTCCAACCCTAAACCAAGACGGTGGTCAGATGATCTGGTGATCAATGGCTGCCTCGATAAGACACATACAAAATGGAGGACCACAGTTCCCCTTTAAAGGGCAACTGTGGTCTCCAAACAAGTTAGGGTTAAATGAAAGCCTGTAGTATTTTCTTTATAATGAGCGCACAATCACATCTCTGGCTTCACCCTGTGGGAAATAATATCGAGGTGAATGTTCAAACTTCCTTCTTCCAGTAGGTAGAGTGACATCACCTTACCTCTGCTAGCCCCTCTGCCCCGGGGGAGAAACATGCTCAGTAAAGACATGCAGGGAGATTCAGTAAAAGTTCTTATCGTTAAAAATGGTGCTAATGTTGCCCCAACCAATCAGATGTTAGCTTTCAAATGTTAAATAAGATCTGATTGGTTGGAGAAAAATTAGCACCATTTTTAACGATAAGAACTTTTATTGAATCTCCCTGTTAATGCTGGGGAAAACAGGAAGTACCTGGGGGAAAAATTAATGCAGGCAGAGGCTGGTCACATGGCTGAAAACAGTAAGTGTTCAAGCAGGAAGTAATATTGCTGAACGTGCTTGTGAAGGTTCTCATTCATCCAGGTCATGGTATATCTGTTGTATTCAATTAGATCAACTGGACTTGAAATGTAGTTCTTGAAGACGTTTCGCTAGTCATCCGACTGGCTTTCTCAATTCAGCCATTTATGTGAAAATAAAGAAACCAAGCCTAAATAGAGGTGGGGGGGTTCGACACCAACTGTCTGCCATGTACAATGCTGTTTTAACACCTTACTCTGGGCGTTCCTATAACACCTCTTAGCCACTATCTAATCACACCCTTAACACCTGGCTGTGATATGCTAATTGGGATTCTCCAGGGTACATAATTGCCACAGATTCTTGTACTAGTCATTCTGAATTGAGAAAGCCAGTCGGATGACAAGCGAAACGTCTTCAAGAACTACATTTCAAGTCCAGTTGATCTAATTGAATACAACAGATAAATATTGCTGAACCTTTCCAGCAATTTCCAACTTCTCACAAATTTTATCTATTTAGGGCTAAAAACCTATCGAATCAATTGGTATGCACAGGTATATCTGAGTTAAAATGGATAAACCCACTAACTCGTTAGTTTCCCCCAAAGTGGGTTGTTTTTGGTGTCCCAACTCTTTAACATGTAATGTTATGTTGGTATGCACGGAGCTTGCACGTCCACAAAGTGTCAAGAGTATCCCAATAAAACAAAGGTTTTTGTGTCTGTAAATATGTAATTTATTTTATAGTGTGCCCCTGTGGCCTTTACTATATCGGATTTGAGGGTTCTGGTAGATAACAGACTTAGCTGTCGTAAACAATGCCAGACAGCAATGGCTAGAGCTAGCAAAATATTGTTTTGTAGAAAGAGGGGAACAGACTGAAGAGAGGAAAATATTATTCCCCCTCTTTACAAAACACTGGTAAGGCCTCATTTGGAATCTGCAGTGCAGTTTTGGAATCCCATATAGAAAAGGTACATCTTGGAAATGGAAGGAGTTCAGAGAAGGGCAACTAAAATAATAAAGGGAATGGAGGGGCTTGACTATGCAGGCAGGTTAGACAAGTTAGGGTTGTTTACATTGCAGAAGCAATGTTTGCGTCGGTATATGATCAATTTATACAAATATATTAATGGGCCATACAATGAACTCTGGTGTTTCATCTTCATGTTTGGAAAGATTTCTTTACAGTGAGAACGCTGAAACTGTGGAACTGTCTTCCGACAGATGTAGTAATGACTAATTCATTAAATAGCGTTAAAAGCGGCCTAGATAATATCTATTGAGAATTATTGAGAATTACTGGTACTACTACATATACTGTAGTTCTGGTTGATCCAGGAATACTTTCTGATTGCCGTTTGGAGGTTTTTGTTTTTTTTTGCCTTCCTCTGAATCAGCTGTAGGGTTAAAAAGGAGAGTGAAAAGGTTAGACTTGATGGAGGTATGTCTTTATTCATCCTCAATTACTACCAAGTTGTTACTAGAGGTCTTTCGGTACTAAGGATTTAATTAATTTTAAATAGGAATACCTAGTTCGAATTATAGATATATAAAGAATAGAAAACCTCTTAAATAGTAAGAAAACCTACCTCTATAATTATGTCAATAAATAAGAAGAAAAGCTAGAGGCAAAACTGGCTATATAAAACTTTACATTTATTTCATCAATTAAAAATAATCCTCAAATAGGTTAATATAATATCACAAAGTTGAAAAATAATGCAATTCAGTGTGCAAATAATACATCTAGTACAGCATACATGCAGATATTGCATGTTTCTCCCACCCAAACATGTGGTATCTCTCAGTAAAACTATTATACTTATCAGTCATAAGTCAGAGTCGTCCGTTCACGGACAGTCAGAGTATTCGCAGAACACCAGGGTAGACATTGGAGGGACAGTGCCACAGCAAAAATGAAGAGATCCTGGGTGGGGGAGCACCCCAAACGCGTTTCGCTCCGAAAGAGGGGCTTTTTCAATGGTGCTGCCGTCGGCTTGTAGCCGCTAAGGTTTAAATGTACTAGATACGGTCAGCTGACCACCACGTCACACATCATGTGACTCTGGGATCCAATCAAACTTCACCCATATGGAACTCTGCAAATACGTGAAATGTAACCAAATTGTCAGTGTCAATAGACACAATCTCATTGTATTTATACATATATGCACATTAACGCTGTCCCACAATGGGGATTTTTATAATACAAGGTATTTACATATCCAAACAAATACAAATACAAACAGAGACTCAGTAGCTTCATATGAAATTGCCGGTGTTGTGTCCATTAGTCTCTTCCTCCTGGAAAGTCCCCTCTGAACGAACCAGAGGTATATATTACCAAATCCTCCATTCAAAAAATCCCATATAGACGGGACAAACATACCCGATTCGGACCCATTTTCCATCAAGGTGCCGAAGGTGTATTAACCGAGTTATTCCTGTTTCTATTTGTTGGAAATAACTCGGAAATAACTAAAACTAACATTTCTTATGGCCATTTTTAGCAAAGACGACTTGTTCACAAATCTTAGCCAAGATAAATACTCTGGAGGCAGACATCCCACCCTGCCTCTTCGTTCTTCCTGGCAGGGTGGGTGAGGGGGTGTGACTATGCTGTGTGACATCATTGACGTCACACATTGGGCGGGACATGCACACTAGGGGGTGGGGGAGGTGCCCACACTTTGGGCAGCGATTAAACCTGTGGCTGTTCAGATGAGTAAGTTAGTTGTCAGAATTTGCCAAGCTACAGGTTGATGAAGCTCACAGTTAATTGTGTGTCAGACAGACACACACAGACAGAGTTTTTGGATTGTGTTCTTGGTAAAGTTAAAGGGAAAGTTCAGTGGAAATTATCATTTTTTAAAAAATTCTTATTTTATATTATGCATACTTAGTTATTTTACATATTCTATCCCATTTTGAAAAAAAACATTTAATTTATACCCCTTGCTATTCCCTGCTGTTGAATTTAGTGACCTGACATTTTAGGTTCTGTAACAGCCCTTCTTCTTCCCAGAATGCACATACCATATTTCCTACTGATTGGCTGTTGGATGGGTCAAACATGCTCAGATCAAGAGCAAGACCATAACAGTCTCTATTAGGGATCCTGTAAACAGAAAGTCAGTATTTAAGAAGCATTTATTTACACACCACCAAAATGCTGAATGGGCAGGTTAAGGTCATTAAAATGGAAAAATTCTGCTTTTTTCCCCTTAAAAGTATATGTATTTGCACTGAACTTCCCCTTTAATTTTATACTATTCTTATCCTTTTTTTTTTTTAAACAAATGAGGTACAATTAGGCCTGCACGGGATGTCTGTTATTGTCTGTTAAAAATGCCCATTTTACTACACTTGGGGATCAAGGTACAACTAATATTTACTTTGCATTTCATTTCCTGGCCCTGCTGTAGTTTGTCATTTTAATTCTTGTTCGGGATAATGCTTAAAAGTCTGTCCTTGAAACCGGGGGGCAGGCCTTGCGTTCAGCTGTGCGTGTGTCTCTCTCTCTGAGCCTTCCTTGGAGCAGCATTCGGCAGTGAGAAGCCTAACACAAAATAAACCAGTAAGAATGTGCAGGACAGCAGCCTGGTTTGGACAGTTTAACACTGATTTCTTCTGCTACAAGTGTTGTGTTGTTGAGAATTGTATACAATGCCTCTGTTTGTTTGTTTTTTGCCTGTTCCTGAACTACAACTCTCAGTAACCTGAAGTTTCTGTAGTATGTATGTATGTATAATTTTATTTATAAAACACCACTTGGGTATGCAGCGCTGTACATTCTAAAATACAGACAGGGTTATTCAATAAAAGTTCTTATCATTTAAAATGGTGCTAATTTTGCCCCAACCAATCAGATCTTATTTAACATTTGAAAGCTAACATCTGATTGGTTGGGGCAAAATTTGCACCATTTTAAACGATAAGAACTTTTATTGAATCTCCCTGAGAGTATTTAATCCTTTGAGTGCCAGAAGAATTTCATTTTTTTTTTGCGTTAACTGCCAGAAGAATTTTCAGGATTTTGCCCTTAATCGCTTTAGACTAATTTTACAGTAGGAAACCTTGCAGTAAATCAGGAATATTATACATTGTTTTTTTCAGCACAAAGTGTACTTTAACATGGTAACAGAATTTTGTAACTTTTCTGGAAATTTTACTGGAATTATGGGTAAAATATGTAAAAAAAAATGAAAATTTGCAAATTTTTTCCCATTTTTACTTATAGTTATCTTAAGGTTACACACAAAAATCTTACTGTTTCTAAAAGCTCTGATACTCCCAAATACAACGATACCAGATATATGTAGGTACCCGACTTTTCCTGTACAGGAGACCCCCCCAAACTAAAACTGCACCTTCTAGAATATTACACCAAATTAAAATGTATAACCACTACTGACAGCTAACATAGAATATCTACCAAATTAACTAAAATATCCCCACAAGTGAGATATTTTTAGAAACTACACACCCGCAGGATTTTACGAGTGAGGTAAGTTTTGATCAAAACGCAGCTCTTCATCCAATTGTAAGTTATTTTCTCACATTTTCCTTTTTTTCCTCAACTGTAAAATCAGAGACAAAATCAAATGCAAATTTCAGCTAAAAACTGTGGAGGAAAGTTCAAACGCATCTCAAATATGAAAGCCTAACCCCTCCCGAATAAAACGGTATGCCACATTCATTGGTGTACCCAGAGACATGGCTACCAACTAACCCAGAGCGTGACCAGTGCAAATGTCAGTAGCAGCAAAAAAAAATTAGCCAGTTTTGTATTTGAACAGTCTGCACTTTTCCACAAAACACCCCCCCAACTCAAAAATACCCCCCACAAACTATATATTCCTGAAGTCTACACACCTTCAGCTATGTAACGCTGTAGTTCGTTCATTCGTACCATCAATGGTGTGGGCGCAGTTCTTCATAGAAATTTGCACTTTTACCAGATTTTCCAAAAAAATGAACATCAAACAACATTCAAAAAGGTAGAAATCATGCCAAAACCCCATGGAATGTAAAAAAAAGATACCAAATATCAATCTCCCAAATGTCCTGAATCAAACGGTAAGCCATATGTGTGGTTACACACACGGACGTGGAAGCGAAAAGCCACAAAGTAAGACAATGCACAATGGCTCAGAAACGGCAAAAATATTTAGCCAACTCCGAATTTGGACAGTCTGCAGTTTTTTCCACAAAACACCCCCGTAACTTAGAAATAACCCCCACAAACTATATTTTCCTGAAATTTACACACCTTCAGCTATATAACACTGTAGTTTGTTCATTCATACCATCAATGATGTGGGCGCAGTTCTTTGTTGAAGTTCGCATTTGTCTGAAAAAATGAACAAAAAACAACTTCAAAATGTAGAAATCATACCAAAACCTCATGGAATGTAAAAAAAAGTTACTAAATATCAATCTCCCAAATGTCCTGAATCAAACGGTATGCCATATGTGTGATTACACACGCGGACGTGGAAGCCAAAAGCCACAAAGTGAAACAATGCACAATGGCTCAGAAACAGCAAAAATATTCAGTCAAATCTGAATTTGAACAGTCTGCAATTTTTCCCCACAAAACAACCCCCACACCAATGGTGTGGGCGCAGTTCTTCGTAGAATTTCGCAGTTTTAGCAGATTTTCTAAAAAAATTAAAAAAAAATCACTCTCAAAGGTAGAAATCATGCCAAAATCCCAAGTAATGTAAAAAAAAGTTACCAAATATCAATCTCCTAAATGTCCTGAATCAAACGATATGCCCTATGTATGGTTACACATGCAAACATGGAATCAACTAGCCACAAAGTGAGCCAATGAACAATGGCCCAATTACAGCAACTTTTCAGATTTGTCAGACTAAACACCCCTCTATATTAGAAATACCCCCCAAAAACTATATATTCTTGGAATCTACACACTTTCAGCTACACAATGGTGTGATTCCTTTATGCATACCACCAATGGTGTGGGCGCAGTTTCATGTAAAATTTTGCTTTTTTACCAGATTTTCAGGAAAAATTTATTAAAATACAATTCAAAGTTAAAAATCATGGCAAATTTCCTTGTCTTGTAAAAAAAAAACGGTATGCCCTATGTGTGGATGTACACAGAGACGTGGCCACCAACTAGCTCAAATTGGACGCATGCACAAATGCAATTACAAGAAAAAACAAAGTGCTCTGTAATTTGAACAGCCTACACTTTTTCTAAGGAAACAGTCCCGAAACATGTAAATTCCGCCCACAAACTATATATTTTTGGAATCTACACACCTTCAGCTACGTTATGGTGCCATGCTTTCATATATACATGAAGAATTCCCGACCCAGTGATCCAAAGAACTCTGTGTTTTTAGGAAGTTTTGTGAAAAATAAAATAAGATGATTCAAGGATTGATATCCTACCTAAACCAACTTGACAAGCAAAAAAACCCACTAAATGTCAATCTCCCACATATCCTGCATCAAACGGTATGCCATATGTGTGGGTGCACACAGAGACGTGGCCACCAACTAGCTCATCAATGGGCCACATGCACAAGTCCAATTACAAGAAAAAAATCAAAGTGTTCTGTAATTTGAACAGCCTAATCAACTTGGAAATACCCCCCACAAACTATATATTTTTGGAAGCTACACACCTTCAGCTACGTGATGGTATCATGCTTTCGTATATACATGAAGAATTCCAGACGCTGTTATTCATAGAACTCCGTGCTTTTAGGAGATTTTGTGAAAAAATAAAATAAGAGGACTCAATGGTTGAAATCCTACCTAAACCCACTTGGCAAGTAAAAAAAAACACTAAATGGCAATCTCCCACATGTCCTGAATCAAACGGTATGCAATATGGGTGGGTGCAAACCGAGACGGGGCCACCAACTAGCTCAAATGGGATCCATGCGCAATTGCAATTACAAGAAAAAATCAAAAAACGCCACAACCCACCCCTATCCCCACTCCCCCTTTTAGTGGTATTTTAGTGAAAACCAGTTAGTACGGAGAGTCACACAAGTTTTTGCACACTTTACTGATCCTAAAAATTCAATCCGGTCTTTTTTTGGTACCTCTGCAAAATTTCCTACTAAAATAGGCTTAGTTTCCCTGGAAATCCAACAAATAATGATCCGCGTTTACTTTACTGATATCCTCGGGGACATTGGGAAGCTTGGAGAAGACAAAGTTTTTTGCTAATTTATAGTTTTAGGGTAAAAAAAAATTTTTTTTTGTGTGCATTTCCCCTTTTTTTTTGGATCATTCCCAAAGATGATCATCAAATCATCTTAGGGAATGATACCAAACTTGGAATACGGGCATTCGAAATCCGATCGGAAAAATCACTTCCCGGAAATCATTTTCCAGGAAGTGATTTTTCATTTATTGGCAAAGATCAATAATATGGTGATCAGAAGTGATCACCAAATTTTGATCTCTGTCCCCATTTTTTTTCTAAGTCTTCGCTAAGTAGCAAAGACTTAGAAAAAATCCTATTTGTGAATGGAACTTTGAGTTCCATTCACAAAATGTATAGTAAAGCTGTCAGCATGACAGCTTTTACTATACAGGTACTGCAGCGTGATCTGAATGGAGATCACACTGCAGTACCTCCACTAGACCACCAGGGGCCTCCTACCACTTTTAGGGAAGACCCCGGTGAAGGAGGAAGTTCCGTGATGTCACTAGGGTCTCCCTTTCCTCTGCAGCTACTTCCTCCACGTGGGACCCGGCTAAAGGTAGGGATATCTTCCGATCCCCCCCTCGGATTTGGACACAACCGAGGGGGGATCGAGGGGGCTAGGCGGGCAGTTGAATGCTGCCCCCCGATCGCCCCTAGCGGGGGCCAAATTTTTGCCTGCAGTGGGGAAGCCACAGATCGTGTATTCACGATCTGTGGCAGTTTGGTCATTCACTGCACAGATCGTGAATATATGATCTGTGGCAGTGAAAGGGTTAAAGGGTATGTCCACCCTTAAAAATAATTTTTTATATGTTACTCCCCCTGTCCCCCCAGCCCCAACCGCTCTATTTATTTAATCAGAAAATGCCCCAAACTTTACTTACCTTCCCTCTTTCCTCCGCCGCGCTGCCGGCCCTCTGCTTGCAAGAAAATGCAAGCAGAGGGGCGGGACCGGCAGTCGTGTCTGTGATTGGCTGAGCGGCAGCCAATCACAGACGCGGCTGCCGGGAGTTCATTTTTGGCGGAGGAAAGAGGGGAGGTAAGTAAAGTTTGGGGCATTTTCTGATTAAATAAATAGAGCGGTTGGGGCTGGGGGGACAGGGGCAATATTACATATAAAGGGATTTACACTAGGGGGAGGGAATGCTAATCGGGAGGGAGAGGGAGTGGGAGAAGGGCTGCAGTACGCATGCCAAACTTCTCCCGGAGGCCAGATAGGAGGCAGAGTCCTATATGGACTCTGCTATCCTCCTGGTGGGCAGTTTTGGGACTTTGGGGGGGACTACAGGAGAACCATATGGAGCTGGGATGTGAGGTAAGTATTAAACTACACTACATGATGGGGCCAGTAGTGGGGGGGATTATAGTTTTGGGGGTGGACATGCCCTTTAAAGAGGATAAGTGCAAGCAGTTATACAGATAAATAAATTATAGATACATTGATATAAGTGCAGCATGTCTTGACACATTAGGAATGAGATCCCTGCCCCAAAGAGCTTACAATCTAAGTGGGTGGGACAACATACAGATCAAGTGGGGGATGGGTACAAAGTGCTTGAGATGGCTAACAATCATTTATTGTGCTGGTGCTCAGAAAGGTAGGATAAAAGTCTAGATTTGAAAGTATTAATGGATATCACCTAGTGAAGCGAAAGAGTTCCGAAGATAGGGAGCAGCAATAGAGCATAGTTTAAGATGGGAGGAAGCAGTGTTTGTTTGTGGAGAAGATTTCCTTGTGAAGAACAGAGGGCATGGCCAGGAACATAAGGGACCAAGAGAGAAGATAAGTATGGAGGTTCAGAGTGAAGGGATTTAAAGGTTGAAAGAAGGGTATTAAATATGATTTTTTAATTGATGGGAAGTCACCCTAAGTATCAGGGTTGTGGGTTCTCTTTTAGAGGACAGTGAGATGATCTGAGCTGCCGAGTTTAAGACTGAGGAGGAGAGAGATGACAGGCCAGGAGTAGTAGTGTCTCCAGGTAGCAGCACACACCATTCAACACCACAGTTTAGGGTGATTTTTTGGAACTCTAGTTTTCCCCAAAATGGCAAAGAATTTCTATAGGGAACACATAATAGTGTACCCACTAATGCGATCCATTTGCTGTGCAGTTTAGTACATTTTAAAAACGCACTTTCTGAACACATTCGTTTCTATAGTTCCAAATAAAAAAAACAAACATATTAGAAAAAATGCATTAGAAATTACTGTTTGAATTTTTATGTCCCTGAAGATAGTTATTCCTCCAATCTGTGCCAGCCCCTGACTGACAGATACATACCTTGTATTCATACTGTATGAGCTCAAGCTGAATAGCACCTATATATGCACTGGTATCTGACATCATACGCTAGTCCTTAAGCCTGTTGAGCAAGTTTGCAGCATGAAAACTGCTACTTTGTATGTATTTTAGGGGTGTTTAAATTGTATTTTGCCACTAATTCTAACATGAAAGTAAATACCATTAATAATGTATCCAGGGTAGTAGGAGTGTGAATCTTTAGTTGAAATGTATTGATTTGCTTCTTATAAACATGCAGATTGCTCTTTGACACATAATTTTAGTTGATGGGAAATTGTTGGCAACTAAGAAAATCTTAATGAGCAAAATGTCCTTAACAACTGGCAGTATATTCACTTTTAATTAAAAGAGCTATGCTTACAGAACTCGATTAACTATCTAAGACACTGACAGCATGTCACCCTTTAAGTATGGAGTGTTTTAAAGTGTTTTATGTGCATAGTTTTGAGTAAGTAGTACATTTTTCAAGTAGTACTTTTTTTTAGGTTGCGTTTGTCTGCTTTTTTTGACAATGATTGTGTCTAGCATTTTTAAGACTGTTCCACTTTGTCTCTAAAAGTGGTCATACATACATTCAATGATGTTGAAATCAAGTACTGTGTGTGGTTCATACCATATGCTGTTGCATTGTTCCTTTCTGAGGTTTGCTGAAAATATTTTTCTCATGATTTAGGCCATGTATCTGTAGTCAATATTACTCTAATGAGTTAGTTAAAGGGCAGGTCCCCCCCCTCCTCAAAAACATTGTAATGTTTCTGCTGTGTCTGTAATTTTTACCTTGCTTCCTAGGTTTCATTTGTCTTTAACACTTCCATACCACTGTCCTCACTCTCTGTCTCTACATCTCTTCTCTTTGCCTCCTTTAACTGCTCCCATACACGATATTATCTTCTCACAAATACCATGTTTCTCTATAGGTCAAACACAGATAACACAACTTAAATAAACCTCACACATACGCTCTTGTTACTGTGTCTCCATATCCTGGTCCCTGTAACATTTCAGTTTCCTAAGGTCCTCGCCCTATTCTACCCTCACTCTTCCGTTTTCATTGTTCAACACCCTCTTACCCTTTATACATTCCTCTAATCCCATCCTCATTTCTGCCCCCCTGTACTCTTCTTAATGTTCTGTCCTTTGCTAACCAATACTTTACTATGGATCTCTCCCATTCTCCTTGCACGTCAGATCTTGGTGGTGGTGGCCTCCTCCTTTCTTCTACCTGTTGATTTATTATCATTATCCCACCTCCTCCTTTACATCCCTTGAGGTGCATACAATTCTAATTTCACTCCCCCTGTCTATGTAGCTGTGGTATATATATACAAGTATCTTTTTTTTTTTTTTTTTTTTTTTTTTTTTTTTCCCATATTGTTTGGGTCATATTGCTTTATTTTGTTTCAACCACGTCAGTTTCATATTTTAGGTTAAGTTTGCGTTTCTTGCTGTTCTTTCTCATTTCTCAGTAAACTAAAACTATATATGTTCCCAGCTTGTTCAGGGCTGTTTGCCTCCACCATTTTTGTCAAACTGACCCACAGCTCTCATTCCAATGGATGTTTTGTTATCTTGTCTGTATACATTGTCAGATTATGCCCTCTTTTCTCATCCATATCTTGGTATATATGCTTATAACAGAAATAAATGTTGAGCTACGATTTTATTATATATTGGTGTGGTGGTCTTCTTTGCTCACAGCGCAATAAGGATCATTTACTGCTCTAGTGACACAGATTTATATTTTAGGTTTAGTGAGGATGTTTTATTCTTACACTTATTTTATTAGATATGTTTAGAAGCATCCTACATTTCAGCAGTCAATCAAATGTCTTATCATAAACTCTTCTATTGTGTGCTATTTTGCTATAACTGAAATAGTGACAGTTGGAACATGTGCATTGCACAGTTTGAAATTCCCCCTCCCAGTGCTGACTCATAGTGATTACTGAGCACCCATGACTTCTCAGAAAGTCTGGTCAGGTGGAAGGAGGAGTCGGTTAAGAGTGCAAGTGGAATACTGAGTGACTCCGCTTCCACTGGTTTGAAGGCATGCAGCAACACACACACCTAGACTAAGGTCTACGCCCTAACACTGGCCACTTAGTTTCAAAACAAATTCTATTTCAGGACAATTTTTAAAATATATTTATAGAATTTTAGGGTTAACACACTTTATTATATATATACATATATATATTATATTGAATATTATAAATGGCTTCTTTTATATTGTTTAACTATATAGTCTACTCAAAAAACAATAATGCCTTTTTACCAAAGGTACATACGTAGTATTGTTTCTGTGAGGAGCACCAGCCCAAAGAAAACTGATTCTGCCAGTCTTCCTCCTGGCTTTCAGCACTATCTTTAATACAGGACTGGCCCAGGACTCACCTGGCAAATGAAAACGTGCTGTAGCTCCTCAACGAAATAGTATTGTGAGGAATAATCAATCCTACCTTCCTGCCCCAGGGTATAGTTATTCTTTAAAGGCTATTTCTAGGTGCATTTGCAATGTACGCACATGCACATACATTGCAAAGTTCAGCCGGGACCTATCAGAGGAACAGCGCTTTGGTGCGATCACAGGTAAGTTGCTGTCTAAAAGAAAATGGAAGACTAGGAGGTATGACAAATCTTCTTCACCTCCCGTTCTTCAATTAAATCGAAAATACACATGTTGGTTTTAGCGATAGAGACTATTTTAGATGGTTTTAGTTTTGTACTTAGTATGTAAATGTGATTAGTTGCAATAAAGTTTGATAATTAATTTTCTTTTGGTGTATATGGCATTTCGCTTCTTATGAGTGATTCTGTGGATGGGGCTCTTTACCCTGCTTGCTTGTTATAGTCTTAATCCTTGGTAGCACCGCAGTACTGTTGCGTCTTACATAGTTACATAGTAATTAAGGTTGAATAAAGACATACGTCCATCAAGTCCAACCTATTCACCCTCTTTTTTTTATTTTTTAACCCTACCTAACAGTTGATCCAGAGGAAGGCAAAAAACCCCAGCTAAAAAGGGGGAAAAAATTCCTTCCTGACTCCAAACGGCAATCGGAACGTATCCCTGGATCAACCAGATCTATATGCATTAATACCAGTAATTCTCAATATTTTTTAGTTTTAGAAACTTATCCAGGCCTCTTTTAAAGCTATTTAATGAACTTGCCATTACCACATCTGCTGGAAGACAGTTCCACAGTTTCACTGTTCTCACTGTAAAGAAACCTTTCCTAACCTGAAGATGAAACTTCTTTTCTTCCAACCTTAAAGGATGTCCACGTGTCCTCTTATATGACCTATTAGTGAACAATGCACCAGAGAGTTCATCACACCTAATAAAGGGGATGGTGCACTCTGCTTTATCCTTTTAATCAACTGAGAGGGTGAAAAAGGATAAAGTGCATCTTTACTTAAAAATGAATCGTCCATTACTGGAAACTATAATTATTCCCTGCTATCACTGTACCATTTATTTGTTAAACTGTCCCATTTCTTTAAGCTGGGTACACACCATGCAGTAATTTGTGCCGATCGACCGACATTTCAGTGTCAGTCAGGGCCAAAATATCGAATTGTTTCTTCTTTCGGCCGTGACCGACCAACCGACCACTTGTTCATTTGTGTTGGAAACCTAGGCCGATTGTGCAGTCCTCTATGCACTGCCGGACATGTCTGCTTTTGCCACGACCAACAGTCCTTCCACCTGGCCGACCAGTTGGAAGTGCCGAAAAGGTCTGTCAGGAGGAAGGATCACACCATGTGTACCCAGCTTTAGATATCCATTCTGAACCAGCTTACTTTTTAGTTTTCAATCAAGTGCCTTATTATCAAAAACTGTTCTGGTGTGTGCAGTTTTGTGTAACTGGAATGGTAATAGTTGGTATGTGTGAATTGCATGGGAAATTCCCTCTTCCAGTACTGCCTCATAGTGATTGCTAAGCATGCTTGACCTTATAGAAAGTCAGGTCAGATGGAAGGAGGTGTTGGTTAAGAGAGGGAGGGGGGAAACTGAGCCTGAGCAAATCAAGGCATGCAGCAGCACATACACCTAAGAGTAAGGGCTACTTACATGTGGTAATTTAAAGATAAAGTTGAGGCAAAGTAATTTTTCCTTATAGTTGCCCTTTAATATATTAAGTTTTATTATTCAATATTTAGCAGTTATGGTTTTCATTACATTAGAAATCACCTGATTTATAACATCTCCTTTACTATGAGTTTTAGATTTGCACTTCGATAATAATTTTTTAAAATGCTTTCAGACTCCAGGAAGAGTTGGCACACAGAATCTAGAATCCGAATCATCTGCCGCTCCTGAAAACACAGTGAACAATGAAAGTTCATCAGAGGTAATTTTTATTGTTTGCATGACATGTCTCGATCACAAAACATGTTTTTTCCCCTTCTTTTTATTTCTTAATACACTAATCAATCCTGCAGGCTTATTGTTGATGACACTTATGCTGGCTATACACCTTTCTGGCATTACATCACTTGGACATATGAGCTGACCCAAATGGTGAGTTAATAGTAACGTTAGGGCAGGTACCAGTTCTTATCTTGCAACATTTCTGACCGAAAATGCTTTGAGACCGACATCAGTCAGTCACTAATTGGGCCTTTCTGAAAAGACTTGTGTATATGGGCACATATAGAAAGTCCTGACTGTTTTTGCCCATTGTGTGGCTGAATTATAAATAGAAAAAAACAGCTTTGGCAAAATCTGCTGAATGTAATGGAATTTGCTTCTGTATGGACAGCATTACTCATTAAACAATCAATTTTATGTTAATAGGTGTGTAGGTTGAATAGGATTGTTATGTATGGTACTTTATCCTGCAACCTGTTAAGCTGTTAACAGGTTGATAAACTGTCTTTGGCAGGTTTGTTTTAAAATAATTGCATTTTAATACTTTTTATATACATTTTTGCAAGTTTTACAGATCAGAAAGCCTCTTCATAACTGATCACTTTTCCGACAAAATGTACCCCAGAGTTATCTAGAGTATCTGTATGGAACATACAGTTCATTGCAGAAAAATGTTTTCTTTCTGTATCATGACAAAATGTTATTTTTTTTATTTCTAGTTTGGGAATGTGATAATAGTATTATAGCAATTTGGCTCTGATTTATTTCAGAAAGTATATTTGCAAAGCATGTACGTGTTAATCTTAAATATCGAAATACTTCCAATAATATAAAGTATGGTATAAGCACATCCTCAAACTAGAAAATTAATAGAGATATAACACATAGATCATTACAAATATCTATACAATATCTATTTTTAAACAAAATACACTCAAATTCATTACAAGGGTAGATTTTTATAATTCCTGCCTATCTCCTGAGGACTCCCTAGCAACCTCACAGGGATCTCTGCTTAAACACTGTTCTAGAAGATCTTTAAGATATAAAGTGCAGATATAAAGAATGTTCCAAGTAGGCTACTGTATTCCAAGGATGGTATGGTAAAAATCTAACTTTATTCAAACAATTAAAATAATCAGAACAGCATATACAGAAACCGGACAGGTTCCACCCTATACATTTTGTGCCCCTTGCAGAGCTAGGTTAACTAAGAATAAGCAAATCGTAACCATAATATCAGAGGCGACAAACTTCTGAAAAACTTCTAAAAAAAAAATCTGAGAAAATTACTGTTGCTTGTTGCTGATAGTTGGTAAAAGTGTTTTCTGTAACCAATTAAACAGAATTATTGAAAATTTATTTGAGACAGATTTACTGGAAAAAATATCTCTGAAAGTTTTATATAACCTTTTAAATTGCAGGGTGAACATACTGACAAAGTGAATTAAAACATTTAATTAAATATACTCACTGACACTAACTTGTGCTTGTCCTTGTTTCTGGTGCCATTTAAAGGGTAAGTATAATAACATCTTTTTGCCTGTAAAACTATATTTAGCAGCGGTAGGAAACAGTACTCCTATCTCTAGTTTTGAGCTCTAAGCAAAGCAGTAATCTGCTTGTGCCGTGGCTTACAGCTCCACTACTGTTCCCCTGACTCCCCTCCTGTTTATCATACTCATCTGTAACAGTCATGCATGTGCAGTCCATTAGAGAGAGTGGTGAAACGATCTGCGGCACAAGCGTTTTTTTTATTTTATAGCTTACCACTCTTCTTATTGATAAGAGTGCTGTCTCCTCCCTGCTGAATTTAGTTTTACTGGCAAGAAACTTGTATGGCACTATGGTTGCCCTTTAAGTCTCTAGACTACTCCCAGTAATTTATGTCACCGGGACAATTATTGCTGTAATTGAATTGCAAGTGTATAAATTGTTTTAAACACATAATGTAGTGCCCATGGTGCAGATAACATTTTTTTCAATCTTTACTGAAACATATTTACATTTTTGTCATTGAACAGTGTTAGAACTTTGGCCTTGGGGGTCAGATTGTCGTAAATAGTGACAGTATGCTTGGCTCACCTAATTTCTCAACTAATCTGTTTTTTGGCAATACCTGCTGCAAAGCTTTTTAATTATTTATCAGAATAGCAAATTTTAAACTTAAGAATAATTAAATTCCTAAACCGTTATTGTTCTTCTTGGCTTTATCTGTCCAACATGTATGGAAATGTATGCCACTGTTGTGATTTGGCTGAACATTACCAAAGTCAGCATGAGGAATCGGCAGCCAGGACACCGACGTCACATACTGACTTTGCTGATGTTATTGTTGCTTTTTTAATGTTTTGAATGTGATATATTCTATATAAATTAAAATAGTTTATTTGTTTTAGCTTGCTGCAATGAAATTAATGATACGTTATACACCAACAGCCAGGGAGCAGACTATCTGCCCCACATGGACTAGTAGAGTCCATGGAGTTTTTTTTTCTGATAAGAAGACATTAGCTGAAGTGCATCTTACTTGATACTAACTGTCTCTTATAAGCTATTTATGTATATTTTATTATAGGTAGTGTTTGAGATGTCCTTAATTAATTTGTGGATAGCTGTGCACTGGGGTCATAGCTTATATTTTGCCTGAATAATTTTCTTGTTTGTGCTGAAACAAATACTGAAAATTAGTAAAAGTGAAACAAGCCTAATGAAAATTAAGTAGACATCCTGAAATGTAACTGACCCAGGATTTTTATCCAAATTTCTTCTAATGCTATTGTTGCATGCTGATCTCACACATCATCAGCGTTCTATTTAGTGACCTAATAGTTCACCAAAAAAAGGATGTAAGAAGGAGGTCCTGATTTTATTCCTGGTCTATAGAAGCCTCTGTTGATTAACAAAAGCTTTTTCATAGGTCTTAATCTTTAGACTAGGTACATAGGTAGATTTTTTTTTTCTCCAAACAGAGCTACCAAGTGACACTAGTCTGTTGGGAGAAATATTGGCTTGTATGTAATGGAGATGGCCAAGCTTAAAGTTCCTAAAGTTTGGTTCGTTTTCAATTTTTTTTTTACTTCAGCAAAATTTCAGAAGTTTGATTAAATATGGTAAAAATAGCAATGGTTACTTACTGTACATGGCTCTGAGACCTGGAAAATTGTCTGAGGAACACATACATATCGCCAAAACTAAACTACCTCACGATCAAGCTTTCGAGCTTCCGCATTAAATTTTCAAGGGTTACCAAAATCGAACGTCACATTTGAATGTTATTGCCTAATTTGAGGGTTACCGAACACCACATTTGAGGGTTATGGAGCGCTAAAGTCCAGGGTTATTGATTTGAAAATTCTATAATCCTCAAAAGTTCAGAGTCGTTCGAAAAGTTTGGGTTCATTCAAACTACCGTATATACTCGAGTATAAGTCGATCAGAGTATAAGCCAAGGTACCTATTTTTACCTGAAAAATTAGTAAAAACTGTTTGACTCGAGTATAAGCCGAGGGTAGACATTATGACCAGTACTACCTTCTGATTCTGTATTGTTTTCAGGCATAAGTTTCCCTTTAAATGGACAGCAGAATCACCATACTGTAATAGCTAAATCCATTACCAGTAACCCTCAATTCATTAGCAATGCCTTGGTTGCTGGGAGTTGTAGTTTCTTAACATGTGGAGTGGCAAGGTTCAATAAACTTTTGATTAAAGGGCATGTCTACCCCCAAAACTATAATTAAACCCACTACTGGCCCCACTGTGTAGTTTTAAATAAATCTCACCTCACATCTCTGCTCCTTATGGTTCTCAAGATGTGCCTTTTCAAAGTCCAGGAAACTGAAGAGTCTAAGCTGTCTGTGAGGCTTCTGATCTGTGCTGAATCCACGTTCTCATTAAGGTTTGGGGCATGCGCAGACCCCCCCCCCCAACATCCTCAGCCATTGTTGCACTTAGCGTGCAATGCTTTGGATATAATGTAAGTAACCCCTGCCCGCCCCCAACCGCCGCAATATTTCTTCAAAAAAGCCCCTTGATCTGTAGTTACAGAGCCATTTACAGTGACGTCAGCCGCAAATTTTTTACTAAAATATTGTGGCGGTTCGGGGTGGGTAGGAGGTGCCTACCTTACACCCAAAGTTGGTTTCAGGGGGTGGACATGCCCTTTAAGCTTATCATAATTTACAATTCTCCTGGCCCTCATATAGTAGGGCAGTCTGACCCAATAGTTAAAAATGTCACCTGAAAGTTTTAGTTTCAAGCAGTAATTTGCACTGAACTAGCAGCCCTTTTTGGCCCAAACTGAGAAGATCCATCAGATTTACAGCCTCCAGCTGAGCAGTGACAGTGTTAAGTCAGTCCAGCTGCTAGACTACAGGAAGCAGGAAGGAGTGTAAAGGCAGATCAGCTGCTCTTATAACTTTCTATGCAGACAAAATATTTTTTGAACACATCCAGGTTATGGTATATCTGTTGTATTCAGTTAGATCAACTGGACGTTAAGTTTAGTTCTTGAAGACATTTCACTAGTCATCAGACTGGCTTTCTCAATTCAGAATGACTTGTACAAGAATCTGTTGGTAATTAAGTACCCTGGAAAGTCCTAATTAGCATAGGACTGCCAGGTGTTAGGGACCTTTTGAATGCAAGGTGTGCATTGAGGCTAAGAGGTGTTATCGAAACTTTCCATGGTAAGGTATCAAAAGGGTATTTGGGACTTTCCAGGGTACTTAATAGCATTCTGGGCCATATTAATCAAGGCGCGGTGTCACCCTTTAACGATCGGTTTAACAATTGTATATAGTAAATAAACAATAATGATCGTAAATTACCAATAATGATGTAAATCTACGATAACGTGATCGAATGTTCCTTAACTGACGAATGCTTGACCGTAGAATACCATGGTTAGGTCGTAATGTACGACCTCGATCGTACATTTACGTCGTACATTACCGTAACCTGCAGTATCGCTAAATTCTGATACCACTCGTTCTTAAATATGACCCTGATCGAAACGCCTTTAAGAAGTAAACTTTAAAGGGTATGTCCCCCCCCAAAACTATAATTTCCCCCACTACTGGCCCCCTCTGTAGTGTAGAAAAATCCTTACCTTGCATCCCAGCTCCAAATAGTTCTCCAGTAATCCCCCCCAAAGTAAAAAAAACTGGCCACCAGGAGAATAGCAGAGTCCATATATTACTCTGCCTCCTGTCTCCCCTCCGGGAGAAGTTTGGCATGCGCACTGCCTCTCACTGAAGCGGCTGCTGGTCTAGCCCCCTGCTTGCAGTTTCATGCAAGCAGAGGGCCGGGGCAGTGCGGCGACTGAGAGAGGCAAGGTAACTAACTATCGGGGGAGTTTCTGCACATAAGACTATAGCTTTTGGGGCTGGGGAGCAATACCTATAATATATCAAAAGTTTTAAGAGCAGGTAGACATGCCCTTTAAGCTCAGTTGATCTAACTGAATACAACAGATATGTGAATACATGTATTAATTTACATTATCAATTCTTGCAGTAGATTTTCCAGTACAATAAATGTCTTTTAGTACACCTGTACTAAAAAATTTTTTATTCTTAAATCACTTGTTGACAAACATATAATTTGTGTGTATTGGCAGGAAAATTTAAATGGACGTTTTCAAAGTGAAGCTTGTTCATAGAACTGTGCTTGTGTTATACAGGCTAGATCAGTGATTGGTGGAACTTTTAGAGACTGAGTGTCCAAACTGCAACCCAAACCCCACTCATTTATTGCATAGTGCCAACATGACCATTTAACCTAAATACTGAGATTTTATTGAAACAACTCAGACAAATAGACACAGAAAGATACTATGCAGAGCAGAGGGAGACAGCAGTACATTAAACTTACTAGATTGACCTCACCTCCTTAGCGTGCTGTGGCAGCCATGGGACAGAGAGCTCATGCGCAGCAGTTTCTCACTTACTGCACACCCCATCCTTGTGTGCTGGAATGTGCAGAAGCAAATAGAGACACTTATGTTCATTTGACCTTTCTCTGCTACCTTTAAAACGAGCCATCAACCACCTGTCTACGTGCTCCACAGCCCAAGATATAAAGAAATTACTGACCCAGAAAGTTAATGGGTCGGAGGCTGACACGTGACATTCCTAAGGCTTCTCCTGCACAGTGCTGCGGGCGAGCACAGCCTCAGACTCTCTCAGTGTGTGAGGGAGACAGGAAGTCCCTCCTCCTCTCTGCTGTGTGAAGTCCTGACCGAATAGGTAAGGGAATCTACAGCCCTTCTCTCCCACTATGTGAAAACAGGTTTTTCAGGCAGAGTTCTCACTCTGAGAATGGGCCAAGGGGGGCCTGCAACTGGAGGGACCATGGGGTCCATGAGTGGGAGGGACCAGGGGGGCTGAAAATTGGAGGAGGAGACATGGTTTTAGAGCAGGAAGTGCAGGGGACCTGGTGATGCTGCTGCCATATCACACACAAAAATGTAAATATCTTCAAAACTATGCAAAATAAACAATGTACAAATAAACGTACAAACAAATAAATTGCAAAAATTCTCAGGAGAGCAATTCCTATCAATTTACCTAAAGTCATTTTTGGACCACAGTTCTACTTTAACTGCATATCCCAACTTCTACCTATGCAGACTGACAGACTTACTAATCAATATACTTGTAAAGATTGAAAGATAAAATTTTAAATGAACCTGAATGTACCTTGACATTCCTAACATAATGTTGTTCCTTGCCTCTAAATTAAGCAGCAGTATAGATACATCATTATACATCTTCTCATGCCACGCAAGCATTTTAGTTTTATCCCACCACCTGGGTCATAAACAACATCGATATATGGTTTGTAAGTTTCCATTGCTAAAAACAAGTTATGTTTCTTCAAATTAAATTAAAGAATGGGAGGTTTGTCTTACCTCACGTTCTTCAATTATTTAGACAGAAGGAATGTCAGTGAACTTTCATGCAATCTCACTCCAGCACTGTTTTTGCTTGCGCTCAGGAGATAAAAATATTAAAAAATAAAGATCAGTTTGTATTAAATGTTCTTATCTTAATGTAAAATCTGATACAAGATATAAAATAAAGAGTATTCACTTTTGGTCTAAAAGTGAAGGTCCACTTGCAAAGTGTTATTTAAAAATTTAATTCAATCTTACCAAAAAATTGCAAACACGGTACAAAACGAAAAACAAAATACAGAAAACACTTTAAAGATATTTACGGTGTACTGTGCTTTTAAACCTCCTCAAGGCAGCCTGGCTCCCAAGGTACCCTATGTAAAAGCTTGCTGTTTAATATATGGGGCAAAAAATTATGGATCCAATATGTTTCACTGCTTAACATGCAGCTTCCTCAGGAATCAATATATAGCTGAGCACTGTCTGGTTACTTGTTTTAAATCTAAGGACTTTTGTCTTTGCCAGACCAGAACAGGAAATGCATCATTTACGTTCCAACATGCGTTGCATCTCCATGTTAGAATGGCGTCTAGGATATAAATGTATATTTCGGTTGAAATAACTGTATTTCTATGTGGTTTTCCTAATAGGCATAAGGGGCTATAATTTTTGTGGGTTTGTAGAGAGAAAACGCACTCCTTCTACTTCTATTCAATTTATTTGTGACATAAACAGTGCACAACGTTATCCCCCTTCCTTGCATACACATCAACTCACAATGTGCTCTTAAATACCCATGAACCCCTCCCCTTCTGGGGCGTAACTATTCCAGCATATCCTGTGATTTAACTCTGCGTTGCAACATCTAATAAATATTCATAAATATAAAGTGCTCTCATTATAAAATCCTATAAATTAATGTTACATTTATAAATTACATAAAATTACAGTGTTATTAATATGATCTTGCCCTAAAACAAGTGTTTTAGGGCAACATATGGAATAGTCACGCCCCAGAGGGGAGGGGTTCATGGGTATTTAAGAGCACATTGTGTGTTGATGTGTATGCACCTGAGGAAGGGGGATAACCCCGAAACGTTGTGCACTGTCTATGTCACAAATAAATTGAATATAAAGTAGAAGGAGTGCATTTTCTCTCTACAAACCCACAAAAATTATAAGAATTGTTGCTGCATGTGGTTGGCAGCAGTAGAGGAACAGCACCATCTTGTTTGAAAATTCGGTGTGCGTAGAATATAACTTCATATAAGGGGCTATAACTCTTATTACGTTAGGAGTAGTTCAGGTCAAATAGTTTGCCCATAAACAGTTAGTTGGGGTAGATATATGGTTAAAAATCATGGAGGATTAACACCTCATAGAGCAATTTATTAGAAAGAGGTATTGTGCAAGTGTATATCTACTATATAAAGTTGAAATCTTGTATATATGTATGTATGTATGTATGTACTCGGGTCACAGCCACATCCCTAAATGCATCCACATAACGGTAATGCCCTCTGAAAGGGCCAATGCCTGTGTGAAGTCCAGTTTGAACAATAAAAAGCCTGCACGTCACTTGCAGAGTGTGATGCCCCAATTCAGTAACTCAGATGAAGGGCTCTGTGTGCTGCCCAACTTCAACAACACAGACACAGAGTCCAAAAATTTAAAGCAGAGCCTCCTGGTATGTGACCACCCCCAGATATTGCTGTCACGGGTCCACCACCAAAAATCACGGTCACGCTCATACACCAACCATCAAGGCCACGCACTCCAATGATAACTGCCGTGCCCCCAAATGTTGTGAGGAAGCTACCAGATGCTGTGGTCAAACACCCCCCTCCCAAAAAAAACACCAAACCATACGATTCACCCCTATACATCCTGTCCATGCCCCCAAGCATTACAGGTTCATTCCAAAATCATGCCCACATCCACAAACATCCTGTCCATGCCCCCAAACATCACAGGCATCCCCCAAACACCACACACCCAAACTTGACACCCATGTCCCAAAACATCATACCCACGCATGGCCACGCCCGCGCTTTGAAACAGCTTGGCCAGGCTCCCAAATAGTGACCACCAAATGTCACGTGCAAGCCTCCTGGACACCACACACACACCACCCCACCCCCAGACCGTCCACACCTCAGAATGCCGTGCCCCCACCCACCGCAACATCACAGGCATGCCACATCCACCTACTCAAACCGTGACAGTTGGGAGGTATAGGAATTACCTGCATTACCTAGACTTAAGCATCCGGCATACACTTCACAGATAGTTACAACTAAAAGAACAAAGACATCATGGCACTTTCAATTCAGACCAGAAAGTAATTTTATTGATCGTGATCTAATCGTCAATATAAAGTGGTCCTTGAGCAAGGATAAAGTGTTAAAGTGCACAAAGTGACATACTGCTAACTAATGTGCAAAAAGTAGAGCACGCTTAAGAAAAACACATAGAGCTCACAGACAGCGCAACAGAATTGAAGCCCGACTTTAACAACACAAAGAGCCGCACGTCACATGCTTCAGAGGCACTGATGCCATCAGTCACTCAAGTGCTGCGATATTCAGTTGCAATCAACATGTTTTCCCAAAGGCAAATTCCATGTAGCATGTTCACCACAACGTTTGTATATTTTCGTGGAATAACAGATAACGTTGTTTATAAAGTTTTGCTATAAACATATGTGCTATACCTCAATCAAGTCATGTAATCTCCTCAACTTCTAACTATTAAATACATGACGTACATTACCAACTGTGCACTTCTTTTCCCCCCGTCTCTTCCATCTAAGCCAAACACACACCTGCACGTAAAAAATTATACACCCACATGTGTACACGGGCAAGGCCGGGTACAACTGCTAGTAACTTAATAAAATATAATTACGTCATGAAAATATTTTAAAAAGCTTAAAGGGACAGTTCAGTGGAAATTATTACTATTTGTTAAATTGTTAGTTTGTGTAATGCCATCTTAGTTATCCTACATATTCTCTCCAATTTTGAAAAATAAGTTGTTTTCATACCCTTTGCTGTTCCCTGCTGTTAGTGAGCTGACATTTCAGGTCCTTCTTCTTCCCAGGATGCACCACATCTTTGGAATGTTCCTATCAGTTATTTTTACTGATTGGCTGTTGGATGGGTCAAACATGCTCAGATCTCTACTGAGCAACTGAATCAACCCAGGCGCTGGGTCAAGGGCAAGACCATAACGGTCTCTATTAGGGGTCAGAATTTCAGTTGCAGTTATTTATACACAGACACAATGCTAAATTGGCAGATGAAGGTCATTGGAATGACAAAATACTGCTCTTTTTTCTGAAAAAAATATGTATTTGCACTGAACTTCCCCTTTAAAAGGGGAAGCAATATGTTAAATGGGAAACATAGTGGGTTGGATAAAAGAGGAAGTCTGTCTGATGTGAATTACATTGGTACTGTCCCAACCGATTACGTGGCCTATTACCGTATATGCTTGAGTATAACTCAACCAGAGTATAAACCGAGGTACCCATTTTTACCTGAAAAAACTAGTAAAAGGGTTTGACTCGAGTATAGACCGAGGGTAGAAATTATGACCACTACTGATTCTGTATTGTTTTGAGGCATACTGGCTATGGCTATTACTGTATGATAATTCTGCTGTCCATTTAAGACAACTAAAGCCTTATTCCTTGGCACTCCAGATGTTTGGAAACTACAACTACCCAGCATGCTTTAGTAGCTGGGAGTTGTAGTTACCAAACATTGGCATTTTTCTCTGCAACTACCGGTAACTGTGCAAATTCATTCATTTACTTTAAAAATCCAGCAGCCGCTCGCTCCCCCCCCTCGCTGCCTGTACTGATGTGCCGGCTGACGTCACTACTCGACACTGGGCAGTGACGTCAGCCGGTGCAGGCATTTGATGGAACAGTAGATTATCTGAGCTGGTATTTTTAAACAGATTTTTGCATTTTAAATAAAAAGTAGTTCATAAATTATTGTTTTATAGGTGAAGAATACAAACAACAATTACCTCCAAATAGTATAAAAAGAGGTGGAACAGGGTCCCTGAACCTCTTAAGGGGCTCACAGTATAAGAACTGGTAGCTACAAAATGACCAAAACCAATATTACTATTTTGTAATTATATTATAATTAAATAATTATCAAATTATAATTAATTTGGCTTTAAGAGCCAAATTACGGTACTGTTCTTTTTATGTCTACTTCTTTTTCATCCTTCTTTTCTTTTATTCCAACGCTTGTTTGCACTGTATCTCCTCCCACAGTTTTCAAGCTAGAGACACGAAATTTGGTACAGATGTGTGCTATTCCCTAGCTAAGAAATCCGTGGAAGCATTACCGCATTATGGAGAATTTTTGTGTGTGGATATTTTGAGGTTTTAGGGTCATACACGCAAACACTCTTTTTCGCAACCCCCACACAGAAACAGGTACACACACCCATTGACCTACCCTTCCATTTCCATGGCAGCCATACTTAAAGGGTAACTGTAGTCAAAAATAAAAATAATCAATTCTCAATAAAAGTTAGTTTTATGGTCGTAAACGCACGAATACATACATACCCCCCCTCCCCCAACCTGACAAAGGTACACACATACTGACCTACCCTTCCTTTTCCGTGGCAACCTTTCTTAAAAGGTAAAAACAAACCATCAAACAAGTTAAGGTGCTTACACACTGTCAGGGAGATTCAATAAAAGTTCTTATCGTTTAAAATGGTGCTAATTTTGCCCCAACCAATCAGAACTTATGTAACATTTGAAAACTAACAACTGATTGGTTGGGGCAAAATTAGCACGATAAGAACTTTTATTGAATAACCCCCTGTATCTATAAAAGCTTATTGACAGAATCTGCAAGATTCTGTCTGTTATCTTTGACAGATGAGAGTACAGTCACAATCGTCTCCCAATATAATGTATAGGAAGAATGTTTGTGACTGCCATACTACTTTAGTATAGAGGGTCGACTGTGGACAAGTGGAATTTCCCATTGGAACCGATCGTTCCCACCGACACGGAACATTCATCAACGTCGGAAACTCATTTAGTCCATACACACTACAAATAATTAGTCAATCCTGTTGGCACCTGAATTGGCCCTTTATCAGGAATATATGTACCTAGTCCGTATAGATTTCCAATAGGATGGGCGATGCACAACCCCCGAGTGCAAGACACGTGGAGCCAGGGCTGTGGAAACGGCAGTATAGGATGTCTGTCCTATACTGTGGAGGTAAGTTTGCTCCTGGAACCAGCACAGCTGCATTCTGTATTGTACTCCCCAGCGTGGAAGGGTTCCGATCTGGTCTGCTTCATTACCTGGGGAACTCCATTCTCTAAAACTACACTGACTATAGCAGGAAGGATAAGTACTGTTTTCTCAGTGCTCGAATGTTAGGGGATTCTGTTCTACGTATTTCTGAATTTTGTATGTCATCTGAATTACGTTTGAATCAATTTGATCTTTTTATCAGCTTTCTGTGTTTTTAAGAATTGGATTTCAAAGTGACTACTACTTATGTTACAAATCAAAAGATACATTTTATGTTGCTCTTACCTGTATTGTTACTATGTATAACTTTATTTGAAACAAAATGATCTATGCTATTAAGTTGGCCAGTTATACTAAAAAAAAAAATTTTGTGCTGTATTTTAGACAATTTAGATTATCTGGTGCATTAATATACATTCGGGATGAAATCACATTTCGGTTGTTGTTGGCTCTGTGGGTACCCTTGGAGGTTCAGGGTACTTGTTCCACCTGTATTGTTTTAAATCATAATATTGTTTTGAGGCATTTATATTTAGTTTTTTACCCACTAAACTGACATGGGTAAACACACTTATTGACCTACCCTTTCTTTCCCGTGGCAGCCGTACTTTAAAGGATAACAAAAGTAAAAAAATAACAATGCCCTCTTTTATTGCCATAGCAAGATTGAGATTCAAAACTAAAACCTGCAGCACAGACACACACATATCCCTCCAGAATGCAGACTTTTAAGCCAAATTTAAAGTTTAAAATAAAGTTTATACTTAAATGCTTACTTTCTAGTTAAATGTTCATTACTATACACGCTATATTGAGCTAAATTAGTTGGACGAGCTAACAAATAATAACAGCCATCCCCTGCCTCGGAAGGTAAATACACGCTCACTTGTTATGTAGAGAGGCTCAGGTGCTCAAGCCCCTAGCCAATTGCTTATTTCAAAAACTTCCATCAGTGGAACTTTTCAATAGTGAATTAATTTGGCAAAAATACTGTGTTCAGGACTCACTGCTCCTTCTCTGTGAGTCGGGTGCTGCCTGCCCCGAACCCCATGCCAGGTTCCAAACACGCAATACAGGTAAGAAAGGACTCAGCGCATTCCAATAAAAGGCAGCCAACACAGGAAACTTCAAGAAATTGAAGAATTCAACACAGGAAACTTCAAGAAACATTCAAGTGCTCACCAACATTTAAAAATTGCCAAGGGATAAGGGTTTATCAGAGTGCACCGAGTCCCTTCTTACCTGGATTCCCTTTCTAGTTGCTATCTGGTGCATTAAAACATATTTTTTCTGAATTAAATTTTCAAATTAATAGTTAATCTATCCAGGTGGTACGCTATAAGGGAAAGCTTCAAGTAAATTATATGGTTCTAATGCTATTAATAATGACTTGATCTGCTCTACAGTGATTTGTTTTCCTTAGCTGTTTAGGTTGGTGGTCTGGTTTCTTCCAGATTTAACAAAAGAAAACTGGATATACTGTCTAAATTTTACCATGTTCACTGACATTTATTAATTTTTTTTTTTTCAGGGATTCATCTGTCCACTGTGTATGAAATCACATGCAACAGCTGAAGAACTTTTTTTGCACTATGAAGCATCACATGAACCTGGTATTCAACCTGGTCAAGGAGAAGAGACCAGCTTGTCACCTAAAAGGTGAGAAGCAATATACTGGTTTTATCTCAACATACAATAATGTAATTCTTGACCTTTTGGCAATGCAGTTTAAACATTTATACACCTGTCATTGTAATTGTTAGGCAAGTTAATTTTGTCTAATTGAAACCCGCCTACCTACTAGAGACGTATAAACTACTCTGCATTATATTTAGATTAGCTTTTTGATACGCAAATGTGGGTAAATAAGCATTTTATCAATAAGTATATCTAGTAAAAAGCTAAGGCCTATAGCTGGTTACACACAGTAATGGATCCGACGGTATCGGGGGCTTTAACGGTACTGTGTGTACGATAGTTTTCCGAACGAGCGTGCGGCCGCCGAATGATCTGGTCGGGCTTGTTCGGAAAAAACAAATATTTCCCTCGGCAGCGCTAGACTCTCTATAGAGGAGTCTGCCTTAAAAAACACATGCCTGAGCGTTCTCCGTATGATGTGCACAGGGAGAAGGCTCGGGACTGTGTGTATGCAGATCTTTGAAAGATGACTGTCATCTTTCAATGATCTGTAGTGTGTGTACCCAGCTTTAGTCTCACTAGGGACACGCTCCAGCACTGGTTTCTTTGACAGGTCCCAACGGATCTGCACTTGCACTGTATGCACATACGTTATGCGAATGTGCGCACAGTGCAAGCTTTGTTGGGAACTATCAGAGGAACAGCTAAGGAGCGTGATTTAGTGTAAGTACTCTTCCCTGTCTGTTACTGATCCTTTAAATGAAGAATGAGGGGTAAGACATAGCTCCTTTACCTCCTGATATATTTTACAAGTGAAGGTAGCCTTTAGGATTAAATTTCCCAGTGTACATATCCTTTAATAACTTTAAGTAGAAAACACTTGAACCCAATTCCGCTTTTAAAAGAACATTTTTTAGCAGGATAACGCATACATTGTAACATCTTTAAATCTTCTTGCATCTGGTACACCCAATGCAATATTTTGGACAGCCCATCATTCCGGTTGAATACAGCAGGGAACCTGCCTTTATTTCATACATCACCAATAAATTAAGTAGGATAGGGAGAGAATAAAGGCTTTGAAACTCCCCTTTCAGCAATATGCAAATAATGAACCTCTGGCTTTGCATTTAGCTTGTGGAATGCTGTAAAAGTCTTTTATATAGTCTAAATATATAGCTTTCCTAAAAGCTTCCATGGAAACATGGTAATTACGCAAAAGTCTTTGTTCCTTATTTGCATATTGTCTTTAATTCCGAAACAGATAACAATTTTGAACTTATTTATTTGTCGGAAAAAATTAGGACGTTCAGCGATACGTAAATCTTCCATTCAGGAATATTAGTTTTTATCACCAGCCATTGCATAAAATTAATAATGGAGACAACCGTGAAATATATGCTTATAAAAATCACTTGGCTACATTAGGGACAAATACAATGTTCCCTCTAAGCTCAAATTGGCTGTGTGCGCAGAAATTGATTTTCTATGTGCATGCAAAAGTAAATTTTGTGCGCTCCATACCGCAGCACTTACACTCCAGAAGATTTTTGTGTGCGCACCACTTTAACCCGTGTGCACAGACCTTCAGAGATGTGTACGAGCACACAGCTTAGAAGGAACACTGGACAAATATCAACTTTCATGCTACTTTTGCTTCCATTTGATTACAGCACTTAAAGGGCAACTGCGGTCTCTAAACACGTTAGCATTAAATAAAAGCCTGCAATCTTTCCTTTAAAATGAGCCCTGGGTCACATGTATGAACATTCAACGCAATATGTTTCTCACGCTGCAGTCAAACTTCCTGTTTCCATCACATTTCATGTCTCTGCAGGTACTTCCAGTCTTTCCCAGTATTGTCTTAACTGAACATGCCCCTCCCCTGTGAGGGTGGGCCTATTAATGGAGACAACCCAATCACATGACTACCAGCAGAAATGCTTTAAGCTTCTGAAAACAGGAAGTGTTCAGGAATTTATGTTGCTGAACCGTTCCAGCATTAACAAATTTTATGTATTTTGCCTCAATTCAGAATTGAGAAAGACAGGGACAGTGGCTAGAGAAAAGTCTTCAAGTCCTGTTTATCTAACTGAATACAACAGATATACCACAAACTGGATGAATGGGAACTTTACAAGAAATTTAAAGTAGGGGTTGCATTATCCCCTATAATACACACATTCAGTGAGTAAGGTGACACCGATGACCTAGACTAAGCACTGTTTATTGCTATAAATGACAATATATTCAGGCTCTTGTTACTGTAAATCTATAATATTGAATAGAATGTTTGTATTCTTTGTTGGTCCTCAACCTAGGTATCTGGCCTGTCCATGTTTCAGCTCCACCATTAAAAAGATGACTAGGGCAGAAAAACAATGCTCACATTTTTGTTTTGAGTAGGTAAACAAAAAGTAATTTAGTAAAATCAGGTATATGAAGTCTGATTTTTGTGTCCTGTTTTAAAACAGAGATGAGGTGCTTTTACTTCGGCAGGAGGTACAAGATTTACAAGCTTCATTAAAGGTTTGACCACATTTTGTTTTGATGCTTAGTTTTGTATTCTCATCAGTACTAGTAATTGTCCTGCTGAATAACTTAATTTGCTTTGTTTCATCTACTTTCTTTTTTGTTCAATAAATTTTTATTGATTGTAAATTAACAATTGATCATTTAAGTTGTACATTTTTTCATTTTTTCTTATGTTTGTTTTCAGTGATATAATCTATTATTTAGTACATTTACCCATTAATATTGTTACAATACCTGTTTTACTGTCTGAATGGGTAGAGGGGAAAATTTTTGGGAAGAGGAAAGAAGAGATAAGAAGGAAAGAAAAAAGTTTCATCTACTTTCTTAAATAGTAATGTTTTTAATTTTTTAAAAATATTTAACGACAATAAGGACAAAATAAGGACAAAATACCACAATCCGCAATTACAGAAAACCCACACTAACCTATTTTTACAGTGTACCATGGTTTGGAGCAAGTTTTATAGTGGTTTCCATAGCATAGCAGACTTTAGTGTAAATTTAACATCAGCAAATCAATCAAAACATGTGAAGAATAAGAAATAATTTAAAAGTAACATTTGGGGTTTTTACTTACTGAATCGAATTGCAACTCTACTCTAGTGTACATCTACATGTGTTACTAACTACTGTAGATCCCTTTATTCCCACGTTATTCTTTTCCAATTTGACCAGGCAGGTCCCTATGAAATAAAGTTAACAGTAAACCTTTAAGCTTCGTACACATGTTGGATAATTGTCATACGATGCAGCCAGATGAACGAGCAATCGCACGATATTCGTACAAAAATATAGCATCAAGGATCGTCAAAGACCAATGACTGGTGACTATTGTCGGTTTTTTCCGTCGATCAGCCTGGCAGATTTGTTCTGCCAATTATTGTATATTTGTACATGTTTGGCAGATTATATAGATAATATATAGAAGGCGCATGCGCTGCTTTCGTAATTGCGTGAGGATACGAACATTACATTACGTACGAACGTCTTTATCTAACGACTATCGTGGTGACTATTGTTGCAGTGTGTACAGGTGTCGTTTCAATTATGAGGATTAACGATAATATTGTTGAAAGTTCGTCAGCTGCATCATACGAAAATTATCCAACGTGTATACAAGGCTTTAGTCATAGTTTCCTAATGAGATTGTTACACACACAGACTAGTGCCGCAACTATCTATTCCTGGCCTATAAAGTGAAGACACATTGAGTAAATGATTTTTTCAATTATATTGTAAAAATAGCCAAAATGTTATAGTTGCCCAAATAGAAAGCAGCTGGTTAGGTGTTTCCTCAATTTATAATAAGTTTTAAATTAGAAGTAACCCGTCATGTTGGAATTACCTGAACTAAACTTTACTTATGCTTTGGTTTATCAACAAAGTAATAAAACAAAAATACAGATGTCCAGAAAATAGTGTCTGTGTTCATATTAATCAATGTATTGAGGGCCTGTATTTGAAGTATTTTCTGTAATAATTCATTGAGATATGTTTTACATGAGTGCACCACTATGAAAAAGTCATAGTCCTGAAGACTGTGTTAAAGACCCTTTTTTTCTCTGCCCACTTAGGAAGAAAAGTGGTATTCAGAAGAACTGAAGAAAGAGTTGGAAAGTGTTCAAGGGCAACTGAAGCAAGTAATTCCTTTAAAATATTTGAAATGGGCATAATGTAAGCAGGGTATATATATCAAGTGCATTTTTTGTCTTTGTAGTCCAACAACACAACTCTGCACATGGAATGGAAATTAGTTGTGTTGGTTGCTGTAATTTAAGTTAGGTACACACGGTCGGTTGGGGCGAATTATTGTATAGCAGCTTTTTGTGGCCTCGAACGACCGCTGATTGGACAGGTTGGAAAATCATAACCTATCATGCGGTCCTCTATGGAACACATGATCGGTCGCACCTAACTGTCAGACGCTTTTGCCACGACCAACAGTCCTTCCTCCTGACGACCGGTCAAAATCTTTGAACTGCCGGTCAGGAGGAAGGTAAGCATAGTGTGTATCCAAATTTCAAAAGTTTTGTGGTGTCCCAACAGATAAAGTAGGAGGTGCACCCCCTGAGGCCTGTACCATGTCAGGTAAGTATCATATTCAATGTAGGGTTGCAGGGAGGCACACTAAGGTAAGTATTTAACAAAGTTTCATTTATTAATTGCTGAACAAACAAGCGTTTCGGGGGGTCAAACCACCTTCCTCAGGTGTGTACCTGGCTTGTTTGTTCAGCACTTAATAAATGAAACTTTGTTAAATACTTACCTGAGTGTGCCTCCCTGCAACCCTCAATTGCGGTCATTGTTAATTTTTGATACAAATCAACTGATCCAGACTGAGACAGATAATCCAACACAAGATTGGTAATTTTGGAGGCATACAGATGCTGGCTAGATTCTGTAAGAATCTGACTGATTTTATGCCTGTGTATACCTGCATATATATGAGTCAAACTTTAATATGTGAAAATTGAGTTTTGTAAGTGTTGCTGTAGCTAAATAATTTTTGTTTGGCAGTCAAAAATTTTGGAGAACAAGCTGATTGAAATGCAAATTGATTGAATGCAAGTGTACAAATAGCTTTACCTCTAAAGACTTGTTCTTTAAAGGGTGACTGTGGTGGTTGTATTCCCTTGTTAAAATGGTCCCAAACACTGGGTACAGGACAAAGGACCGTTGGTCGCGGCAAAAGTAGCTGCGGCTGACAGTTTGCCCGTGGTTTTTGGACGCATCCGATCATCCATTCATCAGATTTGGACAAATGGTCTGCTGTCGGCTGTGTCTAGTCGAAAACCCACACTATGTTTTCACAGTTAATTAACTTATAAATTAATGAACTTGCTATAAATCAAACTTATAGAGTGTCTATTGGTTACCTGGTATTTTAAAACTAACCTCTTCTGGCATTTTCATAAGAATGTCCTTGGAGAGTACCAATACAATCAAGAGATTGGCAGTTACATGCAAACACCAAACAACGAAATGTAATGTGATCCCATAAGCCAGGGATTCTCAAGTGGTGCTTTCAGAGGTTTGAAAACTTCAACTCCCAGGATTTCTCAACTACATAGGGAAGCCAGGGAATGCTGGGAATTGTTTTCAAACATCTGGAGGCACAACATTTGAGAATTCCTGCCATAAGCAATGTGTTTAGGTCACTTGTGACTTTTTTAAGCATGTTTAACTAAACACCCCTTAAAACCGAGACATGCTAGGTTAAAAAGTTTCTCTGGTTTTCCTAAATATACCGGTACTAGCTGGGACTCATTTGCTTGACTAGCCGCTGCTGTGCCTTTTGCATTCAGCAGAAGAGGCTGGACTAGTAGCATCGGAAGCGATTGGATGAGACATTGTGTCCTGGTAAGTATATTTAGGATATTTATAACCTAGTGATATCTATGTTTTGTGGGGTGTTTGGTTAAAGGTGAAATTCTTGTTTTGTGAATGGGCATGCCCTATTTTATACTATGAGACAATCTGAATAATGGAAGCCAATCATATAGTATGTTATGAACAAGTTGTATTTAATAATCTGAAAATAAAGGTGCTACATGTAGTTACATGCAGGAATCTGCATTTTTTACAATGTATGTATGCATTCTATTATTTTTTAAAGAGAGCTTTGTCCTTACACAATGACAATTAAATGGATACTTTGGGTAAAGGTGCCCATACACTACTTAAGACATTAGACAAATGTACAATCTATTTTGCTTTCCCGAACGATCAGGTCTGCTCGTTCGGAAAAGAGGGAAACACACAGTACCGAGTGTTCTCCCTATGCTGTGCCTAGGAGGAGCGCTCAGGACTTTGTGTAGCCCGATCTTTGATCCTGTCTGTCATTTTTCAAAAATCTTTGCTGTGTGTACCCAGCTTAAAGGGACTTCTGTCCCTTTAAGCTGGGTACTGCTGTCCCTGCTGTTAACATTAGTGAGCTGACATTTCAGGTTCTAAAGGCACTTCTTCCCAGGATGCACCACATCCTTGGAATGTTCCCAACGGTAATTTTTACTGATTGGCTGTTGGATGGGTCAAAGATGCTCAGATCTCTACTGAGCAACTGAATCAACTCAGGCACTGGGTCAAGGGCAAAACCATAACAGTCTCAACAAGGGATCCTGCAAACAGGAAGTCAGTATTTCAGTTGCAGTTATTTATACACAGACAAAATGCTGAATTGGCAGATTAAGGTCATTGGGATGAAAAAATACTGCTTTTTTTCTGAAAAGCATATATATTTTCACTGAACTTCCCCTTTAAGAACCGCCTAGCCCGTTCTTTCATGCAATCAATTACGAGATCACAAAATGAATGGGCCAGATAGGATTATCTCAAGGTAAAAACCGCTGCTTGTAAATGGGATTTTTAGACAGATTTGAGATATCTATCTATTGTCTGCCTAGGGTATAGCCAGCTTAATTGCTTTGATTTGAATATTAGCCCTGATTATATAGATTGTATAAAGGAAACATTCTGCTTTCCAGTAGGGAGTCCATTTGGATTTTTTGTAATCCCCTTGAGGAACTCTAGGGAGAGAAATGCTTTGCTAATTTTGATAGAGGTGTAATAGTCGATAGTAAACAATAAACTATTAGTTCCATATAGTTTAAAACAATCCTTCATAAACATACATAGACTTATAATTGTACAGGTAGGTGTTTATCAGTGTTTTGCTGATTTTGCTGATACTGCAATAGAAAATAATAAAAGCTGTGTATAAAATTTAGGATTCTAGTGTTTATATCTGTTAATTCCTGTTCATTTTACTTTTTAGGACTCATTCCCAGATGGGGTGACCACTGTTGCAGCTACAGGTACATTAGACATAGAATGTTTTTATATGTCACAGATTTTTTTTTTTTTTTTTGCTTGTGATTAATTTCAGGTTTAAGCTATAATAATCTAATTGGGAGTACACTTGCCCTTGCTTGTGGGTAGGTTAATTTCTTTTTAAAGCACTCTGTTATGCAATTTTCTAAATTAATTGTGGTTTAAAGGTTAGATAGAAGACAGAGGACCATCTTGGTCTCCAGCTCCTCATTGTAGATTAAGGTTCACCCAGCACCTTGGCAATACAATTGTTTTGACTTAAATGTACGAGTTCTATCACCTTCTTCTTGCAAGTTTGGAGAGATCAGTGAAAGAACTCAAATTATATACAGTTTATTTAGCTTTAAATGGTAATTGAAAAATAATTGTAGTACAAGCAGGTACTACAAAATAGGCACATATGTATGGAATTATTACTTTTTTTTTTTTTTTTAAGTAAAGCATAACCTCTCATCCTTACACATCCTTATATTTTCAACAAGGGGTTCTGATATTCCTCAGGCTTTATCAAGTCATGTGACATGATTAAGCAACATATAGCTAAGCAAAATATAGTTCCCATACCATATAAATGAGGCCGAAGACTGGTAGCAGACTGACTAATATAGTAGATATTGTGTCCCCTACTGTAAATCATCGATATCAACGATATTATAAGTCACAAGGAGATCTGTGACCGTATAAAAACATGAGGCTGAAGTCACAGACCCCAAGTTGACTTCCAATATCCTTTAAATTTACAGTAGGGGGAACATTATCCACTTTATCCACATATATTATCCAGTATATTATAGTTGGTTTAATGTAAGCATTTCAATCCACAGTGTTAAGTTTGTTAATAAGAGCTGCAGACTTTACCTACCTAACCCTTGCAGAAGTCTTCCACACACTATGTAAATTGCTACAGATTCAGGATTCTATAAGATTTATAACTGACCTGTCCTGATGCCCCTCCCTCCCTTTAGGCCTGCTGCAGATGCTGTAATTTAAACCTAGTCCTTTGCTTCCCCTCTCTTGCCTTCTAATCTTTTTACAGTTGAGTACAATTAGTATTAATGGAAGGGGTGGAATATACCGTATATACTCGAGTATAAACCGAGTTTTTCAGGCTGAAAAATCAGCCTGAAAACTCGGACTCGGTTTATACTCGAGTCACTCACCTTTGAAGATCAGCGTCCTCTCCATTCCGGCAGCAGCGTCCTCTCCATTCCGGCAGCCGCACGATCAGTCCATGTACTGGCGCGCCGGCCGACGTCACTGCCCGGCGCCAAGCCCGGCGCCAATTAGTGACGTCAGCCGGCGCGCCAGTACATGGACTATCGTGCGGCTGCCGGAATGGAGAGGACGCTGCTGCCGGAATGGAGAGGACACTGCTGCCGAATGAGAGGAACTACCAGCACACAGTCCCAGGAAGCCCTTGGATGGAGAGAGCCCACAGATCTTGATAGAGAGGTACAAGCTTACAGGTACAAACTTAACGGGGTTTGAGGTTGAGGGTGGCTTCAGATGTTTTGGAAACTACAACTCCCAGCATGCTTTATTAGCTGGAGTTGTAGTTTCCAAACATCTTAATGCCAAGTGAGGGTGGCATTCAAGATGTTTGGAAACTACAACTCCCAGCTAATAAAGCATGCTGGAGTTGTAGTTTCCAAACATCTTGAATGCCACCCTCACTTGGCATTCAGAATGTTTGGAACTACAACTCCCAGCTAATAAGCATGCTGGGAGTTGTAGTTTCCAAACATCTTGAAATGCCAAGTGAGGGTGGCATTCAAGATGTTTGGAAACTACTACTCCCAGCATGCTTTATTAGCTGGGAGTTGTAGTTTCCAAACATCTTGAATGCCAAGTTCTACCCTCGGTTTATACTCGAGTCAACAACTTTTATTAGATTTTTAGGTGAAATTGGGTACCTCGGTTTATACTCGGGTCGGTTTATACTCGAGTATATACGGTAAGAAAATCCACTTTTGCTCCCATTATAATGTGGGCCACTTGTTCTTTCAACAGCTAAAAAACTGAAGTCTCACAATTTTTTGGTGTCCCTAATGCACTATACTTTTTTAGGTCCCAGTGACTTAGCTACAAACATAAGGGAACCAATGCAGAATTTTGGTTTGCACCCCACTTCCACATCAGGAACCAAACTCAGGGAATTCTTAAAACTCATAAACCTCTGCATCAGGAACTAGATTTGGCACCACTAAAAACCTCCACACCCAGAGGGCAAAAATACCAGCAAAAAGTCCCTTTATTAGTGCTTGCAGCATTTGTCAAATGGTGTTTAATGAGTATATTGACATTCTCGTGAGTAACTAGAAGGGTCCCCTTCCTATGTTGTTTATAGTGGCTCCTATATGTGTGCCTTTTAAAGGTGAGAATACTCCTGACCCTTGGAACTGGTGTTGTTGCATCTACTGTTTCCCTGGTAGCTACACCACTGTATTGTCCCTACTTAATGTCCAGGTTTGTGTTTGATATTTTTACATTGTTCATCAATGACACTAAAGGTTAAAAACATTCTTCATTTTGCCTTTTAGAACTTCGTTCTTTAGAAATGAAGTTAGAGGAGGCCCATGCCGAAATGTTTAATATTAAACAAATGAAGGATTTATTTGAGCAGAAAGCAGCACAGTTAGCAACTGAAGTAGTTGGTAAGTACTGCAATCATTTGAAGTTACACACACAAAATAGAAGCCTAGTGCACATCCAGTTCAATACAAACTTCTTATATGATTTATTCCCATTGTATTGCTGCTTTAAAAGCATTCCCTTTTCTATGAATAAATGAAAGCAATTTGTATATTATTTTAAATAATATACAAATTATTTTAGGCCCAGCTACTACTTAAAGATTTACTTTCTTCAGCTAGATCCTACTCTACCAGTACTTGCCTTTTATGATCTGAAAGACCCTGGTGCTCTGTGGCTGGTTCCTTGAGGCTAACTCTCCTTGTTTAAGTACTTTACTAACCTAAGCACATGACCTTACCTTGGGCAGAGACTTTTGAGGTTCTCCTAAGAAAAGTATGATTATTTTGTTTGTTTGTTTTTGCTTGGGGATGCAAAAGTAAGTGCATTTTAATAATGAACTGTTGTTTATTTTTTTTATTTTTAACTTTGTAATGCTAAAACCAGAGTTAAAAGCAGCATTTGATGAAGAGAAAAGTAACTTGGCTGCTGCAAAGGAGAAAGTGAAAACTTTAACACAGGATCTAAATTTAAAGTTACATGTGATTGAAGATTTGAAGACAGAACTGGTAAGCTAATTTTCAGTTTGTGGCCTGTTATTGCCTTACAAGGTTGGCATCAAATGAAAACACATGCACGCTACATTTTCTATGGTTCTGAAAAGCAGTGAATATTTTTCTATCTTACTACTGTATTTTATCACTAGACTAAAATCAACCATAGACTACAAAGTTAATGCTTTTTTCCTGACTATCACCCCATTTGCCCTTAAAAAAGCCAATAGACCACCAATCTGCATTGACAGAATACAATTATCACTGTGGTGGGCACATGAGTCTTCCTTTCTGCAGGCATCTCATTAACATACTCAACATATCAGCCATATTAAAGGATAACTGTATTGCCTCAATGCATTTTTTAAAAAAATGCTTTAAAAAGAGTAAAGGTATGCAGCCCTCCCCATACATATTTTCCTGATTTCGAGTCTCTCTTTGCCTTCAATTAACCATGCTGTGAAGGGGGCGTAGCGATTCTGTCTGCCTCTAACCATCACTCAAAGCTAACATGCGAGAAAACTCCTCCACCCACCCTTGATCAGCTTGATTATGTAGACTGTATCCTAGGAACAGGACATTTCAAGTTTGTTTAACTGGCAGAGGAGGAGGAAAGAGGTTGTAACAGACATTCCCACCAGTCAATGACAAGTAATATGTTAATCAGGGCCCTGGGCCATCTAGGAGGTGGGCTTTAAGCACTCATCATTGCTGTGTGATATCTAAGGGAGGGAATCAGGGTTGTAAATGTGAGTAAGCAATTTCAGCTGCTGGAAGTGTGGACATGAAATGGGGTGATGGTATTTATTTTGATATTGTTGTCCTTTAAGACCAACATTTTTAAACCTGCTTAATCCCTAAAAATGTCTAACTTTAATGTAAAGACTGTTCTCTAGGATTGGTATTTTAATATACTGATTTTAGTATTACTTACCGTATGCTGGCCATATACTACAAAACCTCACAACTTTTGGACAACCACCTTGCCTGATCATTTTATTGTTGACATTTGATTGCAAAATAAATGGATCCGGATCAGGAACATCAGGAGGTAATATGGCCAGCTTTTCAGACATGATAGATTCACCATTTAAACATCAAATCAATGAAATATCATAAGTGTATGTCCAGGTTTTGATAAGGGGGCTTTGTCAGTGTTAGGAGTTAAAACTGTAGGTGTACTGGTGTGTTTTCTAGTAAATCTTCTTGCCTTATGTATAGTTATAGTTTTGTTGCCTCACAGCTTCAACGACCTGGAATTGAAGATGTTGCTGTATTAAAGACTGAGCTAATCCAGGTTCAGACGCTGATGGATAAAGCTACACTGGACCGTGAAAAGGAATCCGAGACTCTGAAAGACAAGTGCAGACAGCTGCAGGCACAAATCTCCAGCTCTGAGGTAAACCTGCTGTGAAAATTGAACGCTTGCAAAAAATACATGCTTTTCTAAACAACTAAAACAACAATTAAATGGATACTGGTAGCTCTGTAAAAAGCATTGCCAGTAATCTGAAAGAAGTCCTCGCTGACTTTTCCTGCATCTCTCGGATTGGCCAAATTAATAAAGGGGTTGACAAATATATATAGTAAATTGACTTCTCAAATATTTAGTCATCTCTCTCAGAGCCTGTAATGTGGAGGTGTACAGTGAACATGGTGGAATTTTAGGGACAGACTGAATATGATCTGAAAATGTAGTTTAAAAACAGATATAAGCCACAAGAAAAACACGCATTGCAATGTGCCACGGTCTAAATAATTTTGAGGATTTTTGTAGCTTAATTGAAGTTTTTTTTTCTTGATCTCCGAATAACTTTACCCACCTCTGACCAAGCATACAGTTTTAAAATCTGAAAAAATCTTGCATAGATGAGTTACTTGGTCTTGTTTCTATATTGGATTCTTGGGTACATTTCTTTCATTAAGGGATGTCTCTGGACAGTTAATGTATCTGTCTCCCACAGGTATCAGCTGGACATCTTCTGATGTTAAAGGGAATTGAAGGAGAACTAAACCTTCATTTTTTTTAACCTTAATGTGAAAGCTTTTCTCCCCAGAACACCTATACATTTACTTCTGTAGTAAAGTGCATTTAATTACATGTAAGCTGTAGAATCTGTAACTACGAAGGCTCCCATGTTGTTGCCAGTACAACTGACATTTCATGTAATCTTCAAAGAGCCTTCTGAACATGTGTACCTATTTGCAACACTGCCATATGTGTCTATTCACACGTTTTGTGTACAGATGGCTGTAAAATATGGAAGTCCTTGATAAGACTTTGGAATCTGCTGTTACCCTGCAGATGACCTACCAAGGTCAATACAAAATAATCAGCTGATTTTTTGGCCTAATGTTTATTTATTTGGCTTTATTCTGGTTTTAGCAAAAGAAAAACGGGGCGATGAACGGAGAGGCACTATCGGCTCTCCCGTGCAATCGCTCCAACGATGCTACATTCGCATAGCGCCACTTCCTGCATTCCGAAATAGAGTTTCACCGTTACAGGACTTTAAAAAGTCCTGTAAAGGTAAGGCACTATGCGAATATAGCATCGCTTGCGGCGCCTGTGTGGTTAACTTTCACGTTAACCACGCAGGCGGCGCAATGATGGAGTTTAAGTCACGCTAACCGATATAACATCAGTTAGCATGTCTTTTAACTCCATTTTCAGCCAATGTGCCTCTTGGTGCATCTGGCTGAAAGTTTTTTTTGTGTAAGCTCTGGTGGGTTAGTGGACTAATTTTACAAACAAGCAAGTTCAAATCCCCAGACTTAAGCTGGGTACACACAATACCGATAAAGGGCTGATCCCATCAGTATTGTCGGGATTGCACCTTGATCAGTAACTAGCAGAGTACCCGGCGTTTCCGGGTTTTTCTAAAGATTCAGCCCAAACCTGCATCCAAAATTCAGCTTTCTAACCTGACCTACAAATCTGGTTAACTTTGGGGTTCCCGACACAATGCAGGATTCTAGAGCAGATCTCATCCCCAATTAACATACCTCACGACATTTGGGGGGCTATTGTTGTGCAAAATGTTCAAATTTGAGGGCAAATAATGTTGGTATTTACCCTAAAAATACATGAATTGTATGGTGTTGTACCCCATTGCTCAAGGGGAAGTTGATATTATACTCTTTAAAGCATATCACATCAATTTCCCCTTTAATGCGTATAACACCAACTACCCTTTTAAGGCTTATCACACCCTCTTCCCCTTTAAGGCGTATCACCAATTTCCCCTTTAACGCACATCACATCAACTACCCCTTTAAAACGTATCACACCAACTTCTGCTTTAAAGCATATCACATCAACTACCCCTTTAAGGCGTATCACACCACTTCCCCTTTAAGGCGTATCACAGCAACTTCCCCTTTAACGTGTATCACACCAACTTTCTCTTTAACGCATATTGCATCAACTACCCCTTTCACAGTTTTCACACCAACTTACCCTTTCAGGCAACTTCCCCTTTAGTGAGAATCGCATCAACTCCCCCTTTAGCGCGTATCTCATCAACTCCCTCTTTAGCACATCAACTTCCACTTTAGCGCGAATCACATCAACTCCCTCTTTAGTGCGTATCGCATCAAAATCCCCTGTAGCAAGTATTGCATCAACTTCCTCTTTAGAGTGCATTGCATTAACTCCCTCTTTAGCGCGTATCACATCAACTCCCTCTAGCGCGTATCGCATCAACTTTAGAGTGCATCATATCAACTTCCCCTTTTAATACGTATTGCCTCAACTTCCCCTTTAGCACAAATCACATCAACTCCCTCTTAAGCGCGTATCGCATCAACTTCCCCTTTAACAATGACAAGACATGTCACATTAATTTATTTTTTACTGCAATCGGTCACACAATGTCCCCCAGAAAACACAATTTGCTTGCAAAAATGACACATGGAAAAGAAAGGTGAGTGAAAAGAGTGTGTATGTGGCCGTTAATATAGACAGAAGGTGAACCCTTTACAGTGCAGTTGTATTGCAGTGTGGGCAGTGTCATTCCATTCACAGCTGTCCTTGTCTTTCCTTAAGTAAAATTACATATTTCCTTAGCTGCCTTCTCTGAACTCTGAACCAGACTGTTGAAAACTGTGATCTCCATTGGTAACTGCCTGCCCAACCCCCAGTACAAGAGACATTTCTTGTGGTCACAAACCAAAAGTGAGAGGAGGTGACCAAGTGTGTGGTCACATGACATTGCTACATCACATGGTATGCTGCTCCTCATAATTGACAGCTCTATCCTCCTATCACAGCAACAAAATTAAGTAAAGCATACTGCCCTGAACAATCTGTGATAAGGTGTGCAATTAACTTGATTCACTCAATTCACCACCAGATGGCAGCACACAGGTTAATTAAAAGTTGTAAAGTTTTTAAAAGTTGTAAAGTAGCCTATGCTTTTCCCCCGGGTCTTTATACATAAGTGTACCAAGTCTCATGAAAATGGTTTTCTGGAACATACAAACATACATACATACACACATACATACATACATTGACTTTTATATACATTATATAAATACATTGTTGGTTGTTACCATAAAAAATGGCCGTTAAATATTACTTATAGGAGACACACATAGTGATATTTGAGAAGTCAAATATAGTTTATTGGATTTACAGAAAGTGTGCAATAATTGTTTAAACAAAATAAGGCAGGTGCATACATTTGGGAACCACAATAAAAGAAAGGAAATCAATATTGAGTAGTCCTCCTTTTGCAGAAATTACAGCCTCTAAACGCTTCCTGTAGGTTCCAATGAGAGTCTGGATTCTGGTTGAAGGTATTTTGGACCATTCCTCTTTACAAAACATCTCTAGTTCATTCAGGTTTGATGGCTTCTGAGCATGGACAGCTCTCTTTAACTCACACCACAGATTTTTAATTATATTCAGGTCTGGCCATTCCAGAACGTTGTACTTGTTCCTCTGCATTAATGCCTTAGTGGATTTTGGGCGGTGTTTAGAGTCGGTGTCTTGTTGAAAGATCCAGCCCCGGCGCAGCTTCAGCTTTGTCACTGATTTCAAGACATTGGCCTCCAGAATCTGCTGATACTGAGTGGAATCCATGCGTCCCTCAACTTTGACAAGATTCCCAGTCCCTGCACTGGCCACACAGACCCACAGCATGATGGAACCACCACCATATTTTACTGTAGGTAGCAGGTGTTTTTTTTGGAATGCTGTGTTCTTTTTCCTCAATGCACAATGCCCCTTACTATGACAAAATAACTCCATTTTAGTTTTATCAGTCCACAGCACTTTATTTCAAAATTAAGCTGTCCTGTCCAAATGTGCGTTAGCATACCTCAATTATACAGGTGCGGCTCTCTTTGTGCTGTGGGCTTCCTCCATCACTTTTGCATACAGCATCTCCTTGTTTAAAGTGCGCCGAATGCTTGAATGATGCACAGTGACTCCATCTGCAGCAAGATGATGTTGTAGGTCTTTGGTGCTGGTCTGTGGGTTGTCTATGACTGTTCTCACTATTAGTCGCTTCTGTCTATCCGAGATTTTTCTTGGTCTGCCACTTCGAGCCTTAACTTGAAATGAGCCTGTGGTCTTCCATTTCCTCAATATGTTCCTAATTGTGGAAACAGGTGAAATCTCAGGGACAGACTTCTGTATCCTTCCCCTAAACAATGATGGTGAACAGGTCATTTGAGAGTTGTTTTGAGACCCCCATGTTGCTACTCTTCAGAGAAAATTAAAAGAGGAGGGAAACTTACAATTGACCCCCTTAAATACTCTTTCTTATAATTGGATTCACCTGTGTATGAAGTTCAGGGGTTACTAAGCTTACCAAGCCAATTTGAGTTCCAATAATTAGTTATAAAGGTTTTGGAATCAATAAAATGACAATAGTGTCCAAATTTATGCACCTAATTTTGTTAAAATAATTATTGCACACTTTCTGTAAATCCAATAAACTTCATTTCACTTCTCAAATATCACTGTGTGTGTCTCCTACAGTGGTTTGCAACAGTATTCGTCCCCCTTGAAGTTTTTTGTCACATTACTGCCACAAACATGAATCAAATTTATTGGAATTCCACGTGAAAGACCAATACAAAGTGGTGTGGAACGAAAATCATACATGATTCCAAACATTTTTAACAAATCAATAACTGCAAAGTGGGGTGTGTGTAATTATTCAGCCCCCTTTGGTCTGAGTGCAGTCAGTTGCCCATATACATTGCCTGATGAGTGCTAATGACTAAATAGAGTGCACCTGTGTTTAATCTAATGTGAGTACAAATACAGCTGATCTGTGACGGCACATTGTTTATAATCTATCTGTGACGGGACATTGTTTATAATCTGTCATTGCCTTCTTGCTCCTCAATCATAGCCAGATAAAGCTAATTTCACAGTAACTAGTTCCTGATTTGGCTGCTAAGAGGAAACGGTCCATGTCAAATTTCCATTAAGATCAATCATCCATATTCTGTTTAACTGATCTTGAACTAAACACTGGCATAAATTAGCTTATACAGCAAAGCCTCTAATTTTCATTTTAAGGTTTTTGAAATTAACAAATATGTTATAACAACTACATTGGAGATGTGCAACAAGTAGCCCTAGAGAATTACAACTCACTACATTCCCTGTCTGTTCCCTGTTGTATGCAGAATATCATAACTGCAATCTTATAGTTACATACTTGTAAATAAAGGTTTCTAAGTTTATTTCTCAGTATCTCTTTTTCCGTGAGGAAAAATAAAGGAATTTCCTGCGTCTTTTAAAATCATTCATACCTGACCACTTTGCAGTCATAAGGAGATGTAAATGAAGTGGCTGTATATTCCTCTAACATTACTCCTAGATCTTTTCTTTCTCCTGGCGGTACGGGCATGCACTGTGATAATGGGAAAGCAATTCATGTGCACATTTAATAAAAGAGTAACAGCGCAAACACGTGTTTACTAGAGAGGGACAAGACACACCGAGTGGTATCAGTGGGTAGGAGCATTGGACAATATTTTATATATAACAATCGGCATTGTAGGTTCTAAAGAGGCACAGCCAGGCAGTTTATTACTATTATTACCAGGGAGATTCAATAAAAATTCTTATCGTTAAAATTGGTGCTAATTGTGCCCCAACCAATCAGATCTTATTTAACATTTGAAAGCTAAAATCTAATTGGTTGGGGCAAAATTAGCACCATTTTTAACGATAAGAACTTTTATCGAATAACCCTGTACATGTTTCAAGCGTTACTTGCTCTTTCTCAAGTGACTGCTCAAAATGTGTAGTATTTTATAGCAGCAATAAAGAAGTTTTACAGTAATAAACTGCCTGGTTGTGCCATTCTAGATCCTACATTGCTGATTTTTGTATACAAGCATGAGCGTAGGTGCTGACTGGGAAAAGCATGCAGCAATATTGGGAGTCCACAGGGGAACAGTATTACTGACATTACTTTTTATGCTTATAACTGCATAAATAGTCAGTAATGGACTGTTTAAAGGGTAAGACAAACACACACTTTTATATAAAACAGCTCCCCTTTTTATTTTCATTTTTTGAATTTTCTTTTCTTAAAGGTGACTATAAACCAGTTAAAAGCAGAGCTTGCTAAAGGCCCTCAAGAAGTTGCAGTCTATGTTCAGGAGCTGCAGCAAATTAAAAGCTCCATGACAGAGTTGACTCAAAAAAACCATGTAAGTAACTATACAGGCATTATTCTGTTCATCTATTTTGTTTTAATTAATTGAAAATTAAAAAAGTATGAGTATATTTTTTAAACCTTAATAAAAGGGTTTTAAAGTATGTATTTAAATCTGACCTCCTTCATGTTAATTGGCAGTTTACTTAATACAGAACTTCATGTTTCATACTCAGCCTTATATTTTATATTTTCTGGAATTATTCGGAATCCTAAAATTCTGATATTTTTATACTGTTAGCGCACACTGATTGAGCCGCAAACAAATGAAGCATAGTCTGGTGTGCATTGAATCATTTTGGCTAAATTAATTAATTGTGGAGTGACAGGAAATGAGGTAATTGCTCCTCAGGAAATGTTTTCAGTGTTTTTTATATTAACCTTTATTCGATTAAAACATGTGGCTAAAAAAAACATAATGAGCTTGGGTATATTGCTTTTCTAAGCTATAATTTTATCAATGCAGTCTTTTAAAACATTACACTACTAACTGGTAAATGTGTAAAATACCGTCTATATTGATAATGCTCTAAAATTAGATAAGTGGAGTAGAATACATTTGCCTTTTTATTTTGTTTTTGTTTTTTTAGACCGAAAAATGTATTAAAATCTTGCATAAAGCAGAACATATAGTTCTGTGGTTAACTGTCTTTTTAGATTACAAGCATTGCTAATATGCCTGAAGCGTTTGTAGGGTTAGTTTCACAATATGAAGTTTTATGTGCTTGCTTGGAAACAGGTTGAAGTTCAGTACACTGCTGTGAAATATGAGAGGTAGATATGTAAGAAAAACTTTATTCTGAATATGAGTTGTAATATGGCTTTTTTTCCAGAATCTGATGGAAAAATTGTTGAAAAAGGAATTAGATTACACTCAATTAGAGGAAAAACAAAACGAAGTGTCCACTGCAAGGAGAAACCTGCAAGTGAATCTCAATCAGAAGGAAGTGGAGTTTCAGCAGCTTCAAGCCCGCTTATCTGCAAATGAGATGACGCTACAAACTGTGAAGGCCGATGTGACTGAGAGGAGTGAGGCAAATCAGAAACTTAAAATGGAACTCTCAGAGGTAGAGACAAAACACCAGCATCTCAAGGCAGAGTTTAAACAGCTTCAACAGCAACGTGAAGAGAAGGAGCAACTTGGTTTGCAACAACAAAGTGAGATAAGCCAGGTGACAGATATATTTTTTACTTTTCTTTAAATATGTATAATTATATGCATATATGAAAGCTTTTTACACTCGGTGCCATGTGTTGGTTGTAAACCTTGAGAAAAGGACATATAGTCCGAAACATGTAGCACACTTGATTCTATAAATAATCCGGCAATTTGATCAAAGCTACAGCTGTGTATTGTTTTATGCCTACCCATCTCTGTTTATTGATAAATAAAAATAGAGTGCGGCATGCAGAGAGGTCTTAACACAACACAATTGTAATTGCAAAGAAAGTGCTCTTTATTGGAGCAAAACACACAACATGTTTCAGACTGAATAGTCCTTTATCAAATGTCACTTGAAGCAGCTCAGGAAACATCTGAAACCAGCTGCCTCCTCTGCTTGTGTGTATCCTTGTAAAAGAGCTCATATATGAGGAATGTCTCCTTATTGATAGATCCGGGAGAAAGATATAATGAGATCTTTAGCTGTGTACACACAAAGGGGCATTTTGTTCCGCCCGAACGTTCTCTAATAGCTTTGTATGAATTATTGTATTGTGGTGAAATTGCCATTTTTAAAAGGATAACTATAAAAAATGAATTCTTAAAAATGGAAAGTACCTGGGACAGGGAGGTAGGATTGATTATTCCTACCTTGCAATATCGCTTTGTTGAGAAGCTACAGAACGTACAGTTTTCACTTGCCAGGTTAGTCCTGGACAATTCCTGTATTAAAGATAGTGCTGAAGCCAGGAGGAAGACTGATCAGTTTTCTTTGGGCTGGTGCTCTTTACCGAAAAATATTGGGAGGTAGGAATTACCAGTCAATAGTCAATTGTTCAGTGGAATCCCGCCAGGTAGGTTATGAGGTGCACTCCCTGTAGCCTGTGCCACGTCAGGTAAGTATCAATTCTATTTTAATTCGTAGGGAAGCACACTCAGATAGAATATAATCACAATTGTTCCATTTATAAGTGCTCAACATACAAGCCAGTGTACCTGGCTTGTATGTTGAGCACTTAATAAATGGAACATTTGTGATTATATTCTATCTGAGGAATTACCAGTCCTATATCCCTGTCCCAAGTACTTTTCATTTTAACTGTTTAAAAAAAAAAAACTTTAAACACACTATAGTTTTCCTTTAACTATTAAAGGGCATTAAATACCTGTATGGCATAGTGAAGAAAACATTTTATATATTTTATTTTTTTATCTGGTGTAATGTCCAGTTGTTTTAAATTACCCTGTTAAAAGTACCTGGAAGCTGATTTACATTGTGCTTTCAGCTTCACAGCAAGCTACTGGAGACAGAGCGACAACTAGGCGAAGCTCATGGGAGACTTAAAGAGCAGAGGCAGCTGTCTGCTGAGAAACTGATGGACAAGGAGCAGCAGGTGGCAGATCTGCAGCTTAAGCTCTCTCGTGCTGAGGAGCAGGTATGAAAGTGTGATAAACTCTTATATTTGCAGCAGCTTTTTTTGTCACTGTAAACTGGTCCTTCTCACCTTCTGGAAGACACTGGACAATTGTGTAACTTGACTTGTGCTTAAGTTGTAAATTAAATTTTCTTATAAAAAAACAAAAATGAATTCTTAATTGCATGAGCCAGTAAAAGGCAGTTATTAAAATGTTTCTTAGCAAGCCAGGTTTTTTAGCTACCATAAAATTGCATTTAATTGCACATTAATTAGGCGGTAAAGGATATGTACCCTATTTTATTTTTTCTCATTCTGTTTCTCTCACATTACAAAGACACAGTTAAGGCCAGTACACACGTGCACTCGTGGGGGCGCGGTGCACGATGTGTAGGAATACTATCTGTAAGTATGGGCACTCAGTCGTCATTATTGATAATCCGTTATTTCGGATCATCAACGATGCCCAACCGAGCGCCCCACCGATAGTCGGATGAAACACTGTTCGTACGTATCGTTCTGTGGGTCTGGCCCCAGTGATCACAAACAGTTGATTTTAGGTTAAGGAAAGATCACAGTCTATTAAGGTTAGGTTAACCCCTCCACAAAAACAACCGCAACCCAACAAAAAAAAAAAGCAGTCTCCTCCACTCAAATGATATATGCTCCTCAGTACTCCAAACTAGACAAGGATGCAACCAAACAGATGCCCACACAAGATGCAGTGACCAGGTATAACCCTGGCTATTCTGCCTGTCAAAAAAAACCTCTAAACATCCAATATGTTCAGAGATTCAGCCAACACTATATTTTTGGGTAGAGCATTCCATCTCCTTACAGTGAAGAACCATTTGCATTGCTCAAAGGAGGACTGGGGGTCCCAAAACAAGTTGATTTTTGAATGAAAGGCAGAGTTCCTACCTTTACAAGGAGCCATCAACCACCTCTCTATGTGCTGCCCAGCCCCAGATATGAATAAAACACTGATCAGAAAGTTAGGGGTGGGTGGTTCTGAATCTGCAGTCACAAATTCTAGTTCCGCTTATTTGTTAATTAATGTATGTTTTTGTCTATTTGATCTTGCCAATGTGTCGGGAAAAAAAAACTGATATAGTGCTGGGGGCTATAGTAATATCTATCGGTATATGGCCACTTTAATGAGTGCAAACCAGTAGAAACAGAACTAAGAGTACATTAGGATATTTTAATCCAGCTCAGGTATTCCATCTGTATTGAGAATATTTACAGACGTTTCCATCTGCCACAGTCTCTTACAAATTGTTTTCCGTCTCACGCTTTCTCCCAAACTATTTCAGTCTGTCAGAAAACTGCTGTGTCCTACCCATTCTATCAATCTGCCACAATTTTCAAAAACTGATGCCCCTTCCCCTCCCATCCCTTTTTGCTGGCACATACATTTGAAATCTTAAAGAGCAATTATGTCCTTCAATATTACCCTTCACCCTACCTTAAGGTAGGAGAGTGATATAAGGGGGGGTGATGAATATATCCTTTAAAGACCCCCCCCAAAGGTTAGTTTACACATACAACCAGGACCACCCTGAACCCAGATGCTTTGTGCTTATCAACCAGCAATTGCTTTATTTTGTGTGGTTTTTTTTTGTTGTTTTTTTAGCTTAAAGAAAAGACTACAACTTCTACTGATTTGCAGCATCAATTGGAAAAAATAAGGCAGCAACATCAGGAACAAACCACCCTACAGCAAAATACAACATCAAAACTGAGAGAAGCTCAAGTAAGCGAAGACATCCATCTCAATATTCAGTATTGGGCTGTGTCCTAGATTATGTTTTTGCAGTTTTACACACATTCATAGCACATTAGGCAGTGCTGCATGGCTTTACTTATCTATCTTTTTTTTCTGTATTTTTTTATATAAATATTGTCCAGTGTTATGTTATTTCAAAATACAATGTTTTAGCAAAAATGAAATCATAGTTTCTTTGCATATGTTTTCTGTTCAGTCGGTATAATGATTGGATGGCTGAAAAATTATTGGTCCTGTGTTTTTTTGTTTCTCCAAGAAGGCATTTTTTGTGAGTGCTCTCTGCTGTAATATCTCCTCTTCTGTATCTCACCTTTCCGGGTCCTAGCAGGGAATGAACTTTATCGATCCATGATACTGTTTAGTCCCATCAGTTTTGCATTTATAAATTCCTTCTAAAAAATCAATTCTTTATTGTTTTCCTTTCTTTTTCTGACTTTTTGCAGCTGTAGATTGTAAATGTGAAAATGTGTATGAGTCGGATGATTTATTGTGATCTACAGCATCATAGGGTATAAGAACAATGGTAGTGTAACCCTCTTCCCTGGGGTATCTAGTGGTTAGTGTATACTCCTAAATACGTGAGGGTGCCAACAAAAAAACTAAATTCACTATTCCTTGAAGGAAGGAAATAGCACACATGACTTGTATGTAAAAATGCATACCAGATTTAATAGCAGACAGCACACATGTATAAACATCTTACACATCCCTTCAATGCCATATACCACCCCATACTAACACACCAACAATAATTATTATACAGAAATAGCAGCATGCAGAATAATATCTGATGGTATAATCTAGAGTCATCACAACTCCCAACTATTGTATAAAAATAATCCACAATCCCATTGTAATATGGACAAAAAGAGAAACGGGTATTCATCTGTTATTCCTTTCAATGTGGGACGCAATCCATGCAGGCCCAAGGCTTATACTCATATATTTTTGTAGAGGGGTGTCAGGACTTAAATAACTACAATCTTGGATAAGACATCAACAATTATGTTAGTTACGTGTCACGCCTGGGTAGTTATCTTCACCTGTCCCACATTCTGCTAGTGCTAACTGTTTTATGTTACCCCAGAATGACTTAGAACAAGTATTACGTCAGATTGGGGATAAAGACCAAAAGATCCAAAACCTTGAAGCACTTCTGGAGAAAAGCAAAAACAATATTTCTCTGCTTGAAAAAGAAAGGGAAGACCTGTATGCCAAAATACAGGCAGGTGAAGGGGAAACTGCAGTTCTGAATCAGCTTCAGGAGAAAAACCACACCTTGCAAGAACAGGTGATTCACCGATATACAATTTTTCATTTGAGGGGTGGAATTGCCTCTTAATCTACTGTTGTTTGAAACATCTACCAATAGGCTTATTTTCCTAATTTCCCCCTTTTTTTATTCTAGTTAACTCAGCTTACAGAGAAACTAAAAAATCAGTCAGAAAGTCACAAACAAGCCCAAGAAAATTTGCATGAGCAGGTTCAGGAGCAGAAGTCTCAGCTCAGAGCCTCACAGGATCGTGTCCTGTCATTAGAGGTCACACTAGCTGAAGTCAACAGTCAAATCAATGAAAGCAAAGAGAAAATGATCCAGTTGGATTTGCAGGTATGGAAATGCTTTTCACAAAAAGATGTTATCCTTTTCAATTGATTTATGCAGAAAACTTATAGTAGGGAACCCTAGAAGAGTAAAAAAAATCAAATCAATCGAGAATCTCCTTCTACAGGCAGAAGTCAGGACTCCATGTAAATGGGTAAAAACTACTGCTCATGTCACATTTCCATTTGATTAAATGTTATTTTGCTGTTTTTATCTTTTTGATTTTATATATACTCAATTTGTTTATCTCTCTTTAACCAACCTAATGTGTGGACCTAAAACTCTAGATCCTCAACCTTGAATTGGGCAGTAGGGTTTTTTTTAGTGTGTGCACTTGAGATTACCTGCAATAATTAGAATTAAAAGAAGAAAAAAAAATATTTCTTGAATGTTTGGTCTGGCTCTGCCCAGCCCTCTTCTTGCAGCTACTTTGAATCTTGACACCGGCACTCCACTCATCAGTCATAGGTTCCCAGCTGTGCACGTACGAGGGCTCCACCTCACCTCAATAGCAACATTTGCATATAGATGTTACGGCACCAGCTCTCCTACAACCTATTCTTTATTTGTATCAAAATGTACTGAATTTTGATACAAATAAAGAATATTGTTTTATGGAGAGCTGGTGCCGTAACATCTATATACAAATCCTGCACTCTTCTTTCCCTATAGGGCATACCCTATGGAAGGATTCCAAGTGATTCTTGAGGTAATTTTTAGGTCCTTACCCCGTGCTTATTAAAAGGGGGTGGGAGAGACCTATAACACATAATTGGCCTTTTAAGACCATAAGCAAATGCCTGACATTTAAATAGTAACAAATGTCCTAATAACAGCAATTTTCTTGTGCCTTATAATTGTGCATAGTGATTAAATTGGCTTCTCTGTACCTCGGCTATAACATTCTTCACTGTATTGTGTGGGCTGCATTTTAATATGTATTTACACTAGCACTTTTGTATTTGACACCTTTTTTTTTCTAAGCTTGAATGAATGTAACGTAGCTATCCTGTCTTTATACCGTAGACCCTACATTCACCTGAATTTTTAAATAACTTATTTTGTTGGCTAGACTATAATTCCTTTTTTTAGATGTATATATTTTATAGTCTTACAATCATTTTCTCCACAGATAAAGGCAAAGACTGAACTTTTGTTAGCAGCTGAGGCTGCAAAGACAGCGCAGAGAGTAGATCTTCAGAACCACCTAGATACAGCCCAGAATGCACTACAAGATAAGCAACAGGTACAGTCAATAATACAGTTTGACATTTTTTAAAAATGTACACAAGGAATTAATTTTTTTTATGTACTCTATGTTGGTATGGCAGTGGTTTCCTGTGAACATTTTTAATTTAAAAATTCTTGGTCCATATAAGAAGTAATGCTACATGTTTTTAAACAGGAATTAAACAAACTGCACACACAGTGGGATCAAGTGACTTTAAAGTTACAAGACAAACAGGAGCATTGCATTCAACTTGAGGCATGTCTTAAGGAGCTTAAAGAGAAGCACATGAATTTAGAACAAAAAGCTGAAGTTCTGGAAGGACAACTTAAGGTTTGTTACTTATCTAGCTAGATTATACTGATGTTTTGTTGTAGATTTAGAGATTTTTTTAAAACCTTTTTGGATTTCAGTTTTCTCCCCAATCATCTTCCTGATACTGGATGTAGTAGAAGTCTAGCAACACCATTGTGGGGATATGTCAGCATCCGTTTATTTTGACTATTTAGGGTTAGGTCCGACTATTGCGCTTTTAAGGGCCGTCCAATCATGATTTTGAGTCGATTGTGCTTTTAAAAGTGGACATTAGTGTAGCCTTACTAGTGCGTTGGCGTGTATGCCACACAATGCAATCCACAATATTTTGCGCAACCGCATGCGCTCCGGTTGTGCAACATTACGCTATTGCACGGCAATGAGCATGTTTCTGCCACTTGTGAGTGCTAAACTGTGATCTCATCCTTAACATGACAAATTAAGTTGTGTAATTATTACCTTTATTCTAAATGTCAGCATTTAGTTTGTACAGTTGCCTGATGCATGGATTAAGATGTTGGGGGAAACCTATATCTCAGTTTGTTGGTATCCTTAATCTATTAAAATAGGCCTTTCTTAGCACAGTGACTGAAATTACTGAATAGGTCATATGAAGGCATATCTTGAGTTTTCTCATTTTTGTGATCTTTTTGTTTTTGAATACATACCCGAACAAATAATACTGTTTCAGTGGGTATAAAGATATTGTAAATGTTTCAAAGAACATTTAACATTACAAATGCTGTAATATAAAAGTATATAACCCCACACTAAATAATAATCTCCTACATGTATTGAAAAAAATGGTACCCCACTTACATCAATGCACACTGAGACATATAGAGAGCAAATAGCTCAGAAGGGACCCAAAATGTTTTGGTTTTTTTTCTGTAAATGAAACTGTATAATTTTGTAACTTCATCTAATTTAAGAATTTTACAAGAAAGTGCATTAATTAATTTCTCTTTACTAGAAACTTGAAGCCGATCTAATCGTTGTGAAGACAAGCAGAGAGCAGACAGTCCAAGAGTTACAGCAACAGAGGCAGCAGAATTCTGCAATGGAAATAAAACTTACAGAGCTGGGAAAGCATTTAGAAGAAGAGAAAGGATTGTTAGTAATTTTTTTTGTTTTAAAGTACCAGATACCAAGTTTTAGTTATTATCAAAAATATGCTAAATAAAACGGTGTTGAACCAGATATTCTAAAATCTAGAGATATATACCAATAAACAGTTGGGAGCAAGGCAATGTCAATGTTTTTTATTTTTTATTCATTTTCTAACAATTTACTGCTCCTCTGGGGCTTTATATGAGGCATAAATATATAAGTATTCATCTTTTTTAGGGGATGAATTGCTTCTAATGGGTAGATCTGTAATTATAAGTGTTGAGTCAGTAGTTGACAGCTTACAGTTTCCTTAAAATTGATATTTTTATTTCACCTGTGTGTGAGTTTTAAACAATTTTAGGAAAAGTTCTCTTAGTAACATTTAACTGGGCAGTATATGTGTAAAGCTAGGTACACACAGTAACGATAAAGCCCTGATAATGTTGGATCTGATGATATCGGGCTTAATCATCCGTGTGTATAGCGTCTTTTCCGAACAAGCGCACGGCCGATTAACATTCGTTCGAGTTGGCGGTTGTTCAGGGAAAACTGAAAATTTCCCTCAGCCTGGGTAGTCTCCCTATAGGGGACTTGGACATGGTTGTGGAAAAATTCAGTCCCGAACGTTCTCCCTGTGTGTATCCTGATCTTTGAAAAATGACATCTTTTGTCATCTTTTTAAGGTCTGGCATGTGTGTACCCAGCTTTTGATCTGTCTTTATATTTGTTGTCTACAGACAACCATAGAGTTTTATGTATGATGATATTGTTTTATGCTCTGAACACTTGATAGAATTCAGCAGGGAGTACTAAAATTTCATATGTGAAATGGAAGCATTGACAGCATACTAATTTAGCCATTCCTATTTAGTTCTTGTATTCTACAAAATTATGACCTATGTGCTGACAGGAAGGCTCTGGGAAGAGATGGTCTAACAAAAAAATAACAGGAAATCTCTTCTTAGTTTGTGTAAATTTAACAAAAACATTTATTTTTATATGTAGGTATAAATATATATGTATTGCATTGTTTCATATGTCAAATCTTACCAGGTCTAAAAAAATAAAATCAGATCTGCAGAAGAAAGCAGATTCTCTCCAGCATTTGAAAGAGTTGATGTCCAAACAAGAACAAGAAAAGAACAATCTTGAGGAAAAGCTAGAACAGCTAAATCAAGACTTGGAGAAAATGAGGGTAAAGATGCAGGAGACTGTGAAGAGCTTGGAGAAAACTAGTTTGGAGAGAAGTACTTTGCAAAAAGACCTTGCAGAAACCAATGAAAAATTATCCAAAAGTAATGCGTCTCTACAAAAGTCAAGGGATCAGCTGGAAAACGAAAAGCAAAATAAAAATGAAATAATTGCAGGCATGGTGAGTTAATGACAGAACAGCTTTGAAAAACTACTTTAATTAAGGCCTACAGACAAACTGTTGTTATATTGCTGGGTTACTCTGTCAGTCAGAATTATTGAGCCTAAAATCAGCCTGTGGCTGTGCTGATTGTCAACTAAATCAATCTTTTCATTTGATTGTGTAACTAACGGTGGCTGTACAGTCCGGGTCGCTGTTGCAGGTTAACCAATCCCCAGTGTGAAGTACAAAAGTCATCATTGGGAGAGGGCTAGACCGACATTTTATTGTCACACAAAGTGATTGTGTCGGGTCAGTTAAGGTGACAATTATCTACGGCCTCTACAGCACTTTTGGACTTCTCTACTGCAGATTTTAAAAGAAGTTTAGAAGCAATTACATTTTTGTCAGTAGTCAAAGTAAACAAAGCGCATAATAAAAAAACATTTATTTTCAAATTAACGTTTATTAATCCACCATTGAATTAATAACAAACTAAACTACTGCAATGGAAACAATACAATATACCGTATATTCTCGAGTATAAGTCGAGGTTTTCAGGCTGTGAAAACAGCCTGAAAACTGAACCTCGACTTATGCTCGAGTCAGTCACTTACTGATGGAGGAATCCGGCTGCCGCGTCCACTGATGGTCGCATCCACTGACGTCATACTCTACCCTCGACTTATACTCGAGTCAATTGGTTTTACTCATTTTTGAGGTAAAAATGGGTACCTCGACTTATACTCGAGTCGACTTATACTCGAGTATATACGGTAAATTATTGGCTATTACATAATCAGAAATAAGAAATACATCTACCTAACCGTTTTGTGCTTCACACTGTTTGTGGTTGGAAAATTGCTTATTGTAGTATAATCGGTCTGTGGAGTGGGGGGTGTTAACGCTGTTAATATTTTACCACTACTTAAAATTAGGAAAAATCACAACAGGAAGAAAAATTGAACCTACAAAGACAAGTAGATGGAGCAGCGAATGAGATGAAAGAGTTGAAGAGTTTGCTGGAAAACAAGCAAGAGGTAATTTGTTGAGTGGTTTTTCTTTTTACTAATATTATTTTGGTCTGACTTGTATCAATGCAGTTTTAATAAATGAAGGCTTTCTTGTTGAAACGTTTTTAGGATCGCATGTTTGGATTGATCGCTTATCTTTGGTTATGTATCAGTAGAGCACACTTCAAGCTGGCCAACCTAATTTTTAGCCTTCTGTGTTTGTATTATTTTTAAGTGAAGAGTTAATTTACAGCAATATTTTGAAACAAGAGGAATGAGGTCCCTTATAGTATCTCTGTTCAGCAAACACTGTGGATGTATTGTGCCTGTATTCTTTGCTTATCTTGACAAAGGCCAAACTGCATTAATGGTTGGCTTCTTGCAAAAAAAAAATGTTATGCTTTGATAAATCTTTTGGAGTGTTAAAATTTCTTTTGTATAACATACCCAGAATGCACCCAGGTACTTAGAGATGTGGCTGACGGGAATGCTTTTCATTTTTGGAAGATATTTGGTAGACACACAAACAGACCACTGTCAATAAGTGTCTGCTGCACTATACACTGTCTGCTGCAGTGTCAGGGCACTATACATTACCACATGGACTATAAAAAACGAAATAATATCCATGTACGCACACCTTAGATCAAATACTGTCATTTATTGTGACATAACATAATATTTTTCAGTATTCCTTTACAATTACAGAATTTGCACAAATTACAGAATTACACTTAAGGTGTACTAACTGTATCCCATCTAATTTCCATCAAAATCAATTAAGACAATTTTAGGAATATATAGAAAGTTGATGCTGGAAGCAAAAACAGAGGAGAGTTATTATTACAGTTCGGGACAGATTCCTTTGTGAGACCTAGTTAAAACCCTATAAAACCCCACAGCAAACCTGCAGTTTAGCTTATGGTACCAAATATGATGCAGAATTATGCACAAAACTTTTCTCTGCCTGTTTGTATCTAATATAGAGGATAAGAAACAGGTGCCACAATATGACGGCAATCTATCGGTGGAACCCTGTGCTGCTGCTTACACCATTGTATGAACTTAGTAATAATGCATCTACGGCTTAGTAACATTATTGCAGAGAACTTTGCTTCTAAGTTATACACTTTTGAGAAATGACAAGCTACTTGAAACATATATTGTCATGTAGAGACTCACTAAATAAATGATTTTGTAGAAATTTAAAGAGCATTTTACTGTGAGATTTCTCATAAAGCTTTTGTAGGCATCTATATTTCAAGAAAATTTAAATACTTACTGTATTGATGTGTTTGATTTAAAGGAATCTACCCAGTTAAAGTCTGAGTTAGAGAAAGCTCGTGGCTATGTTGCAAAGATGCACAGTGCAATCAAAGAGAAGGAAAAGATGGAACAGGATCTCAAAGCAGATGTGAAAAAGATTCAGGATACATCCGCTCAGGACAAAGAGCAACAGAATGCTAAGATAGAAACACTTACCATGGAACTAGCAAGGAAGGTAAAAAGACAATTCAGAACCTTGAATGGTCTCTTTAAATTTAATGAATGGTCTCTTTTAATGTAAGTGGAGTATATTGAGCTCTCAACCATGTAGAATGCTAGTAAACTATGCAGTAATAACAGCTGAGCATGTGTACTGAATTACTAAACGAAAAGCAGCTAATCTAAATAAATATATAGAAATGCCAAATCTAAATGTGTAAATCAGAAATGTTAATTGTATATTCTTTTGTAAGTTAACTTGTAAGTTAAATGCAGCCCAGAGTAGGCCACAGTCATATTTTTACATTATAATCGATCATTTAGTTAAAAATGCAATGCAAACAGTAATGTGTTTTTTTTGTTGTTTTTTTAAATTCCCTTGTGCCTTTTGCATTAATCCATTAAATGTTTGTGTTTAATACCAGTTCAACAGTTACACAGTATTTTATGGTATTGCACGTTGTTCAAGCTAATTTGTTAATTTGCATTATTTTGTCTTTATTAGGCAACGTGATGCAAAATTATCATTATTAGGTGCAAAAATATTCTGTTGCTCATAAAAACCCTTGAAATTTGAGTTTTAAAGGGCATGTCCACCCTTTTAAAAAAACTTTTGCCACCATACAGGGGATACCCTCCCACCCCCAACCGCTCTATTCATAAGTGTAAAATCGCTTCCAATCTTTACTTACACCTCCTCGTTCCTGCTCTGTTCTGGTCCGGCTACCTTGCCCACAGGAACTGCAAGCAGGGGGCCGGACCGGCAGCCGTGGCTGTTATTGGCTGAGAGGCAGCCAATCACAGCCGTGGCTGCCTTCAGTGTAAAACAGCGCAGGAACGAGGAGATGTAAGTACAGATTGGAAGTGCTTTTACTAGAGCAGAAATGGTTGATAACGTAAAGCAAAATAACCAAACCACATTATTTTATTTAACACTGCACATCATTTTTTATAAAGTAGTTTGATTGCAGCTTTTCTTAATGTTCAAATAAATGACTTTGCTGTTGGTGGTGTATAAACTTTAAAAAAACTTTTTTGTGTTTACAGGCAGAGCAAGAAGGGGAATTACAACAACAAATAGCACTATTAACCACTGAATTAACATCAGAAAAAGGAAAGGTTTCTGACCTACAGAAAGTCAACAACCTCTTTAAAGAGAAAGTAAACAATCTTCAATCAGATATGTATGGAAAGGAGTCTGAAGTATCTGCAATGAGGCAGGATCTCAAAGTATGATTTTTTTTTTATTTACTTGGCTAACTGGACGTTAATTAAAAAGACTCTCATTGAATACAGCAACAAATTGTATTTTTTTTGGTTCATATGTGCCAACTACTTGCATGTTTTTGTACATAGTTGAGACCAGGAGTGCAAGTACTGCTTTTCGTCATTTGGAATCAATTTGTTTACATACTAAGCCAAGCCTGCTTTTAGGTGTGTTTTCATTCACTTCTATAAAGCAAAAACAATTGCAACCATAAAAATAATTGTGATATTTGTCTGTTGCCAGAGTATAGAAGAAAAGCTTATACTTGCACAGGAAGAGCTGAAGACAGAGAGAAATGAACTAAATAGCCAGAGGAAGTTATTTCAAGAACTTACTGCTTTAAAAGGATCCTTGGAACAAGATCTAGCTAAGAAAAAAGACCTGCTACAGGAACATGAGAAAAATCTGCAAAAAGTGCTAGAGAAGAAGGTATTTATTATTGTTCTTTTGCACAGATATTTTACTGTGTATTTTGTCTTGTTTTGCTACTTGTTGCAGTTTACAACTTAACACAGTTATTTTAAAGGTTTTTAACTGTATCAATTTTAAATCGTCCTGGCACTTTTTTCTCCCCAAGGTAGCCCAGCCCAGGCTCTGTCTGGAAAATTGGAAAATGTGCTGACAAAAAAATTCTGCTATCTCAGGTGTTTTTGTTCCTTATATACAGGCCTTAGCTGAGAAAGACATGAGTGAAGAAAAACAAAAAGTATCTAATCTTAATTCAATAAAAGAGAAGCTTGAGTTGGAGATAACAAAGATTAGCGAGGAACTGAAAAACATCAAAGATGAATATCAAAAGGTACAGTATCAGTCTTGTGAAACTTAAGCTTGGGTGTAACTGAGGTCTCCATACAAGTGTGCTGTCTTTTACCTTTCAAACAGGCCTAGGATGATGCCTCTAGCTTCTCTGGTTCTTAAGTTATAAATTAGTAAAGTTACACTCTGACAATCCGACAAGGAAGTGCGTGACAGTCACATAATGTGACTGCCACGCACATAATGTGTAAGAAGCTCACTAAAAAACAATCTTTTCTGAAGCTATTTAAAGACTGTTACAACACTAGGATACAAGTGGGCATGCTTGAGCCTACAAGACTCACATAGGAACCAAGTTTAGATATCTAGTGCAGCGCATTCAGTGCCAGATGGACTCCAAACTGGTATCGGGAGCTGGACATTTGAGTTACAATAACTCCAGGACCGGTAATGTATACTGGATAAGCTTACTAGTCCTGTGAATTGGCAGACTAGCTGTGTGGTGTCCCTTAAGGTCCATATTACCTGCCCGATATTCTACAATTCTTATGGTGAGAGAGATCCAAGGTTTATAATAACATCTGGATTGTCTTACATGTACTTTTATACTTACCTGGAGTTGGATTTTTTGGATACTCCAGGCTTGAACTTGTTACTGGAAAGACTTAGCACTTTGGTTCCTCCCTTCTTTTAGACATTTGTATATTTATTTTATTTATTGCACGTTAGCACTTTGTATTGTCTGTTGGTGTGTTATAAGTGTAACGAATAAATAGCATTATTTGCCATGTTCATACTTATTGTGGTAATTGGTATAGTGCCACTAATGAGCTACTTTTTGTGAAGGCTTTACCTTACATTATATTTTTTATTGGTTTCTAACTCGTGGCACTGCGTAATTATATAGCGTAATACCAGCCCTCTAATTGTTAGTGGTGCAGTCTCTTTCTAACCTATTCTATGCTTGAGCCTACAGCATGGGGGGTGGAGCAATGGTGCTGGTAATGTCACAGCTCATAGTGCTAGCTGGAAATGCCACCCTTTATACTGCTATAAGTTTTCATAGATTGCATCTAGAAGCATGATCCTGGAGTCGTTTTACAGGTAGGAATGTGCCATTTTTTAATAAAGGGCAATTGTATGGAGAACACAGTTTCCCTTTAATGGCAAGGGCATATCCACTTCAAAACTAAAGAATTCACACCTGCTCCACTGCTCAGTCTCCAATGCACAACATGCACAACAAAAAGCTGCTTTGAAGTGCCATTCTGGCTGTCTCTGTTCTCCCTGCTGTTAATCAGAAAGAATTAAGTCAATGTCAATGTTACTACCATGATTTTACAGGGTTTCCTGGATTTTTAAAAATGCTTAAAGGACAACTAAAGTCTCAGAACAAAATTCTTTCAGAAGGAAGAGCACATTAATATAAAAGCAGTGAACTGTGTCTCACCTCTCATTTTGATATGGGTGTTCGGAAATGTACCTTTTTAACATGGGGTTTGTGTTTTAATTCCCAACGTTCCAGTATCACACAGTGAGGTCACTGACCATTGAGTTCTTTATACATGAATCCTAAGTTACTGCAGGAACTTTTTACATTTGGTTCAGTTGGTCACACCCACGAGTAGCCTCAAGCCAATCCCTTTACAGAACAGATTAGGCAAGGGTGCATGTTACTGAGATCAGGGGTGTGGCCAGTTACCGTACATGCACACAGTTATTTCATCCAGTTTTTCAAGGATATCATTTACTTTAAACACCAATAATCTGTAAAATCACACTATGGTAAATAGCATTAAAGGGGATATTTTCAGATTCTGCAGTGTAAATATTTGGGTTTAGTTCTCCTTTAAGCACAAAAAGCATGATAGTATAGATTTGTCTCAATTTACAAATTTATTTTGATCAGCCTTTCTAAATATTGGTATCTACCTGTACCTCACTTCATGTTTGCTCATTTCCATTCCACAAAGTGCAAGGAAATCATTCAGCACTAGTAGGAATTGATTTACAGTCAAATGCATATTTTTTCATTATAATAAAAAAATATATACTGTGCAACGTTATCAGCATCTTTTAAAACCCCAAGACAAAAAAAGAAAACAAAACAATTACAATAAAGAGGTTCAGTGCAACTGGGAGGTGTAGTCCATGAAGAGTTGCTTTTGAAATTGTTTGATTTTCCCTGTATCATTATATAGTGCACTTTAATTATCTATTTTCTTCAAACAGAAATGCAGCAGTTTTGATGAAGCTAAACAGCTAATAATTGAGCAGAAGCTTGAGATGCAGAGCAAACTTGACAAGGCCATTTCAGCTGCGCAACAGGAACAAAATATTCAGTTAAAGCTTAAAGAGGACTTTAAAAAAAAACAAGATGAATGGAAAAAGCAGAGCACTGAGATTAGGGATAAAATGGTAAGGAAATATTCTATATGAAGTATTAATGACATTCCAATATTTACTGTATGGGTGCAAGGCCAGTATTTCATTAAAAACATTGTCAGTCAGCACAGTGTGTCCATATGATTCATTAGAAACATATTATCTTTGATCCCAAACTTAAATAAAGCTGGGACACTTTAAAGAGTAGTAAAGATGTAAATATATTTACCTTTAAAATACCACGTTTCATTTCAACTAAAAAAAGAATCTTGAATGAATAATGTATCTAAGATTTTAAGAAGTATCAAAAACCCAAACACCTTATCCACTATTTTTTCAATTTTAAAGGACATCTTTCGCAACATAAGTTGCTAATAAAACATGGTAAAACATGGTAAATTCCCAGAAGTCTTTGTTCCTTATTTGCATATTGCTGTATTCTCTCCCTATCTTATTTAATTTATTAGTGACGTCTGTCAATAGGCGCCTCACACTGCATAACCAGAGGCCTGTACTACACCGATGATGGCTGAATAAAGCTGAACCGGTCTGTAGTTGATGCTCTGGTTTTGCATTTAGCTTGCGGAATGCTGTAAAAGTCTTTTTAAAGATATAACTTTCCTAAGAGCTTCCATGGAAACATGGTAAATTCCCAGAAGTCTTTGTTCCTTATTTGCAAATTGCTGAAAAGGGAGTTTCAAGGCCTTTATTGTCTCCCTATCCTATTTAATTTGTTAGTGACGTATGTCCATAGGCGCTTCACACTGCAAAATCAGAGGTCTGCACTACACTGATGATGGCTCAATAAAGCCGAAACTGGTCTGTAGTTGGCACTCTGGTTTTGCATTTACCGTAGCTTGTGGAATGCTGTAAAAGTCTTTTTAAAGATATACAGGGCGATGTAATAAAAGTTCTTATTTTTAAAAATGGTGCTTATTTTGCCCCAGCCATATGTAAGGTGTTCAAACAGTAGCTAACATCTGATTTAGTTAGGGCAAAATTATCAATAAGAACTTTCATTACATCGCCCTGATAGCTTTCCTAAGAGCTTAAATTCCTAGAAGTCTTTGTTCCTTATTTGCATATTGCTATAAAAATAACCCACCCTGAACACTTTTCAAAATATAGCCCAGGATAGAGAGGGAAAGTTTCTGTTTATAAACAAGCTTTATGAAGACCCCCACCCTGTGGGATTGACAAGCAGGTTCATTTTGGGGGCAAATTCTTGCCAGTATTAAAATGTTAAATTACTATAATATGTTAATAATCACAAACATATTGTTAAAATAATTATTTATTGAGTAGATAAAATAATGCTTTCTAGAGTCAATGACGTTTAAGTAGTTGCAAGGAAGAGGTTTTTTTTGTTTTGTTTTTAAAGGAACAGTCTCAAACAAAAATAAAAGTGCTGCACATATGAACCATATGTTACATGGAAAAGACCCAGAATTTAATTTAATATTAGACTTAAGTTGTTTGGGTTACTAAATATATTTTAATTTATTACATATACTTTTTATCCTGAACAAACTTGTGTATTCACTTGAAGACTACAGAGGCAAAAGAAAAAGAAGAGCAAAGAAAAAAACACGAAGAAAACGAGTCTAAGCTTACAATGCAAATTACAGCATTAAATGAAAATTTGGCCACCTTAAAGAAGGAATGGCAGAGCAGCCAACGCAGGGTTGGGGAGCTGGAAAAGCAAACAGATGATCTACGGGGAGAGATTGCAGTACTGGAAGCAACTGTTCAGAACAATCAGGATGATAGGCGTGCTCTCTTAGAAAGGTAGGTTTTTCTGCTACCAATCATAAAATAAATTTTAGATTTTCCTTTCAGTTTTTCTCTTTAAAGGGGGCTGTTATGTCTAGAAGTACAAAACAACTAAAAGGTGATGTATTTTTTAAACATAAAAGGTACCTGGGGCAGGGAGTTAGGACTGAGTCTTTTTACCCCATAAAATAATTTTTTTGAGGAGTGCCAGTACATACAGTTTTTCTGTATAGTTTCTGTGAGGAGTGCCAGCACAAATAAAGCAGCCTCTGCCAAGCTTAGTGCTACAGAAGCACTAAGCTTGGCAGAGGCTGCTTAGAAATTACCAATTGCCCCATTTACTATTCATTTTAATTGTTGTTTTGGTTTTTTAAATAAAGAACTCTATATGTGCCATAGTTCTCCTTTAAGGAGATTTGGATGCTTTGACTTTTTGCCTGGCAAATTTTTTTTCAAAAATATTATTCTCCCATATTCTGAAATAGATTTTGTATTTAGTTTCCCTAAAACCTGACCATGCCTTCTGCCACTATTCACACAATGAAAAATGTCTCCCTACACCTAGTTTTACCACATGGCTATTCTTTCTCATGCCATTCCTTTTCCAAAGGCTTGCATGGCTTGATGTCTGACACCTCTTCAAAGTTGTCTACACTTTCCACATAACTTACTTTCCTCATCCTCTAAAACCACAACCATGAAAACTTTATTTACCTCCTCCCTGGTGATTCTGACCTTAGATACTCACCCTGCACTCCAACACCCTCTTATCTGGCTTCTCTCCGGCAAAGTAGCCAATGCTGACAGGACTGCCTCATTTTAACAATCACGCACAGCTTTGCTTGGGGAGTTTGCAAGATCATGGTTTTCAGGGGCAGGAAAGGTAAGTATACAACTTTGTGGAAGGGGTGGACTTTCCATTTAATGAACAGATACTTGCTGTCTAATAATTTAAGAGAGTAGCATTCCTCTACTCCTACTCGTACTGTAAATCAAATCCCTGTGACGTGATCCTCTTCCCAGCTCAAGTCCCTCCCTCCTCACTGCTCTATAATAAACATAGAGATAAGGGCATTAGCAGGGGGAGAAAGGTAGCTTTGATGGCAGAGATAATGCTGCACTTTACCCCCCTTTTTGATAGACTTCACTGATTGATGATGGGTCACAAAGACAGATATCAGGACACGGAGAGATCCGTGTCTCCAGGACAGCTTGCTTTCTATTGGCTACTGTGCGTGGGTGTGTTTTTCAGGATGTTGAACTTTTAACTTACACTGCACATGATAAGCTTGTCGGTTAGCCGGAGTTGAGACATGGAGGAGGTAACAGAGGGGAGGGGTAAGGTGGGAGTGCTGCACAGAGATCTGACACCATGGGAAAACAAAGTCACTGACAGAGGTAGGAGAAAGGCAGCATGAATTAACATATATTTAATTTTGCAATGGGGCAGTGTGTTTTTTTCACTATAGATGCCCTTTAAGGTTTGTACACATGCTCAATCTATGAGCAAGGAACGACGGCCGAGCACTACACATGACGAACAGCCGTTTCGGGCGAGAATCGTCCATGTGTATACGTTCGGTCGGGGGTCATTTGTTGATCCACCTGGCGGATCGGCAAACGACCCCCGACCGAACGCATACATACAGCTGTCGCGGGTAGCGTTCCTCGCTCACAGATTGAGACAACCTTTACAAACCTTTAGACTAGCCATACACAGATCAAAAGGTTTTTAATAAATTTGATCACCTTGACCGAATTGGTCAATTCCTGAGCAGCTTGAGCAAATTGAAAATGATCTGACCAATTTTTTGATAATCCCATCTGCTGCTGCATAATTTCAAGACAAAAAATGTTTATTATTCTACTGCCTCACTGGAAATTTCCAATTTCTCTTTTTTCTCCCCCTCTCTCTTTTGCTCCACTCTTCACCTTTCTTGCTTTATTATTATTATTATTTATCTTCAGTTCCTCTGTAATATGAAAATATATGTGTTTGTGAACACCATATTTTGAGTATGTTGCACAATGATAAATGACACAACCCTCTATTTCTTGAATGTATATTTTATTCAAATGTTCTGATGTTTTTTTTTTCTAATAAACAAATCTTTGCTCCATGTTGGAGGGGAATAAAAAAAAAGTTTATGATTACTGGTGCATCATGAAGAAACAGTCGGATGCCCTATCATGCACCCAATCTTATTGTGTCTGGCCAGTCTTATGAATATGCACACGCTGATATAAAATGCTACAAATAGATATTTTCTATAACAACCAAAGGATTTGTAGATGGACTGTTTTATATAATTAAATTTGACCAAATTTATTCAGACCAATTTATTAGAATAAAGTTCCCATGTTTAAACCAAATATTTGGGCTTAGAGCTTAATAACTCTGAATGTTAATGTTGCTGTACTGTTAATGTACTTCACATTTTTATTTCTTTGTTAACTTTTTTTTTATTTCTTTAACTTTTAGATGTCTTAAAAGTGAGGGGGAAATTGAAAAGCTCCAAGCCAAGATATTAGAACTTAGGAAAAAAGTAGATGAATCATCTTATGCAATGGAGGAATTGGGCAGGGAAAACCAATCACTTCAGGTATTATTTTCACTGTGAATGTATGTTGTTGTACATCAAATCAATGTTTACATATAGAACATTTTCCCAGTCTATTTCAATGTAAAGCTGGCCATACATGAATTTACGAGTATGCTGATTGTGCAGCCGATTCATACTCCCCAATTTAAAATCAATTATGAAGTCATCAGTCACTTGGGCAGATTTTACCTATAAATCACCTCAACATACTGCAGCTGCCAGTGACATTAATAGAAATTATTCTGCCCGGCCAGATCACATTTAATACAACATAGAAGATTGTGTTTTTTGATCAGTTTATTTAAACTAATTTTTATTATTTAAACAAGTTAATTTAGCAAGAAATTTGGAATCCTGTGTTCTGCCATTAGTTAAAGGGCATGTCTACCCTTATAACAAAAAAACTGGCCACATGTTGGTTACCTGCACCCAATCCTAACTGATATATTCAGAACTGTGTATTATTAACCAGATATTTAATGCAGGGAAGAGCCAGTTTACTGTGACTGCTGACATCACAACCAATGATTGACTGCTATTTTCCTCATTGAGCCAGAAGGGAAGAGAACTTGTATGTGTATGTATGTATTGTTTATTTATAAAGTGCCACTAGGGGATGCAGCGCTGTACAGCAACAAAATACAATAAAGTCATACAAGGGGGACAAATAAATAGATAGTTCAGAACATAAATAAATTCTATAAATACAAGTAAATGCCACAAGACAAAGGAGGTCCCTGCCCCGTAGAGCTTACAATCTAGTTAGATGGGTAACCTACAGATACAATATAACAATTAGTATAAGTGCTGGAGTGAGATATATGCAGTGCAAATAAAACATATACTGTTCTGGTTACCAGAAAGATAGGATGTAAGGCTAGGTTTAAACCCACTAATTGAGGTTTCTTGACGTAGAGAGAGGGGAATAGAATTCCAGCGGATGGGAGTCACAAGAGAAAGGTTTAAGGCGAGAGGAAACAGTACACATGGGGGGTCTGTATAGGAGCTGGTTCTGTGATGAACGGAGGGTACAGGCAAGAACATATTAGGACACTAGAAAGAAATTATAAGGAGGAGCAGCAGAGTGAAGGGATTTAAAGGTTAAGAGAATGATTTTGTAAACAATGTGTTGTTTAATAGGGAGCCAGGTTGTTGTCTGATACAGAGGAGATTTGGTATCCGAGCAAAACAATATGTGTGGCAGAGGGAAGTATAGACTGAAGGGAAGAGAGGTGGGAAGCAGGAACACCAATAAGTAGTAGGCTGCAATAGTCCAGGCACGATAGGATGAGAGCATTCTTAAAGAAAAACTCCACCCTCATAAGAACATCTTTTACAAGCATTGCGGTGGCCGGGAGAGAAAGGAAAGTGCGGATTTTTACTATATTGCGAATTGAAAAATGGCAGGTTTTTGCAACATAGTTAATGTGGTTAGAAAAGGAGAGCGAGGAGTCAATAATTACCCCTATGCAGCGTGCTGATTGGATGGGGAAAATGGGGATATTGTCAACAGATATAGAGAAAGATGGGACAGGATTAGGTTTAGGAGGGAAAATGATCGGTTCAGTTTTGGATACATTTAATTTGAGGTAGCGATGAGACATCCAAAAGGACATGGCAAGGAGATAATCTGAGACGTGTAATTGGATGTCAGGAGTTAGCGTAAGTGTGGATAAGTAGATTTGTGTATCATCTATATGATCATATAGACCATATATGATCATATAAATGATACTTGAAGCCAAAAGAGCTAATGACTTTTCCCACAGAAATAGTGTAGAGGGAGAACAATAAGGGTCCAAGAAAACACCCCTGCGGCTTTCCCACGCTAAGAGGAAGAAGAGGTGTTGTTGGCATAATATACAGAGTAAGTTTGGTTAAAGAGATAAGATAGAAACCAGGATGCCACTTCATTCTGAATGCCCAATGAGTGAAGTATCTGCATTAGGAAGGAATGATTGACTGTCGAAAGCAGAGGAGAGGTCAAGGAGAATAAGAATAGAAAAGTGACTATTGGCCTTTGCAACCTGCAGATCATTCAAAACCTTACACAGGGCCATCTCTGTGGAATGCACAGTATGTAATCCAGATTGCAAAGGATCCAATAGGTTATGAGCATAAAGTTGGTTAGTGACCTGAGCGAAGACAAATAATTCTAGCAGTTTAGAGGCTATCAGTAAGAGAGAGACCGGGTGGTAGTTGGCTAAACAAGAGGAGTTTAGCGAGGGTTTTTTAGTATGGGCTAAACATGGGCGTAATCTGAGAGTTATCCTTAGGACCAGAGAGCTGCTTGCGGATGAAGTTCTGGGGAGAGTGCGGAGAAAGGAGAGGGTCAGCAGAAGAGGTGCACAGAAGGGAGTTGAAGATGGAGAACAGGCTACGTGGGTTAGATTTGTTGTTATTTATAAGTTTCCGGTAATAGTTCTGTTTTGCCAGCAAGAGCCCAGAACCGAGACACTGCAGCATGAACTTCTAATGGAGAAAGTCAGCCTGTGTATGGGACTTTCTCCACGCATTCAGCAGCACGCTTACACCTGAGTATAAAACAGGAAGTGGGGTTGAGCCATGGGCAAAGATTAGAGGTTCCTTGTCTGAGGGAATGCAAGGGGACAAAAGAGTCAGGATACAGTTATAGGAATTAGCAAGTGAGTTAGGGTCATCAACTGTCAAATGGGAAGAAACTTCTCATTAAAGGACAACTCCACCATCATAAGAACATCTTTTAAAAAGAATGGCCTCTTTAAAATATGTTGATGTATCATACTTTGTCCTATGAATTCATTACTGTATGCCTGCTATGCTTCTGGATGCCTCATGGAAACTGAGCAATTTAAAAACCTGTACTGAGCATTTACTGAGCCTGGGCATGCTCAGAAGAGGCAGACAGGGGATTAACATTCAGTCATTGGCTGTGATGTCAACTGTCAAATCCATAACTGACAGTTCTAACTGGAAGAACCAGGAAGCAGAAACAGGGGAAGCAGGACATTGTGCAGGATTTCAGGTTAGACTTATATATTTCACATTTCAAACTATTACAGTTTAGGGTTTTGGGGGGTGATTTACCTGTATGTAAGTTTTCATTTTAGGGCTGGACTTGCCCTTTAAATATCTGGTTACTAATGCATGTAATAAACTGGTAAAAATGGCAGTTGGGGTGAGATAGTTGACAAGTCAACAGTTTTTTTGTTTTAAAGGACACGCGCACACACACACACACACACACACACACTTCAAGCTACTGAGTTCACTGATTAATGGAGGAATAATCACATTACCATCACAGCAGCTTGCTGACTTCACTAAATAATGGAGTAATCAGGTACTATCTTTTTCTCTCTCCCATTCCCTCCCATACCAGATTGCCTCATATTCCCAGCATCCCCTATGAAATCAATCATTGATCAATTTTTCAACCATCCCTCTCAGAGTTAGACACAAAAAAAATCTTTATTACAAACAACAAAGTTCCCCCTACTTACAGTAGTGTGGGAAGAGGGTTTTAACTTTTTCTCCCCTGTCTCTCTCTGCATGATCAGCTGTAAAAATTAACTTAGAGAGTCAGGGAGGAAAGGATTTCTTACTGCAGCCAAGTGGGTGCGTCTGCTACCATGATGATGGTGCACATTGAGTGACAGCACTCTCAGCACAGGGGAAGACACACCCCCAGGAACCTGCACAACTTTCCCATGCTGCTGCAATCAAACGAAAGGGAATTCTGGGGGAAAAAAGGTAGGGGGAGGGTTGGGGGATGGTGTACTTTAAAATGAACCAAAAAAAAAAAAAAATGCTTTTTCCTCTGTGGAGATACCCTTTAAAGGAGGACTAAAGTGTGTATAACTGTTATAAATAGTGTTTTAAAAAAAAAAAAACAGTTAAAATGAAAAGTATCTGTTGCAAGGGAGGTAGGAATTGAAATGCCTTCCACCCAATATTGTTTCTGTGAGGTGCACCAACCCAAAGAAAACTGATTCTGCCAGTCTTCCTCATGGCTTCAGCACTCCTTAAAGAAACAAAATTGTGAGGTAGAAATAATCAATCCTACCTCCCTACCCCAGGTACTTTCCATTTTTAAAAAGTACATTTTTAGCGTATAGTTATCCTATAAGGATGGAAATGACCTTTAACACTATATAATACCATACATTTATGAACACCGCAATGATTTTTCACTGGTTTTGATCAATTTCCCTTATAAGAAATCAGTGAAAACATTAAGACTGGGTTCCTTTGTGTTTTACAATATACCTTTATCATCCACTCCAGATAAAGCACAGTCAAGCACTTAATAGAAAATGGACAGAGGATCATGAGGTGCAGAACTGTATGGCATGTGGAAAAGGATTTTCAGTTACAGTCAGAAGGGTATGTGAACATGCCAACCAGCTTTCATAATGCCTACTGTATTGCATTGTGTCTGAATCTGGAAACCTATTTTTCTTATTGCAGTAACTCTGGAGCTTTACAACAGAAGAACATGGGGAGATTTCTTAAAAACAATGTTAACATTTATCCTTTATATAAATTGGTAAAATTACTTTTAAAGAAGATCTATGGTCAAAACTGTACTTTTTTTTAAGTCCAGTTATATATCGGGGCTTCCTCAATTATTTTGAGCATTAGGAGACAGTCGGACAACTCTAAGAACCAATATTGCCATTTTAGGCAGCCAGCTTCATAGACAGCGATATTATTAGTTGTATAGTATAGTATTGGTTATATATATATGTGGTTGAATAAAGACATATGTCCATCCAGTCCAACCCATCTAGCAATATCCTCATTTCCTGCCTAACTGTTGATCCAGATGCAAGCAAAAAAAAACAAAACACCAAATTTATGAAGGGGAAATATTCCCGGATCAACCAGTTTATATATCAATACCAGTAACTTGTAACATTCCTTGTTTGCAGAAACTCTTGTTAACGCTTTTTTTTTAAACTGTCCAATGAACCTGCCATAACAACATCCACTAGTAGACAGTTCCATAACTTTACCGTTCTCACAGTGAAAAACCCTTTCCGAACTTGAAGCCTACATTTTTTTTCTTCAAGTCACAACAAAAGGTTGTACCCAGACAGATCCCCCACATTTATATCACTTAATTGAAATTAAGCATGGAGGCACTGTAGGAGATGTCCCCTCTAAGCCTTACAGTGGTCCCTTAAAAAGCCACTTTTACCATGGATGACATCTCTGCCATATGCCCATTGCTCTTCCCTTATAGTTTGTGCTTGCATGGCTCCATTAGAAATGGGAGGAGAATAAAACCAGTAGGCTTAGGAATAGCAGTAGAGCTGTCAGGTGCGTCATGAGCTAGCTGCTGTTTGAGGGCAAATTTTACATGAAAGGAACTTATTCAAGCTCTGTAGGTGTCCTTTTAACATTGGGTGAAAATTTGTAGGACATGTCTTATCTTTTGATTTACTCTCAACAGATAGCGCTAGGTGGGGTTAAATGAGCTGGGGGGGGGAAATGCGTGTCTAAAACTGTCTAGTAACAGTGTACAGTTGCGCTGAGTAACAGGTAATTTAATAATGTAAACTTAATAATATGTTTCTAAAAGTCACCAACAAATTTTAAAAAAAAAATCCTTTTAGTATATTATAATATTAAAGGTAGCCTAAGAAGTTTCTGTTGGTTTGGTACACATGGGTCAATTTTGATCCTATATTTCTGACAGACTACCAATCAATAAACCGATCAGTAGTCTGCAGATAAAAAAAAAAAGTGACATATAAGTACAATGCTTTAATACTAGCTGGAGGAATCTAATATAAATATTTTCTCTTTTCAGCACCACTGTAGACATTGCGGAAATATTTTTTGCGCAGAGTGTTCATCAAGGAATGCCTTAACTCCCTCCTCCAAAAAGCCTGTTCGAGTCTGTGAAACATGTTTCAATGACCTGCAGTGACAGGAAGTGTTCCTCCAAGTGTTATCTCCAGATCAAGCTTAGTATTTTTGTTAATGCACTTCGTAAAGCACTAAAAGTACTTACTACTTTGAATAAGGATTGTAACTTTTGGTGCCACAAATTTGTTTGGAAATATTTTATTAATACAAAGTTAAATAGCTGTATTTTCATAAATTCCTGCAACCAGCTTCACAGTCTTTATCTATCTTTTTTCTTTAAAGTCTAAATTTGTAAATGATTTTAGTTTCTTTATTTTGGGGCTGTTTGTAAATAGTATGCTAACTGAGAAGTAAATCCATTTTTATGTTTATTTTGACAGTAGTCCATTAAATACATACATTTAATTGTTTAGCTATATTTGTTTTAGAGCCTAAATGAACAGATTGTTTCTTTCACTGTTTTAGCACAAATCTGTCCAGTGCTCTAGGCACTGTATTAGAATTGTATTAAGAAGCGGTGGTAAGGCAGAGGGACAAAGCATATTTTATACAGTAAATATGTAATCCTGCTCAGTGATAAGCCACTTTGGGCCCATTTGTATCTCTGCTAATGAAAATACTATAGTTAATTTTTATTTGTTTGTATACCACATTAGTGTAGGAAAACGAAATTGCTACAAGATAAGTTTTGAATACTAACAGTACACCTTTGTGTTTTAAAGGGTATGTCCACCCCCTTGAAAAACTTTTAATATGATATGCAGCACCCCTTATAACCTAACTTCCGTTTTGTTTAATTTAATTAAATATGCTCACAGACATAGATCTTACTTACAAGCTCCGCAATCCACTTCCGGGTAAGGCAGTCAGTTACACCCGTGACAGTGACGTTATGGTCAATAGCTGACTGCCATTCCTGGATGAGCCTCCACTGTTGCTGCTCGGGAACGGAAAAAGAACGGAGCAGCACCAGTGGAGAGGGAGGAAGCAGCGGTGGATTGTGAACTTGTAAGTATGAGATCTCTCTCTGTATGATAGCATACAGTATTTAATAACATTAACCAATTTGGAATTTAAGTTTTAAGTGCTCCTGCATATCATATTAAAAGTTTTTCTAAGGGGTGGACATACCCTTTAACAATGATTTCACGCACCATGGCTAAATTCTTCTATACATTCTCTTTATTCTACTTTTTACTCTTAAGCTGGCCAAGTTCTCTCACAATGTTCCGTCAGCTTTTAGGAAAAACAGCTGGTAATACAGCCATACTGTCCATGGCAAACCATGGTCAAGATGGAAACACGTTGTGGGTATTACAGCAGGTAAAACGAGTGCTGCACCCAACTTAATGATTGATTTCATGTTATATCGAACGTTGAATCAATGTAACAATAGGTCAGTTTTAAGAACATCAGAAGGTGAGAAGTGTATGGCCAAAGTCAGTTGTGCTGGTCATATGATCAAATATTGGGCGGTATTACCTTTCCCGCTCTGTGACATTCATTTTACAATTGAAAGCCAATATAAAATTGGTCCTCCAAGTCGATTGACAAAACATTGCTGGATCCTCAGGAGGTATGTCTTATAGTGTATGGCCAACATAAGACTTTAAAAAAAAAAAAAATACCCCCCCACTATTTTTCTATATAAATTCAATTGGTTTATCAGACTTTACATATTGGTGTATATATAATGTTGGTGTAAATGTCATATATTTTGGGGGAATAAAATATGCATCTTCTATTTCCACACTATGTAAAATCATCTTCATTGCTATAAAGGCTTGTACAGACATACAATTTCACCTGCCTCGAGTATGACACTCGGTATACAGACGTTTCAGACAACAATGACAACAATGTGTCTGATGGTCGGTTGGGCATTATTGGTGGTCTGTGTAAGGAACACGGCCTGACCTGGGCAGCCACATACATCTTCTGAAACACCCATTTCTCTCCTGGGTCAGCTACTTGCTTTTCTTAAAAAATATTTTCAAATTCTTTTTGTTTGATTTAAAAATAGATAACTTAAATACATTAAAAAGGAACTATACTTTAAAATCTATATTTTTTCATTGCATCACATTCATTAAATTTGAGTACATCTCTTCGTTAGGTTCCATACTTATAATGATTATGCACTAGGACATTTTGATTGCAAAATGAATGGGCCAGGATGAGGAATGTTGGAAGGAATAGCCACTCGCATTTATAGCCTGTCATTAGACATTTGATAGACAATCAAACTATCAAATGTCTAATCAGTGTATGACCAGCAGGACTAAAAAAGCTTGCCCCATCCCTCTGTACCCCATACATGACTATCTTTCCTATCTCAACATTTCACAAAACTTGCAAGCCTTCAGTGTTCTTGGCTTCTTCTTTATGGACGTACATATTTATAGTTAACATTTAGTATAGCATTTTCTTGGAAGCTTACCCTTAAATCAAACAAGGAGACTTGAACATAGGTTGGGATGCCAAATACAATGGTTTTTATGCTCAGAACTATAATTGCCAATTCACCTTTGCTACTGCATATGAAATACGTAATATTGTGCACTAATTTTGGGAGCCTGCCTTTTCAGGGCCAGTCATAACTATGCAGCATAAGGTGAATAATGGAACAGATTTCATCAAACCTTTTTGTTAGATCCTGCTTAATGATTTGGTATATAGCAGAGATAATTTAAACAACTGCTTCTTGGAAGGAAGCACAACAGAGTATTGTTTGTTCTTGAATTAGCCTTTAGAAAGTATCATTATTCTTATATGTTAATGTAAAATTAGAGGAAGCAACAAATGTAAGCTGGTTTCAAAAAAGTTTTCAGTGTTAAAGGACAACTCCACCCTCATAATAACATATTTTAGAAAAAATTGCTTCTTCAAAATGTTATATTTATCCTACTTTGTCCTCTGATTTTATTACTGTATGCCTGGTACGCTTCTTGATGCCTTGTAAAAACTGAGCAATTTAGTGACATGTTACTGAGCCTGAGCAAGTGCCAAAGAGGCAGCTAGGGGATTAGCAATTCAGTCATTGGCTGTGATGTCAACTGTCAAATCCATAACTGACAGTTGCTAACTGGAAGAACCAGGAAACAGAGGACATGGGGCAAGAGGACATTGTGCAGGATTTCAGGTTAGACTTTTATATTTCAGATTTCAAATTATTACAGTTTAGGGTTTTGGGGGGTGATTTACAAGTATATAAGTTAATTTGAGGGCTGGACTTTCCCTGTAAAGAGCATCTATCCTGCAATTAAAGTACGCAGGGTGAGCTCCTAAACTACTCGGTCCTCACTCCTGGAATTGCCTTTAATGGCACATGCTATTGCAAGTCTGACCTGAAGCCTGCCCAATGGGAAGATGGCTGTGCTAGAATGCATCTTCCAATTGGTCAGGTCTGGTACCACTGTGTGAGGGTTGACCTAGCAGTTTAGGCCCTCACCCTGGGTACTTATATTGAGAGGGGAATTGCATTGGTGGACTTTATATTATATTGTTTATGTTAACATTTTTGGGTAAAGTATTAATGCAAAATTATGTAATTGCCTGTGGAATTTATTTTTCCACAGAAAGTAAAAATAAAAAGCAAAATAGCTTCTGTGGTAGCAAAACTGTCTACATATCATGCAATGTTTTGACCTGACCGATAGTTCAGTGTATTGGTCTATTTGCATGCCTTTTCAGCGGTCTGCGACCAGCAGTCGACCGTTCGTTTGCCCAAATTGGACAAAAGGGCTATCACACGCCTCCAAAAAGCATGCTCATTTGCAGCGAACTGTTGTCTGCGGCTACTTTTGCCATGATCGACTGTCCTCTTCATCCTGGTCGGTTATAACAAAGCATCTTACCATGTGTACCAGGCTTATTATTTTACTTGGAATAATATTGTGCATCAAAAGTTGGCCTGTGTGTTTGGAACATGACATGGATAGGGTATCAATTTTACTGAATTTAACAGGAACGGAGATTTGTTTGGAAGATTATATGTACAGTGACAGGTCAACAAATACTTGATCTCACTGCATTTAATGTTTACTATTATGTAATACTAAATAACTGGACTGCCAGTAAGTATAGAATGCTGGTGTATAGACCTCATGGAATACCTCAGTGTTAAGAGAACCTCTGTTTATTTAGAAATTGTTTGTGATCCTAAAGGTTTTTTGTTTAAAATGCCATAAACTTAAAGGAGAAACCAAAATGTAATACTTTATAAAATAAAATAATACCTAAACACAAATGAGCTATAACTCACACTCCAATAAATTGTATTATTGTGAATGGACCCCTTTGAAGAAATGGATAAGAGGATAGTGTGTATTTGCACAGTCCGACCACAGCTTCCGACTCCCTTGCTTAAAGGGTAACTGTGGTCTCAACACAAGTTGAGACCACAGTTAAAAATCCTGCAGTGTTTCCTTTAAAATGAACTGACAATCACATCTCTGGCTGAAACTTATGAGAAATGACCTTGGGGTGAATGTTCAAACTTCCTGCTTCCAGTAGGTTAAGTGACATCACCTGACCTCTGCCCTGCCCATTCGCCCCGGGGGAGAAGCATGCTCAGTTAAGACTTAATGCTGAAGAAATCAGGAAGTTCCTGGGGACAAAATTGACAGTTGAGAAGGGGAGCCTATTAATGCAGGCAGAGGCTGGTCACATGACTGAAAAAAGGAAGTGATCAAGCAGGAAGTAATATTGCTGAACTAGATTCTCACAAATTTTATCTAGAGATGTGATTTAGGTTTTATTTTGAAGGTACAATGGGAGGCTTTTTATATAATTCTTACTAATTTGGAAGAATTCAAGACCACAGTTACCCTTTAATGTAGACTATAAGAGGATTGGTTAGAACTAATAGTGGTTGTGGTCAGCTATAACTAGTTCCTGTTGTAGTTTCTGATTGGGCATGTGCAAAGAAGATACTGGTCATTGACCAGACTGTGTGATTCTAGAATGCTGGCAAATGAAGCACTATGAAGCACCATGTTAGCAACATAAATTTTCTAGCACAGGTTACTGCTTTTTATCAAGGTGCTCTGCCTTCTGATTCAGTGCTGTTCTGAAGCTTAAGTTGCCGTTTAAAGAGGAATCTTCCATTTCCTGTTATAATAACATTGCCCTGTTGTGGATTATCAAAACTAACCAACTGAACCATAGTCAAAACTATCTCATTGTCTTGTGACCCATGTTCTTTACTCTTATGTTAGGTAAAGCATATGATATTGTGAATGCTGGGTTATTTCTGTAGTACTTACATTGAGATAGTAGTCTTATTTGGCATGTTTTAAAAACTGTGATTACTTTTTTAGTCCTATATCAGTTTTTGTAATGTTATTTGATCTGGTAGCAAACAGATTTTTAAGATGGTTTTTATCTAATTAGGGTTATGCTTTTTTTTTTTTTTTTTGGTTGTTTATTGCATGGATCTGTTTTGAAATCCGTTTTTGTGCCAGCAATACAGCATCTAAAGCACTGGATTTAAGAGCTAGCCAGACTGTTAAGTTTATTAACAAGTCATATAAAATCTTTTAGATCTTGTTCTTACTTTTACAATTTTCGCTGCTGAAAAGGCTGCAGAACTTCATTAGCTTCATTATATACTTATATATTCTAATATTGTTAGCCCAGTGTTACTATAGTTTATTAATGCCATTAATTCTGGGAACATTTTGGACACCACTCCGTGCACTAAATGAGTAAGATAAGAGTCTGCGTCTTTTCACAACAGAGCACATAACTGGTTTCCGCAGGCACTTTGTCTGTGGTCATCCTAAATGATCTCGTACTCGGTTATGTTCCTAAAATGTTTTTTTTTTAAAAACAAAGTTGCATTAATTGATCTAACTTATAGTATTTGAGACTTGCTTGCTGCAAAATCAGTTCAGGGACATTTAAACCTTTAGGGGGCGATGCTGTATCAATATCACTCCCTGTCCCTTTATTCTAACCATACAGTAATCAATGTCTGCATCATTGGGTATGGTAGCACTGGTTTAACGGCCTGATCTGTTTGGTTGGTTAAAGTGTATGTATACTGAAAAAATTACTTTGTGTCATCTTAATCTATAAATAAATATGTGTAAGTAGCACTTACTCTGAGGTGTGTGTGTTGCTGCATGCCTTCAATAAAGTAATTGTTTTGCTCTGGCTCTGAACACTGACCTGACTATTTTCCCCCATACCAACTGTCAATATTGCACAGTATACAGCACACCAACTGTCAAACCATTCCAGCTACAGCAAAACTGCTTACAGAAATGCTAAAATATAAGATGTTTCAGATTGGATATAGGGAGCTGGTCAACAAAAAAAATTATACAGTGGTAGTTGGGATGAATTATAGTTTCCAGTAATGGTCAATTTAAAAAAATCAAATTTGCCAGTGTACATACCCTATTATGTGTGCTACCATGTAGCGTGAAACTCAAGGTCAGTTACTACTTAGGGTCCCACCTGTTCTCAAATCTTTTTGGAAATGCTTCAGATCCCACTTACAAAGTGAAATACACATGCATGCATACATCACGTAGCATAGGTGTTCACCTATATAACATCACCCCCGTAATTCTTAACTCTTTGAGAAAGTTATTTAATAATTCCACCAACTAAGAAAATATAAAGACATGGATGATATTCACATATAATGCATTCACTTTAATGTCAGATTAGAGCCTGGGAGTGGTAGAATATCTGCCATTTTTATAGGATATAGGTAAATTCTACTACTTCTGTCACTTATATTCAGTTTAAAGTGTCAAACAAAATATTTTAAGCTGTTTTGTAATTTACTTTAACTATGATACTTTCCTAAACTACCTCTATATGTATCTTCAGTAATTACCTTCTTGTAAGATTGCTGAAAAATATGCTGATTGCCAAATATGTATATGTTCTTTCTTGAAAGAAAACCACATTGTATAGAATCCAAATACTGTAGACTTGCCAAGTTCTTTAAGACCAAGTATAGTGTCTGTATATTAAAAAAAATGCCAAACTTAAGAGAGATATTTAATGTTTTCTTTTTCTCTCAACCTAACTCTTCAAGTGAAAAACTTTCCTACTAGCTGGAGGTATGACATTCCCGTATATTATTCAACCTTAAGACCGTTTGTAACAAAATGTTATTTATTTATTGTTGAGTCATGCTCCTTAAAAAGGCAAGTTCACACCTCCAACAACATTTGATATTTATAACCAGGACCCCAGAAACTTCAACTTTGCAAAACTTACCAGGATCAAGGACATTGCAGAAGATTGGTTCACACCTTCTCTGCGTACTTTACGAGCTTGTGCAGCTGCAGAGGAGGCAACTCTGGGAGAAGCCATAAATCAATGGCTGTGACTGCCAGCTGCTACCCTGAAGAAGACCAGATCTGTCAATTATCAAGAATTTTGTGTAGCAGTATAAAAAATGCATGCCTGGGCAATCTATTCAAGAGTATATTTAATTTTGTAGTATATTGTTACACACCCCTTTTAAAGCACTCGTGAATTTTTGAGCTAAACAAATTGGAAATGGATCTGTGTGTGCTCTAAAAGGAAAAATGTTTGTAGCACTTAATGGTTTAATTTACAGAGCCTCAATTATGTTGATTTTTGTTTACTTTATATTCCCCATCATAACTAATACACACGCAAAAAAAAACACTAGATGAATTGTATTAGGGCTGGGGAAAACTGGTGACTTGTGCCCTATCTTTAGACAGGCAGATGTACCAATTGGAAGTCTGTCAGTAATTAAAGAGACATGGCCTATATTTCAGCCTGACCAATTATGCGGTCTCCAATAGGTTGCACAATTGCCTACAAGTAAGAGTTTTTTAACTGCTGTTTGAGGGGTTGTCTATATTTGTGTAATATTTTATTGGGGGGGACATGACCTTTAAATCCATTTGTGGTTCATTAATAAGTAAAAAGGCTGTACGTTTGCTACTACAGTGATATATTGCTTTATGTAAGTTTAGCAAATTCTAGTCAATTAATAGGTAAGTAAAAGTATAGTTCATGATTTGTTTTTGTTTTTGCTGTACTCTTATAAAGGACGTTGATTGTTTAATTGTATATTGCTTATTGTATGTCTAGTACTTGTAGGGGATATTTTTAGTATGTGAAATAATACCCTGCCACAGCTTAACTAAAGCTCTCTATGCACATTAGGTAATTGTTGTCTGAAATGGTGGACAATGATCTCTTTGGTCTTCAGCCTAACGTGTGTGGGCCTCTGACAACAATGTTAAGTGATCCTATATAACGAATCACTCAACGATGCCGGTGCAGCAATCACATTGTTCTCCTGCACTGCAGGAGACTTTGTGATTGCTCTCCCTCTTTACTCCTGATAGAGCAATACAGTCTGTTTGTCTTAGTGACAAGCTGCCTGTTTGAAGGGGGATCAGTAATACAAACATCAGTTTTGAACAAAAGGATCTGGTGATACATTTAGAGCTATTGCTCCTGACAAGAGTATTTTAATGCTATGTAGTACCCAATTTGGAAATACAGCAAACCTTTTTTAAAGGCTGCATAGTGACATTATTCACTTATTACATTTACATTAATTTCCTTTTTACCATTAAATGATCATAGGAATTATTCCTATATACTTTATAAAGTGGCTTATGCAGAGTTCCACTAAACATTTGTGTAATATCCATAAAAACAAAATTGCCATTGTATTGTAGCACCTCACATAATCTAAATCCCTAAGTGGCAAGGCACTTGACAGCTTCATTTAATTTCTACTACCATCACTCAGGCGTGACAAAGACCTAAGGGCCAAAAAAAGCTTTATTTCTCTCATCTGTGCAGCATTTGACATTGGATTTATGGAATATGCAAAGTGCTCAAAAATAAATATAAAGAAAACCCTTAAAAAGTAAGATACCCCCTGGTCCAGCTAAAGATTTTAAACACAGTTGCCTCACCTACTGCTCCTCCTCACCCACCGGAACTCTGACACACGAGTGATAACGACAGTTAGGAAGAAAGGGGAGGAGAATGAAGTTCGAGCAGAGTTGTATGAAAGTTGCCTAAACTTTAACATCTATAAGGTGATGGGAGGGGTGAGAGGGAGCACATAAGTGTTTTATGTGAAGGGGGTTAATGTAAAAGATTGTGCTGTGATTTATGATTTATGTTGTTTCAATCTTCTGCGTCTGACTATTTCTGTTTGGGAGGGGGGGCTGCAAAAACTCCATACAGCAAGCACAAGCAGCACTGATTGACTGAGTTGTATTTTGTAAAAAAAAAAATAGGAACCATTAAGGCAGAAAAAAGTTGGGCAATGTGTCTGATGTCAGAGACTTTAAATTATATTGGGGGGGGGATTTTAAAGAATAATGTACCCCCTACGAAAAAATGATTTGGATATTAGAAGTCACCTCTGTGCCCTTTTATAAAAGCACAAGGGTTTTAATAACCTTATCATTTACAGTAGGGGGTACATTATTCACTATATACATACAGGGAGATTCAATAAAATTTCTTATCGTTAAAAATGGTGCTAATTTTGCCCCAACCAATCAGATCTTATTTATTTGAAAGCTAACATCTGATTGGTTAGCACCATTTTAAATGATAAGAACTTTTATTAAATAACCCTGATAATGCTCTAACTTATGATAGAGGCAGCAGAGGGATATGTTTGAAGAAGTAAAATCTGAATTGAATATCATTGCACAATACACACAGGCAGATGTTTTAGCCCAAGCATTGTTGCTGCTTCCGGATTATTGTTTTTTCTTTCTATTTGGTCAGAAAACTGATCGGGCACATGTTGGTCAGTTGGCCAAAAATATCTGCTCAGTGATGCCATACCGACCGCCCATAGACAAATTTTAATATTTCCGAAACGGTCATGAGTTATCACCAGCCAGTCTACCGATAGCACATCTGTACAAGCTTTATTAGAGACAAAAAAGCTCAATGCTTTGAGTAACAAATGGGCGTAATATCAAGGATACAAATATTTATGAATGGAGAATTAAAGGCTATAAACTTTTCAGGGTGTGTTGCCCATGTGCAGATGTTTTAAAAACGTTATCACTTACCTTTAATTTCAATCTAATCCCCAAAAATGCAAGATGAAAAATTTAGAACAGTGTTATTGAAGCAGGAAGGTGCTGAAATCAGTGTATACTTCTCGGTCTCTCATTGAAATTCAGCTGAAAATTTGCCTTAGAATAAAAAACATTAAATACCGTTAATCCCATCTAAACTTGCTGCAGTTAAATCGTGGATGATGTAAATATATAAATAGATATGGCAAATGTTTATGTAAAGCATTGTACAGTTCTATAGAGATGTGTGTACGTACATACATAATGAATGATGTGTGTAAATTGTTGAGCCTTAGGGGAACTGTTAGGATTCCATTTTTTTTTTTTTAATTGATTCATTGCCAATACATACAACACTACATGAAAGCACAAGGAGATGCCAAGTAGCAATCTATTGGTATGGGGGTTAATTTACAGAGTTTCTAATAATAGTAATTTCTTTGCAAGATTATTGTTTACAACCATAAAACTTAAAGGGTATCTCCACTCGTATTTTGAAGATTTGGGAATCCAGTTCTATTGAAGAATGGGAGGTAAAGGAGCCGTGCCTTACCTTCCGTTCTTCAATAGAACAAACAGGAGCCAGGAGAGAAGGCACGATGTGTACGAACGGCCGATAATCGTCCCGTGTATGGGCACTTTATTGGCCGAAACGACCGTTCGTTCGGAGATCTTTATGCGATCCGCCGGTGTATCTTCAAACGAGTGGCCGTTTCGGCCTATAAACGGACGTTTGTACACATCCTGCGTCGTGGGTCAGCACCTGGGATTGCACGTGTGTACGAACCTTTAGTTTGATTTATCTGCTATTAGGAGTTCTCTTTTATCATTCTACTCTTTTGTATTTCTTCATAGGTTTGTGGACCTAAAGCTGGGTACACACTATCAATCTTTCAAAAATGACAAGACAAAATGTCTGTAAGATTCTGTCTGTCATCTTTGAAAGATGTGGCTACACAGGTACAAGTACTTGTGTTCTGCACTAATGCTTTGCTAACCTGCACTGTTGACTATATTACATAGACAAATATAATAAATATATAAATTCTATCAGAGGTTCTTTGGGGGGGTTCTTTAAAACGGTCCTTTGTTAATGACATTTGCAGTTCATTCGGCACACACGTCATGTCGTGCTGAAGGGTTTATAACATGGCAAGTTCTCTGAATTTTCATGTGGATAGACCAATCATTTTTTAATTGCCATCATTTAAATTTTAAACTATATTTATTAAACATAGATATTTGTGTCCGCAGAACTAAAACCCTCTTTAAGACATGGAATGTATAACTGCTAAGGATCAGTGATCTAACTATTACTTTTCAGAGGTTTACAAATTGGGGGTTAACAGACACTGTTTTCCAAGTAAAAGTTCTTTGCACTGATTATTTTAGCTCCTGTGAAATTGTTATGGATATTTGTGCACTTTGCCAATTTTGGTACATCGCACTACACCCTTTAACTGGATTATGCACACCTTGTTTTGATTTTGCATGAATATTGTATAGCCTTTATTTCCATGTCCTCCCTCAGTGTTGTGTTTACAGGTTGTGATCATGTAGTGGTGCCTTAAGTTGTAAACAACTGTTTTTTTCCAGTACATACATTTGAAATGAAATGTATCTGTAGTTAGACATTGGCCAATGAGATCATGCAGGATTTGAGAAATGGATTCTTGTTGAAAAAAACTCCAAATATTTTCTAATATGTACAAGAATGAATAAACATTGTTATTTCTAACAGTACCTGGTATGGTTTTTTTAATGATGTCCTAAGATTTTTGATGTAAATAAGCAGCTGTAGCAAAACAGGTGATTAGTCCAGATCACCTACAATTCTCTACAATAAGTAGATCTCAATGTTGACAACACCAATTTTTGTGTAAATAGCCAGACTGTGGGTATAATTTATCTATATCTGTTTTCTAAGCTTGGTTACATAAAGTTGGCCAAATATTTTTTCTACATAAAGCTTCAGACCAACAATATCCTAATGAAAAATCTAGGTTTCTAAGCAGTGTTCAGTATATTTAGAAGTACTGAGAATATAGGTTAAAAAAACAGAGGTATTTGGTTTTGCAGCCTCATTATTGTTGTCCTACAGTAAATTGAGTTTATACTTTTGCATTCACTTATGCACCTTATTTTTTATGAATGCACAGCTAAATGTATCCTGCCATAGGCTTTTCCATGTCAGGAGCCTCGTTTTCTGTGTTTTTGAGAGTCAGCCAAGGGAGTAAAAAGGCCTTTTACAAAATTAAAAAGGAAAAAAAAAGGGTGTGTGTTTGCAGGTTTTAGTCAGTACTAGGTACATTTTACCTCTTTGTCACCAGGCTACTGTATTAGAATATGCACATTATGCCTCTCATATAGTATAATCTTTAAATGCTTTGTTTTACACTTTTTTAAAATTATTTCACCACAAAAGCATATTTTAAAGAAAACTGCTCTGTCTTCAGTAAACAGAACAGTCATGGGGGCAGATGATGATATTTATCCAGTATGGGGACCAGAAATTTCTAAAGGTGGCCCTGTCTGTCAATAACTCCATCTATTCTTACAAATAAAACTATGCCTATTTTTAGAATGAGGGAACCTCTTAAACTGGGTCTATGTTCACACTAGAAAACACAAGGACAAAAACAATGAGCTTTGCAAGTTGGTTGGTCCAAAAAATCTGCTCTGTTTTTGCAGTCCCCCTTTCGTCCTGGTCTCCTATAGACTACTCCTAAACTTGCTGCAATAATTTAATGGTAATTCCATTAATATTCAGCCACAAAGCATATATATATATATCTACTGGGTGTCTGTGCTGAGTTTCTTAGCTCAGTGATGGTGAACCTTTTAGAGACCGAGTGCCCAAACTGCAGCCCAAAACCCGCTTATATATTGCATAGTGCCAACCCGATAGTTTGACATGAATACTGAGGTTTTACAACTCAAAACAGATACAGTAGATATAATCGATTATAGATGATTAACATTGAATGTTTTTTGCACAATATATTTTGATACACTGATATAGTGTGCTCCTTTCACTTTAATTAGAGGTTGGATTAACCCCAGTGTAGGGGGTGTTTGGAGGATTGCACCTACTAATTATTGGCAATTGCCAGCCTTGGTGTGCTAGTGAATCTATACTTGTTTTGACCTCTCTTGTTACCTAGCAAGGCTATGTCTCTGCCTTTCTTGTAACAAACTCTGGTGAATTCTGCTGTGCATGAGTGCCCACAGAAAGGGGTCTGAGTGCTACCTCTGGCATGCATGCCATAGGTTCACCACCACTGACCTATCTCAATTCAGAGCCTTTGATCATGTTCTTTAACACAGAAGCAGTTATACATGGGGTTACATAAAATAAAGATAGAGACCCCCAGTGGGTTCAAATATATGCTATTGAAGGTTTATGTTAAATGAAAGTTGGCTCATCAATAACATGCATATATTGTAGTATATTACTTACAGCCTAGGTTGTTTAACGTTAATATTTGATTGCTTCTTTACATCTTTTTTTGTATTCTATTCTAAGGCTTTTAGACAATAAAGAATTCTTAACACTATTAAAATATAGAGTTAATTCCTTTAATAAGTCTTTCTATCCAAAGGGGACTTATGTGTCAAAGTTTATGTTGATGTCATCCATGTTGCCATGGTGATGTCATAATGACATTTGGTTTTCTGTTAAGTTGAAACATTTATTGTCATTCATTAGCAGGTCAGAGACTTGAACACAAGGCAAAATGAACTTTTTAAAGAGAATATGCATTTTGTATATTTTTATTTCATTTGCAAAAGCGCAGGATGACCTTTATCTGCCAGAATCCAGTGATCTGCATGGTGTGACTGTTTCAGATGACCTCAAAGGAGTAACGGTATATATTGTGGTTGATGCAGAACAATGTAATGCCACTTGTGGCCCAGGCTTCAGAAGGGAGAGGAGATGCAGCGTGGACTCATCAGGTGCACAGAAAAACTGTGAGGCAGTGCTGGCTGCTTGTATAGTCGACTATATGTGCCGCATAAAAATGTTAACATTTTATCCAGGGGAAAAAATTAACATAGATTGCTTAACCATAAGTCAAATTCAGGCCAATGGAAACTTTAATTTCTACTGGAAAGTTTCCAGAGGGATTTTAACAACAAATGACAGATTATTTCGTCCCTTAAAGAACTGGGATCCATCCCTCAACTTTCCTTCCATTCAAGAAAAAAATGCTGGCACATATCGCTGTGATGTACGAAAGGGTGAAGGTGGAAAGTTGGTAAAAAGGGCTTATTATGGTGTCAAGGTGCTGAACCCAAGAATTTTTAATTTAAATTATAAAAAGATTGCCGAAAGCAAACAAGCAATCAAAAATTTAAACGAGCAACCAGACAAGGACATTCCAAAGCCTGGAAAACCTGGAAGTCGATTACCTATTATTCTAGGGGTTGGCATTGGTGTAGGGACCCTGAGTGGACTTGGAATATTGTGTGCCATGTTTCGGATATGCAAAGCAAAACCACCACCTACTCCAAAAGTTTAAAGCAAGTTGTCATCATGAAAAGTTTTAAAATAATTTGTAGTAAAATGCATGATTACATCTGGCTCCATAAATCTTCTACTTTTTCATGACCTCACAACAATTAATTTTGGTGGAAAAGAGAGAATATGCACCATTTCTCAACTGATGTACCGTGCTTCTAGTCAAAGGAGGGATGCAAAGTCAGTAATGTCTGGGCCCTTTGTAAGATGAAGCCTTTCTTCCTACCCAGGGGCACTTGAGGCAAAGTTTGGAAAGGCACCTCTAATTATCAATAAATATTGCCTCAAAAAGGTGGGCTTATTTAAACACCTGGTAATTCTAAATGTTACAAAGGGGTGAGGACACTGGGAGGCAAATAGATGGACAGATAAAGACATATAAGCAAATAAGGCCATAGATAAATAGGCCAATAGATCGTGGATAACATTCAAAGATAATTATAATATAAGTGCTTCCACATGGAGAATTGTAATAAAAAAGGCCCCCACACAGAGAATTGTAAGATATCTGCCTAGAACTTTCCTATGTTAACCTCGCAATGGTTCCTATGTATAAAGGCATGGTATCAATAAGTAGCGATACATCGCCTTTATCAGTCTGCAATTTTATGACTGCGGCTGTAAAATTATGAATCTGATCATACAATTATGATTGCCTATACAATACCATTGTGGTACTTTACTACCTCATGGTATTGCATGGCTGAACGGTTTTAAATGTACTACCGCGGCCATACATTAACAATAACCTGAGGTTCATGAATATGTCCCAATAGATCACCATGCCACATACCAGTGTTGCTTGACTTTGGGGCTAACCCCTTATAGTGCACCCAGCTTAAGAACTAAAACACCAACAGGGAGATTTAAAAAAAGTTCTTATTTAAAAAGGTGCTAATTTTGCCCCACCCAATCAGAACTTTTGTAACATTTGAAAGCTAACATCTGATTGGTTTGGGCAAAATTAGCACCATTTTAAACGATAAGAACTTTTATTGAATAACCCCCCAAGTCCTTACACCTCTGGGCATATTACGAACACAAAATATCACACTTGATAAAGAATCTGAAAGATCTGAAACATGTTGTGCTACAATAAAAGCACTTTGGCATACATTATTGGTGTTGATGAGTACATCAGGGATCTTCATCCTGTTTTGTTGTTCTCAACACAAAATAAAGCTCCCTGGTCCACTCTGCAAGAAGCACATTTTCCCATAGGCCGGGATGGGACTGGAGTGGCCCGGGAGCTCTACTTTGTGTAAGTATTGTGTGCAATCCTAATGTACCCCCAGTAGTGAGAGCCTTGAGTTTCAGGTACATTGGAAGGAGAGGCTATTGTACAGCTACAGTTGTCCTTTAATGCAAACTGGGATTGCACAGAAAGGTAAGTGGCATTTTGAATAAAATGATCACACTTTAGTGTTAGTGGTTTAGTGTTAAAGGATATGTACAGTATAAATCAAAGTTTAGTCCATTGCAAAGCTGTACCTTCAAATGACACACTATGGTACTCTTGTTTTTCTAAGCCAATGGCAAAGCTTACCTTTCCCACCTTACTTGCTGGCACTTCCTGCTCCACTGAAATCTCATTCAATCCACTGCTCTTGTGAGACCTGCTGGAGGTGAATCTCATTCGGTCAGTAAGTCAGGACTGCTCTACAGCTGATTATATGTATATAATGCAATGATGTTTAAAGGGCTAAAACTGTGGCAAATAAAAGGGGTATTTAGCAGCAGTCATCTAATGTGTGACAATATATGTAGTTAATCTTTTGAAATGATCCTGTGCACTTCTTCCATACTTCAAATAAATGTGTTTTTTTTGCAAGCATAAATTTTATGTGAGTGTGGCATCTGAATTGTCTTTTCTGGGGGAAATTGTGTTTCAATAATTTAATCTGATTGTTTGCAGTACTTTTGGGTATTTACCCTAAAAAATAAATTAATGTGAGATTAGTTGATGTGATACACGTTAAAGGGGAAATGGGTGTGATACGTCTTAAAATGTATCACATCAACATCCCCTTTAACTTTAAAGCGTATCATATCAACTTCCCCATTAACTTTAAAGCGTGTCATATAAACTTCCCCTTTAACTTAAAATCGTATCATATCAACATCCCCTTTAACTTTAAAGCATATCATATCCCCTTTAACTTTAAAGTGTATTATATCAACTTTCCCTTTAACAATGGGTGCAACATCTTCTCACATTCATTTATTTTTTAGGGTAAATATAAATACCCAAACATAATTTGCACCAAAATTTTAACATTTTGCAATATCACCTTACTACAGACTATGTTGCACAACAATAACCCCTACATTTAAAAGTACTGCAATCGGCCAAAATTATTGACTCACAATGCCCTTCAGAAAACACAATTCAGATGCCACACTCACATAAAATTTATTCTTGCAAAAATAAAAAATGTATTTAATAGAAAAACACTGTATTTCTGTTATGCTTGTGAAGGTTCTCATTCATCCAGGTCATGGTATATCTGTTGTATTCAATTAGATCAACTGGACTTGAAGTTTAGTTCTTGAAGATGTTTTGCTAGTCATCCGACTGGCTTTCTCAATTCAGAATGACTTGTACAAGAATCTTTGGCAATTATGTACCCTGGAAAATCCCAATTAGCATATCACAGCCAAGTGTTAAGGGCGTGATTGGATAGTGGTTATAGGAAGGCCTAGAGTAAGGTGTCAAAACAGCATTGTACATGGCAGACAGTTGCATATATGGACTCCCAAAGATACATAAGGAAGGGGCACCACTAAGACCTATAGTCAGCAGCATCAACTCTGTAACATACAAGGTAGCAAAATACCTAGCCAACATCTTAGGACCATTGGTGGGAAGTTCTAAGCATCACATCCAGAACTCTCAGGATTTCACCAACAAGACTGAAGATATAGTACTTGGTGCAGAAGAAACTATGGTGTCCTATGATGTGACATCTCTCTTCACCTGTATACCCACCAAGGAGGCTGTTGATATTGTGAGAAAATGGCTAGGCCAAGACTGCACTCTTACCAGCAGAACTAAGGAGGTACTAAACAGCAAACTGGCTTTCTTGGACTGCTTGGTAGAAGCTAAGGAGAATGGTAAACTGGAAGTAGAGGTTTACAGAAAACCAACACACACAGATCAGTATTTGATGTTTGACTCCCACCACCCTTTAGATCACAAGCTGGTTGTCATCAGAACCCTGCAACACAGAGCTGAGAACATCCCCACTAGCACAGAGGCGAAGGCGAAAGAAATGAAACATCTCAGAGGAGCCCTTAAAACTTGTGGATATCCAGACTGGGCCTTTGTCAAAAGAAGTAGAAGGAAAGAAAAGAAAAGAACACAAGTACCAACAGTGAAGGAGAAAAGCAAGACAGGAGAAAGAACATGGTCATCACATATGTAGCAGCGATCTCCGAGAAATTAAGAAGAATTTTCAAAAAACACTGTATCCCTGTCTGCTTTAAACCGAACAACACACTGAGGCAGCAATTGGTACATCTGAAAGACCCAATAACGAAACACAAGAAAAGCGACATCATATACGCAGTGCAGTGCAGTGAAGAATGCTCTGATTTGTATGTGGGGGAGACCAAACAGCAACTGCATCAACGTATGGCCCAGCAAAGAAGAGCCAATTCCTCGGGTCAGGACTCAGCCGTGTGCCTGCATCTTAAGGATAAAGGACATACCTTTGAAGATTGTAATGTTAACATATTGGCAAAGGAACGTGTCTGGTTCAAGAGAGGTGTTAAGGAGGCCATTTATGTGAAAATAAAGAAACCAAGCCTAAATAGAGGTGGGGGGGTTCGACACCAACTGTCTGCCATGTACAATGCTGTTTCTTTAAGAACTAAACTTCAAGTCCAGTTGATCTAATTGAATACAACAGATATACTGTATTTGTGTTATTTGCATTGTGTGCAAGGATGTTCACAGGAACATTTCAAAGATTACTGGTAACCACAAATATTGTCACACATTGATAGATGACTGCTGCTCAGTGCCACCAATATTAATTTGCTACAGTGTTAGCCCTTTAAACATTGCATTATATAGATAGAAGCGGAACTCTGCTAATCCAGTCCCCATTCTGGTCCACATTTTACTTTGTGTAATATACAGCTAGCAGAGCTGTCCTGATTATCTGACCGAATGGGATTCACCTCCAGCAAGTCTTGCAGGCATAATGGATTGAACGAGATTACAGGTTAGCAATAAGAGCCAGCAAGTTAGGTGGGAAAGGTAAGCTTTACCAATGGCTTAGAAAAATAAGAGTAACATAGTGTGCGATTTAAAGGTACAGCTTTGTAGTGGAATGAACTTTGCTTTACACTGTACATATTCTTTAATCACTAAGCAAAAGCTGTTCTTGAGGAACCCCAACTGGAAAAAATAAAAAATATTGGCACATGTATGGCTAGTTTAACTGTTCACTTTAAATTTTATTTCGGTGATCAATTATGCATCAGAATGAAATTCAAATGCCCTCTTTCACTGCCATGGCAAGATTAGAGTTGTGTGCGTATATACTGTATATATTTTCTTTTTTGCATATCGTATATAATTGAATATAAACAAAGATATTTTACCTTTAAAATCATCCTGAAAGTATCCCCTTGGTTTATACTTGGGTCTGTGCTGATCTGGATGCTGATGGACAAAATCACATTTTGGGCACAGCCACACTGCAACGGAATCACATTTCATGTGCGATTTCGTTGTGTTTGCGCATGTGGAATGGAAATTGCATTGCACCCGAAAATACGCATTTTCGGTGTGTTGCCGTGATTCCAATGCTCGTGAAAAAAAGCTTGCGCAAACGCAAGAAAAACGCGATAGTGTGTCCCAGCCCTTTGGGAAAGAAAAATCTCTAAAATCTGTAACACAGAATCCTCTTGATTTCAGTGGGTTAGGCAATTGTTGTCCTGCTCATGTAGATTAGCACAGACTGCAAGGGAATAGGAAAAAAAATATCTTTAAGTGTTCAGGCTGCACAGATAGGTATGTGGGGCACACCTGTGTATTGGACTTTGTAAGGGGCTGTGTACAAGACCTTCTATGGAGCTGTGTATGAGGCTTTATATAGGACTGTCTGTTGAACTATCTATGGGGCTGTCTATGGGAGAAAGTCAACCCTCGGTTTATACTCAAGCAGTTTTCCTGGTTTATCAGATAAAAATAAGTACTTGGTTTATATTCAGGTCGGTTTATACTTGAGTATATACAGTATATGAAACCAAATTTTGTGCGCTACATACTGCAGTGCTTATAGTCTTGCAGATGTTTGTGTATGCACCACTTTAACCTTTGTACGTAAGCCTGCAGAGTTGTGTATGCGTGCACAAGTGCACAGCTCAGTAGGAATACTGATCACTTGTTTTAAAAAAAGGTCCAAGACAAGAAGAGCAAATTGGGGCTAGGCAGATGTGCACTGTCAAATTGGAGAATCCTCAATTGTGAACCTGTTCTATGTATCTTGACTTTTATATTGATCTGGTGATCAGGCAACCTCGGTAGCTGGGTCCTTCCTATCACACTGAGCACAAAGCTAACCTGCTATAGTAAACCTAATGCTGGCCATAACTTATTAGATAGGTTGATATTTATGTTAAATGTATTTAAAGGGCATCTACAGTATAGTGAAATGTATACATTGCTCAAATCCAGACATAAATAATGTTAGTGTATGCTGCCTTACTCCCACCTTCCTCTGTGGCTCCGTGTTTGCACACAGTCTGATTTACTGCAGAGCTCCTCACTCCGCCCTCCTCTCTCTGGTCATTCCTTTGTTCGTATAATCCAGCTGTGAATCAAGCTGCTCATGTGCATTAATCCTCTTAAACATCACTCTAACCACTCTAACCTTTGTAAACAAAAACAAAAAAAATTTGAATGTAAGCCTGTAGAGAGCAAGTGTCTCCATTGTTCTGGAGACATTTACTACATAAGGATTGGGAGGGGGTGAATACGGAGAGCCCCAAGTCCTGCCTTATCACTTCAGTCTGATCTCCCTTTGACGGGCAATAAATTGGTGAAAGCTTAGGAGGAGGGGGACCCAGTGCTGCTCTTTCTGCTTCATTCTCCTTCCCTTTACCTTTTTTAACCCAATATTTGCAAAACATTTTTGTGAGCAGGAAGGAGTCATTGAGAGAATTGCTCTTAAACTTGTGTAAGCCTACACACTACACCGGAATGGTATTAGGGGATTTGATTGACAGCTCAAGCAGGAAGTGTGGTATTGAAATCTTGACTTCTTGTATTTCTCAGGACAGAGAAGAAAACTGAAGAAAATAAAGGTACTCTGGGGGGTGGGGGAAATTATAGAACACACAGTAAGAAAATTTTTTTAAAATTTCCTACTATAGATGCCCTTGATATCTAAAAAGAAAAACAAAACAGACTTTTGCTTCCCAACGTTTCCACCATATTACCCAGTTGACATTAATTTTGCGGTGGAATAGCGATTACAAAATGATTGGGCCAGGTGACTGTCTGAACATTGCAGTAACCCAAGCCTGCAACAAGACTTATGGCCAGCATAAGTCTTGGTGCAGCATGTTATTTTAGCTGGGAGACTATTCTCACATGGAATAATCAATAAAACAAGCTTATCCATCTCAATAAATTCTGTTTTAATCCAAAACCCACTAGAGCATGTTTGAAAGAAGCTGTGGTCTTTATTTCTGAAAACACTAAAAAAATAAAAATATAAAGTGCTTATAACTGTTAACACTTAAAATCAGTTTTCTACTATTAGTAATAAAAAAATACAAATACTAAACAGAGAAGGATAATTTAAACACTTAAAGCAAATACACATAAAGTACAGTCTATATTTCAGTTGATTCTGAGGTTTGCCACATGGCTGAAACATGTTTTGATTTATGGGCCTCTGCGTAGCAGGAAACGGCAGTTTCTATTTGCGACATCCACGCTTTCTGTGAAAAGGAAAGGAACATCTTTTAAGTTCAAGTACTCTATAATAAATGTAATAATATAGGAGTAAATAAAGTATAATCATTTTGTACTTTGGTTGCCGCCAAGTTAATGCCCAAATGCAATGTTGCACGTTTAGGTGCTTTACTGTGTGTATGTGATGTGATTCCACTAATATTCCACTATCAGAGCACATGCGATTCGTAAAAAATTGTGCCGAAAACTAATTGCAGTATTGACACCCACATTGTGGTTCGGGTTGGTATGCCAATTGTAGTAAGAATTCTCATTTATATTTACTGCACTGTCCAACATCCATAATGGTACAATATAAGCAGGGCAAATAAAGATATAAATCTGACTTATGCTTTGGAATTGTTTCTTCATTCTGCTCAGCTTACCTTAAGGCAACTGTGCTGATTAGAATAGTTTACAGTTTAACATCTATAAAAGCTTTAAAGGAGAACTAAACCCAATTTTGTATACTCTAGAATCTGAAAACAACCCCCTAAAAACACCAATAAACTATAAAATGCCACTTTAGTAAACTCTGTTAAAGTAAATCAAAGCCTGTTAAGAACTGGATGAAGTAACTGTGTGTATGTGCAGTGATAGACCACACCCCCTGACCTCAGTCACATGCTTCCTTGCTTTATCTGTCCTGTAAAAGGATTGGCTAGAGATTATTAATGGGTGTGACCAACTGTAACAAGTTTGTGCCATAGCTAAGGACTGAGCATGAGCAGAACATAATGGTCGTTGACCAAACTGTGTGATATTAGAATGCTGAGAAGTAAAGCACAAATCATATGTTATTTAGGTAAATTTCCCAGCGCCCGTATCAAAATGATAGGTAAGACACAGATTACTGGTTTTATATCAAGGTGTTCTGCCTTCTGGTTAAGTGTTGTTCTGTGGCTTTAGTTGCCCTTTAAAGGACACTTATACTCACCATTTCCCCGATCCATTCCTGCAAAGTACCCAGGGTGAGGACCTAAAACGCCAAGTCTTCTCCCTTGGCGCTGCGGTCGGATTCTCCCCACTGGCACTGTCAGTTACAGTCCAGGAGCCAGCCAATGAGAAGACACGCCTCCTTGCAGAGCACTTCTTCCCATTGGCTGCCTCGAGACCTGTCACTCAAAGTGCCAATTGGGAGGATCAGACCCCAGTGCAGACAGAGATTACAAGTAAGTGGTGCAGGACTTTTGTAAAGTACCCAGAGGTGAGGACTTTGCATTTTAGGTCCTCACCCTGGGTACTTTGCAGGAATGGGGGGAAAGGAACAAGGGGAAGGTGAGTACAATTGCCCTTTAAGTATTGTAACTATATTTGCATAGTCATTCTCCCTAAGCTAGTCATTTGGTAGAGATAACATGGCAAAACAGAAAACCATATCCATACTGCCAAAGGAAATCAAAAATGTTAAAGAAAAGGAGGATAATTTAGCTTCCACCAAAAGTTATCCATTCAGAAAATTACTGAAGCAGTTTTCTTCATGCCGCCGCTTCTTATATAAATAATATTGTGAGGTAGAATGTACCAATCCTACCTCCCTGCCCCAGGTACTTTACATTTTAACTGTTTTTGAAAAAACTTTATATGTATGTGTGTATTTTATTTCTTATATAGCGCTACATATTCTGCAGATCTTATATGAACTATAGTTCTCCTTTAATCCTCCTACACACCACTCTAACCTTTGTATGTAAGCCTGAAAAGAGCAAGTGTCTCCATTGTTCTGAAGATATTTGCTACATAAGGAGTGTGAGGGGGGTGAGTTAGGAAAGACCCGAGTCCTGCCTTAACACTGCAGCCCGATCACTGCAGAGCAGTTTACATGGTTTTCTGGGTGTATGTGATGTGATTCCACTAATATTCCATTATCGGAGCACATGCAGTTCTTAAAAAATTGGTGCTCACATGTGCCAAGAACTAATTGCAGTATGGGCACTCACATTGTGGTTCAGGTTGGTATGCCAATGGTAGTAAAAATTCTTATTTATATATACTGTACCCTTAAGGATTGTAGCTATATTTGCAAAGTCATTCTCCCTAAGCTAGTAATGTGGTAGAGAGAACCACAAGTTATCCATTCAGAAAATTAAAAAAAATTTAATCATTCCATACCTTATCTGATTCTGTCTGTGCATGGAGAATAAAAGCTGCAACACATTGCTGATATCTGTTCTCATGCTGTATCAGGAAAGCATTCTTCAACCCATACACTGTTTTAGAACACAAAAGGGTAGAAAAAAATATTGTTTCTAAAAGGAATATTATTATTATTATTGCGGATTTATATAGCGCCAACTTCTTCTGTAGCACTTTACAATTACATGTATACATTTTTGCAGTGTTTACTGAATTCTGGCTATTACAGCTATACAAGGTGACCTGATTTTGAAAGCATTTTTTATAAATATAAAGCTGCATTGCACCAATCAGTAATTAGCACCTACATAAGAGTGTAGGTTAGGGTAAGGTCCCAGTATCAAATTTAAATTCTAGCTTCAATATTATAGCTGGGCAGACACATTGCACATTTATAGCAGATGACATACAGATTCCACTGTAAAACGTATGGCCACATTTACCTTTACCCACGTTCAACCATGTGTTAGTAGACTACTGCTATGGTATTCACATAAAAAGATTATAAGGAAGGGAACAAGTGCTTTATTGCGACATGTTTCAGACCTTCACAGGGTCCTTTCTCCTTGAGCACTTGTTGATCCAGTAGCTACACTACGTGGCGTCCCTTTAATTATAATCTTTTTATGTGATATTGTCCAGTTACACTGCTTGGTACGGAGCAGTGGGAAGGTGAGGATCCGAATAAACCCTGGTGCATTAGGTGACACCCATACATCAGTTACTGCTATGGTATTGTATAGGCGATTGTACAGTTGCAATAGTAAAGGTATAATAACCACAATTGTAATTTTACCACAACGATTTAAATTTTATGACCGTGGTTGTCATTTTACGTCTGTGATTGTAATTGTACAATTGTGGCCTTAAAACTGGCTATCTTTAAAAGCACAGTATGTCACCTTTATAAATATGGCCTATTATTCTATTGGAACCTGTAGTCTGTTACAAATATACATAACACTTTACTGTACTGAGCTGATCTACATTTGCACATTTTATATGGAGATTGTTTAGGTGGCTGCTCAAAGCAGCAGCGCTTTCAGCTTTCAAGGCTGAAAATTTTTTGCTTAAACCCAATCAATCCCTAGTGAAAGAGCACCACACATATGACCAATAATTGTCAAGTACCATTGCTTCTAATGGTCTTTTTTCAGCCGTGTGTACCCAGCTTTGATTTTCTTAAAGAGTATGTCCACTAAAAAAGTGACCATAACCTTTTTTTACATTAATTGAAGAATGGTAGAACGAGGAAGACTGGGACAATGTGGACAAGGTGATAAGTACAATCTAGTGTCCTTTTAAAGGGTATCTGTGGTTTCAAATTCTTCCAAACTAGTAAGAATTATATAAAAAGCCTAACATCACACCTTCAAAAAAAAAAACCTAAATCACATCTCTAGATAAAATAAGTGAGAAGTTATTGCTGGAAAGGTTCAGCAATATTACTTCCTGCTTGAACACTTCTTGTTTTCAGCCATGTGACCAGCTTGTAGTCATGTGACCAGTCTCTACCTGCATTGATAGGCTCCTCTTCTCAACTGTCAATTTTTTCCCCCAGGTACTTCCTGATTTCCCCAGCATTAAGTCTAACTGAGCATGCTTCTCCCCCCCCCCCGGGGGCGGACAGACGGGGCAGAGGTCTGGTGATGTCAAGTTTGAACATTCACCCAATTAAATTTTTCACAGGCTCCAGCCAGAGATGTGATTGTTGGCTTATTTTAAAGAAAATACTGCAGGCTTTCATTTAACCCTCACTTGTTTTGAGACCACAGTTGCCCTTTAAAGGCTATGTCCACCCCTAAAAATAGATTTTAATATTCTGCTCCCCCATGTCCCCCAGCCCCCAACCGCATATTTTTTTTTTCAGAAAGCCCCCCAAACTCTTACTTACCTCCCCTCGATCCTCCGCCGCACTGCCGGCCCTCTGCTTGCGAGAATGCAAGCAGAGGGCGGGACCGCAGTCGCGTCACGGACGCGGCTGCCGGTCATTCAGTGCAGCGGAGGAAAGCGAGAGGTAAGTAAGAGTTTGGGGAGCTTTTTAAAAAAAAAAAAACACGCGTTGGGGCTGGGGACATGGGGGAGCAGAATATTAAGGGGGTTTAATGCTAGGGGGAGGGATAGTTAGAACGGGAGGGAGAGGGGGGGGAGGGGGGGGAGAAGGGCTGCAGCACGCATGGCAGGAATCTCCGGGAGGCCAGGTAGCAGGCAGTGTCCAATATGGACCTGCTAGCCTCCGGGTGGCAGTTTTTGGAACTTTGGGGGGGACTACAGGAGAACCAGATGGAGTTGGGATGTGAGGTAAGGATTAAACTACACTACATGGTGGGGCCAGTAGTTGGGGGGATTATAGTTTTGGGGGTGGACATGCCCTTTAATAGTAACCCCAAGCATACACGCAGGATTTTCTTCTTTTTTTTTTTATTGTAAAAGCACCATTGGGCATCATTATATGTGGGGGAATTTAGAAAGCTCTTTGCTTCTGTTTGTTTTTTGCTTTATATTGTTTACCCCCAGGAGCACTGCTATACTATTGAGCTGTGAGACTCTTCTACTCCATAGATGCGATATATTTTTTGTATACATAAAACCACAAAATATTCTTCTGATATCATTTAAGTTCCCTTATACTATACATGCCTTGATGATTTTCCCATTGAGGAAAATATGAATGCCTGTGACAGAACAGCATGAATCCCCTCCCTTTGGAAACTGGGCTACAGGGCAGTATACCAACATAATACCTCTAAACATGCCTCCTAAACCCTACTGAGTACAATTTGGACTTTGTTGTCAGTGGTTTCTACATTAATGGCTGTGTGTTGAGTTGCTTCAAGGAGGCAGCAAATTTACAGCAACTCAGCACACAACCATTAATGTATATACCACTGACAACAAAAGTGACTGTACATTTACGGCAAACGGTCATAAATGTACGACCGCTCTATCGTAGATTACCATGTAGTAAATTACTGCAATGGTATTTTATTGTGGATCGTAAATCTACGATCGCGGTCATAAATATACGACCACAATCGTAGATTGTGGCAATTGTAGACAATCGCTACCGTACATTTACGGCCACTAGCGTAGATTTACGATAGAAGCCATACATTTACTATTGTGATAGAAATCATTAAAGGCGCAGTATCACTAAAAAGCTATATCGCGCCTTTATAAATACGGCCCTATCTGGGTTATTCAATAAAACTTCTTATAGTTTAAAAGGGTGCTAATTTTACCCCAACCAATCAGATGTTAGCTTTCAAATGTTAAATAAGATCTGATTAGTTGGGGCAAAATAAGCACCATTTTAAACGATAAGAACTTTTATTGAATGTCCCTGACTGCCTTATTGCATACTATCAGGGAGATTAAATAAAAGTTCTTATTGTTAAAAATCGTGATAATTTTGCCCCAACCAATCAGATGTTATGTACCATTTGAAAGGTAACATCTAATTGGTTGGGGCAAAGTTAGCACAATTTTTAACAATAAAAACTTTAGCTACATCGCCCTGTATATATGTTGTGTTACAAAGCTCAAAAATGACCATAGTGTGAATGAACCCTGAAAATCATATTTTTGATACAGTCTTTGTGCGTTGTACTAAGCTTCTCAGTAAATTATTGAAAACCTTTTTTCTATCTAAACCAAAGTTGGAATAATCCCAGTTCCTGGTGGCAGAATTATATTTTAAAATGTTATATAGTTACAATTCCCTAAATTCTGAATGTCTAAAAGAGTTAATGTTATTCTCATTACAGCAAAACCTTCTATCTTTCATTCCGTACCTGTCACATGATATTGATCGATTGTTTTCAGAGTTAATCTGTCTAGGGGAATAGGTTGGTCTACTACTTTGCAGTACCCTCCTTCCTTCATTACAGTTTGCAGCTCTGGGTGCAGGGAGGGAAACTGGTTACTCTCCAAGTTTGCTGATTTCTGAAAACAAAGCAGAAATAATGCATGAACAAGAAGCATCTTTAATCCTTTCCAAAATGGGGGCCGATGATAAATAATTCTTTGCTCATTTATGTAATATTGATAATGCCTGGCAGATTGTTTGGAAAACCAGGTCAGGCTTTTAAGACAGGCAGACAAGAAACTATGGGGTGATGTTTAATGTCTGTATTTTTAAATAATAAGTGGCAGAATTGAACACTTTCATGACCCCTGCTTAACCGCAATGTTCTCAAGTATCTTGAATTGGCAGCAAACTGGTTATCACAGAGCTTTACCACAAGCACATTTGCAAAGGCTATAGTGTATAAACAAGAACTTTTGTAGGTTTTTGTTGCCTTATACAAATAGCATTCTGAAAATGCACACTTAGCACACAACGTTTATAACAACACAAATTCAGGGTATATTATGAAAGCGTGACCTCTGATTTTAAATTGCTCTACATCTAATTTACTCTAATAATTGTTGCTACGACTTACCCTTTTATTATGCTTAACCTTTGTGATCAGTAGGAAATCATCAAAAAGAAAGAGATAAACGTCAAGAAGTCTGGCACTTTCTGGGGAGAAAATATAGACGTCAATATTTCATTTTATTTTATATTTTACTTTTTGCCTAGCTTAAATCTAAGTATTATGGGTTTTTGTTTATTTTAATCCTACCTGTCATGATCATTCTGCCCTCAAAAAGAAGGTCCCTGTTAGGAGAAGACAGCAAGGTCTCAACATTGGTTTCTTTGAAACAGTGTTTAAGACCCTAGAATGGAAAATATGACTCAATTTTCTCCATAAAAATACCATATACATTTATAAATACAATAGTATCACTGTTCAAAACATTTCAATATACGGTATATATTGTTTTTTTTTATTATTTTGTTTTGTACAATAATCTGTCTAAATGTTATAAAACCATCACGGAATGTTTATTGAAAAAAAAAATGTACTGGAGATTTTAAACTGGAAGTCTCTTGACATCCTCAAGGTGATTTCACTGGATACTAATGGGTCTACATGGAGAAATGCACCCACAATGACTGCTATCCCAAAGATAAAGGTACACTATACTTAGTAACCAATGTGCCCTTGCAAACACGCGGAATCGATAATGTATGTCGGTGGCCATAAATGTACGGGTTCAGTCGTACATTTATGCCTAACGTTCAGTCGCAGAATACCATGCGGTAGTAAATTACCACAATATTATTCTTTGGGGATCATAAATCTACGATCACGTTATGGTAGATTTACGATCATTATCGGTAATTTACGATCGTTAATCGGTGATAACGAATGTAAATTAACGATCAATAAACCGATCTGAAATGAATGGCAACATAATGTTACTCTTCACCACTTCTGTTATCAAAACATGTTTTGGTGCTACAGTTAGCTTTTGTTGACTAAATGTATATTTTGGTCGACTAAATATAGTTTTGTCACCAAAACAATGTGTTTTGTAAAAACAGAATTTCTTTTGGTCGACTAAATATAGTTCTCACCAAAACGTTGTTTTTTGTTGACTAAATGTAGGATTTGTTACCACAGAATTTTTTTGGGTCAACTAAATATAGTTTTGTCACTAAAATTTTGGTTTTGTTGACTAAACGTATGTTTTCCTACCACAGAATTTCTTTTGGTAGACTAAATATAGTATTGTCACCAAAGTGTTTTTTTTTTTGACTAAATGTATGTGTGGTCCCTACAGAATTTATTTTGGTAGACTAAATGTAGTCCAAAGTACACCAAAGTATTGTTTTCTCTTGTCTAAATGATCTGGAAACAAACAGCACCCCATACTTGCCTAGTACAGTTCTGGAATAATAAAACAAGCAGGCAGAATTTTATATATATTATATTTTGATCTAGGATATCCAGGTGGAAAATGATAATTTATGAAATGAAATATAATAATGGAGGCAAATGCTGCTTCTAGGAGCAGGTTATACTGTATACCAATATTGACTGTATATACAGAAATCATACCTCTGGAATAAAAAACCTTTTATCTCTTTCCCATAAGGACGGCCATACAATAACCTCCTGAAGTTGCTTATATTTCTGAGATTTATCCAGCCATTTCACATTCCCTTCAAGGTCCCCTGCAAACAAAAATAATTTTACATTATAAATAAATAAGTAAGATGATGAATGTGTTACTCAAAAAAGGCAGATATGTAAATGCATTATTACATTGGGGGTTATTATTATTATTGGGGGTTCTGGTAGATAACATACTTAGCTATAGCAAACAATGCCAGACAGCCACGGCTAGAGCTAGCAAGATATTGTCTTGTATAAACATAGGAATAGATTCAAGAGAGAAAAATATTATTCTCCCTCTTTACAAGGCACTGGTAAGGCCACATTTGGAATATGCGGTGCAGTTGTGGAATCCCATATACAAAAGGGACATCTTGGAAATAGAAACAGTTCAGAGAATGGCAACTAGATTAATAATGGGAATAGAGGGGCTTAAATATGCAGGCAGATTAGACAAGTTAGGGCTGTTTACATTGGAGAAGCGACGTTTGCGTGGGGATATGATCACCTTATACAAATATATTAATGGGCCATACAATGAACTCTCTGGTGCATTGTTCACTAATAGGTCATATCAGGGGACTCGTGGACATCCTTTAAGGTTGGAAGAAAAGAAGTTTCATCTTCAGGTTAGGAGAGGTTTCTTTACAGTGAGAATGGTGAAACTGTGGAACAGTCTTCCAGTAGATGTGGTAATGGCAAGTTCATTGAATAGCTTTAAAAATGGCCTGGATAAGTTTCTAAAACTAAAAAATATTGAGAATTACTGGTATTAATACATATACTGTAAATCTGGTTGATCCAGGGATACTTTCCGATTGCTGTTTGGAGTCAGGAAGGAATCGCCCCCCCCCCTTTAGCTTTTTTTTTTTTTGCCTTCCTCTGGATCAACTGTTAGGTACGATAAAAAAAAAAGTGAATAGGTTAGAGTTGATGGCCGTATGTCTTTATTCAACCTCAATTACTATGTTACACAGTTATACTGTAAATGTAACATAAATAACATTAATCTGATGCTCTGTAATGAAAATAGAACACATTATACCAGTCAGGGCTATTTTGTATCTAGTGCACAACCCACTGGTCGCCATTAGAAACAACCAGTGGTAACAGCATTTTACCATGGACAAACATATCCTAGAGGGCAGACTCAAATTAATTTGAAGCTATAGCAATAAGAACTAATACCAGCCCACATCCATGAACCTCTTATTCCCATAAATCCACTGTTCCATCACTGTTCTTTAACCAGTCTACCTGGTAAATGAATTTCACTACACTGCAGGTAATTAGCATTTGAAAAATTCCACAGGACCATATTATAATACTTTGCACTGAAGCACGCACGTAATCATAATGTGTGTGCGAATCTGGTGCATTGTTCCAGGTTTGCACATGCAATTTTACTATTTTCCATTATGGAAAAGCATGTGTTTCACAAAAAAATGGTGATTGCAAAATTTAAAAGAATGGAATGGAAATTGCATGAATTTTTGCGTTCCTGCGATTTCCATTCTAACCAAAATAGCATGCGCAATCGCAACCAAAGGCATGAATAACGAGTTAGTGTGTCCTAGCCCTTAATGTTCAAATTTGCCTAAATGACTAATTTCAAGGAAGTTTCAGTGGGTCGGTTGTTTAGCATCATAGATGCAACAATATTGGCTCCTTTTTGGCAATAACACCATTGTATGTATGGCCGACCTAATAGAACAGCCTTGTCATTACAATTTGTTTTGTTCTTTCCCTACAAGTTTACTCATATTAAAGAAAAGACTAAAGGTGTCCATACACTTAAAAGATTTAGGAAAATTCCCTTTAGATTTTAAGAATTTGCCCTATATTGCCAATTTGTATGGGGTAAAAAAGATCCTCCACAATGCTGTAAACATCATGGAGGATCAGTCCAGATGGAAAATTTTAGGTAGGTCACAACGGGGCCTATTTAGTTACCCGCGGTATCTGAAACATATTGAAACATCTGCAATGGTATTCGAGATTGTAAATGTATGACCAAGCCGTTAAAGGCACTGTATTTCAAAACTGCAATGCTCAGCCTTTATAATTATGCCCCATTGACTCCATTCACCACAAAGAGCAAGTGAGGTTCTTTGGGTGAGTGTGTTCCTGTTGCATTTTGCAGATGGATTCCAATGTTGCATATGTATAGCCAGATTAAGATACACTAGTACAATTTCCTCCTACATAACAAATGTGCACAAATGGGGCAGAAAGACAGAGGTGCCTGAAGAATTTGCAGTGCCTTAAAGGAGAACTAAAGTCCCAAGACAACATTGTCCCAATAGAGAGAGCACATTCACAAACGAACAACAAGCTGTGTCTCATGTCTCCCTTTGCTGTGGATGCTGGGTGATTTATGAAAATAACCTGTGTGTACTAAGGGTCAGCTCCCATAATTCACCTTATCTGGGAACACCCATCTAAGTGTCCGCCGGACACTTCACAGGAAACTGCAGTCTTGCTTCCTGGAAGCTGACAGCCAATCATGTTACAGCTCAGAGTTCCCTCCCTCTGACACAGAACACAGATACCAGTGCAGTTTTTGTGTAAACACATTAGAAATGCTCCTGTCCCTAACAATGATAAATCCCTATGCTTTACATACAAAAAAAAAAGTAATCTTTGCAGTGTATGTCTTTGCTAGCATGGATGAAAGAAACAGAACATTTAACATTTCAGCAAAAAATAAAAGTAAGTATGGGGAATCGAACCAGCAACCTTCTATTCTGTGTCTTTCTAAAAAGAAAGCTTTCTACCACTAGGCCACAAGGGCTAATAAGTAATGGACTAGTACATGTAGAGTCTTTATCTTTTGCTAGACACATAATAAAAACAAAAAAAGGGAACATGGGGAATTGAACCTGTGTCCCAATAGTCTGATTTTTTTCCTAATCCAGCACTTTAGCAGAGCACGCCACAGGTGAACTCAATAGAAGTAAATGTCAGTAAAATCAGTACACTGTTTTGTATTGCTACTGGAAGACTGTCAGCAATTCACACTGGTTGGTAAATAAATAACAGAGCTGCTATATATAAAGATTGTACATATGTAGAAACTTCATATTTTTCTAGAAACATGGAAACAAACAAACAAAAAAAAAGCACTAAACTCAGGCAGTAGACCATGTTATATTGTTTCATAAGAAAGCTAGGGGATTTGAACTTGCGACTTCTTGGTCTGATTGTTTCTAAACACACAGCATTTACATGGTGCGCCACCAGCAAATCAGCTGTGATTCCAGGTACATTTAGAGGCTTTATCTTTCACTAGAAAGAGATGCTAGAAACTCTGCACATAGAGACAGTGAATGCTGGGGTCAGGGGGCGTAGCTCTTTGAAGCCAACATGGGCTATGAGTTGTACTGGCAACAAGATGGAAGCCTCCTTTGTTACAGAATCTATTACTCATATCTACTAAATGCAAATAACTAGAGAAGAATCTTTCAACGTGTAGGTGTTCTGGGGAGAAAAACTTTCACATTAGGATCTGAAAAACTGAAGTTTAGTTCTCCTTTAAATTAAACCTATTCTCAAAACGTATATGGCTCCAGATAGTCACTGCCTCATAACCTGATTCTCCCTGGACTCCTTCACAAACCAACCAATAGAAGACATGTTGCCCCAATCATTGTTTCTTACACAGTGCCCTGGCCCAAGTAAATCAGTCTGTTAGGGGCAGAGAACAGCCCAAGATTAAAGCTTAGGAAATTAACAGGGCATTTAACTACACAGAGGAGCCACTTTAAGAAGACAAAGTAAGTGCAAAAATTACTTTTTATGCTGTATTATACTTTATATAATTAGCATACAAGGTATGCTTGTGAAGGTTCTCATTCATCCAGGTCATGGTATATCTTTTGTATTTAGTTAGATCAACTGGACTGGAAGTTTAGTTCTTGAAGACATTTCGCTAGTCATCCGACTGGCTTTCTCAATTCAGAATAAATATGTTGGCAATATAAGTACCCTTGAAAGTCCCAAATAGCCAGGTGTCATGGACCTTCTGAATGCAAGGTGTGGATGCATTGAGGCTAAGGGGTGTTATCGAAACTGCATTGTAGTACAGCATTGTACATGGCAGACAGTAGGTGTTAAACCCCCCACCTCTATTCAGGCTTGGTTTCTTCATTTTCACATAAATGGCTTCCTTGACACCTCTCTTGAACCAGTTATGTTCTTTTGCCAGGATATTGACATTACAATCTTCAAAGGTATGTCCTTTTTCCTTAAGATGCAGGAACAGGGATGAGTCCTGACCCGAGAAATTGGCTCTTCTGTGCTGGGCCATACGTTGGTGCAGTTGCGGTTTGGTCTCCCCCACATACAAATCAGAGCATTCTTCACTGCACTGCACTGCGTATATGATGTCGCTTTTCTTGTGTTTTAGTAATGGGTCTTTCGGATGTACCAATTGTTGCCTCAGTGTCTTAAAGTGGCCCGGGATATGGTGTTTTTTTAAAAATTCTTCTTAATTTCTCAGAGACCCTTGCTACATATGGGATGAACATGTTCTTTCTCCTGCCTTGCTTTCCCCCTTCACTGTTGCTATGCTATGCTAATAGCACTGTTAACTAGAAAACTTTACTCTCTTAAACTACATTCAGATTCTCTAAATCCCCCACCCAAGGGACTTGCCTGATATACTGTAGGTAACAGTTACACACTTCTAAAATAATGGGAGTTTAATGTGCACCACCCAAAATTCCCTTAGGGAAGGGGAAAGTCACCAAAATGTTGTGTTAATGGTTTGCAAGTCTACTTTTTTTGCAATTGGCATAAGGACATTTTTTAGAGCAAATCTTTCCAATTCTTCTAACAAATAAATCAACAAAGGCAGCAGGCAGTTTTGCTTGGATTTCAATTTTTATGTGGAAAATATGCAGTTTCATAAACTACACTAATAACCTGTTTCATTACGTCAGTACAAGTATTTGCTGCTTTTCAAGTATATTAAAAATACCTTAATTGGAGCTATTTTTCTAATAACTTTCATCTATTCAAAAAGCAGCTTATTTATACCCTTATTGGCATCACCGTTCTATTATGTACTTACGTATAGAACTTTCCACTTTCTCTTTCATGGAATAGACTGTCATTTTCTCTGTAGCATCAGAACTTCTTTTCCAAATATTCTTAAGGAGTAGTGGATACCGAGTTAGCCGATGTAATGGAGCAACCAGCAGATCAGAGAGGTGTAACCTTTTACACTGCTCATGTTGTTCACACCACTACTAAACACAAAACAGGACTGGTAAGTAAATTGAGGTATTTGGTTAGCAGAGCCATCTATATTATTCTATAATATTAAACATGAAGCCATGAATATCCTGTAACTTATAGCCTTATAAATAAATGGTGCTGTGCCGAACCCACAGAAGTATTTTTGATAATTATCAAAAATTTGATAAATATCATGTTTGTGCACCTTTTGCTAACCCTTGATTTTGGCCATAACCCTTCAATGTACTGTTTCGGTGATAACCCTCAAATGTGGTGTTTCGGGGGTAACCCTTGAATGTAGCGGTTCATTTGGCAACCCTTTAATGTACGATTCTGTATCCCTCGAATGTAGCGGTTTGTTCTTTAACCCTCAAATGTATGGTTGGGTAACCCTCGAATGTAGCATGCAGAAACCCGACAATTGCCGATAGTAGGGAAAGTTAGTGTTTAAACAAGTTTTGGTGACATGGACATATTCCCCAGACCATTTCCCAGGTTCCAGAGACATTTACAATAAGTTCACCTTTGCTATTTTAACTGTATTTAATTAGAACTTTTCAAACTATTTTCTTCCATTGACTTTAATGGGTTAATTTCCAAACTATAGAACTTTTACTGATGTCAGGAAGTTCGGCCATCTCTAGCATGTCAGAGCTATCAAATAGGCAATGAGGTAAAAAAATACTGTTAGGAACATTCCAAGGAAATTAGCTTCCTGGGAAGAAAATGGACCATAGCAAAGTAAAGCATAGCAAACAGTTTGAAATAAATAGATTTTTAAAAAGTGAAGAAAATATGTAGAATACCTAGGTTTGTGTTAAATTAATAAAAAATTAATTTAAAGGGCATGCCCATCACCAAAACTAAAATGTAACCCACTGTTGGCCCCACTGTTTAGTGTTAAAAAATCCTTACCTTTCTACTTTGCTCCTTATGGTTCCCCTGCAGTGTCTAGTCAAAGTCCAGCAAAGTGAAGAGTAGGTGCTGTCTGTGTGTAAAAAGATTTCTGCCCCTTCCCTGTCCTCCTGGAAGACTCTGGCATGCGCAAGGGGATCCCTCCTCCCCACCCTCCCTCTCACCCTCCAGACACCTCGTCTCTGTAGTGATAGACTAAAAACAAAATTTTTTTCTGTAGTGGGAAAACCCCTCCCAACCCTAACCGCCATGTTTAATTATTTTAAAAAGTGCCCAGAAACGTACTTACCAAGCTTCGTTCCCTCGGCTAAATCAATAGCCGTCAGCCACGTCAGTGATTGGCTTATTCTTAGCCAATCACAGTCGCGGCTGCCAGTCCGACCCTAATGTTACTCCGTTCCCGGAAGAGGCATTAGAGGACGAGGGAACAGAACTTAGTAGGTACATTTCTGGGGATTTTTTTTAGCATTTAAAGATGGTGGTTAGGATTGGGAGGGCTATCCTTGCATTACAGAAAAAAGTTAATTTTGGGGTGGAGATAATTAGTTTTTTCCCACTCAATTTCTCTTATATAAAGAATATAAAGAATATTAGAAGTCAATCTGCCTGTAGTCTTGTACTTTTATGTGGTCAGGGAAAGCCTTGGGGACTATATCATTCACTAAATATTAATATGCATTAAAAATAATGTTCTAGTTCAATGTATTCCTATACCTAGTTTCCTTAAAGAGCAGTAAAAGAAAATTAAAATGATGTATTTACAGAGAATTACATGTTTATTATGTTATTTTTGGGCTTCAAAATTTAATTTAACTTGACTATCTCCATTTATTGCTGCAGTTTATTTCTTAAGAAAGACCTCTGCATTTTTCATAAGCCATAACAAAAACAAAAATCTGTCTCATTTACCGAGAATACAAGTGCGGGGGGGGGGGGGGGGAATGATTTAACATTGCATTTCATTTTGACAACAGCAAGTTCATGTTTGCAAACCCTGACTGCTCGGGAATGAAAAATTTAATCTTGAGATTGTGTAATTACTGTGTAATAGAAAAGACAGAAAACGGCACATTACTTTTAGATACATGGCGAAGTCATCTCGATGCCTGATGCTTTCCAGGTAAATTACAGCAGACGTATAATTGAGACAGTAAATCTGGTGGCTGAGACAGAGACTTTTTTTAAAGTGCTAAAAAAGTAAAAAAGTAAATAAACACATTAATGCTATGCAGTATGCAAGGAACACAAAGGCATCTGTTAAAACCGTTAAAGCTGCAGATATCAAGAATACCTATACGGAATGCTTTAAGGCACACCATGCAATTTTTTGGCCCAATCGACCAATAGTTCAGTGTATTGGTCAATTGGGCCAAAAACGGTATATGGGTTTTCGGACCGCATGTGACCGATGTCTGACCCTTTTCAGAGGTGTCTGAAAACCATGAAGGACCGCACGCTTGGTTGTGGTGAACTGTTGGCCTTGGCTACTTTTGCCTGCGGGTGACAGTCATTCGTCGTGGCTGACCGGTCGGAAGTGCCGTACGGTCAGGTCAGAGCAAAAAATTGCAAGGTGTGTACCTAGCTTTTGACTTTCTATATGCAATCCAGGCTCTAGAATCGAGCCTGGAAAGTTGGTGTGGGTTATTCAACTATTAGCTTGTCTGCAGACAACATGGCCACCATGGATTGGCAGCAGTTGGTGGTGCAATATCTAACCAGGCGGGGGTATGACAGCATGCCAATTGGCACCCCCACATTAAAGAGCGCATTATGCACCACCTGCAGAAGAAACTGTGTGCGCAGTTTCAGATTAATCTGACCACCTCCCAACTCCAAAAGTGGTGGTCAGACCTCAAGCGGCAGCGGCGTGCCTACGTCCAGGGCATCAAGCAGAATGTCCAAGGCAAGTATCACATTTGTATATTAAATTTTAACTGTGATTGAGTTGTATAAAACACCACCTTTTGCACCACTAACCAGGCGGTTCTGCGGCAGATCTTTATGACAAGCTCTGTCTATGTATAACCACTATATGAAGTTACTGCACTTTTCTTGTTACTTTTATAGCACTTGTGATTGGCGATAGCATTTCGCAAACCGCCACAAACGATTGCGGGGCATTTAGTGCTTTTCTCCTAAAGGGCTCAAAGTGCGTATGTCAATGTTAGTTAGTGTTAGTAAATTTTAATGTAACTGTTAGCTAATGTAGATGCTAGTTAAAGGACAAGTACACATGAAAAATATTTACAATATTTACATATAATACAAATTTTTAAAGCTTTTTTCCTAAACGACTCAAAGAATATATTTTTTTAATGTTAGTTAATGTTAGTTAGTGTTAGTATTAGTAAATGTAAAAAACATTTACAATATTTACATTATAATTTTTTATTTATTATTAATATTTTTTATTATTATTTACTTTTTTTATATCTAAATTTGCAGATGAGGGATCTGTTTCTGCCAGTGAGGCTGAGGAGGGTGGATCACCCCCTGCAACACCCCCACCAAGGCCCCAGATACGGCCTCCAGTCTCCCCTTCACCAGCACCAGCACCATCATGCCAGCGCCGGCTGAATGGAATGGCTCAAAAGATGAGGCGCATGGAGAGGCGCATAATCTCCATGCAAAGAGACATTAAGCAATTACAGCGCCAAATATTAAAAAAAAAAAGGGGGCAATTGTTATTGTTGTTTTTTTTATTATTATTGTTATTATTATTATGATTATTGCACCAAAAAAGTAAAAGTAAAGGTGCTTTTTGTAAACAAGTTGAACCAAACAAATCTTTGTGTTTTATCTTTACAAATGACTACAAATATAATTATTTAGGCTTTTCTCACACCCCATTGGCTTCTCTCCCTCAGAGTATGCTTTGTGCAAGGGAAAGCGGGGAAGGGGTTATGCTTCCTAGGAACAGCACCATTGAGTAACAGTAGACCCACTGCAATTTGACAACATTATTGCAGAGCCAGGCAGGCTTGGCCCCACTGGACAGACCCCACACCCCATTGGCTTCTCCCCCTCAGAGTATGCTTCATGCATGGGAAAGTGGGGATTGGAAGGGGTTACACTTCGTAGGAACAGCACCATTGAGTAACAGTAGACCCACTGCAATTTGACAACATTATTGCGGAGCCAGGCAGGCTTGGCCCCACTGGACAGACCCCATACCCCATTGACTTCTCTCCCTCAGAGTATGCTTCGTGCAAGGGAAAGCGGGGAAGGGGATATGCTTCATAGGAACAGCACCATTGAGTAACAGTAGACCCACTGCAGTTTGACAACATAACTGCGGAGCCAGGCAGGCTTGGCCCCACTGGACAGACCCAACACCCCATTGCCTTCTCTCCCTCAGAGTATGCTTCGTACAAGGGAAAACGGGGAAGGGGACACGCTTTGTAGGAACAGCACCATTGAGTAACAGTAGACCTACTGCAGTTTGACAACATTATTGCGGAGCCAGGTAGGCTTGGCCCCACTGGATAGACCCCATACCCCATTGGCTTCTCTCCGTCAGAGTATGCTTCGTGCAGTTTGACAACATTATTGACAACATTTTGACAATTTGACAACATTATTATAACTCCTACACTGTCAGGTCTCCATTAAACACACTCCAACACACTGATAAAATGGCGCTGGTCACATTGCCTTTTATACCCAGGGGGCTGGTAATACTCAAATTAGCTGCCATTGGTTGAATTTGGACATGTGGGCACCTTTTTTTTTTAAATTCGATGATTTTCAAATCTTCGAACGGTCAAACATTCGCAAATCATCGAAAGTCCGGGAAATATCGAAAGTCCGAGTCCGGGATAATTCGAGAAGTTCGGGTCGGTCCAGAACTCGAACAGTTCGGCTCGAACTTGCGTTTGAGTTCTTGTATGTACCCAGCCTTAATGAAGATACTTTATAACAAAAGTGATATTTAGCTAACTGTAATGATAATTATGGCAAGTACAGAATATATAATATTATTTTATGATGCATATATATAGTATAATATATGGATGTATTTGGTCATGAACTTCCTTCTGGGGTTGTTCAGTGGTAACCCATTCAGGAATCCCCCCCTTGAAAATCCTGCGCTTGCCCCTGAAATTATACTGCAGTATATTATGACACAGCCATTGAATAAAAACTTAATCATAAAATACTGTTATGGCTGAAGATTTAACTGGTGCTATTTCACAGCCTCTGTGTAAAATATTGATGTGAACAAATTTAGAAAAGTAACAAAAGCCAAAATGGACAATGCCTGGAAATGATTTAGCTCTGCAAATACCAATACTGCCCAGTAAGTAATCATTACATAAACATACCTCTGTTAGCAGATCTCCCAAAGGGAGAGAGTCTGAGGTCGCACATTCTAACTCTTTACTTTTAATAGTGTCAAGTAAAGCGAATGCAAAATTAAAACTCTCCTAGTGAAGAAAGGAATAGAAAATATACTTGGTCAGATTACAGTTCAACAAGCAATACTTCAATTTAGGAAAGTGAAAAGTTTTACTGGTCTGTCAAGCAAAAGGATCTGTAGACTGTTTCTCAGAACAAAACAGACTTTGTTACAAGGAGTTACTGGCAAGGAACTAAGGAATGATGCCAAGAGCTGCATCCCGCAAAAAAGGCAACTCTAACCAATATGCAGAAATGCTACAGTGTTTAACATGATTATAAAGAGCCGTTTGCAGCATATGACAGACTTTTGTGAGTCTTTGCAGTAAATTGGTGTAGTAATAATTTAGACTGGAATGGCGGAGTTTACTAAGACTTTTTAACATCACCAGATGACAGGTTTGATTGTTTATATCTGTATCGCCACACGCATGGATGAATTATAATAAATTTATGAAAAGATTTGCTACCAATGCAGTGGAAGCAAAAAGTAAAAAACAGAAAACAACCAGAGGGTTGAAAAAGATGGGAAAGAAAATCTGCTTAGCACTCCGCTACCAATCACCCAGATGGTACATTATTAATATATGGTGATTAGTAGCGGAGTGCTAAGCAGATTTTCCCTCTTTTTCAACCCTCTGGTTGTTTTCTGTTTTTTTTTTTTAAAACTTACTCCAGCAGTCACTTTATTAGTGTATGCTACCTGTTTTATCCAAGGTAATTTTTTATACTTTATTAATAATACCCACAAAAAGGTACTTTTTGAAGGTTATGTCGACCCCCAAAACTATAATTTCCCCCACTACCGGCCCCAGTGTGTAGTGTAATATAATCCTTACCTTACATCCCAGCTCCAAATGGTTCTCTAGTAATGCCCCCCCAAAAGTCCAAAACTGGCCACCAGGAGCCTAGCAGAGTCCATATAGGACTCTGCCTCCTGTCTCTCCTCTGGAAGAAGTTTGGCATGCGCACTGCAACCCTCCCCCCCTCCCTCTCCCTCCCGATTTGGTCTCCTTCCCCCTAGCGTGTAACCCTTTATATATCTTACAGTGCTTGCTCCCCCAGCCCCAACCGCAATAATCTTATTTCCAGAAACTCCCCCGATAGTTACTTACCTATCCTCCACCGTTGTGAACTGCCTGCAGCTGCGTCCGTGATTGGCCTTTCAGCCAATCACGGACGCGGCTGACGGTCTGGCCCCCTGCTTGCAGTTTCCTGCAAGCAAAGGGCCGGGACAGTGTGGCGAAGGATAGAGGGATAAGGTACATTGCACTGTTAGATTATACATACGTATTTACATTTTGTTTTTTGAATTCATTTCAGAAGGTTGTGCCACTCAAAAAAAGGACCTCACCTGCTTCAGTTCATCGAGGTTGGCAAATAATCTCACCAAATCTACATCCAATAGATGGTCATTGCTCTGAAGGTATTGCAGTGCACTGAAAAACACCTAAAAAAAGGAATATATCAGTTCTATATATTGCACGATTGGCCGTCACAATATTTACATAGACTGCAATCGTATGGCATGTATTCCAGTTATTCTGGATTCCTTTTTTTTATTATAATATAATATTTGGATTTTCACTATTATAATATTTACTATTATTACAAAAGGTATATTCTTCATTTTTAACACGTTTTCATTCTGTTGCAGCTCCAACATATATGAATCTGTGAGCCTGGTTCCCTGCCACATACCCAACAAGTCGGTGAACTGGATAGGAACCATTTAGCTAGTTGTAAAAGCGTTCTATGAAATCTGAAAAATTATTTTCTTGACATCTGGGCTGAAAAATCTTTTTGTGTGTATCCAGTCAGTTGTCTGTCTGATGTGAAAATTACCTGGCATCTAAACAACTAAATAAAACAAAGATATTTTTACAACTGAAAATATGATTGTAAAATTTGACAGTTTGTTTAAAGGAATGGATTCAGGTTTCGATTATTTGTTTTTTTTTATAATGGTTAGCTTTATGGGCAATTATTTCATTTTCATGTAACAGTTGAGTAATTGATTGAAATGATTTCCTCGCTATGGTAGTTATTGATAGATCTGGGGAAAATGTAGGCTCTGATATATTTGTGGTATCGTAGGTTTTGTCGAGAGACTTGTATTTTTTCCTGGTTATCACATCTCTTGGTGCTGAGACTGGTGCTGTTTTGGGTCTAGGCAATCTATGAGTTCTGTCTTGAGCTGCAGCAATGGTTGACATGAAAGGTATAAATCTTTTATTAAAGGGAACTCTAGTCAACCATTTTGTGTGTCTTATGGCACTGATCACCAGTTCACCTGACTTCCGCCTTGGTTTAGGGTTGGAGCATGCTCACTGCTATCTTTACTGCTGGGTAATTCTAATTAACATACCAGAAAAGCAAAATCAACATTATAATAAAGGAATAGTTCACACAAAAAGTGAACTATTCCTTTAAAGCAGTGATTGAAGACCAGGAGGTAAAGGACCTATTCCTTACCTTCCGTTCTTCAATCACTTCACCAGGATCCAGGACTGAAGGTAACTTTAATTACCTCGCGCATGATCCACCGCGGCTCCATTGGTAACTGCCGACTGCTTCCTGGTTTAGTTTACTATAGCGCGCAATATCGCGCATGCGCGCTATAGTGCAACCAAACCAGGAAGCAGTCGGCAGTTGTCAATGGAGCCGCGGTGGATCATGCGCGAGGTAATTAAAGTTACCTTCAGTCCTGGATCCTGGTGAAGTGATTGAAGAACAGAAAGTAAGGAATAGGTCCTTTACCTCCTGGTCTTCAATTACTGCTTTAAAGGAATACTTCACTTTTTATGTGAACTATTCCTTTTAAAGTCTCTTTTTCCCTTATTTGCATAATGAGAAAGGGAGTTGTGGGGAAAACTCTTCCTAACTCGTTTGACTCCTTGTAAATCTTATTTATCAAAGCCCAGGAACATAGGCGGATTTTCCATAAGGCTTGGGGGGGCTTAGCCTTCCTAAGTGAAATCAGGGGAAAAAAAAAAATTTGCTGGGGAAAAAAAAAAAAAATGATTAATATTATCAGCAGCGTGCAGCTTTCTCCCCTGTCACAGTTTAGCTGCAGCCTGCAGGACTTTGGCTCCTCCCCTTCCTCCCCCTTCCCTCTCAGCAGCCCGGAGCTGAGGTTTCCTTGCACTCACCTAGTTTCCAGCGTTTGGTGGGAGGAGCGTCTCTGGGACTCCTGGCAGCTATGAGGAAAGAGAAAAGAGCAGGCAAACCCTGGGGGCTGGTGAATCAGATATTCCCAACACACTGTAAGTGAGTAGAGAAGCTGCAGCAGCTGGGTTGGGGAGAAGGGAGGCTAGGGAGAGAGTGACACTCAGTACTGTGCAGTCTTCCAGAAAGGACATGGTCTGGGACAGGTTCAGCACTGACAGTGTCCAATTGTTCTGCTGGTTACAGGATGTTAGTTGCTTTGGAAAGTGAGGGGTCTTTTTTATTTAGAATTAAAATCAGGATTTTTGATTGAAAGTGGGTGATTATTATTAAAGAAAATCTATCCATCTCTATCTATCTATCTATCTATCTATCTATCTATCTATCTATCTATCTATCATCTATCTATCATCCATCTATCTATTATCTATCTATCTATCATCTATCTATCTATCTATCATCTATCTATCTATCTATCTATCTATCTATCTATCATCTATCTATCTATCTATCTATCATCTATCTATCTATCTAGCTCTATCATATCGTCTATCTCTCTTCTATCTATCTATCTATCTATCTATCTATCTATCTATCTATCTATCTATCTAATCTATCTGTCTGTCTGTCTATCTATCTATCTATCTATCTATCTATCTATCTATCTATCTATCTATCTAATCTATCTATCTATCTATCTATCTATCGATCTATCGATCTATCGATCTAATCTATCGATCTATCGATCTATCTATCTATCTATCTATCTATCTATCTATCTATCTATCTATCTATCTATCTATCTATCTATCTATCTATCTATCTATCTATCTATCTATCTATCTATCTACCTAATTCTATCTATCTATCTATAATCTATCTATAATCTATCTATCTATCTATCTATCTATCTATCTATCTATCTGTCTGTCTGTCTGTCTGTATGTCTATCTATTTGTCTGTCTGTCTGTCTCTCAATCTATCTATCTATCATCTATCTATCTATCTATCTATCTATCTAATCTATCAATCATCTTATCTATTATTTCATCTATCTATCTTTTTATCTATCTATCTATCTATCTATCTATCTATCTATCTATCTATCTTAAATTCTTTAGTCACTTGAAAAAGTTTTCATATCTATCTATCTATCTCTCTTTCTGTCTCTCTTTCTGTCTCTGTATCTTATCCACCTGTCTAACCTGTCTTATGCCTTTCTGTCCACTCGTATGTCTGCCTGTCTGTCTATCTATATATATTAACAATAAAATATATTTGTATACATGTATTTATGTTGTGTAAAATACAAAGTGGGTGTGACCTGGGGCGTGGAAAGGGGTGTGACCTGGGCGTGGAAAGGGGCGTGGCCTAGAAAAATTTTGCGCCGCGCTACGCGCGGCAATGATATCTCGTTAGCCTTTCCTATTCTGAAAGTCACCCTCCGCCTATGCCCAGGAAGCAAGACCCAGTCGCTCTGCCGCACTTCCCCTCTCTGCTTCCTGTTCGTAGCTGTGAGTAGCTGTTAGAATCAATATATTTATTTGCAGAAAGTTTCTTAACTATTGTGTGTATACTTTTTAAAAACAGTTAAAATGAAAAGTACTTGGGACAGGGATATAGGACTGGTAATTCCTACGTTCCAATATTGTTTCTGTGAGGAGCACCAGCCCAAAGAAAACTGATTCTGCCAGTCTTCCTCCTGGCTTCAGCACTATCTTTAAGAAAAGGAATAGTCCAGGACTAAGCTGGCAAATGAAAACTGTTAGTGCTGTTGCTCATTAACAAAACAATATTGAGATGTAGGAATAATCTATCCAACCTCCCTGCCCCAGGTACTTTCATTTTTAAAAAGTTACAGGGAGATCCAATAAAAGTTCTTATTGTTTAAAATGGTGCTAATTTTGTCCCAACCAATCAGATGTTATTTAACATCTGGAAGCTAACATCTGATAAGAACATTTTTAACGATAAGAACTTTTATTAAAAAACCCTGTTAATTTTTAGTGTATAGGTATCCTTTAAGCTTTCCTTTGTCCTCATAGGTTTAGATGTATTAATAGTCTTCGAAAAGCATAAAGAGACTGCATGGCATCTGCGCCATTTGGATCCCATCTCCATCTGGTAAGTTTGGGTCTGACTGTAATAATCTGTAAGTTTGCAGATTTTGGTTTTATTTTATTTTTTTGTTCTTCATCATCCTGGGAAATTTTTCTACTGGTTAGAGGTTTAAAAAGTTGTTGCTAGAGTCATTTTGGCTATAAAGTCAGGCAAACCATGACTTGAGGGCCCTGATACGGCCCTCCAAGGTGAATCACCTGGCTCCTGCTCAGTGGTACCTGGAACCCCCCTTTCTGCTCCTGGTGCCCAAAGATTGTTACTTTGATTGTTACATAGAATGTTACATAGACTGTTACACAGAATGTTACATATACTGTTACATAGACTGTTACACAGAATGTTACATAGACTGTTACACAGAATGTTACATAGACTGTTACATAGACTGTTACATATACTGTTACATAGACTGTTACACAGAATGTTACATAGACTGTTATATAGATTGTTACATAAACTGTTATATAGATTGTTACATAAACTGTTATATAGATTGTTACATAAACTGTTATATAGATTGTTACATAGACTGTTATATAGATTGTTACATAGACTGTTACATAGATTGTTACATAGATTGTTATATAGACTGTTACACAGAATGTTACATAGACTGTTACATAGACTGTTACACAGAATGTTACATAGATTGTTACATTGCTAATTGAGTTGTGGGTGAGAAGCAGCATGTTTGTTTCAAAAATGTATCCAGCCTGCCCTGTGATTTACAGCAGCATAAAGATCTGTATCAACATTAAACCTGCAGCTGCCTGAGGTGATTGCTGAGACTTGGTTAATATAATGTACTTGCCTACCCTCCAACATCCACCATTTAATCGGTACACTTATAGAAACAACCTGGTGCAGAGCCAAACCTGATCTCAGCAGATATCTGTGCAATGGGTTTCTCAATAGTGTACCTTAAAATTAAACCATTAAATCAATGGTGGATGTTGGAGGTAGGTACTTAATGCATCCCTCCACTGGAGCTTGGTAAGAACAAAGAGGAACATTGAGAAATCCTGGATGGATACTATTATGTGTGTAGAATCCTATGTATTAGTATATGTAAAGCTGACCAATCGCTGCAAATACACAGGAGAAGAGATGACTGATGTTCGGTTCGTTTCTAAACTTCAGGTAAAGTTCGGAAGTTTGGAAACGAACCCATTAAAGTCAGTGGGATGAAATAGTTTAAAAAGTTTGGATAAATTACAGATAAAATAGCAACGGTAACTTACTGTACATGGCTCTGGGACCAGGGAACTGGTCTGGGAAACATGTACATATCACCAAAACACTTCTTTCCCCACAATTGGGAAATTGGCAGATTTCCGTATGCTTCATTCAAGGGTTATGGCCAATTCGAGGGTTACCCAATGATACTTTCATTCATCACTAAAGTGACCAATACATCTGATCCAATCTCTGGTCGTATGATTTTGCAACATCAGACAAATTTCAACCTGATAGGAATTGGTCCGTGTTCAATGTTCATGAGCTACTGCAAAATCTTGTAGTTTCTAGTCCAAGGATGTCAAACTTGTAGCCCTCCAGATGTTTGAAAACAACCACATTCTGCAGCCAGGGAAGGCTTGTAGTTTTCAAACATCTTGTGAGCTGCAAGTATGACATCCCTGTTTTACTCAATTCTGTTACAGACCACTACATGTAAGGGAACATGTGACTATGGTTAGGAGGTGTGGTCAGAAAGTGCACATACATAAGGCTATCTGAAGGTCATAGTATATACTGGAAATCAAGCAGATCCAGTCCATTAGTAGTTACATATACACACTGCTTACGATATCTTACACTCCATTGGTAAACACCAATACGTTTAGATTGGTGAGAAATAAAATGGAGGTTTAGTTCTCCCTTAATTAATTAAATACAGGAAAATCAATATATTTGATCATGATTAAATTTCTATTCAAGTGGCAGTCACTTAAGGCTCGTTCACACTACAAACGGTCCAAAAGGACTGTCCATTTTTTTGGTCTGTTTTGGTCCATTTGTAGAGATCCGTTTTCGATACCTTTTTACGTAAAAAGCATTTTTTACCCCAGTTGTAAATTTGTGATTGCGGTACATATAGGGGACTATATCGTCCCTTTGAGCCTTTTAACACTCACCCCATTTGGAAAGTGAGGAGATAAACATAAGTTAAAAACTCTAACATATATAAAAAAAATATTAAAATGTGTTGTGTTTATTTAGGAATCTTCTAGAAAAATCTTATTCAGACTAATGACATGACTTACCACTTTGAGAACCAACAAATGGTCTAGCAGGTAAGTGCACTCAGAGGTAAAAAGTTCCCATACAGATTCCTGGCGCCTTCTGTTGGCCTTATAAAGAATCTCCTTGTCATTTGCTGCTTGCATACTGATAAATTCACTCCAGGTTTTGTCCTAGATTAACAGAAATTGAATACGCAGATATATTTCATTGTCACCTAATTTGTTTGCATTCAAATGTATATAAAACACATGCAGCCCCTCCCTGGCTAGGTTTTCTATCTCAAATAAAGGCACATTCACTTTACATTAAATTTATTTTTGTAAATTCTTCTTAATTCATTGAAATTTGACTTTAAAGCATAAAACCATGTTGTAGTATACACGGGGCAGTTATGGCAGAGATGCTTGTATAGGCCATGCCTATAATTCTTATGACAAAAGAAGACAGAAGCAATTAAGGTTTCAAATAAACATTTCTACAATTGATGATAATTTAAGAGCCACTCAAACAGGTAGAACCTATATATTAATAAAAACTATGGGCCCCATTCAAGGAGGAGTGCTGGGCCCTTTTGCGGTTAGCACGACTTTAACTCCATCTTTTGCAAAACCCACTCAGACGGCACTATAAATGTAATATTGCTTTTGAGCTAGATTTAGTGCAAGAAACGCCAGAAAATAGCTTCTGTTAAAATCACGCTGTGAGACAATCCCTTTCTGGATTTACTGATGAGTGCTAAGGAGATATTTAATTTGCATAGAGACATTTACCCAGAGCAATTGCAGCTGTGGATAAATGAGGCCAGCGATTCCGGGCTTTATCTGTAATGAACAACAGTGGCCATGAATGTACGGGCATAGGCATATATATTCATAGTCAACGAACGTTCAGTCGTAAGAATACCATGCAGAATTAAACTACCGCAGTGTCACTTTTTAGTGATACCGCGCCTTTATAAATATGACCCTATATATTTCTTAAATAAATAATTGATATTTAATCTTTAGCATAAGCCATAGGCACGCACATGTACACACACTTTATATATCTCCTTATTCTATAAGTTTCTTGCCATACATTTACCTTTAGATTGTATAGCTCATTATCCGTGCAGTCAGAGATCTTTAAGGTTGATAGGCAGTTTTCTAGATCAGATATATGCTTTTGTTTTCCTTTCATGTACTAAAGGATAAAGATGATAATAAGGATTATTTCATAAATCATTTTTAAAAAAATGCCCTAACTTCATGAATATTCAAATGCCCTGTATTTCCAAAATAGCGCCAGCACCTGAACATTAAAAAAAGAGACATTTTAGTGTTTCACTAAGCAGTGAAAAAAATTAAAAAAATTCTCAAAGCAGGAAAAAAATCTAACAGCAATAAGTCCTAAATCCAGGTCTCTGGGGCAGAGAGAGAAATGTTCTCTGCCCAGCAGAGCAGAAACGTGGTCCCCAATTCCTTGTTCCTGGTCTGACAGAGACCTGCCCCTCTCACACAACCAGATCAAACAATACACACATTTTTCTTCATTTGGCTACATGAAAGGAAAAGGCTTATGTCCAAGACAAAGCTACCAATGGAGCAGCAGGTGATGAATTTTTTTTCAACACTGAATTTTTACTTTTTATCCCCAACTAAATGTTAAATTTTTTGATGCACATGAATTTGTGTGAATACAGAGTCCTGTAACATCTGTGAATTTTCAAAACTGACGGTTCCACCTCAAAACCAGGTTAGGTTTGAAACTAAGATTTATCACTAGTATCAACCCTTCTGTACATTCAGTTTATTTTAAGTCTCTAGTTACTCTTTAAATAAAAAGTGAGTTATTTTTAATCCTTGCTGTTCCAGAAATGTAAAACATCATTAGGCATCTAGAATGCAAAATCTGCAATTCATTTTCATTGTGCATTTAATCATCAATAGAATCAGACCACATACCCATATTTAGATATGCATTGCGGTGCCAGCACTTTGCAATTGTGGCTGCCAATCATTTTATGCCCACAAACACAAAATACACAGCAGACTTCCTGCGGTGCACTATGTGTATGAAGGAACGTTTTGGCCGATAATCGGCCCATGTGTAGGCAGTTTATTGGCCGAAACAGAAGTTTGGTCGGGGATCGTTGCCCCACCAACCTGGCGGATCTCCTAACGAACGTCCATTTTGGACGATAAAGTGCCCACACACGGGCCGATTATTGCCCGAAACATTTGTTCGTGTTCAGGACCCACAATCGCATGTGTACAAACCTTAAAATTAGATGTTTAGGCTTAAACTCCCATGTCCTGACTTAATATTCTGATTAAAATGATATATCTCTTGCGTTATAAAGTTATTTATAACCAGGGATACACGTCCTTCATAACAACAAAACCTCCAGAGGAAGAACTTGGGAAAGGAAGAGACTAGATTGCTTTGGAATGAGTTTATTGACTTTACACAGCTACATTGTACTTAGGACAATTATACTCACCTCCCCCTCCTTCCTTTCCCCCCACTCCTGCAAAGTACCCAGGGTGAAGACCTAAAACGCTAAGTCCTCACCTCTGGTTACTTTACAAAAGTCCTGTACTACTTACTTGTAATCTCCCTCGTCGCTCAGGTCCGATCCTCCCCATTGGCATTTTGAGTGACAGGTCGCGAAGCAGCAAATGGGAAGACGCGCTCTGCAAGGAGGCGTGTCTTCCCATTGGCTGCCTCCAGGACTGTCACTGACAGTGCCAGTGGGGAGGATCCGACCGGAGCGACGAGGGAGATTACAAGTAAGTAGTGCAGGACTTTTGTAAAGTACCCAGAGGTGAGCGTTTTAGGTCCTCACCCTGGGTACTTTGCAGGAGTGGATCGGGGAAATGGTAAGTATAATTGTACTTTAATAATGTCTCTATATAGAAATCTGCTGTCTTTGCAGGAAAAAAAAAATTCAACCCTATTAATTCCTACAGTATACACAGAGAAAACCTGGACCTGGCTTTGCCCCCTTCCCCTTTGTGATAAAAATAGCCAGTAGCAGAGTGATCCTTGAAGTAGACATGACTTGTTTAAGTACAGTGGATATAATCCCTAGTACACAGATAATGGTCTAAATATAACATTATTTATAACTAAACTTTAGTTTTACTAAAAGAATCAGCTACATAGACAGAGTAACTGACTCTGAATATGCATTTGTTTCAGCCAACTGGTTGATAATGAATAGTAATAAAAATAATAATATTAAAATAACATTTTGGCAGGATATTACAAGTAGAGATGGCCGAACTTTTGAAAGTTCGGTTCATTTTCGAACTTTCGAACTATATGGAAAGTTCGAAAACGAACCCATTAAAGTCAATGGGAGTCAAATAGTTCGAAAAGTTCTAATGAAATACAATTAAAATATCAATGGTAACTTAATGTAAATGGCTGTGGGACCTGGGAAATGGTCTGGGGAACATGTTCGAATATCCAGGACTTTCGAAAACTTGATTTTACTCTCACGCGCGCTACTTTCGAGCTCTGGCATTCAAACATTCGATGCTTGTGTATAGGTTATAATGCACATTTTACTCGTGGATTCGATGCTCATGCCTAGGCATAATGGACGTTTTACTTGCGGATTCGATGCTTGTGTTTAGGTTATAATGGACATTTTACTCGCGGATTCAATGATCGTGTCTAGGTATAATGGACATTTTACTCGGATTCGATGCTCGCGTATAGGTTATAATGGACATTTTACTCGCGGATTCGATGCTCGCGTCTAGGTATAATAGACATTTTACTTGTGGATTCGATGCTCGCGTATAGGTATAATAGGCATTTTACACGCATATTCGATTTCCTCGAACGGTCGAACATTCGATAATTATCAAAAGTCCGGAAAATATCGAAAATCCGGGTCCAGGATAGTTCGAGAAGTCCGAATTTGTTCGAACTCGAATAGTTTGGCTCAAACTCGGGTTCAAGTCCATCTCGAGTTCTAGTCCATCTCTAATTATAAGTCCCCCACGTGCAATATCCTGACGTGTTACTTTATTATTATTGTTACCACTGTATTTCTCATTCCTGAACATTTATGGCATAAAACGTTCTATATAAATATACAAATTGGATACAGATAATACTAAATTGATGAACACATTAAGAAATACTTACAGATCCCTTTTTAGAGAAAGGCCACTTTGTTTTTTTGACATCTAGGAAACAAACAAAAATATATTGTATATGAAAGGGCAGAAATAAATGGACCAGAAAACTCGCTCGTGAAGGTTCTCATTCATCCAGGTCATGGTATATCTGTTGTATTCAATTAGATCAACTGGACTAGAGCAGTTGATCTAATTGAATACAACAGATAGACCAGGAAACTCATTTTACAGAAAAATATATATTTTGTACACGACGTTGAATTGAACTATAATGAAAACTGAATATGTTTTAATATTGTTTCAATCTTGTAAATAAATATTATATTAATAACAGCAATAAAAAAGCAGACAAACATTACAAAGAAGATCTAGAACAATAGTGTATTTTCCTTGTAAATAAACATACAGTTTGCATACAGACTGCTTTGTATTTAGCAGTATATTATTCTTTAACATTTTCACCATGACCCTAGCTTATCTGTTATCCGGACTGTGCCATTGGCAATTTTTCTTATCTTTTTTTAAATAGGTATAATATGGGCTCTCAGATTACATCTTCTCTGTTGGGCATGCCACTAACTTATTCCATCTTCCATCTGATGGACTGTTTACTAGATTTTACAGTTTTACAGCAATCCAATATTTTATACCTGTGCAAGGAACTGTAGAATAATAAAGGTAGTCAGAGGCACCATCAGACACCAGAAGGTCACCAGGAAACACTTCAAGTCCAGGCAAGCTCAGTACCAAAGAACTGCGTCTTCGCTCGAGCAGTCTAAAAATTAAAGTTAAAACATCATACATTACTATATGGGAAATGGGCAAGAAATATTGTAAATGCTTTATAAGAATGATATTATACCATTAAGCAGAATATCCACCCAAAATGTGCAAACCTCCAACCTCCACTCTAACAGCCCAAATGATCAGCATTAGCAAACATCACAACAGCAAAGTCTAGATGCATTATGGAGGAGCCACCTCCCCCAATCACCGGTGTAAGCATCATGACCATGACTGATGTCGGAGGTGGGCATGTGATGCTGGCTAGTGCAAATGATTTCAGCTGTAAGAGTGGATTGGTTAGGGCTTACTGAGGACAGGGAGAAGGCTGATTTGTACATTTTCGATGGGCATGCCTTTTAAGTGCTGGTTTGCTGCTGTTGGAGATAAAAATGCTTAGAACTGAGCTACTTTGTATCCCTTTGTGAAGCTGCAGGACTCACTGTAATTAAACATGTTAATGACCTTACTGTCATTTACTTTATTTTCAAGTAGACAGCTTAACATCTTAATCATCAGTTTTTGGGCTGTAATTAATGTGTCTGTACTTTTCCTTTAAAAGGCATGTCCACCCCTTTTTCTTACTTTTGATATATAGTAGGGCTTCCTCCCCCAGCCCCAACCGCTATAATACTTTTGTCAGAAACTCCCCCGAACTTTACTTACCTTCCCTCTTTCCTTTGACGCACTGCCCCGGCCCTCTGCTTGCATGAAACTGCAAGCAGGGGGCTGGACCGGCTGCCGCATCCGTGATTGACTGAGAGGCAGCCAATCACGGACGTGGCTGCCGGCAGTGGAAAACACCGGGGGAGAGATGTAAGGTAAGTAGAGTTCGGGGGAGTTTCTGACAAAAGTATTATAGCAGTTGGGGCTGGGGGAGGAAGACCTACTGTACCCCAAAGGGGATTTGTGCTAGGGGGAGGGAGAGGAAAATGGGAGGGAAAGGGAGAGAGGGAGGGGGGAGGGCTGCACTGAGCATGTGCAAATTCTCCCAGAGGAGAGACAGGAGGCAGAGTCCTATATGGATCCTGGTGGTCAGTTTTTGGGACTTTGGAGGGGCATAGCATGGCAGCCATTTGGAGCAGGGATGTAAGGTAAGGATTTTTATATACTACAAAATGGGGCCAGTAGTGGGTAAAATTAAAGTTTTGGGGTGGACATGCCCTTTAAAGGCTAACAACACAGAAAAATTGTTGAAACCATAATATACAGTATTACCTACTAACATGTATTATGTACTACTCCTATTTCCAGTTCTTACTGTCAACCAATGAAATCTATAGTTTAACAATTAATTAAAAAAATTATAAGTAAAAAATTGGACCTTAATCCCATGGCACAAGTTTCCTGTGTATGGTAGATTCACCATACACATATCAATATGGTCATGTATATTTGAGTACTGGCCTTAAATGTATCAAAACCGATATCACACAAAAGCTTATTTCTGTACTTTAATAACTGTGTGAGCTTTCTGACCTTTATGGAATGCAAGTAGCAACTACAGGCTGCTGTTTAGGGTTTTGCACTAATGTTGCACTGTCTGACCATTTCCAAAGTTTTTGAAAATTGCAGTGCAAGTGATCCAAACGATTAAAGCATTTATTGTTGCTCTACTTTTTTTAGTGAACATTAATGCCTTTTACTAATGAGTGCACGTAAGTTGTGATTAGAAACTATCAGGGAGATTCAATAAAAGTTCTTATCGTTTAAAATGGTGCTAATTTTGCCCCAACCAATCAGAACTTATGTAACATTTGAAAGCTAACATCCGATTGGTTGGGGCAAAATTAGCACCATTTTAAACGATAAGAACTTTTATTGAATAACCCCGTATATTGCATTACCCCCATACGTAAAATATATTATCTTGTAAAGTAGTGCTTACTCGTATGTGATGGTTATATTCACTGCCTAGGGTACACTAGTTTATGGAAAATAAAGAAATATTTCACACCATATAATCTACATTCATATAAAAATCCAAGTTCGGTGGTACACCCACTAAAGCCTCATACACACATGCGACTGGACGCCTGACGAATGACCCCCGAGTCTGTGCACACACGCAACAAATGTCTGTTTCGGCCGATAATCACAAGTGTGTATGTGTTTTTGTATGGGCATTGTTCGTCAATCCGCCATGGCAAATCAATGACGCCTGAGGGGATTCATGCACATTGGCGACTAACGGACGTTCATCACGTGAGTGTCTTCCACTCAGGGGTTGTTCGTCGGGTGTCCAGTTGGATGTGTGTACGGACCCTAAGATCTTTAAACGATGACAGGAAGAATCTTTAAGGGTCTGTCTGTCATTTTTTAAAGATCAACCTACATACAGCTTGTTCTCTCTATATAAAGTATTGGGAGAACATTAAAGGAGAACTAAACCCAATTTTTTATACTCCAGAATCTGAAAACAAGCCCCCTAAAACACCAATAAACTATAAAATGCCACTTTAGTAAACTCTGTTAAAGTAAATCAAAGCCTGTTAAGAACTGTATGAAGTATCTGTGTGTATGTGCAGTGTCAGACCACACCTCCTGACCTCAGTCACATGCTTCCTTGCTTTATCAGTCCTGTAAAAGGATTGGCTAGAGATTATTAATGGGTGTGACCAACTGTAAAAAGTTTGTGCCATAGAAAAGGACTGAGCATGTGCAGAACATAATAGTCGTTGACCAAACTGTCTGATACTAAAATGCTGAGAAGTAAAGCACAAACCATATGTTATTTAGGTAAATTTCCCAGCGCCTGTATCAAAATGAGAGGTAAGATGCAGATTACTGGTTTTATATCAAGGTGTCCTGACTTCTGGTTCAGTTTTGTTCTGTGGCTTTAGTTGCCCTTTAAGGACTGCACAATGTCCCTTTAATTGTTAAAACAATTGTGTTTAATGCTGAAAATTTTATGAGTTCTCTGAAAAATGTATTCTAATCACTGATCAAGCTGTACTGATCAGTCGACATTGGAATGGATAAATGGATGTTGTGTAGTTATGATTGATGTGCAGCCGCTCCCTCTTTTATATGGACACACATTCTTCCCTGAGACAGGCATTATTCTGTCAATAACTTAATATTGACAGATTTAATAATTTAAATCTGTCTCGGTCCTATGCCAAATTGAATAAAAAATTTAAAATATCTCTAAAACAATGCATTTAAAAAAAACAAACAAATCAAAGTATATGATAAAAGTCCTCAAGAAAGTATCTTTTGCACATTTAACTCATTTGAGCCTTTCCTATTCAATCTACATAGGTCAGTAGAATGCAATAAAAGAAAGAATTTTCCTTGCTCTAATTATTCATACAATGCAGCATTAGGTTCTAGTTCTGACAGAGGATATAAATTAGGTCATTAAGCTCACAGAGGCTGCCAGTATATCTATTGCCATGACAATCTACAAGATGAAATTAAGAATTTTACGGTTGTGTCTGACTGTGGAACCTTCCAAATTGTTTTTTAGTCCACATACCAAGTACATGTCTCTATCCAAGGCATGTAAAGCCATTAATAAATGGGCTGGTTGACATTTTTAATTAAAATGTAAATCCAAGTAGATAATATGCTTACCCTGCAGGAAAGCTTTAAACGTATAATGAATGGACACAATATTTATCTTTATTTATTAAAATAACTCATAGATACTTTCTGAAAAAAAAGGAAAACATACAGTGCATATATAAAGTATATAACAACACTAAAATGTAAATTATTTAAAAATGCTCTGTTACAATTGGGGAACTGAAAAGGTTGACCAGTTAAGTCTCCTGGTGGATCAACGGATGATTACCAACTTGGCTCCCATACACATGCGTTCACCCGTTGGGTATTTTGCACACAAAATATGACGTGTGTATGGGCCTTTAGACAAAGAGGGCTATCTCTAAACACTATCATTCCACAACCATTTTTCAGTTTGCAGTGGTGTCAGAATCAAATCTTGTATAATTATTATTGACACATACCATTCTTATATAGTTTTTATACTCACTGTCAGCAAAAAACAAATGCTCATCAACATTACATTGATTATTGGGCAAATGTAGTATTATGCATCATGGGAATGGAGTAAGGGATTGTGGGGGTTTACTACATAAAAAAGCTCATAAAGTTTTGATTTACAACGTACCGCAGTAAAATTAACATTGGGTGAGCTGAAATAGCGTAGGGCCCCACAAAATGTTGCTTTCTTTTACAGCCAGGGATGGATTAACCATTAGACACAGTAGGGATGTACATAGGGGTGCCTGTTGCAGGGGTGACTGCCAATCCCTCCCCCTTGGGACCCTTCAGCATCACAACTCACCCCAGATCCGTGACTTGCAGAGCATCTACCCCCAACCATGCTGAAACCTCCCAAACTTCATAGCAGGTCATCTGCACATACCACTGTCATTTAATAGCGGCTTCCATAGTATGCTGGTATATTTCTTCTGTTATTTCATGGCTGCTGTATTTACAGACTGGTTTAATAACTCAGGGGTAGACAAATTATTTTTGCCATTATTAGCCAGTTCACTTCTTTAAAGGGCATGTCCACCCCCAAACTAAAATTTAGCCCACTACTGACCCCACTATAAAGTTTAAAAAAATCCTTACCTTACATCTCTGCTCCTGCTATAGTGCCTCTTCAAAGTCCAGCAAACTGAAGGGTACAGGTGGCCATACATACAAACGATAATAAGTAAATCTAGTTGTGGAACGACGGGATTTACCTATTACCGCTCGTGTGTAGGGGATATTCCCGACCGATTGGAGTGCCGACGAATGACCGTAGTCGGCACTCCAATCGATCGGGAAAGACAAAAAATTTCGACTGTGCGGTATATGGCTGCACGGCTGACCAATCCCCATAGCGCGTATGGGGATCGGTCGGTTCCATGTGGGAAGGTTCCCTTTGCAATGCGCTGACAGACACCAATGTGATCTGTCGGAACATTGCGTTGGAAATCGCAGGTGTATGGCCACCTTTACAGCTGTCTTCCTGTCCAAAATGTTGCTGTCGCTGTTGTGTCCTTTCAGTTGCTTCTGACATGTGCAGGGGAGCCCTTTCCCCCCCCCTCTCCCTCCCTCCAGATCCGTCCCTGGCTGCCCTTCATGCAGCGAAAAAAACCTTTATATATATTATACTGCATTACCTCCCACCCCCAACCGCTATATTGCCACTTCGCTTGCTCCCATGGCGTTCTGTATTACTGGCAGCCATGGCTGTGATTGGCTGCCTTTCAGCCGGTCCGGCCCCCTGCTTGTAGTTCTGGCAGGTGGAGCCGGACCAGAGTTTCCAAACGATTTTTAAAGTGGCAATATAACGGTTGAGGGTGGGAGGGCATGCACTACAATATATAAAAAGTTTTTACTGAGGGTGGAGATGCCCTTTAAGAAATCAGTCCTCTTTTAGCAATTTTTAGGTCCATTGACTACCTGGCTCTTGGTATTTGTCTTGCCCTGTGATAACAAATATTTAGTAACCAAGACAACAGCTACAGAAATGGTTATTTCTGCTCCCTTTCACTTATTTAAAATGCAGCTTAAACCTTATAAATAGGTTATATTTATTTTTCTTTCCGGGTACAAACTACGCTGAACAAAACATAAAAGAAACTATATTTGCTGTGGCATCCATTATAAGTAATTGTAAAGTGTAATGAAGACTTTTAATTAAAGTCTAACAGCCTGCTTATTAAATAAATAGTTTAATTGCACCCGTATCCCCTAAATGAAAACTTTCCATTCTAATAACATATCATCATAGCCAGGCATTAATAAGTATTACAGCTCACTAGCTTTTCCTTGACTTTTAACCTACAATTACAAAGGAACTATATATGTGAATGGTAGAACGCCCAAAATAATCAGGACAATACAATGAACAAAGGCCTTTTGATAAACTTGCGTATTTAATGGGTTTAACAATAGGTGAGTAGATGTTTAAACTTGCTGAAATTCTTGTGAAAATCCAAACCTAAATATTGATTAAATTATATTGGCTAAGGAAATGACTGCAACAAGTTTTCAAGTTACTGAATTTGTACACAAGTATGGAAGAAGAATGAATTCAGTGAAATCTTGTGCTAAGTTGTGTTTTGATTGATATGAGAATCTAGTTCCTAAGTGCAGGACAAATAATATATTACAGAACCCCCCCCCCCCCAAAGTCCAAAAAACTGGCCACCAGGAGGATAGCAGAGTCCATATAGGACCCTGCCTCCTATCTCTCCTCTGGAAAAATTTTGCCATGCGCAGAAGAGCCCTCCCCCCCTTCCTCTCCCACCCTCTCCCCCCCGTTTCTTTCTCCCTCCCCCTAGTGTAAAACCCTGTTAGTATATTGTAGGGATAGCCAGCCAGCCAGCCCCAACCGCTATAATCTTATATCCAGAAAGTGCCCCGATAGTTACCTACCTTCCCTCTATCCTACGCCGTTGTGAACTGCCGGCAGCCGCGTCCATAATTGGCTGCCTCTCAGCCAATCACAGATGTGGCTGCTGGTCCCGCACCCTGCTTGCAGTTCCGTGCAGGCAGAGGGCCTGGGCAGTGCGGCGGAGGATATAGGGAAGGTAAGTAACTATCGGGGCACTTTCTGGATATAAGATTATAGCGGTTGGAGATGGGGGAACTATCCCTACAACATATTAAAAGTTTTTAAAACAGGTGGACATGCCCTTTAAACTTATCTGTGGGTACTAGGCCTCAGCTCCCATAATCCCCCTTAGATCAGTGAAACCCAGCTAACAGTACACAGTATACTTCACATGCTCTGTAGTGCTCATAAGAAGAAAACAAGGAAGCTGCAGCTTTGCTTCCTAGAAGCTGGCAGCCAATCATATAACAGCACAGAGATCCTCCCTCTTCATGATACAGAACATGGATTTCAGTTTTCAATGATTTCAATCAATGTTCCTGTCCCAACAATGATATAATCGTTTGCTTTTCTTAAAAAAGTAATCTTTGCAATGTGTTTCTTAGCTAGCATGGATGTAAAAAACAGAATATTAATATTTCAGTTAAAAGCCTTTCTGGAGAATTAAACATGCTACCTTATGTCTTGCTAGGAGAGTATTTACCCATAAACCAACAGACATAATTTGTTTAGCACTACTACATGTAGAATATTTATCTTTTGTTAGGAACATAATGCAAACAATAATTAAAAGGAAGTTGGGATTTGAACCTGTGACCATGTGGGCTGTGTGTGTTTTAAACAAGCGCACATGCAAGGGACTCAGGTATATTTAGAAGCTATATAAAGCAGAAAAACTTAATTTTGCACAAATACCCATTGAAAAAAACCTGTGGTTAAGATTATGATGTAATTCAACTAAACAGAAAGAAAATGTTATTCTTACCTTGACTGATGGAATTCAGTTTTCTAAAAGACATAAAAAACATGAGTGATTATACTGATTGTCACTGATTACAAACTGTGAACAAAAACTTACTTACAATGTTACATTTTGTTTTTGGGACCTGTGTCTCTTAAAGGACAACAATATAATAAAAAATAACATTACCCCCATTACATGTCCACACTTTCAGCAGCTGAAATTGCTTACTCACATTTACAGCCATGTTGCCCTCCCGTAGATATCACACAGCATAGATGAGTGCTAAAAGCCCGCCTCCTAGAGGGCTCTCTCCTCTTCTGCCAGTTAAACAAACTTGAACTGTTCGGTTGCTAGGATACAGCCTACATAATCAAGCTAATCAAGGGTGGGAGGAGGAGTGTTTTCTCACATGCTAGTTTTGAGTGACAGTTACAGGCAGACAGAATTGTTACACCCCCTTCACAGCATGGCTAATTGAAGGCAGAGAGAAGTTCGAAATCAGGAAAAAAATGTATGGGGAGGGCTGCATACCTTTACTCTTTTGAAAGCAGTTTAAAAAAAAATGCATTGAGGCAATAGTTATCCTTTAAAGGGTATCATGCTCCTCCGTTGTTCTTTTGACAGGTCCCGGGACCTGTCAGAAGAACAGCTGAGGAGAGTGAAATTGAACAGTTTATCGAAAAAAATTAAATCGAGCCAGGAGCAAAATTTTATGGCAAACCCTATCTTCAGTTCTCATCTCTCCACAGATATCAGAGCCTCAAGGCTGTGAGCCTTCTAATGGTTCTTCTGATCGGATTTCTGAACATTGCACTCAATCGGAAATCTGATCAGAAGAACATCTGGCGTGTGTGACTAGCTTAACTAGCTTCAGGAAAGATCAATTTTTGGGGACACATCATGTGACAGACTCAGACAGTCAGGACAGACAAAAAAGTCTAGCTTTACAAGCCTATAACTTAGGATCCAGAGAAGCTAGACACATTATCACAGGCTCATTTGAAAAGTACAAGGGATCTCTTTGAAATAGAGGACACTTGTATTGAGACCACATTTAACCTTTAATTGCTATTTATAGTCAAAACTAATAAAGACATACCGTCAAAGGCTGGATGGTAGATCCTTCATCTGTAGCATTTTCTACTGCAGTGGAAATATGACTATTTACTGAATCAGCTGAACAATCTCTAGGTAATGTTCTGTCAAGTTGTTCACTCATGTTTTTCTCTACAGCTACAGGCACAATAAATTTATCTTCCTCTGAAGAAGATATGAGCGGGCTAAGAGAGGAACATTGTGAAATAGAGGTTCTATATTTTGGGCTCAGGGGTGGGCTGTCCCAAAGATGTCCAAAAGAATTAGTTGGAGATTGTTCCTTGTAGTTTGGGGATTTAGAAGCATTGAAAATTTCTTGCAGTGGCAAAAATTGCCCAGTTGTATTTTTTCGTATCCTTCTTAAGGTAGGAGATGTAGAAATCCTTCCAGGTGCTTGCCTATCAAACTGAAATAATGTGTTGTGATTTCCACCTTCCTCTACAGGGGGAACCATTACAATGAGTGGAGGGATATTGTGAGTCCTTCTATGGGTATTTTCTCTTTTGGAATGGTCTTTGCACATCCATGCTTCTTTCTCCTTATAATCATTGCTTGTTGTTAGTGTTTCACTAGATGAATCAATTAGTTCGCATATGGTCCCATTGCCAACCTTCATCTCATAAGCGGTAGTGTTAAAAACCTCTTCATTCATTACAGAAAACAAAGTTTGCAGAGGCTTCTCCATTTTTCAGACATGTTCAAAGTCCCTATGTAAAAAGGAAGATAATTTTTATCAAAACAGAAAAGACTCTATTTGCTAGTACCAAGGGCAAAGGAACACAACAGTAAAACAACTAACATAGTTACGTAGTCTCTTAGCACTATAGGAGAACTTCTCCAACTTATGAGAAGCTAAATCAGCAATCCAGTGCACCAGTTTCCTGTCTTCAATAAGTCATAGCATTTAGCAAATGTCGGCTTTCTAAAAGTTTTGGGTCTAGGTAATGACATTACCCAGTCCCATCCTGAGTGCACTACCCCCTTCCCTGATAGAATTAGCAGCCATAGAGTTTGGTTTGCACAAGGATTAAGGCACTGAATTTGTGACACTGACTAAGCGTGAGCACATGGATGGAGCATCTTTATGGACCAAGTTTTTTGAAGGTGGATTGCTTAGTGTGAACAATGTTGTTTATTCCGATGTTTACCCACTGCCAATACTGGGTAAATCCCAGTAATAGTAATAACAGCTATCTGGGAAATGCTATAGACACGTGTGCACAATATATAAAAGCTACAGTCTGCATATGACACGTGCAACAGAGTGCACTTCCTTCATAAGGTTTTTAATTATTTTTTTATCTGCATACAATAATACGTTAGACAATGTCTCTTCCTAATAAAAAACATGACATGATTTATATGTCTTTGCAGTGTGCTATAGTCACTCCTAGTGGCGCTGTTATTTTCTTGCATGTGTGTTTATTTGCTCAGAGGTGAGACAGGATGAAAAGGAATTTAAGGAGAACTAAATGGAAAATATAGGTTAACTTCTTAACACTAAAAAGCCCCACCTATATAATACCCATATAATTAAAGCTTCTAAAATTATTTCCCTTAAGCACTTTAGATAATTGTCTCATGATATAGCGCCAAACAACATATTGCATGATTATGATGGGAAAAAATAATTACAGCGACTATTAAGGATCCACGACTACTCTCACTGTTTATGAACGGCTGTTTTTGATCAACACAGTGTCTCAGCCAATCACAGTGATGGTATGCTTGTTTCTGTACATGGAAAAGGCATGGAAGCAAGCAGAAGGAAGCCTAGGGAATGAAGGCTTGTTAGTATGTTTAGAAGCTGAATTTTGAACTTTAGACTTTGAGAAGTTGGGGCTTTGGGTTTCCTAGTCATAGAATAAAATTTGTTTTGGGGGGGGGTTGACATACACTTTAATGAAAGAACGGGAGGTAAGACATTGCATCATCTACTTCAGGTGCAGACCTTGCTAATCAGCTTCTGATACAGATGAAACAATGTTTCAATAATACCTGGAGCTCTGGAGAGAGTACAAATGTAAATCCAAATTGGATTGTGCATGGGCTTTTGTCCAATCATTGGCCATTTTTCAGTCCTATTGGGAGATTTTTATCGGGCAATTGGGATTGGTCTACGCGCTTTACAGCTGTGGCTTGGGCAGAGATACAAGGAGCATATAGATCATTACAGGCACTCAAAAAAATAGATTTGCTGAGATTGATGCAAATTGGTACAGCTGTTTTAACCGCTATAGGAGCTGGGAAAACGGTATATGGGGTTATGTGATCTATAAGGGGCAGTGATATCAGAGGAAAACCATGAACTGGCATTCATCAAAGACACATTCCACAGTTTGAAAGAAAAGATTGGGCTACTGTACATAAAACTTGGAAACAATATAGACTCCATTGTATGAATTTGATCTTTGCACTTTTGTTCCCTTGGCTATTCTATCCATGCTTGTACAGGTATATTCCGGGATAGAATTATGCCCTGTAATGTTGGCTCAGTTACAAACTGGCTCGTTTTTCTTAGCAGTTGATGTTATCCTGCCTGGTCCTACAATGTTTGTGAAATTGCCATGTTATTTTCTGCATACAGCACTGCCAAGGCATTCAATACTCTCAATTCTCTTACAAGCTAAAAGTGGCAGATTTGTCTGATCCTATAATGTGTACACAATTAGTGGCCTACCTTTGTATACAGTTCTCCTGTTTTGTCTAGTCAGTGTGAGGAACTAAATTGCGAAATCCTCAACACAAGGGGTAGAGTATCTTATATACTTAACCACAGTATGCACGGACACACCACAGTACCCTTGAGTCAGCCACCAGGTGGCGCAAAAATTCCCTGCAGGGGAAGGATGCACCGAGGGTGTGTGTGTGTTTGTGTGATGCGGACAGCAAGGAATATCCACAGGGGTGGGTAAGTGGGTGTCAGAGGGGTTGTAGATACTGGTATAAGGAGAATGAATACTTTTAACCCAGCTCCCTGCTATGGTTCAGTCACAGTCAGGGCCTATGGGAAGAAAATCTTCTTCCAGATTGTTTTCCCATATTTTGGCTCCTCAGTCACCCTAGTAAAGGGCGCAATGCAAGTTATAAGGATATCCGTTCTCATTAAATACCTCAGCCTAGGTAGCGCAGAATAGGAAAGGAAGGGGATGGTAAATATGTAATAGTATAATTGTCCTAACAACACAGCATGTTGGGTGTGAAAGTTCATACACATGTGCGATCGTGGGGGCCAAACCATGACGCACAATGTGTATGAACGTGCCTTTCAACTGATGATCCTGCCATGTATGGGCACTTTGTCGGGTAAAACAGACATTCGATCAGGCTCCGTTGACAGATCCCCCCCCCCCGAGTGCATGCTACTTTGAATTTAATGGTCAACTTGTCTTTTGTGAACTTTGGTGAACCAAACTCTGAAGTTGTCCGTCTCTAAGCTTTAAAGGGCATCTAAAATTAAAAGTTTCTAAATGTTAAATCTATATTTGCAAGAGATAATACTCCTACCTCCTATTCTGCAATAAGGTATAGTAGCTATCAAAAATGCTGCTTTATACGGTATATGTCTGACAGCCTCAACCCTTGTTCCCCAAGCTACCCTGCCTCCTTCTCTTACATAGTAAACATGCATGACTATATAAGAGAATGGAGGATAGTCATGGAGGCAAACTGTGGATTGGATGGATTAAGATTAAATTGGGTCCCAGCAAGGGTAAGATTTGGTAGACCCTAATTTTATATACTTGCATTGTGTGGGCTGCAATGCCTATGCTGGGCCCCCTGTTGTTTACCGGGCTAGTGAATTCTTTGACAGCTCCTTTGCAGAATGGTGCATTAAAGGATATGTACACCGTAAAAAAAAAACTTTAAGTTAGTGGCAAGCTGTGGCTTTAAGACTAAAGTTGGAAAAAAATAATTTTTGTCTATCCCCCCCAGAGCCTACCTTTATTGCTTCAATATTGCTGGCTTCCTCCTCCTGGATAATGGCATCTCGAGCTCCGTCACGACGAGATTTCCTGGCTTCTCTTGCTTCCTTGGGTCTCAAATGTAAGTTGTGGTCGACCACGCTCGCACTTGGCGTCAGTGCGCATGCGCCATGACATGAATGCGCATTGGCTCGACCGTGCGTGTGGGTGGTGTAATTGCGCTACACTGCGTTTGGTTGTGGCACAATGACTTTACACGGTCGCGCCGATGTGCATGCGCATTGACCAATTTTCGTTTTGAAGCCACAGCTTGGCACTAACCTAAAGTTTTTTTTACGGTGTACATACCCTTTAACATAACATTTACAGAGGGCTAAAATTTATTTTAAAAGTTAAGCTAACCAAGTTAATAAAGGTTAGTGTGACTTTAAGGTTTTCCAGTGGGTGCTTCAATCAGCGCTTCAGTATTGCTTTTGTGCAGCTTTTCTCAAAAAAACTGTGTTGATGATGTTACATTTTTACAACTGGTTATCCATTTATCAAGAGCCACAAATGTATTATTAAAAAGGGCAGGTCCACCCATAATAAGAAATTTTGAGGGGATTAAGCATCCCCTCAAACCTAAGTTCGGTTTTACTAACTTTCCCCAAAAATGACCAGGAACATGCTTCTAAGACCCAGTCCCTCGCCGCCTAGCTGCCGCCCCCTGCTCCTGTTGCAAGGCCGTTTTCAAGCAAGAACAGGTGCAGTGACGCGCTTCCTGGTTGTCAGCTATTGGCAGTGATATCACTGGCAAGCGCTGACTTGATTCGAAGTAGGCCAAGTAACATTCAGCAACATATTAACAGTGTTATTTATTAAAACTTCTTATCATTTAAAATGGTGCTAATTTTGCCCCAACCAATCAGATGTTAGCTTTCAAATGTTAATATCTGATTGGTTGGGGCAAAATTAGCACCATTTTAAATGATAAGAACTTTTATTGAATCTCCCTAATAATGACAAGTATCCAACAATAGATGTCCTATATTACATATTACAATGGTTTATGGGGGAGCACCTATGCAGTACATAGGTTTAGCCATGGTGTGTAATTCAAATCCAGTGCCTAACCAATTGTGTATGTATGTTTTTTTGGTTTCTATTTATGAAGACGGTGACACTTGCGCGTTTTGTGTGCGTCTAAGCAAAAATTTGCACAATTTCCTATACGCATACATTTCTGTTTTGATAAAGCCTACAGTAGGCTTGATAAAGGTCCAAGACCAGGGACCGAAATGTTGCCATTAATGTGATGTGAATAAACCCACTTGTTTGCAAGACCAAGAAGTGCCCTGATTTATTGTTCATGTTGTATAATTGGATCCCTCGGGAGCACCCTGGCAGTTGCATTTAGTTGGTGAGTGCCAGTCTATACCATTTGTATATATATATATATATATATATATATATATATATATAGGTGCTTCCCAAAAAACGATCGATAATCACAAACTATGGAGGAAGCACTCATGGAACTTGTATCCATGCAAAACTCTTATTGTTACATCTATGCGTTTTGGCGAATGTTTCTGCTGTCCTGAGGATGGCGGAAACGTTTGCTGAAACGCGTAGATCTATTAATAAAGTGTTTCGCATGAATACAAGTCCCATGAGTGCTTCCTCCATAGTTTGTGATTTTATATATATATATATATATATATAATATATATATATATATATTATATGATATATAAGATAGGTGGATAGTATAGTATAGTATAGTATTTGAGGTTGAATAAAGACATACGTCCATCCAGTCCAACCCATCTAGCAATATTCTCATTTCCTGCCTAACTGTTAATCCAGAGGAAGGCAAAAAAAACCACCAAATTTATGAAGGGGAAAAAAATTCCTTCCTGACCCAATACATTCATTCTGTGTATTTCATGTGGGCAAAAATGGGTCAGAAGGATGTGAATGTTTGAAATGAATTACTGGCTTTTTTAACAGTTTCTCCACTATGATCAAGACCAATTGAGCGAGGGGGAAATAACATTGTTGTAGTGGAGACAATGAAATGTTTCATACTAGAACCTGTGGGTGCATCAACCTGTTACTGCCCAGTACAGTGAAATGCTCAGTTCCTTTACATAACTGCTGAGTACCTGCAGAAGGCGAACTAAGCTCTCTGTTTCACTAGCAGCTAGTTAGTTCTTCCAGCTACACGCTTGCATTTGGGTTGCAAACTTTAACTCTAATAGTTGCTAACAGGGTCCCTTTCTGTCAAGGATTAAATAAAGCAATAGTGTATTTTAAATGAAAAGTATACAGTATATTAACCCAGAATAACAGGTTTAACAGCAAATAACAAAAACAGACACATCTTTACATTAATGTTTTCTTACCATTCCCTCTCCCGTCTGTTTAATTCCCTCCATGGTCTCCTAACGCTGAGCTGATTGTGTTTGGGTCAAACTCCCAGGAGAAAAATGAAACAATTCCCTAGGCAGCCCATCCCATCCAGTTCTATTCTTCCCCCCTCAGCTCTGTCAGAGCAACTACTGAAAGCATCTCAGGGATCCTCCTGTTTCAGGTCACAGAGGTGGAGGATTGTGTGTCGAATCCAACCTGCCCGGGGTCACACGGGATTTTCTCACATTTCTTTTTGCCAGGATTGTATAGTCGCTCACATTGTGCGCATTTGACTAATTTCCCATCTTTCCAGTGTAATTGAATTGGCTTTGACAGGTATGACAGGAAACAGGTTCATCTGGTAATATGTAAGAAATCTGACAGAACTTGTCTTTCACAGGAAAACTTTTCTAATACCTGTTAATCCCCTCCCTCTGCATAAAGACCAAAGGTGTCTTTTTACCTGGAGAAATAATGCTAACGTTGCCCTTTGAAAGGCCATTGTGTATACGGTGCCTCTACTGAAACAGTAAAGACTGCTATTGACAGACACCACACAGGGCTGCAGGCAGTATGGGGGACCCTGTTCGGTAATTACCACTGAAAGATTCCCAGCACCTTTTGTAGCTAGAAGATATTTCCAAACTTTCTTAATCAGCCGCATAGCTGATAACCAGAGAATACAGGCAACAAAAATCCTATTTCAGGTGCTGTTATCATCAATAATAAGGGTCCAATGGCACAGAAAAGGCACGACCACAGAGCGAAAGATACACACGCGCTGAACAGCCGCTTCAGGCGATAGTAGCACGTGTTTATGTGTTTGCTAAGGCATCATTCATTGATCCACCATAATAAGGGAATGCCACCCAAGCGAACGCATACGGTACACATGTAAGATTATTGGCTGAAACGCCCATTTATTGCGTGTGTGCATGTTCTCAGGCGTCATGACTCATCCATGCCATCAGACATTTGTATGAGGCTTAAGTATGCATGCTCTGCCCCCGGGGTGGAGAGAAGGAGCAGAGGGTTTGGTGATGTCACTCAAACTACTGGTAGATGGAAGTTTGAATATTCTTCGCAATATAATTTCTCACAGTCTGCAGCCAGAAATGTGATTCAGGGCTTTAAAGGAAAGACTGCAAGCTTTTATTTAGAGACCACAGTTACCCTTTAAACTTTACAAAGAAAACATTTTTAGGAGATACTTGTGCACCCCCAAAACTAAAATGTAACCCCTTACTGGCCCCACTGTGTAGTGTTAAAAAAACGTACCTTACTCCTCTGCTCCTTATGGTTCTCCTGCAGTGCTTGTTCAAAGATCAGAAAAGTGAAGAGTAGGAGCTGTATTCCTGTGAAAAGGTTTCTGCCTCTTCTTTGTCCTCCAGGAGGTACTCAGGCAAGATGTGTCTTTTTATTTTCATTGTGCACAAAAGACACCTGCACAGCCGGCGCATTCAATATCAAGTATGTGTTATTATTTGCGCAATTTCTTAACCACCATATGATAGCTGGTGTTAAATGTCACACAAGTGGCAACACTGTTCTTCAATTCATCAGAAGGCATAGACACGATATTGAATTACGTAAGGGAGATTTACCCAAAGCAATAGGTGTTTTAGCAAATTGCTTTCAAAACAGAAAAAAAATTGGAGGAATGTAGCAAGGTATCTGTGTTCTTTCTAAATTGTACATGTGTGCAATCACAACACATTTTTAAAAATAATTATAATAATTTCCCAACAGAATAAATAGTTTGGTATTTGTCTTAGGCACAGAATACCTCCTTAACATTTCAGGGGCCTTGTCTTGCTGTCCCACAGAGCCAAGCCTTATTCTGTAGCTTGGGTGTGAGGGGGTGGTCCAGATCGGTTGGATGTGGAAGACTTAGACCCAGGAAGAAATGGCAAATTTTAAAAAACTAATTCTAATTACTTACTCAAAATATATTTGTTGAACACATCTTAAAGGGTATTCTCACTCGTATTTTCAACATTTGGGAATCCAGTTCTATTGAAGAATGGGAGGTAAAGGAGCTGTGCCTACCTTCCGTTCTTCAATAGAACAAACATGAGCCAGGAGAGAGGTAAGAAACTTACCCGCTCGCTTGCTTCCCCGGCGCTTAGTCTGACAGGTCCCGACGGACCTTGTCTTCTATGCGCATAGATCGCGCATGTGCATAGAAGACAAGGTCCCCTGTCAGACTACACGCCGGGGGAGCGAGCGGGTAAGTTTCTTACCTTCTCTCCTGGCTCCTGTTTGTTCTATTGAAAAACGGAAGGTAAGGCACAGCTCCTTTACCTCCCGTTCTTCAATAGAACTGGATTCCCAAATGTTGAAAATACGAGTGGAGATACCCTTTAAAAAGGTTTTGCTAGAAGGTATGTAGCTGAGGTTTGTTAAATATTTTAGACAGATGGTGACATGATATTACAGCTGTGTCATTTGTGCAGCAGTTAAAGCTCGGTACACACAGTAATGATAAAGCACCGATAGCAATGGATCCGATGGTATTGGCGCTTTATCGTTACCGTATTTAGTTGCATTTACCGAACAATCGCAAGGCCGATGAACGTTCATCTTGGCCTAGCAGTCATTCAGAAACAGACAGAAAATTTCCCTCAGCCAAGGGCGTCTCCCAGTACTAAAGTATAGCGGAGTTGAACATTAGGCCCTTCGGCGCACACCATATGTGCATAAGAGGTTGTCATGCAGATATGGTAAAATCACTACATTTTATTAGCACATATGCAAACAGACAGTCCTACCACCTATTTACATATATATAAAACGTTTTTTGGGGGGTGGACATAACCTTTAAATTATTATAATGAAAGGGGGCAGTGCTAGGTGAAATCAAAAGGCATTGTCATTATTATACATTACTACTAGTGTCATGCAAGGATTAGGACTGGTATAAAAAAATAAAAGCACAAGTGTACCACAATGGAGAAGGGTATCCCAGCATTGTTCTATCAATAAGTAAATGGTTATATGGTCATTAGGTCTTTAGAGAAATGTCACACAAGACAATGTCTCTCAGTCTTTTAGTCACAGCCAAAAATAGTGATGGTATTACTGGAATAATAGACTCAAGGTAGAACTAAACATATCCTGAGTTCTGATCTGTTGTTTGTTATAAGAGTGAAAAGGCTCCTAGGTTAAGTCTGTGTGGGTGAATGAATCATCTTACTTGGCTGTATGACTGATGACGTGAATGTTACCAGGGACTTGAAAGGTCTTTGTTCAAACTTGAATCATATTTGTTTATTAAAGGGTATGTCCATCCATTTTACAAGTTTCTTTTTAACTGTTTTACTAAAGAACAGGAGGTAATCTCTTACCTACCGTACTTCAGTAAATCTTGCAGAAGAGCAGGAGACACTTAAACTGCGGATCGCTCCAGCGCCGGCTTCTCTGACAGTCTCCGACGCATCCACACTCCTTTGCACTGTGTGCGCATGCACGCACAGTGTAAAGGACTGGGGATGCGTCGGAGGCTGTCAGCCGCATCGGAGTCTCTCTGCAGAGCAGGAACGATCTGCGGGTAAGTGTCTCCTGCTCTCCTGCAAGATTTACTGAAGAACGGGAGATAAGAGATAGTGCATTTACCTCCTGTTCTTCAGTAAAACAGTAAAAAATGAACTTGTAAAATGGATGGACATACCCTTTAAATTGAAAAAAAAAATAAATAAAATGATATTGTTTCACAATATTTAAAACGGCAAGTTGGGCCTGATTTGCATTTTTTAATTCGCACCATACAGTAGTTTAATTCATTTACCCCGTCTTACAGAGATCATATTAGGGGTGTTGGTAAAGACAAAAACAAAACAAACATTAGACATATCAAATGCTTCTGCCAATAGTTAAATTATAGCTCCTGTGAATTATCTAGGGTTTATATGGATAGGTTCTTGTCTGTTAAACAATGTACCGAACAGGATTTTTCGGCTTTTTTTTAAGACATAGTAGAATAAGAAACCTAGTGAGATTTCATACTCGCACCCCAAAATAATCCCAATGTAGGTAGGACCACACCGAAAAACACCTTATGAACAGGCCGCAGCTAAATATCATGAATGACTCTGTAGTTGCATTTATATTAAACCAAGCATGCTCCCAAGAATGATCCCGCATGCTTCAGCATTTTAACTTGGGCACCAGCACTTTTCTTTGCACAATAAACACGTTATATCTTTACACATTCAGTAAAACAAACTGCTTTGTATGTTTGACTGTTCAGTGACTACTAGGTTGACAAATAGAAAACATAGACCGTTGCTCAATAGTGGAGTCAGTTTATGTAATATTTGCTGTGACAATAAATAGAAAATGTGTAAATAATATTTTACCACTCCCGTATTGCCATTCTAACATAAGCTATAATCACAACTCACTAATAGTCCTTACAGCCAGTAGATTTTCAGAAACAGAGAAGTACATTCGCTCTACCAGCTTTGGTATCATCACTGATAAAAGGATTTCTAGAGAAAATATTTTTTGTCAAACACAAATAATTGCAGGTATGGTGTGATGATCGCTGGTAAAGCAAACGCCCTAGGATGATACAAATGGGTCAGAGCAGTTTAAGCTATGTGTGTTTTTTTGAAAAATTAATTGCAAACATATTGGAATGTTGGTAGCGTGGAAAATAGTTTTTTTTTTAAAAAACAAAGAAATGTACTTTTTAATTCAGGTTGCATACATGACAGCTTATTATCTTGTGGGTTCCAATATTCCACATTAATAGCACCGAATGCCTTGCAGTCTTAATGAAAATGCCCTAATGAATTCCGGCGAACTATACATGTCTTTTATGTTAGATTTGATGAAATGCCTCGATTGAACGTGTAAAATCACACATTTATACAGTCTTTCTGTTGTTCCAATAACAAATCAACAAATTGAACTTGTAATTATGCTTTCAAGCACTGCAAATTACTACTTTCCCTCTAATCACAGTATTTCAGTGATATAAATAGATAAAAGGAGGGGTAGGAATAATTAAAGGACAATGAATATATATAATACTAACTAAAGATTGCCCGTTGGTGCACAGTGGGAATTATGTGTGCATGTTTGGCTGTGTGTACAGTGGATATAAAATCTTAAAAGTGAACTGTGGTTCCCATTTTGTATGTGTCTTATGGAGGCAGACATTGATCACTAGATCATCTGACTGCCACTTGGGTTTAGGGTTAGAGCATACTCACTGTTGTCTGCTGAGAAATTCTTCCGCCCCCGCCACCCCCGTGACCGTGGGTGGTGCCCGGACGGTAGTAAGGCCCGCCACAAGCCCAAATCCCTGCAGTATCAAGCCTTTTTAAAGAGCTGGTCCGGAAGTTCGGATCCGGTTTTAAACAGCTGATCGCGCGTATGTTTTCTTCATACGCACGATCAGCTCTTTATAAAGGCTCGATACTGCAGGGATCTTGGAAGTCTGCGGAGGAGGGAGTCAGGGGCCTGGCCCCAAACTCGCGGGGGGGCCCAGGTGCCTTCAGGTACCCCCGGTCTAATTGACATAGCAGAAATGCAAAATCAACATTATAATTACCTAGGAGTAGAGATGGCCGGATCGTGGATCCAAACCTGGTCTTGAAATATCGAAAATAAGATTTTTGAAAATACAAGAAAATTAAATTTTCAAGGAATTTTCGAAAAAAAAAAAAATATACCGTAACTTACTGTAAATGTCTCTGGGACCAGGGAAATGGTCTGGTGAACAGACAATCAGATTCATTCTGAAAGAATCTGATTGGATACAATTAGGCTGGGTACAGACGAAGGGACTATTTGGCCCGACCAAGCGCTCGCTCAAATGTCCATCGGTCGTGGCAAATTTGCCCGTGGCTGAAAGTGCGAACAATCGATCGTGCCGTCCTATAGGGTACCGCCCGATTGACTGGAATTTACCGACATGTCTGATCATCAGATCTGGATGAACAACTGATCGAGGTCAGTCACGGCCGGCCGCCCCACACCAGCAGATATTTTTGGCCGACCGACCGAAAGTGCCGTGCTGGTGTGTACCCAGCCTTAGATTATTTCAGAAAGAATCTGACTGGTATGCTTTCTAGAAGAATATGATTGTAACCAATCAGAATTGGTTACAGATTCCTTTAGGCTGGGTACACACGGGGGATTATTTGTCCCGACCGAGCACTCACCACTAGCAAACGCTCGCTAGTGGTGAGCACTCGGTCAGGACAACATTTTGCGTGACTGATTCTGTGGTCCCATAGGGTACCGCACGATTTTCCGTGATTTACCAACAGACCCGATCCGAACGAACAGGCGAACTAGGCTCGGGGTAAATGTCCAAAATGCGATTCAATATTGCGTTTGCGACTGTGGGTAAATCCCGAAAAGGCATTTAAAATCCTGGCATTTAAAAGGTGGCATTAAAAAACAATGCTAAATGTAGTGCAAATGAGATATTGAATCACGAACGTCATATGCACAGGTGTCTTTTGCACAACCCGCACATCCGGCACTAATATGTAGTTAAAGTCGCGCTAACCAGTTCGCTACCGGTTAGCGCAACTTTAACTACATATTAACTTCATAAATTTACAATCAAATTCTTTCAGAAATAATCTGATTGGTTGTTATACCAATCAGATTCTGTCTAAGGCTGGGTACACACGGTAAAATTTTCGGCCGATCGACCGATGTGTGCTGTGCATCAGTCGGTCAGGCGAAAATATCTTACCGTGTATGATGGGCGGCCACGATCTAGCTAGTTCGCCTCTGGGTAAATCAGCCCCTCTGATTGGAAAAGATTCTGATTCGTATACTAACCAATCAGATATTTTTAGAATAATTTTTAGAAAATTTTCGAAAATTCCTTGAAAATTAGAATTTTTTTTATTTTTGAATTCTCAATATTTTTCAAATACGATTTCCGAGATCTGCGGATTTCCAGATTTCCAAATTTCTGTGGTGTACGTGGTGATGTTTGGGGTGTACGGGGATGTGAAGACATTGTTTATTAATATTATTGTGTATGTGCTATTATGAGCACATATTCTTATAAAAGCGCTTAGTTACCTGTACTGCTACTTGGAACCCTGGAGCTAGATATTTAAAGGGACACTAAACTGAAAAAAATGACTTGCTTTATCCTTTTCTATATTTTTAGTGCTGTCAGGAACTTTAGCCCTTTCTGCTGTCAGTGCTCCCTGTCACTAGATCTCCTCATATCCTGTTTAGCTCACTCCTAGTTAGTATGCATGTCTCCTCTTTATGTATCCACCCCCTCCCAAAACTGAGGCACAGATAGAGTGCGGAGCATGTGCAGTGAAGATTATATGTGCCTCACTACAGCCAATAGCATTCACCCAGTGATTTTGTGTTATAGTAAAAGTGAAAGTAAAACTGCTTTGCATTAGGAAGATAAGCTGCACTGGGAGATGTAATAACTGCTTGAATCTAGTAAGATTTTCTTTTAACTGTAGGAGTTTGAAGGTAGGTGTGTGTGTGTGTGTGTGTGTGTGTGTGGGGGGGTGGGCTTTGTAATTGATTTCTTTAGGTACAGTGCTACAGACAGCAGCTAACTGCAGGATTGGGTTTATCTGCACAGAGACAGAGAAACAGATAATGCTTATTCCTTTTTCTGATCTTAATGCTGAATCAACTAGCCATGCAGTGACAGAGAAATAAGCTTTACTTTTATAAAATGGGTAGTTTCTACATGTAGTGTGCCAGGGGGAGGGGCTGGGTGATTGACAGTTCTTTACTGACTAGCAGTGCCCCACCCTCTTTAAAAAGTAAAACTCCCAGAGCTAAAAAAAACAGGGATGGGAGGTTCAGAGAAGAAAAATAAAAAGCAGATTTAGATTGGTGGTAATTAATCCTAATTACTGTGTGATTAGTTAAAAAATTATTTGCCTCAGTTTACATGTCCTTTAAACGTGTATATCACTGAACTGACTGGTATCTTCTTCTAGTTACACAACAGTTCAGTGTTTCTCAACCAGGGGTCCGGGGACCCCTAAGGGTTCCCTGAGAGGTTGCATGGGGGTCCATAAAAGATTGGCAGAATGTGTATGGATCCACTATTGTAATGAATACAGATATATTTTCTATATATTTATCCTTTATGAATTATGTAATATAAATAAAGATATATTTATAGATCTATTATTATTTATATTTGTATAAATTATTTATTTTGATGATTTCATGACTGAGAAAGATAAATAATAATTATTATTTTATGTAGGGGTTCCCCCGAGACACGAAAATTATTTCAAGGGTCCCCACTGATAAAAAGGTTGAGAAACACTGCTTTAGTGTTTCCTACCTAAGGGCTCAAACATGCAAGTGATCCATCTGCCCTTCTCTTACATCCATAGCTATTACACTATTGGAGTAGGGAAGGATAATATAGATCACATTAGTCAGTAGGAGTCCTGAACCTTACCTTACTTGCCTTCCCTATTCTACCTACGTGCAAGCTAGAATCCGACATGCAAATGCAAATCCCATTCATTTTGCGATCTCATGTCGGTTGCAGAGAAGAACAGGAAAGGCGGTTCTGGCAAGATTAATCTAATGTAGTGGGATCGTTCAGTCGGGTAAGTAAAATCGTCCTAATGTATAGACATCTTAAGACTCACATGTTTTACAAACATGTAATAATTTAATTATGAAACTTGACATTACACTTCCTTTCAGTTTTAATTGGTCTAAACACTTTCACGAAGATGATTCGGAAAGACGGTTCCTTAAATATTGATTGAATGTCGCAGATTGGTTGTAGGGTAAGTACTAATGTATGGGCATGCAATTTTTTGGCCCGATCAACAGATATTTCAATATATCGGTTGATCAGAACAAGAATTTGCATGGGTTTTCAGCTTGCCATGTCCAACCGTTTGGTCATGCGAAATGGCCAAACTGACAATCAGACACATAGGGAAATTACAGCCATAGAGGACCGCACGCTTTGTTGCGGCAAACTGTCGTCTGTGGGTGACAAACGGTCGGTCAGGACAAACCATCTTATGGTGTGTACCGAGCTTAAGTTTTAATTGATACGAACAGGTATTAAACTGATGATGTAGGCATTGACAGAGGCCACATAGTTGCACAAATGGAGAGTTTTCATCCTTATGCTTCTTGTCCTGATACCAGTATTAGCATGAACTGGACTGCAGAAAGTATAAGATAGTTATATGACAAGTATTGGTTTTATTATAATAAGATTTGCACCTGTATCAAATGATGGACACGTTTACATTTTGGGATAATATAAACATACATATAAATAAAACAAAGCATAAAAAAGCATAAAACCGAGCATTATTCAAGCAGCAAAAGTCTAGGGGCAAGGAAAATATACAGTGTACTTTAACATAGGAGTGGCTTTTAAAAGGGGCTATAGCTAATTCGTTGGCACTGCACTAATGTCTGACTGTTACAGGAATCCCTGCGCTAATGGCTGATAATGATAACCCTTTTAGAAATCCCTCCTTTGGAAATCCTGCATTTTCCCCTTTTGTTGGTGCTGTGCTGGATTTTTTATTACTTAAGCCTTGTGGCCGTGGGTGAGAGAGAGGGGGTTTTAGCTTAGATGTGTGATGGGGGTTTGGTGGCCTAGGGCCTGACCCTAAGTCTGATCGTCTCTGACCTTGGTACTGTTCTGAGGGAAGGGATGGGTGGCTTTAGGACTTCTATTTTTGGTTTTATTAAAGTTTTTGCATTTTGTATGAACCAATGACCTCGCTTAGTCCATTTTATATAGCCTTACTCTTTTTTTTAGGAGATGCATTTTTGCCTCCTGCTAGGGACTACAGTGGGATACTTGGGTTAAGATCTTCCTAACCTTCCCTTTCATTTTATTTATAGCTGGTGACTGTAGACACCTCTGATTTCACACCTACACATGGCTAAATGTGTAGATGTGGTAGATCACAAACAATTGTGCATATTTCTGTACGTAAAAATATAATCAGCTCAGCTGATTATATCAATCTGTAAACTAGGAGGAACTTTTTAGGCAAAAATATAGCTGTGTATACCAACCATACTGGCCAGAACAGTAATACAGTGACACTTTTCCAAAAGAGAAAGATAGTCTGCTGCCTGGGTAATATTAACTGGTCACTCGGCTTCTAAGGCTCTGGCAAGACAAAAGTACAGAGGGACATATGTATAAATACCAATATCGCACATTAGCGATACCGCCCGTTATCCGTAAATTACGATTGTACATTTACACCGGACTTTCGTTAATTTACAAACGTTCGTCATTGACTACCTTAAGGTAAGAAACTATTGCAATGGTATTCTATGGGGATTGTTAATCTATGATCGCGGTGGTAGATTTCCAGTCATTTAAAATGATTGGTAATTTACAACACTTGCTCTGCATAATGTTCTCTAGCTTTGTTTCGGCCTAATTTCAAACATTCAAAAATTCGAAAACAAACCCATAGAGGTCTATGAGAGAAAATTTTTTGCAAGTTTCTGTCCATTTTGAGGGACAAATAGCAATAGTAGGTTACTGTAAATGACACAGAGACCTGGGGAATGGTCTGGGGAACCCGTTGCTTGCTTTTGAAGGTTACCGAAATCGATCATTACTTTCGACTGTTACCGAAATCGATCATTACTTTTGTACTTTTGATTTTCGATTTCGATAATCATCTTTTTTTTTTATTTCGATGATTATCGAAATTTCGATAACATTCGAAAATTCGGAAAATCCGGCTTCCGTGAAATCCAGGAGTTCTGAAAATTTTGTCAGGACTTCGAAACCCTCAGATTCAATTTGAAACCGGTTCTATTCGAACCCACATTACATCTCTAGTAAACGCCCACCAGAAAGTCATCCATTGATAGATCCCCCACCTCATTTCAAGACCATGGTTTTTTGCATTGTAATGTTTGTTGAGTGTAACCAGTAAGAGAAGACATTTGCTAACAAACTTGATGTATGGATTGTCTTTGTTCTGATCACTTACCCCCTTACTACAGATTGCCATCAATAATTTGCACTATTTGCTTACTTCTTCCCGTGTTCTTCCAAATTTCCTTTACTCTTTCATGTTAATAGAGTTTTGTTTTTGTTCTCATATTTCAGCTCTCACTGTTATCTCTCTGGGATCTCTCTGTTATCTCTTATTATAGGATCTCCATTCCTTTTCTCATTATTTGTTACACACATTCTTTCCTGGGTACCTCTGTGTGTGTTGGTTTTCTGTAAACCATTAAATTCAAAACATTAAATTCACAAGGGAAGAGGTACAAAACAACAAACTGGCTTTCTTGGACTGCTTGGTAGAAGTTAAGGAAAATGGTAAACTGGAAGTAGAGGTTTACAGAAAACCAACACACACAGATCAGTATTTGATGTTTGACTCCCACCACCCTTTAGATCACAAGCTGGGGGTCATCAGAACCCTGCAACACAGAGCCGAGAACATCCCCACTAGCACAGAGGCGAAGGCTAAAGAAATGAAACATCTCAGAGGAGCCCTTAAAACTTGTGGATATCCAGACTGGGCCTTTGTCAAAAGAAGTAGAAGGAAAGAAAAGAACACGAATACCAACAGTGAAGGGGAAAAGCAAGACAGGAGGAAGAACATGGTCATCCCATATGTAGCAGGGGTCTCTGAGAAATTAAGAAGAATTTTCAAAAAACATCGTATCCCTGTCTGCTTTAAACCAAACAACACACTGAGGCAGCAATTGGTACATCCGAAAGACCCAATACCAAAACACAAGAAAAGCGACATCATATATGCAGTGCAGTGCAGTGAAGAATGCTCTGATTTGTATGTGGGGGAGACCAAACAGCAACTGCATCAACGTATGGCCCAGCACAGAAGAGCCAATTCCTCGGGTCAGGACTCAGCCGTGTATCTGCATCTTAAGGATAAAGGACATACCTTTGAAGATTGTAATGTTAACATACTGGCGAAGGAACGTGACTGGTTCAAGAGAGGTGTTAAGGAGGCATTTATGTGAAAATAAAGAAACCAAGCCTAAATAGAGGTGGGGGGGTTCGACACCAACTGTCTGCCATTACAATCGTTTTGACACCTTACTCTGGGCGTTCCTATAACACCTCTTAGCCACTATCTAATCACACCCTTAACACCTGGCTGTGATATGCTAATTGGGATTTTCCAGGGTACATAATTGCCACAGATTCTTGTACAAGGCATTCTGAATTGAGAAAGCCAGTCGGATGACTAGCGAAACGTCTTCAAGAACTACATTTCAAGTCCAGTTGATCTAATTGAATACAACAGATATACCATGACCTGGATGAATGAGAACCTTCACAAGCACCTTCACTTTGTAGTTTACAAATTAATCAGAATTAAAACACATTAGAGAGCAGTTGGAGAAGGAAAATGTCACTAATTATAGCAAACATGAATACATTATTATAATATTAACCAATGTTATACATAAAGAGCTTCTGCTCTTAGATACTATTTATTTTTTAAAATATATCCATTACCAATAGCTTATAAATAGAAATGGGCAAATTTTGTAAAATCCATTCCGATTACGGCCTTTTAGACTTCAGATGGCAGGTTCATTGCATAGTTTCAAAAGAAAGTTTCTGAAAACAAGGAACATTACTGATTACTGGTATATATAATATACATATTATGGTATATGGTATATACATTGATATAAGGTAAAGTTGATCCAGGGATATTTCTGATTGCCAATTGTAGTCAGGAAGGATTTTTGGTGTTTTTTTTTGCCTTCCTCTGGATCAACAGTTAGGCAGGAAATGTGGGTATTACTGATTAGTTGTACTAGATGGACGTAAGTCTTTTTCAACCCCAAATACTATACTATACTAGAAAAAAAATCTGAAAATTCGAAATCGATTAAAGTCAATGGGGAAGCAAAAAATCCAGAAAGATCAATTAAAAGACTTAAAAGAATAAAGACATATCTTTATCTAGTCCAACCTACTCGGCAATACTCACATTTGCTGCCTAACTGTTGATCCAGAGGAAGGAACCCCCCCTCCCCAGAATTCTGAAAAGGCTTATCCAGCTTTAAAAAAAAAAAAAAAAAATTATGAACCTGTCATCACAACGTCCAATGGAAGACAGTTGAAAATTTTAATACTAACATCTTTTCTTTCAGTCTTACGGGATGTCCGTGTGTCTTCTGACATGTTCTATTGGTGAACAATGCCCCAGACAGTTTATTGTATGGCCCATTAATGTATTTATACACAGTAATCATATCCCCACGCAAGCGCCTTTTCTCTAGTGTACATAATTGTAACTTATCCAATCTGTCTTCATATTCAAGTTCCTGCAAAACTGAAAGAGGAACCAGAACGCTATATGTAAAAGCATGTGATAAAAGGAGAGAACCCCAATTATCCCTGAGGAAGGGTGGATACATCCCCCTGAAATGTTGGATTGCTTTATGTCTGAATAAACTATTGGGGTTCTCCCCTTTTAATCACCTGCTCATCCGTGTAGCATCCACCCGTTTTGCTCTCCCTCCCTCTAGTGTAAATCCTTTTTGGGGTATAGTAGGTCTCCCTCCCCCAGCCCCAACCACTATAATAGTTTTAACAGAAACTCCCCTGATCATTACCTTACCTCTCCCCCCCGGCGTTCTCCACTGCCGGCAGCCGCGTCTGTGATTGGCTGCCTCTCAGCCAATCACGGACATGGCTGACGGTTCGGCCCCCTGCTTGCAGTTTCATGCAAGCAGAGGGCTAGGACATTACGCCGGAGGAAAGAGGGAAGGTAAGTATAGCGGTTGGGGCTGTGGAAGGGAGACTTACTATTCCCCAAAAGTCCTAAAAAGTTGTGGACATGCCCTTTAAAACCACCCATTATGGGTCTTAAACTGGCCATACACCAGCTCAACTTCAGAATGATTTGACATTCGATCAGACAAGAACATCAAATTAATATTAAGATTTATGTTTTTTAGAATAGAATTTTATTAAATTTTGCATTTTGAAAAAAAATGTCAGTCAGATCTGGATCCATCTTCACAGCTGTATAGTTTATGTCCCAGTAGTCCAATTTCAGGAGGAAAGCGGTGGTATAAGAAAAAAGTTTGGATTAACATTGTGGCACAAGAGTCCAAGGATTGCCGGCATTAAACAGTTCTTTCAAGTTTGAATAAGCTCGATCAAGCTCGTTCAGCAGGTGTTATGTTGACCTGTTGTAGTGTCGGTTGTAAATCTATAGCTTTACCTGGCAACATTTCTGCAACATTTTCTGGCTGAATCATGGTTAACCATTTATATTATGATTTGGCCTGGTGGTTTTCAGAATATTGCAGGAAAGTTGTGAGGCTGATGTATGGGCACAGTAAGTCTTTGTTAAATCTCTAAATTATTAGTAGCCTCTTAAGGGCATAAACACTGAACACAAAAGATGAAGGCATAACATTGTATTCTTTCTCTGGGTAAATAAAATCTTTTCTCTAAAGTTCCTTCAGTGCCTCACTGCATTGCTTACATACCTCAAGGTTCTCAGAATCAATAATAGACAGATCACCGTCTTCTGCAGTTATTTGTATTTTGTCCCTTTGATACAATATACTGCTTTTTGTATTTTTTTACCTCACATCTATTGTTTGGCACTTTCTAGCATCAAATTGCAGTTTGCAAGTAATGCAAAAAGAAAAAATCCTACAGATATACATTACATCAGTGGAAACTCAAAATAAGGTGGCCTAATTGTTCGTTATAGCGTCTGCATCTACTCTTACCATAGTGGCAGCTTAAAAAAGTTAAAAAAAAAAAAAAGTTAGAAGTTTGCAAAGAAAAATAACATAATACTATAATTTATCAAATATTAATGTTAATAATTAAATCAAATTAAATGAATACAAGCATTTAAAATTTGGAAGTTCACAGGTTCCATGTTTCTTACATCCATATGGAATGCATTCCTTTCTATACATGGAAAAATAAAGTTCCGTACGCACAGTTACGACCATTTTATATCTTACTGTCTCTTCCAAAGTGCTCGGCCAACGGTGCAAACCATGTGACTTTGTTAACCTAATTGTAAAGATATTGAAGTCCCAACAGTGTAATGCTTGTGTGCTAAATACTATCAAGCATATAAATCATTACCCCCACCACCACTACCACCACTGAAATAATCACTTAAGTCAATCACTAGATTACCATGTAAAAAGGTAAGAAACTCCTAAGTATGTTTGCTAAACTGTAAAGTTCAGGTGCTCGTTACTTATGTCACCATCACCAAGTTAATCATAATGATTTAAGCCAATAGTCAATATTGCCAGCCTGGAGTATAGAGTAAGGGCAATCAAAACGGAAAGAATTCTGGCAGGCGACGTGCACTTGAACCCATCTATGGGACTTTTCTAGTGGCACTTGGTCCACCAAGATACATGGATGATCTATAAAAAATGGTGTATAGTATTTCTAGACCCTAAAGCCTTGAGTTGATTTCTCCATTATAGTTCCCTTTTAAATTAATTCATTAGAGGCCATCTTCCCCACCCCCTCGTAAATACTCCACTGCACATACCAGTTAGAGGCAGAAACAAATTACACCAGGAAAAGGCTCCTACTCTTAAGTTTCCTGCACTGTATTTTGATCATGCAGGACAACAATGCAGCAGAAGAGAAAGGTCCTTTAACACTACACAGTGTGCTCAGCATTGGCATTAATTTCAGTTGGTCTGAAATTCTCGCCAATGCTCTCTTCAAAATTTAAATCCCCAACACATTCCTAAAATAAGATACTTAGGAAACTTAAAGGAATAGTTGACTTGAAAAGTGAACTATTCCTTTAATGTATTGATTGAAGACTGGGGGTTCTGTGTAGGGTTAGGTGGTATATTTTTGCATTGATATCCATACAATTGACTTTTTTGAAGGGTGGGGTAAGTTAAGGGTGCAAAAACAGCATTCCCATGTTGTCCATGAAAAAAATCTTGGTTAACGTTGGAACACTTCCATTGATAGCTTATCCAACCGATAACTCACTTTGTGCCTTACACATCTGTTCCGAGTTTCCTGTTTCTAGCTCAATATTTGTGTGAGGAGATACAGTCCAAAAATGAGTAAAAAAAGGAGAAGGAAAACAGCAATGTTCCTTTTTTTTTATACCAAATGAAGTACCATAGCATTGCATTGCGCAAGTATCTATTACTTGGCACAAATATCTTACTAGAGGCAATTCACATAAAGTAATAGGGTATTCAGCAAAATCTAGACAGTAAAATGGGACTATTTCTAGAAGTTAGGGCTATGTAAGCAGTATGTATTTCCCATAAGTAGCCCTAAAGTAGTGTCTATTGTATAAGTGTCAAGACTGTCACGTCAGAGTTAAAAGTAAACACTCTAAAAGTCACGCTACTGAGTTATTTGTAAGGACATTCAGAGGGATTATAGAGAAATCAGTTATATAATAATAGTGCTGATAAGAAAAGCTGAACCTTGGACATAAACAGATAAGAGATTAATGTACATAGCAGCACCATTTCAGAAGAACTAATTTCAAAAGTATAAAAAAGTAAATACATTATAAAGTGGCATTTATAGTCCTTTATTGTTTAATGTCTAAGGCAGAAGGTCAAAACAAATTTCTTTGGACTGCGAAAGATACTATACAAGAAATGATGAAAAAAAATGTTTTATTGGTATTGCACAAAATGTTAAACAAATTAAATTCCATGCAATGCATTAATTAACATAAGGCCAAAATACTGTAACTACCTACTAACTAACTAATGGAATTTTATCAACTTATTTCTGCCATTTATGTTTGCAAGCAAATAAACTGCAAAGATGTATATTTTTTGTTCGAAAAGCAACGAAATGTGTAGGTGCAATTAGATGCCCCTTAACACACTAAAGGCTAGGCCACATCGATGTGCTTTAAATGCGCACACTAGTTTGGGGTGCATGCGATCGGCATTTTGTGCGCAATCGCATTTGCTCCGATTGTGAAACAGTGGGCGGAAACACAAGCACAATTGCGTGTGTGCTGGAGCATGTTACAGTGTGGCCTCACCCTTAGGGTTCGTAGCAACGTTGTGTTATGGCCATCGCTTACTGGTCCAGATTAACACCCTTTGAATAGGCACCTTTGCAAATCTCCATTATTATATAGACATTCCCTGGGCATTGTTACAACAGTACTGACTATTGGTAAGTGTATGGGCGTTTGGTTGGTTAGATTATTATAGCTCTGTGCAAAGCTCTGAGGAAAGAGAGAAAGGTTATATTCAGCATTGCTTATGCACAACATAACATAGCTTATGCCCAAGAAAATGGTGGAATAGTGACTATGCGTAGACATCAGTACAGTCCAGTTCCCACTGTCTGCACTCCATTGTGTTCAATAGCACTATGCAGATAACATGTTTTTCGGTTTTCATTTATTGTAATAAGAAAATGGATCACAATGGAAACCTTAAACAACCATGTGTGCATCAGATGAAAAAACAAATTGGTCTGCCATTTTCCCTCTAATACTGTGCTTGCAGCTCTGGATAGATCAGGTTCAGGCATTACTCACCCCTGTGTGACTTTAATGCCAGCTATTTGCTATGAAAGTGGTGTGGTCTACAAATTTCCTGTGGCACTCACAGGACGCCACATTTGAAGGTCACTAGGTTTATTTGCACCTAGTCCAAAAGTTCCCAAGTCCTCCCCTGATATTTGATCATACACTGTATATTCAGGCACAATAATTACTTCCTTTAACTCCATCTGTTTTGCTTTACTTGATATACTATACTAAGGGATACTATATGACATGGGTTCTTTATCTAGATGTCAGGTAGCGGAAACACTGTTTGAAAAATCCCTACATCTCAGTTTCAGGGGATAATATTCACCAATTCTCTTTCATTCATTCTCAGTAAACAATGGGTGCTCAGTATCTGAACCAAAGAGGAAGTTGCAAATGAGATGAAAATGACAAAATAAAAATTTAAGAAATTAATAGTCAATTTGACACTGAATCAAGGGTAAAGATTTGTCAGAACAAAGGAAATTTAGGGAAGTAATTTTAATGATTTAAACTGTCACAAAGGTTGAAGTTCATGAAACGCTAAATAGAAATGATTATTTAAAGGAAAAGTACAGATAAATGAATTAAACTGACTGTGATTTTGTTATTTTGATGGAGCTCAAAATTTCTGTTATTTTTAAAAAATGAAGGCACAAGAGTTTGTTATGTAGAAAGGAATTCACTTTTAATTAAGTTATTCTTAATATAGTTTTGTGGTTATTTTTATGTGCTCTCAATGAGCACAGGAATGTACGCAACCCCCTGTATAATAGATGTTCACAGTGAATTTGCTGGGCTATGCAGAACTCTGGGAAAATAGAACATTGTTCAGCAATGTGTTTGCTCAAGAAAATGGGGTCTAAAATTATTTAAAGTGTATTCAGAAAAGTAATTTCTTCAAATTAACTGTACTTCAATTCATTTTGATTGCAGAATTCAGCATCTACTGGACATACTAAAAGCAACAGTGTTCTGTAACAATGGGTGTTTTTACCAGGGGGAGAGGGTGGTCATACTTCCACCTAGAGACTAGGGATGGCCGGTTCGCGGATCCGAACCCGGATCCGCCGCAGATTTATCCCGTTCGCGAATGATGGATTTTTCCGGATTTTCCACCTTCCGAACTTCCGAACCGCGAATTTCTCGTATTTTGAAAATTTTCTAAATTACGAGATTTTTCGTATTTTCGAAAATCTTCGAAAATACGAGGGTGTCTCTTATTTTCGTAAATACATATTTTCGAAAATTTTTGAAATTACGAGATATCTCGTAATTTCGAGAATATTTTTCATTTTAACGGGTCCGCTCGCGGATTTTCGAATTTTCCCGAAAATTCACGGATCCTCGAGCGGACCGGATTTTGCGAAGTTCGGACATCTCTAGTAGAGACCAATAAAGGATTGATAAAAAGAAACTGGCTATACCCCAGACCTACAGTACAGAAGCACTCTACCAACTTATCCCCAAAAAACATAAACAAGATATGCTAAGCATGGATCATATGCCCCAGAAGAAGGGAAACTTATTTCCCAAATCGTATATGTCGCTCTCTTTCCACTGGCGAATGTCTCTCTCACCCCAGGTCAGCCTGCTGATTGCAGATTGATGAAGTTATCATGGTAGGTGGCTTGGAACTTTTTGCACCGGATGGTTGTGTGACAGATTACCTGGACGTATTAACTGGATTTCATTTCATTTTTATGGCATGTATTGTTTATGTTTTTTTGAGATAAGATGGTAGAATGCCACTGGACTCTGGAGTATAGCCAGTTTCTTTTTACCAGTCCTTTGTTTAGTATGTGATTTCCACCACCCCCATTACAGTCATTTTGGGACAGTATATATATATATAAATATATACAAATTATATATATATTATATATATATATATATATATATATATATATATATATATATATAATATAAAACCCTGATGATGGCCCGGAACTGATGGGCTTAAACGCGTAGGTGTATTAGGCCTACCCTTTTGTTTGTTTAATAAAATAGTTGTTTTACCCGTGGAGTGCTCCGGATCCTTTTGATATATATATATATATATATATATATATATATATTCATACTCCCCACCCATTCCATGCCCTGCATCTTTCTATTCTGGCCATACCTATGTTCCACCTATTTTTATGCGAATATCTAGAAGTTCATAAGTCAAGTGTTTACCACCAACTCTGTGCTAGGGAGGTATAATTATATAGTAGTTTACAAATAAGTTCTCCCCTAATTAGTACTCTGTTCAAATGGTAATAAATACACTCTATATTCCAAACGTGCAATTATGAGGTAGGGAAAGATCTGCATCCTACATACATAAACATCCCAGGTAAATCATGGAACACCACCATACTTACATTTCTCTTTATTTTACAATGATGTTGTAGATCCCTACGGAACTAGACATTATAGGTCAGTATGAAATGGAAAAAAAATGATTTTTAGTTCACAATTTTGAAAGGAAAAGTGCTAGTGAAGCCGTTCTCTCTGGGTATTCTCTCTGGAAAAAAGCCCGTATCTTGGCCATTGTTACAGATGAAAAAATGTGTTTAGGGTTTGATATATTAGCAGCAATGTTTGCAATGCACAACGGTATGTATGCTGTAGTTGTAAATAATATTAAACTGATATGTACAAATCTTTTCCTGATATCAAAATCCATAGCAACAAATAAGTTAGCTGATTTGTAGAGTAATACAAGGAAACACCCTATTGTTAACTCTGGGCTATTGGTCTGAACTGTGCACATTACTGTTTCTTTAATACAGTACAGTCTTAAGGTGCCCATACATATATAGATTTTACTTACCCGACCGAGCGCTCACCCATGTTCCTTCGATCCTGCCGGAACCGCTTCTCCCGATCTTAATTCGACCGACATGCGATCGCAAAATGAATGGGATTTTGCGATCGCATGTTGGCCGAATATAAGATCGGGAGAAGCGGTTCCGGCAGCATCGATGAACATCGTGTGAGCGCTCGGTCGGGTAAGTAAATCTATAGATGTATGGGCACCTTTAAGGCTCGTACACATGCTCAATTTATTAAGCTGATTAAGCTTTCAGGTAATTTCTGCATCTCAGAAAGAAAAACACAATTTACAAATCTAGAACATACAGGATATGTAAAGTAGCATATTTTACTGGCATTGCACATGCACAAATATTCTGATTCTGTCAGGAGAGATAGAGAGAAGGAGGCAGGTAAACCAAAGGGATGTGCCTGTCTTGCTAACACACCAGAGCTGACGCAAAGCAAATAAAACAGCTCAGAGCGAATAAGCAGGAAAACTGTTTAGTTGTAGGTCTTGCTGGAGATTTGAGGTCCAGCTTCTCTCATTTAAGCAGCTTAAGCTTATGAAAGATCCCTCTGATATTTTTAGAGATTCCACACTACGCACAGTCGCAAGCGGTTTCCCTATGTAAAGCATAGCGAGAACTGCACATTTACTTCAGCCACGGCAGACTCCCTATACTTTTAGTAAAGTAAAGGGAGATGACCGTGGCCAATGGAAATTTTCAGGCCGTCCCAAATGAAGCTGATAGTGAACATTTACGTAACGCTAATGTGTGTACCACTCAGTGCTAGATTACATCTAAATAAAATTATGTTTAAAAGTATTTTCATACGACCCTCCAATACCATTTCCAGTTGTGTTCTGATCGGAGATACCTTGCACACTAAAGTAAAGATTCGCCCGCACTACCGTCCAGTAGATTAATACTGGGTTCTGCTATGGTACCACTGCCAGTGGTAGAATGATAATACAGCTAAGTAATCACTGATTGTGCACGCCAGGCTTGAAATACCAAAATTGTGTTTATTTCGCACATAACATTTCTGTATCACATTACACCTTCTTGTTATGTGACACCGAAATGTCACGTGTGAATAAAACACAATTTTGCTATTACAAGTCTGGTGTGCACTATCAGTGATTACTTAGTTGCCCACTAAACAGATATATCCAAAAGATAGATATGACTTTGTATTACTCTTGAACTGAGGTATTGTGTCCCATTTCATTTACCTGGGAATTCTATCTTACTTTCTAAGTGCTTTCTGTTTATTACAAAATGTATGACATTATCTTTCCCTGCTTATGTTTGGGTGCCCCTAGAGTCCAGCAAAGCTAGTAAAATCAGCAGCATTGTTAGCTCATTATGGAAGAACTGAAGGTATCGCTAAGAAATTAAAGTAAAATTCCACGCGATGTGAGAAAAGATTGTAGTTTTCCTTTCTCCTGAAATACATTTTCATAAAGAATGACAGTAATCAGGATAGCCATCCATAGTAGATTTTAGCTTTTCATAGTGGAATATAGTAAAGGATGGCCTGTGGGATACCTTGACAGAAGAACAGTAGAATTGTGACAAGTGCAAAGAGAGGGAGGCTTCAGAGAGGTTTTAAAAAGAAATTGCTAGGTGTACAGAGCTTTTGAGAGTATGCATGTTATGGAATGTGTCAGGCTCCTTATTTTGACCTCTAATTTTGAAATTCCACCAAGAGTATACTTTTGAAGACATAGGAATATTTATAAAAGTTCCCTAAAGTACTGACATTGACTGAAGTGTGAAGGTCGAGACACTTTGCCCCTGAGTCTTAAAATATTGCAAATGTCAGCAATGCCATTTCCTATCATCTTAAAAGCAGCTGGGTTGAGGATTAAGTAAAGAATTTACCCCTCTCCCATCACAGTTTGGAACAGCCATGGATTGCAGAGACCTTCCACTTCAGAGGAGTGAGGTGTACAGTAAATTATTTATTTTGATCTGTTCTTAAAGGGACATGTTGGCCTGAAAATTATCAATAATAATCTTAATAAATAGCCAAATATCTCTTTTTAAGTTTTTTTCCTTCTAGCCAGGGATTATTAGTCTAACATTCTCATCGTCTTGTGGTTTAGGGTTGTGAATTTTACGAGTGAGTCCAAATGAAAAGTACCTGGGACAGGGAGGTTGGATTGGCGCTTTCTACCTCCTATTATCATTTCTATGTGGAGTGGCAGCACAAAGAAAACTGCTTCTGCCAGGCTTCCTGAGTGCTTCAGCACTATCTTTAAAACAGGAAGGCCCAGGGCCATAACCAGGCAGATGAAAAATGTGCTATAATTCCTAAACAAACCAATATTGGGAAGTGGGAATAATCAATCCTCCCTGAACCAGTTACTTTTCATTTCTAAAAAGTACATTTTTACAGTATAGTTGTCCTTTAATAGAGATCCAGAGAATATTTATGAATCACTGTGCATTTTTAATTTTAAAAATACTTAAAATTTTTAGTTTAAATACTTAAATTAAACCTACCTGGTAATGATTTATGCATAATTGAGAGATGCCACGCCTCTTCTTTGCAAGCTGCATTGCCTGTAGCAACACCTATCATCCAGCCATCTTCTTTTGGCCCCAGCCCTATAAACTTGAATGGAGGTAGCATTACCTTTTACCGAGTTTAATGTCAAACAGGAATAGAGACAGCACTAACATTAACATTGTTTATTCATCTAATAGCATTCTCTGGCGTGTGCGATTTCTGTGCGTTTGTGAGCGTTGTTTTGCGTTTGTGCATGCGTTTTTGCTATTTACAAAGAGAAAACGCATGTGATTGCGTGAAAAAATGGTTGAACGCAAAACGCGAACGGACGCGCAATTACATGCGCAACGGAAATCGGGGGAATTTTTGCTTTCCCGCAATTTCCGTTTTAGCGAAGATCACGTGCACAAACGTGCGAAAAACGCGCTAGTGTGGCCCAGCCCTTAATTTGATTTAATTCTATTAAAAAACCAATATTTCCAGATACCCAAAATTTATTTTCACCATCTCAGCAATTATTTTAGAGTTTATTGTTATTTCCACCAACTTGGACATACCAATGCAAACATTTAGCATGCTAGTACATCATAAAATCATAAAAAAGTATGGCATAAAAATTTACATGCATTCGAAATAGCAAAATTATGCTGCTATTATAATGTATAGTGCACTGTATTCAATTAATATTCTATATTAACGGTACAAAGTTCCAATAAATAAGCAATTCCCAAACATTAAAAACAGTAAATAAATGTGCGCAAATTGAATTGGCAGCACTGCCACCTACTGTTATATATCTGTACTGACAGAACACACAACACCAAAACATACTTTAACACCATAAAGGAGATTCAGGCTAGAGCCCCTGCGTGGGTTTAATTTTTTAGAAATGCACCCTGACCCAAAAAAAATCCATACCCGCACCCGACCTGCAACCCACTTTTCTATCCGCTTCATACCCGCGACCCGAACCGCAAGTTTCCGACCCGAAACACAACCCGCTTTTTTAGTCTTTCTTCCTAAAATCTGTACAGGGAAGTTAAAAAAAAGTCTAAAAGTTAAAATTAATGTTTTTTTCATAACCAAAAATGTTCATAGAAACAAACCTACCATACCACTAAAATATATACCGGGGTCATCCAACTGTGTGAAAACTACAACTCTCAACATTCCCTGGATGCCTTCTGATATTGTGAGTGCTGTAGTGGAATGCTGGGAGTTATATTTTTCAAACAAATTTAGGCCCACAGGTAGGAGATCCCTGGTATAGAGTGCAATGTAGACTTTATATAATATATCTCTACTGTCCCCAGCTACCTACCCATGGGCCTCTACTGTCCCCTACTACCTACCCATGGGCCTCTACTGTCCCCTACTACCTACCCATGGGCCTCTACTGTCCCCTACTAACTACCCATGGGCCTCTACTGTCCCCAACTTCTACCTACCCATGGGCCTATCCAGATGGTTTAAAAACTACAACTCCCAGCATTCACTCTATAGCCAAGGAATGCTGGGCGTTATAGGTTTCAAACATCTGGAGATCTACTGATTACCTATCCATGATTTTATAACTACCGTATATACTCGAGTATAAGTCGACTCGAGTATAAGTCGAGGTACCCATTTTTACCTCAAAAATGAGTAAAACCAATTGACTCGAGTATAAGTCGAGGGTAGAGTAGTAGAAGGGAGTGGAAGTAGGGAGTAGAAACATCTGGAGTGGAACTGCACACACTAACCCCAAAACACACTACCCTGTCCCACACACTAACCCCAAAACACACTACCCTGTCCCTGACTCCTTACTCTCCCCTCCAGCCCCAGGTCCAGCCCCAGGAATAAAACCTATTTCCCTGCACCCATCTTCTCACCCTGCCACTACACTACACTACTACAGTACACTACACTACTCCCTGCACCCATCTTCTCAACCTGCCACTACACTACACTACTACAGTACACTACAATACTCCCTGCACCCATCTTATCCCCCTGCCACTACACTACACTACTACAGTACACTACACTACTCCCTGCACCCATCTTCTCACCCTGCCACTACACTACACTACACTACTACAGTACACTACACTACTCCCTGCACCCATCTTCTCACCCTGCCACTACACTACACTACTACTAATGCTGCAACCTTACCTTTGCAGGAGAGTCCGGGCCCCCGATATCATGCACTTGATGGAGGAATCCGGCTGCCGCGTCCACTGATGGTCGCATCCACTGACGTCACGACTCGGCGCCGAGTCGTGACGTCAGTGGATTGCGACCATCATGTGACGCGGCAGCCGGATTCCTCCACCAGTAAGTGACGACTCGAGTATAAGTCGAGGTTCAGTTTTCAGGCTGTTTTCACATACTCGAGTATATACGGTATGTCTGCAGAATATACATTTTAATCTCCACCCACTGTGTAAACTTGCATTATAGGAGACAGTAAGAGTTACAATGAGCAGGTACCATAACAGAGGATTATGGGTAGGGAGCAGGTGGAGGTGTAGTGAAATATCTACACCTTTATTTGGGTGTAGATATTTATGCTGTTTTAAAAACTACAACTCCCAGCATTCCCTGTCTGCACTCGGCTGTTGTACAATGCTTGGGAGTTTTAAATGTCAATCATCTGGAGGCCCACATACCTGCTGTAGTTCTAGCCCAGGGATGTCCAACCTGCGGGCCAACAGATGTTTGAATACTACAACTCCCAGCATTCTTCCAATGCAGAGGAAACCAAGGAATTCTTGAAGTTGTAGTTTTCAAAGATCTGGAGGCCCACAGTTTGGACATCCCTGTTCCAGCTGAACCTCATCAACTGGTAGATTATTATCATCACTAAAATCATCCACATCATCCCATAGATCATTATGGCATTACATTTGCGCTGGTCACATGCATAGGTGCAGGTGCAGATAGAAGTTTGATACTTTGTTCTATTGGAGATTGTTACTTTGTTGGTTCTGACCTCTGTTAGACCTTTTAGTTAGAAGTTTAACCCCTGCATTTCCAGTCACTCCAGCATTAAATGCTTTTTTATCCAGAGATCTCTGCAAAATCTACCCAGGTACTACAAGAGTTAAAGTTCAACATAGCTGTCTGTATTCCTACCCACAATGGTATCATGTATAAGATTCTAAGGACGTTAGAGCTGTTGATTACGTAATATTTACCCAGCCAAAAACACAGTAAGAGGCTGGGAGCTTTTGCATCTACATGTATTTGCCCTTTATCTGCCATAGTGTTATTTTGTGTAAGGTTCTATACAACACAACATATTCTCAGCTTCAGTTATTACAGAAAGATCTCTCTTCATAGGCTGGGAAAAAAAGTTTTTTTTTTTTAAAGATTGGAATTCTTCTACCCGACCCGCATTTCTCTTTACCCGAACCTGACCTTCCACCAATTCAAACTCAATTAGGGTTACCCAAACCTGACCCGCAAATTAAGTAGCCCACGGGAACATGACCCTATGCAGGACTCTACTCTCCCCATCAGCTTAACTCTCCAACAAGTAACACTATATTCAAGACTGGACGGGAAATGCGTACAATAAATCAACCCACTTGGCTGTAAAAATACAAGTCTGATGGAGCTTAACACAGAAATTAGAGAGGGAGAATTGTTAATCAGACCAGTCTGAGAATTTATGCAACATTGTTACCACGAACCACTTTCTATAAGGGCCCTCCCCAATCACTTTTATTTTAACCAATAGGCAACAGTTTATTAGACTATGTAACCTTTTTAATACCCAGCCCCTTGCTGTCACAGAGACCAAGATGCACTCCCATTCCATTCTGTCCCTTCTGAAGTTTTGTTGCTTGGATGAAACATTTTCCTCCACTGTGGCCATGAAACTAAATAGGAGTCCTTACAATGAAGGCATAAGAGATTCCAGGCCCCCATGACACTTCGTGTTTAGCACTCCTCCGGAAAAGTCATGACAGTTTTCTGTCGGTCTGTTGGAATTCACGGAACACATCTGTCAGTGGAGAATTGTACACCTCCTCTATTTCAAGATGCCATTAAACAGAAATGTCAAGTTAAACTGTCAATTACTGGGTTACTGATTTACAACAACACAATTCCCTTATGATAATGACCCTCAAGGAGACAGTAAATGGTTGTCTGGCAGATTAAGCTGAACACTTCTATTCTAAAGAGACTAATTTATTAGTCAAAATTAATTACATTGATAAGTATTTTTTTCATATACAGAGTAAAAAATTATTTACACCTCCATTTATATGTGCAATCAATAAAGAGCATCTCAAGCTAGTGCGAATACCAAAGAGAGCACCGAACACACACCAATTCTCCAAGGGTGCAGTCCAATGGGCCGGTGTGCCAATTCACTGCCAAATCTACCACCAAAAATGGTCTCAGCTGGAAGTGTGAAAAGAAATAAAAAAAGATTGTGGGAATTGTAAAAGGATTGTGGGTGTGAGTCAAAGGATTGTGTTTAATGAATTAATATGTTTACATGCATCTGATATGCTATTGTTGAAATGAAAGGTTTCTAAATATAATTAATACAATTTTTTAAATTACATCCCTGAAGTAAAGAAAAATGTATGTATACCATAGAGGCTATTTATAAATGCCTGACATTTTAGTTTGTAGATATTTTATGCAGGTTGTTTTACCCAAAATGCACGAGGGTAGCCTGTCTGTTACTGGCATTGCCCTGTTTTAATTTTTATTTTTTTTTGCAAAGCAACATGAATCAAAGCAACATGAATCAAAACAACCCCTCAAGGTCCAACAGTTTTGCTTGACTATGTTTGTAGAAGTAACACAATTACACCACAAGGGGGCTCTCCCAGCAAATGCAAGCGTCTGCACCTTTTTTTGTTCTGATGTACTTTGGCTGTATATTCCTTTGAGAAGAGTTTACATAGGCCAATATACATCTAAATTATACATCAACCATTAAACAGAACTAATAAACATATAAATTAAAATACAGCCAGTGGAAGGAGTTATTTAAAAATAATGATCAATCCGTTATAATGATGATTTCTCACTTGTGTTGTTATCATAATAAATAAATATATTGCTAAATATTAAAGTCCAAAAACCATTCAATTTACATGCATGGAAGAAGGTGTTGGGAAAAAACCCCAAAGAGGAGAAGCAGGCTGCAGCAACTTAACACGGGAATATTTATAAAGGAGCAGCATCTCTATATTGTGGGGAAATTGTTGTTTCTGACTGTGTCCATTTGGAATTTCCCACAGGTTAGCATGACAGTATTTTACAATTGGGCATATAATGTTAAATAGCCTTAGTAGATCAATGCCTAATAAATTGGTCTTGCATTTCCAAATGGGAATGGTGGGAAGTATGTAAATATTCTGAAGTCAGTACTGGGAGGTAGGTACACATTCAGAGGTCTATACTGGAAGGTGTGTACATGTGCAAAATGGCCCCATGAAAGGATATACTGTACATAACAACATGTGTCTGAACATGTTGAGCTTTACACTGTAATACTCTATGCATCATCTCTGTAGAGTTTGTTGGTGAATCATTGCAATTTGTCAGGCACTTCTAAATAGGTCAAATAAAGTGCCCAGAGGAATTAAAGCAGATGCAAACCATTGGTCCTTTGTATGTCCCAGATGACACAGTAAAGAAGAAAGACACTAAAAGCAAAAATATACAAAGCCCTGGCTTCTACTGAAAAGCTAATTAAAGCATATTGCACTGGATGAGATCATCCTCTATTTCCATTTCTAAGCCAAATGACAAAACATTCCCCCTGGAAACTATTTTACTTCTGACAGTAAATTCACACCAAAATGTTCAAACTACGAGCTGATCAATATTTATAAATGTCTTCTCCTGCACGAACATATATTGACATATAGTTTATTTGCTGATTTGCAATTACCGATATAACATTAGAAGAAGAGGGGTTGTAGGAGGAGAATTGAATTTGCACCGGAAGTATCTGAACTATGTTTATTAAAGGAATTAATATTATTGCAAACTCCTCATGGACATCTTTAACTGTTGTGGAACTATAAATAAATATTACTACAAATTACCTCAAAGAGTAAAGAAAAAATAATGCTCTATATTATAACCATGAATATATCTTAGTAGAAACCTATATATTTTATTTTATGGAAAACACGCAATGTTTAAAAAGACAGGATACAGAGTGCAGGATGAAACAGCACAAAGATTCCCAGGCTATTTCTTTAGATCTTGCTTGTGAGGCCATTGCATGTTCTAAGCAGCTATTTAATGGTGATTGTTGGCTATCACAGATGAATTACAAGTATGACTGAAAGATAACAGTGCCCATAAATGAAAAATATATAAGGGACATATAGCCTGCATATAGGACGTATGAGCTCACAGTGGAGTAGCACTCAATAAATTTAGCTTCAGGTTGTCAGACCCACACCAATGCCCACTGCCCACTCACTAGCAATACCATATGTGATCTGTGTACATCATTTAGTGCCATCAAACTAAAATAAAGACGTTCTATTTGGTGCAGAATATCTGTGAGGAAACAAGATTTATTGAAAGTGCACCAGAAGCAGAAACAAAAACCTGGGGTGGGGTACTTCTTGGACGGACCCCAAAACATGCCTAAAGAGATACAAAGTGGCTTAGATTTGGAGTACCAAGGAAAGACGCATGTGCAGCCTGCCCAACATATTTTGTATCGAAAGCTCGGGGTCATGCTTTTGGTGAAACCTACACAAACATGCACAAATGTACAAGTGGTTTGGGATCCATCTGCCTCTCCCTTGTGCCCATAGCTGTTAAAGGGCACTATAGTGTCCAAATTCAAACTTTTAAAAACCTCATACTATTAAACTATAATTCATACCATCCCCCAACATGTGTTTCTCTTTCCGATCCATCCACCTGTTTTGTATATATTAGATTTATGTTTTTAAGATTCAGAGGTAGGAACTGTCAATCAAAGTGAATGGCATGTATAGTCACGCCCTCCTACTGCTGTGAATTACCATATCCATGGTCCTCCCTATGAAGTAAATGACCATATCCCTCTAACTATTAACAGTACAGATGCTGCCACTATGTGTAAGACTAAGCAGGACATGCGTGTACTGGCAGATCAAGGAGAAAGTTCTAAGTCCTCTCTACTAGTCCCACATATTATACTGAGATCATTCTGACTCAGACTGGCTACATGTGTTTTACCTGATTAACCTGTAGTTTTCTATAAGTTTTCAATATACAACTCCAACCATACACTGACTGCCCTCTGCTATTAGAGAGAGTCTTTAGGGGAAATGGTGGTAGATATAACTACACCAACAATGATTTTGTTCAAAGCCAGTGAATTTGATCAGGCTTCATACTTGGCAACTAAATTCTGAAATAACTATATGAAATCTTTTTTTATACCACCATACAATAAAAAATTAGATATAGCAAAAGAGAGAGCCTCCACACTACAACCACCAAGCACCAAAACTAGCACATTTAGAAAGCTCAATTAGGCACCAAACATCTGACAGTTGCTATGCTTGCAGCACAAACTAGAACTTGCTGAAGGCCTCTGGCTGTTTTAAACTGTCTCATTGGTTCATTGGTACACACCCAACATATGATTGGTCAATAATACAAGAGCCAATCAGATTTAAGATTTAATCTTGACCAATCAGATTTTGGGGGTATGTTTATGACACACTTTAAAACTTCATGAAATCCTCAGAGAAGCTCGGTATCTTACCAGCAGTCAAACTAGCAGGTCTTGCCTTTGTATTTAGGTTAGAGATATGCAAGTAAGTGGCTGGCTGTTTAGTCGAGCTGCAGGAATGAAAAATCTTTGCCTCTAAGATTTATTACCTATGGTGTCATTGTGTAGCAGTCCATAAACAACACACACATGTTGATATAACTGATAAATGATAAAGATAGATTTTTGTTTGTAGAACATGAATTTGCTTTATTTTAGCCAAATAGCCTACAGAATTGTGAGCAAGCCTAATACATATGTAGTTGCACTACTAGTTCCACTATTCTCTGACAAGCACTCGCATACAGCAAAGGGCAGTTAGGGGTTGTACATTGAAATCATGCAGCAAGGCTGTCAGAATCACTGCAATATAAATACAATCAGGTTGTAATTAACGCAGCCCTGTTACTATTCATTATAAGTGTCCCCAATCATGAGATGATCTGATAACTAAATATATATCCACAAACAATTTATTGCTCTATTTCCAGAGCAGGGATGTCCAACCTGTGGCCCTCCAGATGTTGGAAAACTTCAACTTCCAGTATTCCATAGGTTCTTCTGCAATGGAGGAATGCTGGTAGTTGTAGTTTCTCAAAAATCTAGAGGGCTGCAGGTTGGAAATCCCTGGCCCAGAGCCTTGCATAGTTAGGAAAAACCAACTTGGATACCTTATTATACAGAAAGTGAATGATTGGCTAATCCACTTAAATGGCAGCAACTAAAGAGTTACTATGTTATGTAACATAGTAACTATTTAGTTAGCACCATTCCCGTGGCAGGACACACCTAAGTAAAAAAACTTTTCAAATACGGCAACAAAAATCAAAGTTTATTGCAAGCACTTTCTGTATATTTACTTTAAGATAACAGGTATAAAAGGGCATCTGTACTAAAAAAATTGTTATCTTTAGATATCCAATCTGAACTATCTTCTGCTAGGTGCAGTTTTGCTATAACTGGAATGGACACAGTGTTCATGCAAATCATGTAAATTGCATGATGGGAAATTCCCTCTTCCAATTCTGCCTCTTAGTGATTACTGAGCATGCTTGCCCTTATAGAGAGTCTGGCCAGATGGAAGGAGGTGTTGGTTAAGATTAGGAGTAGAGATACTGAGCCTGAACAAATCAATTACTGTATTGAAGGAATGCAGCGACACACAAACCTCAGAGTACGTGCTACTTACATGTATTAATTTATAGATTAAGATGAGGCAAAGTCTTTTTTTTTTTTACTATAGTTGCCCTTTAAGTAGTAGGGCTAGAGAGAGACTACTTAGGTCCCTTCAGCCAGTAGGGGTCAGGAACCTTTCCAAACTTGCCCTCCCTTTCTGCTCCCGGCTGCTACCAGGAAGCATCCAGGGGGGGCTCGAAAGGGATAAGCCTGGAGTTCCTAAAAAGGACCCAGGCAATCCCCCCACAGATGTGAACAAAACACATGAAAAACAAAGAATAAGTGCTAAATGTCTAAGTGCTAGTGCTAATAAATAATAGGGAATTTTATAAAGTGGGACAAATAGACCCTGGCCTTTCGGCCAGGAAAAAAAAATTATGGCAGGATGTGAAGGGATTGCTGAAAAAATGTGCTAGCCCTGTGCACAGTAGTGCGATAGGGAAGCCTGAGCTTTTGCACCCCCCTGCCCCAAGACTTTGACTGGGCTTTATACCCCCCCAACGATTAGGAAGACCGGGAGGTGCACCCCCACTCCATAGGGTCCTCCTTGCAGTCAGCCATCAACTGGCCAGAGCATGGATGGTTCACCCTGTGATGGGTCAGGGTTCCCCATCCTTCTCTCCTGAAAAGAACAGACACTACATTTGATCTTAGCCAAAAAGCCTGCCCAATTCAACACCAAGCCAAATGTTTCATTTTATATTGGATTAAAAGCTACCTATCCAACTAAAGCACTTTAATGTATCATCAGCTGGCTAGAAAGTTGTTCATATACCAGATGTGACGTATAGCTTGATCCCTATACGGGGGGTGGGGTGGATCGTGGGTGTGAACCACTTACATCAGTATCCAAATGCTTTTTTAAAGTTAAGTGACCTATAATAACTGCAATGCATGTTTCCACGTACATATTTGATGTGCTGATTTGTATGCGAATAGACAAACATTTTTACAACCTTTTAAAAAGATCATAAGATTCCAGCCTTTGTTTTGGTAGTAATTCATTTACCACGCAACAACCCAGCCTGGTTGCCACTGTGATTGTTTGTATTCAATAAAGCTAAAAATAGTCAGAGTCTCCCAACAACCAATTTGGGATTGGCTGGGAATGAGCAGCAGGCGGCCTATCTTAGAGCTGCATAGAAAGTCATTACACAGGGTGTGAAATGCGTCACAACATCCCCAGGCTGTAGCAAAGAGACTTCTAGGGAGCTCTAACATGCTTCAGATATCCGTGACTTTGATTAGGACTGAAGAACAAGAAAAGCTTGTAAAACGCAGGGACCATTTTCTGTAAAATACCAGTGATTCATTGTAGCAATGCTGCGTAGGAAGGACAGACAGTGGGCAGCTGTTTGCTCTCCGTATAACTTTCTGTTCCTTTCAATAATGTGGCTTTTTTTGTCAGAGGGCCATTAACTAAATCTGAATACATTGACTATTTAACTTTACAATAAATGAATCAAACCCATGCAAGTTTTGTAGAGCTGCTTGTCTTCTTTCCAAACCTGCCTTTTTTAAATAGACATTCTTTTGTGTTTTCATTTTACTTTTGTAAGTACAATCAATTATAAAGGAACACACTGATTTCTTTTTGTAACATTCATTTTGTGGGTGTAAATCTATGTGATGTGGATTTTCCATTTAGTAAAGACAACACACTAACAATCATTTCATAACTAAAGCTAGGGGCAGATGGGCAAATGCCTCCATGACGCCTCAACATATTTTCATTTTGTATGAACCTTCTAGCACTAGAATGGAGGTAAGGTAACTAAAGTGTTGAAGTGTTATGATTTTGGCAAGAGCAGTAGAACCACTGCACCATTTTTTTGGCTGCTGTTGTTGATTAATATAAGTAAACATACAGCATATACTTCTTTGGGCCTGGTTTACATGGGTTACATGGGTCTGTTGAATGGGAATTAAAGTGGTACCAGGCACATTGACCTTGCAGCCTATTGAGGTCTGCATAACCTGACATAACATCTTGTTTCTGATCGATTTTTTTTTACAAAAAGACAGTTGATAAAAATTGGTTGTGCTGTATGCAGTAAACATTAGCTAATATTTTGCTCCTGAAATGTTGACCCATGTGTAAACAGAATGTAAACAAAAAAATAGAAAATAGCCTACAAGGGCTAAATGTGTAGCGTTATGATAATGCGCTCCCCATTGCAATCAGAACACTCATGGTGGTGCCATAACATGCAGCACCCACCTTTTAATTCAAATGACCCAGGTGCCAAAGCCCCGGGCCCGTCACTTAATTAAAGTTTCCGTTAATGAACACTTCAAACGTTATCAATAAATGTTCCTTTTTCTATGCAATGGTTCTGCTTTTCACTCACCGATCCCCATTGGTGGTTCGGGTGCTGCCTGCCCCGAACCCCTCGCTCTGGTTCCGTACACTTTTCCACTTCAATATTGAGGGGCCTGGCGCACTCCGATGGTAGAATTCAGCAGGCACAGCAGTGTATATTAAAACATTGAACTTTATTTCAACAAAACTTTTAAAAACAGCATAATTACCCCAACGGCAGGGATGCCCTGACGCGTTTCGGGCTTCCCTAAGCCCTTAATCATAGGTGCTAACCCCGCCATCTTGGTATCCTCTTGTACCCGGCTATCACTTACGTCAGAGATATGTATGCAGTAAACATTAGCTAATATTTTGCTCCTGAAATGTTGACCCATGTGTAAACAGACCTTAAAGGGTATCTCCACCCTGAAATAAAACTTTTTCTGTAGTGTAGAGGGATGGGGGGCTCCCCTGTGCATGCCAGAATCCTCCTGGAGGACAAGGAAATAGCAGGGACCAGATGACTCACCGACAGCACCTACTCTACTCTTCCCTTTCTGGAACTTTGGACAGTCACTGCAGGAGAACCATTTGGAGCAGAGGAGTAAGGTAAGGTATTTTTGAACATTACACAGTGGGCCAGTAGTGGGTTAAATTGGGGTGGACATGCCTGTTAAACGAATAGCCTAGATTTACAGTGGCATGTTTAGGGGGGTGCCTGGTATCCCCCCTTCCTGTTTTTTCAGTGAAGTTTACTGTTCCACATCTCCTGGTGCCCATAGATTGTTACATTGTTAATTGAGCTGTGAGTGAAAAAGCAACATTTTGTTTGTTTCAAAAAAGTTATTCCTTACTTCCTGGTTCCTTCTAAATTAATTGAAGAACAGAAGGTAAGCCATAGCTACTTAACCTCCTGGGCTTCAATCAATACATTACAATACACTTTTCGAGTGAACTATTTCTTTAAAGCCAATGGCTGACAGTCTATACTTGGGAGGACCAGAGCACTCTGCTCCTGCTTGCTTGTAACTGGCAGGAGGTGGCACTTCTGGCTAAGGATCTGCTGAAGTTAAAGTAAGTAAATCTCAGTGTGGGAGCGTCGGATCAAAGGTAAAAATAAAAGTCTCCCTTATGGGGGGTAATTAGGCTAAATAAATATCATTAGTTATTTAGGTGGACATGCCCTTAAAAACATCAACCTCAAATGCATACCCTCCTATTCTACCCCTTTAATAGTTATACTTATAGAAACAGTATGCAGGCCTGTGTAACAAAAGTTCTTATTTCTGTTGTATTCAGTTAGTTCAACTGGATATCAGTATCAGTATAGCTGCTAAGCCAACACTAAGCTGCAATTCAGATCTCTTGTATTTTATAGTGTCTCACAAACACACCTTTAAAATCTGATTGGTCTAATTTAAATCTTGAATCTGATTGGATCTTGGGTATTGGACCAATCAGATTTAGGGGTGGGTTATTGGATTGGTTCAATACCCACTATCCAATCAGATTTAAGATTTAAATTAGACCTATCAACTTCCCCTTTAATGTGTTTCACACCAACTTTCCCTTTAACACGTATCACATCAACATCCCCTATAAAGCGTATCACATAAACTTCCCCTATAAAGCGTATCACACCAACTTCCCCTTTAAAGCCTACCACATCAACCTCCTTTTAAACACTAATTCCATCAATATCCACTTTAATGCTTATCACATAAACTTCCACTTTAACGCGTATCAAATCAACTTCCCCTATAAAGTGTATAACATCAACTTCCCCTTAAAATCATATCACATCAACCTCCCCTTTTACGTGAATCCCATCAACCACCACTTTAACGCATATCGCACCAACATCCCCTCTAACATTAAAGTGTATCACACCAACTTCCTCTTTAACTTTAAAGTGGAAAACATCAACTTCCCCTTTAACTTTAAAGTGGATGACATCAACTTTCCCTTTAACAAAGAGGTACAACATCTCACATTCATTTATTTTTTAGTGTAAATAAAAATTTAGATATTTTGCAATATACCCTTAATAGTGACTTTGTTGCACAACAATAACCACTACATTTAAAGGGAATGTCCACCTTAAAAATAACTTTTTGCTGTAGTGTAGGCATCCCCCTCCCAACCCTAACCGCATGGATTAACTTGTAGAAAAGTGGCAGATAACTTACTTACCAGCCTTCATTCATGGTCTCTAATCATACATCTGGGAATGGAGTATCATTAGGGGCTGGACTGTCAGCCGTGTCTGTGATTGGCTGAGAGGCAGCCAATCACAGACACGGCTGCCAAGCTACAGTGCCGGATTTAGACATCAGGAGCCTGTAGGCACAGATCGTTTGCCACCTTAAACCCCACCCACTAGTAATGACACCCATTACCTGCCACATACCACACCAACTGCAGAAAAAATACTTCCTTTTTCTTGAAAATATATATTTATGCTGAACTTTTCCCTTAATTTTTTATTAAATATATAAATATATTAATGCCCACAGTGACAAGAAAACATAATAATGCACACAGTGACTGGTACATGCAAGTACTTGAGGCCATCTTTTACGTCAAAATGTACTATATGGGTACATGAATAGCAAACTAGGAGTGGGACCATAACATGTTGGTGCCTCAGTAAAGATATGAGCAATATCCTGTATGTAATACATTAAACAGGATAGGGAGAGAATTCAGGCTTTGTAACTCCCTTTTCAGAAATATGCAAATAAGGAACAAAGACTTCTGGGAATTTACCATTTTTCCATGGAAGCTCTTAGGAACGCTATATCTTTAAAAAGACTTTTACATCATTCCACAAGCTAAATGCAAAACCAGAGCGCCAACTACAGGCTGGTTTCGGCTTTATTGAGCCATCATCAGCGTAGTTCAGGCCTCTGGTTTTGCAGTATAAAAGTATTTTTAAAGATATAGCGTTCCTAAGAGATTCCATGGAAACATGGTAAATTCCCAGAAGTCTTTGTTTCTTATTTGCATATTGCTGAAAGGGGAGTTTCAAAGCCTGAATTCTCTCCCTATCCTATTTAATGTATTAGTGGTGTCTGTCCTTAGGACTTTCACACTGCAAAACCAGAGGCCTGCACTACATGGATGATGGTGGAATAAAGCTGAAACTGGTCTGTAGTTAACGCTCTGGTTTTGCATTTAGCTTGTGGAATGCTGTTAAAGTCTTTTTAAAGATATAGCATTCCTAAGAGCTTCCATGGAAACATGGTAAATTCCCAGAAGTCTTTCAGGGTTTTTCAATAAATGTTCTTATCATTTAAAACTGTGCTAATTTTTCTACAACCAATCAAAACTTATTTAACATTTCAAAGCTAACATCTGATAGGTTGGGGCAAAATTAGCACAATTTTTAAGAGCTTTATTGAATAACCCTGTTTGTTCCTTATTTGCAATATCCTGTATGGTCAGGTAGCATGGAAAGATTCCATCCTACAAAGAAGATGGGTGCACCATGGACATAGTGAACAATAGAAATGAGAGATGTTTAGGTTCAAATCCCTTGTATACGTGCATCGCAGCACACACTGTTTCTCTCGTGCATGGTTTAATGTCTCCTGTCACAGGAGACAGGAAAACTGTGCATGAGAGAGCCAGTGTGTATTCTACGGTGCGTGGATACAGGAGAATTTGAACTTATTAAATAATGCACATTGGTAAAGTAGGGCTTAGAGGGAAAAATAGTTAACTCGCGACTGGAGGCATGGGTACCTCGTGTGCCTAGTTGGAAATCTGTTAAGAAAGCCAAAGGAACGCGGTCTGGTAAGTTTCCTGGATTTTTTTTTTCAATTTAAACCATGTGGTTAGGGTTGGTAGGGGGGTGCCCTATGAACAATGAACTGCAGAGATGAGGGATCTAGAGGGTGGAAGGGAGGTTGGGATTGGGCTCCCCTGCGCATGTCAGATTCCTCCAGGAGGACAGGGAAGAGGCAGATACATTTTCACACACAGGAAGGCTCCTACTCTTCACTTTCCTGGACTTTGGACAAGCACTGCAGGACCACCATTTGGAGCAGAGAAGTAAGAAACAGATTTTTTAACACTACACAGTGGGGCCAGCAGTGGGTTACATTTTAGTTTTGGGGGTGGACATGCCCTTTAATGCAAATAAAGATGCATGACATGATTTTGCTATTTATCCTTAGTCCCTGAGGCACGGCTATTGGGCATGTACGATTCGCAGTGGGTACAGGAGGACAAGCCAAGATGGCAGCCCTTATGGAATAACTTAAAAACCATGTATCTTCACTGTGGCTGTAGTGAAACATATTCACAAAGTCACACAGTTACACTCCGCATCATGTTGTTAAATATAATTGGGGGGGGGGGGGGAATTTTAGTCTGAAAAATTCCTTTGCAAGTGCTTTAGTGAGGTTTTAGATTTGGACATAAATATGAATCCACATTGATGAAAAGAAAGCAATGATACACTAGTTGGAATGCTTTCTTTTTGTTTCAATACTTAAATAATAATAATAAAATATTGTTGTGGTTTAAATATCCATTGCAACTTACAGAAGTGTTAAAATGTGAACACTTACCAGTTAGGTGCAAACAGTAATACATCTGTTACTGTCAGTGTGTTTTATTCCACTGTCAAGATAAAAATAGGCACTAAAGAAATGTGAAATAAACTGGATCAGATTGGAAAAAACAAATTACGTGCAAAGGAAGAGCACTACAATGCAATTCCTTTTCTTATCTGACATTCTAAAAATGTATTTAGTTCACACAAGTACACATCTCCACTCCAGACGTCTGGGAAAAGGAGTGTTGGACTGGTATGCAGTTAGCTTTTAATCCCTTTCCTGCTTAGAGGTCAGCCAGACACTGCACACTAAGTAATTTGTAACAGTCTCTATAACAGTGTTTCACAATCTATTCCAAAAACACATAAAGTTTTTGGAATATCTAAAACATTTTATATGTCTCAGGAGAGCCCCTATATCATGAATACATGATTCATGCAAATATAACACATAGATAAATACACGTATCAATAAATGTATTTATATTTATTAGATTCTTTGTAAGGATGGAACATTACAGTTCCTTTCTCCTTCTCATGAGGACACACTAGAAAACTGTCGGGGATCCCTAGAGGCTCCAGACCCCTGGTTGATAAGCACTGCTCTAGAATTTTCACCAACATGGAGCCTGGATTACTTACATAACTCACATATTATATTATTATATTAGATATTATTATCTAGATAACTATTCAGAAGACTAATGAAATTAGTTTCGCTTCCCTAAAAGAAAAAAAACACAGCTGGAAAAGGTATTTGTAGGCCGTTGTTACGTGCTAGAGAAAGAAACATGGCCACGTAACATGGTTGGTACCTAAACTTAGAAGGCATGAGACAACATGAAAAGTAGACAACCTTTGCAGAGCAAAGAGTAAAGGTTAATGGTGGCCATACACACACAGCTGCATTGCAACCTGGTAAATTTGCAGTGAATCGCATGTATATCCTTTACTTAGTAATATAATAACATAGTAATTGAGGTTGAATAAAGACATACGTCCATCTAGTCCAATCTTTTCACCCTCCTTTTTAACCCTAATTAACAGTTGATCCAGAGGAAGGCAAAAAGGCCTAGCTAAAAAGGGGGGGAAATTCGTTCTTGACTCGATTTGGCAAACAGAAAGTATCCCTGGATCAACTAGAACTACAGTATATGTATTAATAGCAGTAATTCTCAATATTTTTTTGTTTTAGAAACTTATCTTGCCCACTTTTAAATCTACTGTATATACTCGAGTATAAACCGACCAAGTATAAACCAACCCGAGTATAAACCGAGGCACCTACTTTTACCTTTAAAAAGGAGTAAAAGTGATTGAGTATAAACCGAGGGTAGAAAATTTGACCATTACTGCCCTCTGATTCTGTATTGTTTTGAGGCTTTAGTTGCCCTTTAAATGGACAGCAGAATCCCCATACAGTAGTCCCATACAGTAATAGCCAAATCCAGTATGGATATTACTGTATGGGACTACTGTATGGGAATTCTGCTCTTTATATAAAAGGCAACTAAAGCCTTAAAACAATACAGAATCAGAAGGCAACAATAGATACTATCCTCCTTCTGATTCTGTATTGTTTTTAGGCTTTAGTTGTCCTTTCAACGGACAGCAGAAGTCCCATACAGTAATAGCTGGCTGACGAGTAGGTAATTCGGCCAGCAGAGGATGCGGCGCGTGCGGCCCCCGGGGCTGGTAAAAGATGAAAAGAGACTCATGGGGAATTAAAATGTTAATTTTGCATTTCTGGTATGTTAATTAGAATTTGACAGCAGTGAGCATGCTCCAACCCTAAACCCAGGCAGCGGTAAGATGATCTGGTAATTAATGGCTGCCTCCGTAAGACATATTAAAAATGGAGGACCAAAGTTCTCCTTTAAGTGAATTTGATTTTAAGTTTCATTTCAGACATTCAGATACATTACTTAATTTTAGATCTTAAAGGGAAATCTCAACCTGTAAGTAAATATGCAGAATGTGCAGACTTATACTTATATATTAAATATTATTATTATACTTATTTTTCAATGGTTTAAGAATATTTTTGTTTTTATTGAAGCACTAAAATGGTGGCAACTAAAGATTTATTACATTATGTAATAGGTTTCTCAAATTCAAAGTCTTCTGAGTAACAGGCTTTCCAGCTTACTAACTTTCCTGGCTATGCAGAGCTCTGGGTCGTGGAGAATGTAACTGGTATGTGTCATGTCAGGACAGGGCCTTGGTGTTTGTTTTATTAATACTGAGCTATACTGAGCAGGACAACATTTTCTCCATTACTCCAGATCTCTGCATATCAAGGGAAATCAGTAAGGTGGATAACTTATTACAAAGAATGAAAATGTTAACTATTTAGTGGTCAATATTAGGTAAATCCTGATGTGGACTGGGCACAGGACCTCAAATTAAAGGGCCATGTTGGGGGTGCTACTACCACATGGAAGCGCCATGTTGGGGGTGCTACTACCACATGGAAGCTTTACCATGCTAGATTGTTGGCTTGATTGTTGCCTTGCGTGATTCTATGGCTGGGTACACACTAGACATTTTTTTTTCACGCCGACACATGCACACCCAAATGTAGCATGCGGAAACCTAACAATTGCACAATCGTGGGAAAAGTAGGGGGCATATTTATAAAATATGGGGGGGGACCCACCAGTGGGGGCACTGACAAGTGCCTTTTGGGGCCTTAAGGCGTCCTGCAGCTCAAACCGCCCCCCCCCTGCCCGGCCCTTGGAAGGCCCCCTTATGAACTATTTCTCCCCATTGACTTTTCAGAAGTTCGAAAACGAACCGAACTTCAGGAAGTTTGGGCATTTCTAGTATTCAGTTCCATATCCAGCCCCAGTGTCTAGTTACAGTATCCATTGTAGCTCCATTCTACATACAAGTATCCAGTTCCAGACTTTGCACCTCTTCCAAGATGTTAGTCTCCTCCTAAAGCAAACTCAGGTAGTACTCTCACACACCAGTGTACCAGTGAGTTGTAGAATCGAGTTTAAAGGGAAGCCTTATCTTAGATTGTGTCTATTAAACTAAACTAAAACTTTCCCCACTGTTTATCCCACTGTATAGTGTATGAAGAGCCCTATCTTTCTCTTCTGCTGCATAGGGTTCTCATGCAGGGCCTGATTAAAGTCCAGGAAACTGAAGCGTAAGAAGCCTCTCTGTGTGTAATCCACTTCGGCTTATTCCTGCACCACTAACAGGTTGGAGCTCTCCCCCCCCCCCTTCGGCTCTCTTTTGATTAAGCATTGCGTCTAAGGCTAAACCAACAATTCATAAAAGGTAGGAAAGCCCTCCAAACCTAGACACTGACAGGGAGATTCAATAAAAGTTCTTATCGTTAAAAATGGTGCTAATTTTGCCCCAACCAATCAGATGTTAGCTTTCAAATGTTAAATAAGATCTAATTGGTTGGGGCAAAATTAGCACCATTTTAAACGATAAGAACTTTTATTGTAAGTTTCTCTTCCGCATGGAACAGCAGAAGGATCCATAATGGCAGCTGCATCTGTGATTGGTCACTGACGCGGCTGCAGGTCCAGACCCTTCTGCTTGTTCCCTTGGCAGCAGAAGGCAGCCAAGGGAACAAGGGCTGGTAAGTACCTTTAGGAGTCGATTTCAGGGTTTTAAAGCTAACAAGGTCTAGGTCTTTCCTACCTTTTACAAATTTGGGTTTTGGGGGTTGAGATACCCTATAATATTGGTGTACTGTTTGCTTTTTGGATACAGTTACCACTGCACTGCTGGGGTTCTAGATTTGACTGGATTCCACAATCACCTCTGCAGGGATATAAATTATTTAGGTGTGCAAACCCCCAAAATAATGAAAGCACAGAAAAGCACTTTACAAGTTTAATGTTGGTGGGATCATTGATATGATTAATAATTACTGTAGGAAAGTTCAACCAAAATTCCAGTGCCAACCTCACAATTGGAAACCATTCTGGTCTAGCTGCTTGGAAACCTGACAAAAGTGGGCTATTTTGGCTCAATGAATATTTGGCAAAAAGCGAACAGATTTTCCTGGGCAGATTTTTTCACGGACAGATTTTTCAGTCCAATAAAAAGATACTTCTGTGTATTGGTTGGTTGGGCCAAAAAGTCTGTGGCACTTTAGGCCACCATCGCGACCAATGGATGAGTGATCCCAAAGACAGAAATTACTGTTTCTTATGAAAAGTCCTTCTTAGATTAGTAGACAACGTCTTCTGTTTAGACCTTCTCAGACTCTGCACTGTACTAGCAATCACTTTTATATCACTATCATTATATTCGTATACAAAATTGGATGTTTGAGTGGGTGGGGTGGCCCGGACGTTAGTGGGGCCTGCCACAAGCCCATAATCTATGCAGCGACCAGCCATTTTTAAACAGCTGATCACTTGTATGAAGGAAACATATGCGCGGTTCAGTTCGGGTCCAGTCTTTTCAACAGCTGATCGCGCATATGTTTCCTTCATATGGCGATCAGCTGTTTAAAAATGGCTTGTCACTGCAGACTGTGGAATCTTTGTGGAGGGAGGAGGGAGTCAGGGGCCCGACCTCCAATCTCACTGGGGGGCCTGGGCCCCTTCAGGTATGCCCCTGTCTTGCCTCCTAGAATCTGACAAACAATAATTTTACTGCTCAGAGAGCCTGTCTCTCCGTAAACAGTACAGAGATTTCAGTGTATTTTTTTTGTACATATTTAAATGATCCTGACAATAGCATTGATGTATTTCTTTGCTCTTTTTTTTGATGTACCGATAAGAAATAGAATATTAACATTTTAGGAAAAAATAAAAATAAGTCTGGGGAATTGTACCCTCAATGTTGTTTGCTAAAAACAGAGTATTACACCACTATCCCAACAAAGAAGGCAGTAAATCTTCTATTTTGTATTTTTATAAACCTGGGGATTTGAACCTGTAACATCATGGGATGTGTGCTTCTAAAAATGTAGTATTTGTATGTTGAGCTACCAGAGTTAAAAGGGGTACATTTAGAATCTTTATATTTTGCTAGGAACAGAATTTATATAAAAAAGGAAAAACAGACGTAAAACCAGCTGACTCTTTTGTATTGTTTCTGGAAGGCTGTCAGAAGTGCATGATTGCTGGCTAACAAGTAGCTTTCAAAGTCTTAGCAGGGAACTCCATATTTGCATTGAGAAAATTTAGAAAATTTGCTTAGACAGTAAAAAGTGGGGTCAGGGGGCATGGCCAAACGGTGCACATGCTTACATGCTTACATGCTTTCACTATGTAGGCTGTGAGTTGTACTGGCAACAAAGAAAAAGATAATCAATGTACATTCCTAGGCCCGATACAATATATATTATATGCACACTTGCATACATAATAAACAAAGGGGTTTTAATATATATTACTGTGCCAGGATGCACACAGGCGAGGGTGCATTTCGCGGTTGGCCTACAGAGAAGCTGTGATCTGATTCTGCCTCTGCCTACTGTCCCATGCCAGAACTTCCATGTAACCCACAGTTATAGGGCCATAGCCCTGCACTAGCACACTGTACTGCACTTTATAAGCACAATTAGGGTGTTTATTTGTGCTTATTTTTTTGATGATTGTCTTTCCTTTACATTGCAAAATACATCTCTTGGCACCTAAGCAATAGGGTGTGTTCACATTTTTTAAGACCCTGGAAGTAATCTGGTAACTGTTCTACAAACACTTTTTTTTTAAACCATGGGCGTAATATTTACAAGAAGTTCATTGTATTAACAACATCTTACATTGTGCCAGACCACATTATCTGATTCCAGAACATAGACAATGTTCCTTTATAAATAATGACTGCAATTTCCTTGACTGGGAAGGGATTTAACATGAATATATATTACAATGGATAATTAACCCCTGTAGGTCAACTTTTTGTAGATAAATGCTTATTGGTTTTATATGGAGCCAAAGACTTTTAAACACAGCCCTTCGGTTTCAAGGTTTTCTATTGACTATAATTGCTTATAATTAGCAATGTAAATAGTGGACAGTATACTGTATATTATGCAGTTAATGCAAAATGGGCACAAAATGTTAAATTCATAGTGGCCATTGAGATTATATTGAAACAATGAGTGGGAAGCATTTAATGTTGCACTTTCAGATTCATTTGAATAACATCTCTGGCTGATTCTGGTGTAATGTATGCCTGCTATGCTTCTGGATGTCTCATGGAAACTGAGCAATTTAGAAAGCTGTACTGAGCCTGTACTGAGCCTGGGCATGCTCAGAAGAGGCAGACAGGGGATTCACATTCAGTCATTGGCTGTGATGTCAACTGTCAAATCCATAACTGACAGTTGCTAACTGGAAGAACCAGGAAGCAGAAACAGGGGAAACAGGACATTGTGCAGGATTTCAGGTTGGACTTATATATTTCAGATTTCAAACTATTACCATTCAGGGTTTTGGGGGAGGTGATTTACCTGTATGTCAGTTTTCATTTTGGGTCTGGACTTGCCCTTTAATTCCTTTTTCAATCACTCTCAGGCAGATGTAATTCCAGCTGCTAAAGGCCAAAATAAGAGTTAAACCCTTGCTTCCCAATGTAATGAGTTAGTGTGGGTTTAACTCTTACTTTGGGGGGCATTAACGGTGACAGGCACCTTATACAAAAGATTCCACTATACTTTGTAGAGCAAAAATGAACACCTTTTCAATAGAGGCATTACCTAGGCGCTCCTAACCTCCTGGGTACATACGATGCAGTTAATCTGATTAAGTGTTTACTGCATTGTGGGAACCCGACATGGTAAGTATTACATCTCCACCATAATGTCTCCTTACAGCTTGAAAATGAATACACCAGTCAGCCATTATCATACCATTACCATGGCTGACTGAAAGCTTTACTGAACATAGTGTTCACAATATATTTTATTTCAGTCATGCATTTACAACCATATGGCCGTACAATACCAAGTGTTAGTAGTACCTTGTTATTATATAGGTGATCACAATGTACGATAGCGTTCATAATTATACGATCACAATCAAAATTGTTGCAGTAGTAAAAATATAGATCGGTCAATCATCAGGGGTGTAACAGGAATGAATGTGCCTCCCTTCCTTTTTTGTTTACAACGGCAGCTGCATTGTGCCTGGTATTTGATGTATACATGTAACAGTAAAGCATTACAGAAGATGTTGGCACTATATAAATATACAAAAATAATAATAATAATAATTTGTGTGTGTGTGCGGGTATAATGTCAGGCAACCTAGTAGTTATGCCCATGTAGTGCGCTGTAATTCATCAAAAATAATGATAAAAAGAAATAAGGCTAACATAAAATGTATTCCAATGTTGTTCCTTAAGGCCAAATAGGTATTAAACTGTTATTATTTGGTGCAGGATTATGGGATGATGTTCTTGTCTAAAAAAAAATATACTGTGATTCCAGGAAGATTTTCTAGGAGTGTCATATTGATTTTTGAAAAAGAATTAGGGATGACGCACTCAAGCTGTTTTCTATTTCTATTACAAGGGTCTCACATCAATTAATTAATCCTAACCAATTTTATTTGGGAATATCTGAAAAGATTTTTAGTGGTATTATCCCATGCACAATGCATCTATGGTTTAAGATCCTTGGTATGGGTAAAAATTGTTTGTTTACAGATTTTATGATAAGGAATTAAGAATAAATAGGGTTTATTTATTTAGGGTTTACAATACAAGGAGGGGATCCAATCACGAGTGCTAAGTGTTTTTCTTTTTTCATCTAAAACCTGTGCTAAGCCCAGAGTGCTGTTGTAGATTAAATCTATGGAGGCTGAAGCAGATCATACATTTTAAAACGTGATTGGTGCAATTAATTTGCACAAAACCTAAAGAGACACTATAATTGTGCAGTAACAGGCTGGGGAATAAGCTAGAAATCTTTCCATTCTCCTTTTCATTAACATATGTTCAAGATGGAGTGTCAGGGACACTAACTATGGGAGGAGCAGAAGAGCAGTCAGTTACTACATGAGTATAGTATCTTTAATTACAAAAATATGCGGGGCAGACTGGGCCGGTAGGGGCAATTGCCCCCCGGGCTGGCCTCTGTGTCAGGTTAGACTTATATATTTCAGATTTCAAACTATTACAGTTTAGGGTTTTGGGGAATGATTTACCTGTATGTTTTCATTTTGGGGCTGGACTTGCCCTTTACGTTACCATTGATATTTTAATTGTATTTCATTCAAACTTTTCTAACTATTTGAAATTTCGAAAGTTCAGCCATCTCTAATGGCTAACACTTCTAATAAACTGGAGGGCTGACTGGCTAATGAACTGGGGTCTTGGGAGTACTGGCTAATGAACTGGAGGGCTGGAAATGGCTTATAAACTGGGGTAGTGGCAATACTGGCTAATAAATCAGAGGGCAGGCTAACACTGCTAATGAACCGGAGGGCTGACAATGGCTAATGAACTGGGGGTCTGGCAATACAGGCTAATAAACTGGAGGGCTGGCTAACACTGCTAATGAACTGGGGGTCTGAAAATAATGGCTAATGAACTTGAGGTCTGACAATAATGTTCAGTTCATTAGGCCAGTCAGCCCTCCAGTTCATTAACCAGTATTGTCAGACATCAAGTTCCTTAGTAGTGTTAGTCAGCTCTCCATTTTATTGGCCAGTGCTGTCAGCCCTCCACCTAATTAGCCAGAGTTGTCAGCTCTCCAGTTCATTAGCCAGTGTCATCAGCCCTCCGGTTCATTAGCCAGTGGTGTCAGACCTCCAGTTTATTAGCCAGTGTTAGCCAGCCCTCCAGTTCATTAGCCAATGTTGTTAGCCCACCAGTTTACTAGCCCTTTTGTTTTAGTTCTCTAGTTCATTAGCCAATGTTAATCAACCCTTCAGTTTATTAATAGTCGTTAAGTCAACCCTTTCATTTATTAGTAAGTTACTGTAATCTTAACCACATCAAACACTTAAAAATTTTTACAGCAACATTTTGACTCCATTATAAGGAAGGTAGATAGGGCAATCTGCTGCCAAGACCCTACATGCCGAACTGTGTGTTGCCTGCCTGGTGCTAGGGTTCGATATGTGGTGGATCGTGTAGACAAATTATTGGGTGGGGCCGGGTGTGACCCGGTGGTCTTGGTTCACATTGGTGCCAATGACAAAGTTAGAGGAGGAGGTGAGGTCCTTAAACATGATTTCCGAGTGCTAGGGGTCAAGTTAAAAGCAAGGACCTCCAGGGAAGTGTTTTCAGAAATACTACCGCAGCCACGTGCTAAGCTAGGGAGACAGCGGGAGCTTAGGAGCATTAATGCGTGGCTAAGAGGGTGGTGTAAGGAAGAAGGGTTTGGGTTTATTGAGAACTGGGAAGACTTTGTAGCTGTCAGCTACAGGCTCTTTAGTGGGGATGGGTTGCACCTCACTGATGGTGGTGCATCTGTTTTAGGTGAGAAGATGGCTAGAGGGGGAGGGTATTAGCAGTCTCACTGGGATAGATAGCCCAGGAGGAAAGCAGGGTGTAGATAGGCCAGTGGCAGGTGGAAAGGGGGTGGGGCTAGCATAGGGGATAGGGAGGCATGTGTATTAAAGTGTACGAATAAATTACAGGATCATAATCTAAAATGTATGTTTGCAAATGTGAGAAGCCTGGCTGACAAAATGGGTGAATTGGAAATTATGGCGTTGAATGAAAAGTATGATGTAATAGGTATAGCAGAAACGTGGTTGAACAGTTCTCATGACTGGGCTGTAAATTTAGAAGGATATGCCTTGTTTAGGCAGGACAGAGAAAAAAGGAAAGGGGGAGGATTATGTGTTTATGTTAAAAAAAATTAAAGCCAAATTTAAAAGAAGAGATAACTGGCAATATGGATGTTAAAGTGGAGGCAATATGGGTGGAATTAGGCAACAGGAAAGGGGGTAATGTCATTGTTGGTGTCTGCTATATGCCGCCAAATGCTAGCAGAGAGGAGGTGAGTCAACTTCATATGCAGTTGGCAAGGGCTGCAAGTTTGGGGAGTGTACTCATTATGGGGGACTTTAATTACCCTGACATTGATTGGTGTAGTGGAACTGCCATCACAGAAAAAGGCGATGAGTTTCTGAATTTGCTGCAAGATCATTTTCTCTCACAGGTGGTTGAGGTTCCTACTAGAAAAGGAGCTCTGTTGGATCTGGTTATATCTAACATCGTGGAGCGCATTATAGATATAAAGGTAACTGGAGGCTTAGGTAATAGTGTCCATGAAATAGTGGCGAAAGGAAAAGCGTGCTGGGTTAACAAAGACTTTTAATTTCGGGAAGGCAAATTTTCCCAGGTTAAAAGCAGCTCTTCAGAATGTCAACTGGGATAATGTATTATCAGGTAAAGGTACTGAACAGAAGTGGACTGTATTCAAGGGGATTTTAAGCCAGTTCACATCTAAATTTATACCCTTGCGAAATAAATGTAAAAAAATTAAATCCGTGCCCATGTGGCTGAATTCTGATGTAAAGAGGCAAATGGAAAGGAAGAAAAAGGCATTTAAAACATTTAAGGCAGAGGGAACGGAAAGGGCCTTTAGGGATTATAAAAACTGTAACAAGGAGTGTAAGAAAGCAATCAAACTAGCTAAAATTAAATATGAAGTTAGCATCACTAAGCCTAAATTTTTTTTAAAGTATATTAATAGTAAGAAGATGAGGACTGAGAATGTGGCACCATTAATTAATGGAAATAAGTTAGTTACGGAGGATGGCGATAAAGCAAATGTCTTGAATACTTTTCCCCCCTCTGTATACACTATAGAAGATCCAAGTAAAGATATCATAGAGTATAGTAGCAATAATGGTATAAAAGATTTAAGTGCACTTTGGTTAACCGAGGATATGGTACAGAAAGAACTATGCTAAATAAGGTTAATATTAATAATTCTCCTGAACCGGATAAAATAAATCCTCGGGTACTTAGGGAGTTAAGTTCAGTTTTATCTAGGCCATTGTTTCTTATTTTTGCAGATTCCCTCATGTCAGGTGGTGTGCCTCTGGATTGGAAAAAGGCTGATGTTATTCCAATATTCAAAAAGGGTAGTCGTTCACAGCCGGGTAATTACAGGCCTGTAAGTTTAACTTCAGTGGTGGGAAAGATCCTGGAAAGTTTAAAAGGAACATGTTCTAGAGTATGTTTCAAGGATTGACATTATAAGTAGTAACCACCATGGATTTAGGAGGAATAGATCTTGTCAAACTAACTTGCTTGGCTTTTATGAGGAAGTAAGTAGAAATTTAGACTCTGGCATAGCAGTAGATGTAGTTTACTTGAATTTTGCAAAGGCTTTTGATACAGTCCCCCATAGGCGACTAATGTATAAGCTAAGGTCTGTTGGTTTGGGGAGTCACATTTGTACATGGATAGAAAATTAGTTAATGAATAGGATGCAAAGAGTAATTGTTAATGGGGCTTCATCACTATGGACTAAAGTGCTAAGTGAGGTGCCACAGGGTTCTGTGTTGGGGCCGCTTTTATTTAATCTATTTATTAATGATTTGGAAGTGGGTATTGTCAGCAAGGTTTCTGTGTTTGCTGACGACACAAAACTTTGTCGACCATTAAAAACTTCAGAGGATGTGCAATCGTTGCAAGGGGATCTAGATAGATTGTCAAATTGGGCTGCTAAGTGGCAGATGAGATTCAATGTTGATAAATGTAAGGTGATGCATTTTGGACTTAAAAATCCTTGTGCTGCTTATACTATAAATGGCTCTGTGTTAAGTGAATCCCTGTTGGAAAGGGATCTTGGAGTTTTGGTGGATAACAAACTTAAAGGAAGCAAGCAGTGCCAGGCAGCAACAGCCAGAGTCAGCATGGTATTGTCTTGTATAAAGAGAGGTATGGATTCAAGGGAGGAAAATGTTATTCTCCCTCTTTGCAAAGCATTGGTAAGGCCTCATTTGGAATATGCAGTATAATTTTGGAATCATGTGTACAAAAAAGACATGTTTGAAATGGAAAGGATTCAAAGAAGGGCAACTAAATTAATAAGGGGATTGGGGGAGCTTGAATATGAAGAGAGAATGGAAAAAAGTACGCTGGAGAAAAGGTGCTTGCGTTGGGATATGATTACTGTGTATAAATACATTAACGGGCCATACAATAAACAATCTGGGGCATTGTTCACCAATAAAACATGTCAGAGGACACGAGGAACATGTCAGAGGACACGAGGACATCCCTTAAGACTTGAAGAAAAAAGGTTTAGACTTCAAGTTCGGAAAGGGTTTTTCACTGTGAGAACAGTAAAGCTATGGAACTGTCTTCCAGTGGACGTTGTTATGGCAGGTTCATTGGTCAGTTTAAAAAAAAAAAGCTGGATGAGTTTCTGCAAACAAGGAATTTTGCAAGTTACTGGTATTGATATATAATGTAGAGTTGATCCAGGGAAATTTCCGATTGCTACTCAGCCCACCTTTTTTCCCTCTTCTTAAATTTAGTGGGGTTTTTTTGCCTTCCTCTGGGTCAACAGTCAGGCAGAAAATGAGGATATTGCTAGATGGGTTGGACTGGATGGACATACGTCTTTATTCAACCTCAAAGACTATACTATACTAACAATGTAAAATGGGAATAGTGGTCTTAAAAATGGAAATAACTTAAACAAAGTGGGTATGGCCATAGTAAAGAGGGCGGGGTAAAAATGTTGCGACCTACCGAGAAAGGGCTTTTTGATTGTATATGCCCCCCAGGCCAAAAGGTCCCAGTCCTCCCCTGAAAATATGAAGTGCAGAAGATTTCAACTTAATTATTCTCACATGATAGAGTACTACGGAAATATTTTGTATTATATCTATGGAACTAAGTTACATTACTCCACTATGGGCAGTGTTAGTGTGAGAACTATTATAACCTGAAATATAAATCACATTTATTTCAACCAAATACATATACATCCTCAGCAATGTGGTGTCTCGCGCATGTGTCATACTCCCTCCTCCCACTGTGGAGTGTGTGTACGCACCAGTAGGATCCAAGCAATGGGGTAGGATCCTGCATACCTAAACAGAAACAGCAATCAGCAATCAGCAAATGCTGGGTGCTCCAGCACTGCAGCCAGCAGTACAAGTATAATCTTCACAGATATAGCCGGGCACACCAAATGTTTGTCTGAGGAAGGAACCAGTTTGGTTCTGAAACGTCACTTGAATAAAGCAGTTTGTATCAAGACTGGTGTGCCTGGCTATATCTGTGAAGATTATGTGCACCAGTAGGGGTTGGCTTATCCATTGGCTTGTGGACAGTGGGAAGAGGTTGATAACGTGGTGCTCAAGCTTCCCCATGAACCACCATGAACCACGTCCTTTACATCTGTCTTTTAGTATATAGGATATATGCTACGTTGGGAGAAGTATTAAACAGAGAAATCACAAAAGAAACCTGTCTCGCTATCTGGGAAGCTGCAGTGAGTGGTATTACACTCACAAGTTCTTGCCGGAGTCCAGGGATAGGTGCTGGAGGGAGTGTGGAGATCCCTTATACATATTATGTGGCAATGCCTCTACATTAAACAAACATGGCTACAAGCTTTCAGACTAATCCAATCCTTGTTTGGTCTCAGCCCACCTATGGAGCCCATGTATTGGGTTCTAGGATTACCATTTAAAGGCTTAAATAAAAACTTCCATTAAACTCTGTACACATACACAAGTAGCAGTTAGATGCCTAATCACAGGACATTGGAAACAGAAATTAGGAGTATGGAAAAATTAACAGCTTTGGTCAAGGATAATATGGAAAATTTATCAAGACATGGGCCCCGTGGGACATGTTGATGGACATGATGTGAGCAGTGCGGGGGCTCTCGATGATACCGGTCTGAGAAGTTAATCATTTTCTGATTCGGTATGATAAGTTTCAATCTTTTTTTAATGTTTTTTCTTGGTCTCACACACAGACTTAAAATAATGTTCATTGACAAGAATAAAGTTATTAATAAAAAAAGAAATACACTGCATTTCCAAGGGTTTATCTAGATAGTAATGATGCTACATGAAATGATAATCAGACCTACTTATAAGTAGAGGTCACAATAAAGGATACATTTATTTCAGACAACTGAACATTAGATGATTCCATTTACTCTGTTAATCATAAATTGTGGAGGGGTATGATGGGCAGAACATAGTTGAGGTAACGTCCACTATTAAACCACAAGATAAAAGGAATATGTATAGGTATAGCTCAGATAATTAAAAGTCTGTGAATGATTATTCTAAAGTCATTTCAAATTACATACATTTAATAAGGCCATTAAAATCTGAAAATAAAGTTTATGGACAACACAGTTACAGCCTGACAATGAACAATGCTAAAAGCAATGTACAGTACCTTATGCTACCTGTATGGTTTTATTAAGGATGTGTGAACTTCATGACACTTAGGTATTTTGAATTTATTCCCATATTAATGTCTCCAGTTGCACCAATATCCTTTTAGGACATCCTATGTCAAACTCTAATTATTGGTCAATGATGGCATGACCAATCAAGAATATGTCATGGGTGTGAACTAATCTTACAGTATTATAAACTGGGTTTAGAAGGTGTTACAACTTGTTTGAGTGTCCTGCCGTTGTTGTCCTTGCTCAGGAACTGCCCTTGTTCATTAGTAACATGCACCCTAGCCTGACCACTTTCCTTTTGCCAGATCTGCATTTCTTGCTGCTTTCGCCCTTGACTTACCGTACTTTGCAATAGATAATGCAATGTTAATTACAAACCACCAACATCAAATTTTAAGCAATAGCAAGGTGCCAACACATTTTTGGACAATGCCAAGTTTTTAGCAGCTAAAACATTTTGAAGAGCCAGCCAATGCAATATCTGTGAGAAATTAGTCATTTAACTACAGTACAGCTCATTTACTTTACAGTTATTCATTCACACAAGTTTTTATGCATATGATTTTCAAAGTCAGCTCTTACGGGCCATCTAATTTTCCGCTTAAGAAATTACTTCATTTCATTCGACCTTTTTGATAGTAATATATCTGCAAATGTTAAGGTAATTACGGGACAGGAAGATTGAGAAGTTTTGTAATGTAAAACGGTTGGGCTGATGTCACCTTGACAATTTTGTGCACTTTATCATTATAATATTCCTAAATGCAGATTATTAGATTTGCAATCAAGTAACTGTTATTGTCAGCCATCTAGAACTGCTGGCCAGTGGTGGACTGGGGGTTGGGGCCAGCAGTAAAAATAAGGCCATCGGCCCATCATAAAGAATTAAGGTGCCCACTCAACATTTAATCTCTCTTTTTTTTTACTCATTTATGTATTGGTCTCAATCAACCGAATTGTTTATAAACTTACCATTGTTTTCTGTCCGTTTGCCACTGTATCTTTATTTTAACAATGTTCTCTGTTTCTATGGTATCTTGGTGACTTTCCCACAATGCTCCTGGCCCATTCTTAAAAAAAAAGTCCCAAGCAGGTCCCAGACATTACACAAACATTGCAGAAATGTCAAAAGTGAGTTCCCAATGTTTGGGCACCTTTAAGGGCTTGTCCATCTCCAAAACTGAAATGTAACCCACTGCTGGCCCCAGTTTGTAGTGTTAAAAAATCCTTACCTTCATCCTCTGCCCCTTATTGTTGTCCTTCAGTTTCTATTCAACGTCCAGGAAACTGTGTGTAAAAAGGTTTCTGCCCTTCCCCTGTCCTCTTAGAGGACTCTGGCATTCACAGAGGAGCCCCCCCACACATACATACCCTTTTGATCACGCATATCTGCCATAATGTTGTAAGAAATATAAACTTTTCTGTGTTGTAGGGAACCCCCTCCCAACCCTAACCACCAGGTTTAATCATAAAAAGTGCAGAGAAACAGAGGTACCAGTTCCTTCAGGTTTCTCAATAGCCCATAGCAGAATCTGTGATTGGCTGACTCTCAGTCAATCAAATACACAGATGCCGATCTGGCCCCTAATGCTACTCCATTCCTGGAAGTAAAATTAGAGACAGAGGCCCAAGGGAACAAAGGTTGGTAAGTAAGTATTTAAGATTTTTTTAAGATTTAAACATGGCGGTAAATGTAGGACAAGGCACCAGGCACAAGATGTGCAAGTTAGCACACAATGTGGCTCATTAACCCAGATTCCACAAGGATGGTGTAACTCAAAAATTAAAGGTTTTGTGTATGTTAACCTCAGTTGTCTATGCCAGGGTTTCATAAAGATTTTACAGCATATGATAGACTGCATCTTTACATACCTCCCTCTTTCTACCCTGAGGCATGATTGCTTTGGATTGGGTGAAAGTAAAACAGGGAAAGAAAAGGAGAAAATGATGTTCTTAGTTTTGTTTGGGAACATTACTGGTAAAGTTATTGCAAACAATTAAAGGCAGACAAGGGAAGGACAGGCTGAGAACTAGTCAAACACGCTCATAGTTGTGTGTAGAGGGAGGTGCATAAGCCAATTTATCTTAAAACAAGCAACAATACAATGTAGTTGAAAGGAGAATTAAGAAAATAATAAAAACATACAGTTTTATGCATTTTTTATCAGCTGAAATAAGTCTTAAGTCAAAGGAAAAGTGCTTCAAATATGAACACAGTTTTATTTACAAATAATACTTTGTAACATCAATACATTTGGATCTATTTCTATATAAAGCTTGTCCAACTAATGCATATATTTTCTTTTCTCAACAGTAATATCTGTGTGTTGTAGAAACCTGACTGGATGGGCTTTTTAAAGATAATTGCATTCACTATTCCTTACTTAACCTTCACATGTTTTAGTCAGTCAGCGATGGAACGTTTCCAGCAAAGCCTTCAAAGCAGCTTTTATTTTATATTTATTCATACGTGGATGGTTTTAGTTTTCCATTCTTACTTTGTATCCTGGGTTACGCAGATAAGCCTGATATATGGAATGGTTAACTTATTTCTTCTCTACTATAGTGCCCCAGGCAAGGGTTCAATATGTACTGTGGATCAGCTTGAGCACTATGCAAACATGACATTACCTTCTCCCTTACTATAATTTCATTATTTATTACTTAATAGATGGTTGATTATAGTTGTGGCAAAATTGTGAACTGAAGATTTGCTGCAAAACCTATTGGTCAATGTGCAACATTTTGCAATTAAAGGGCACGTCCACCCCCAAAACTATAATCCCCCCCACTACTGGCCCCAATGTGTAGTGCAATAAAATCCTTAACTTACATCCCAGCTCCAAGTGGTTCTCCTGTAATCCTCCCACAAAGTCCAAAAAAGTGGCCACCAGGAGGAGAGCAGAGCCCATATAGGATTCTGCCTCCTGTCTCCCCTCCGGGAGAATTTTGTCATGCGCAGTGCAGCACTTCTCCCCCTCCCTCTCCCTCCCTCTCCCACCCACTCTGGTCTCCCTCCCCCTAGCAAAAATCCCTTTATGTATATAATAGTAAATGTGCCCCGAGCCCCAACCGCTATAAAAATTTTCTTAGAAAGTCCCCAGATAGTTACTTACCATGCCTCGCTCCTTCGCTGCACTGAGAAGCTGGCAGCTGCATCCGTGATTGGCTGCCTTGCGACTGACGCGACTGACGGTCCCGCCCCCGGCTTGCAGTTCCATGCAAGCAGAAGGCTGGGGCAGTGCGGCGAAGGAGCGAGGCATGGTAAGTAACTATCTGGGGACTTTCTAAGAAAATGATTAAAGCGGTTGGGGCTGGGGGCACATTTACTATTATATACTAAAAATGTAAATTAAGGGTGGACATACCCTTTAACATGATTTCTAACAAAAAGGGGGGGAATCAATGAAAATTCCTGGGCCACGTATAATAGCAAAGTATCTGTGCTATTTACACATGTATTATCATATATATGAAAGCCTTCCAGCCATGTCAGGGTAACCCCAGTTATAATGTGCCTCATTAGCTTAGCTGACTGAAGACACGATCCAAGATGGCCAGAAATTTACTGGGGCACAGGTAGGCTCTGAAGGGACCTAAAAAAACAAAAAAAGGGGGGGAAAGGTTAGTTAAAGATTTAGCTTCCATTTAAACTTAATTTGTTTTTTTGAGTGTACTTATCCTTTAATTACCTAGATGCTCCCCCCAGTGCAGCTTGTAGTTACCTGCAGCTTATAGAGATGACCATTATCTGCCTCAAGGAATTCACTGGTCTATTTTTAGATTGCACATGATTAGCTGGGTTTACTGGATTGAGAAATTTATGACTAAAGTATTCTAACTAGCTTGCCTAACACTTGCGATACCAAAAGCTCACTTTGAAAGCCTGTTGTGAGTGAAAAATTGATATTTAGGGCATGTCCACCCCCAAAACTAAAATGTAACCTACTACTGGCCTCACTGTTCAGTGTTCAAAAATCATCATCTTACCCCTCTGCTCCAAACGGTTCTCCTGTAATGTCTGTTCAAAGTCCCAGAAATTAAAGAGCAGGAGGCATTTCTGGTGTAATTTGTTTCTGCCTCTAACTATTCCTTGTAGAGGTTTCTATGAGGGCAAGCATGCTCAGTAATCACTAAGAGGCAGCATTGGAAGAGGAAATTTCCCATCATGCAGTTTACATGATTTGCATGAACACTGTGTCCATTCCAGTTATAGAAAAACTGCACCTAGCATTAGATAGTTTAGATTGGATATCTAAAGATAACTATTGTTTCAGTATAGATGTCCTTTTATACCTGTAACTTAAAGGACATGTGCAGAAAGAGCTTGCAATAAACTTTAATTTTTGTTGCAACATTTGAAAGGTCTTTTTACTTACGTGGGTCCTGCCACGTGAATGGCAGCAACTAAAGAGTTACTATGGTAACATAGTAACTCTTTAGTTGCTGCCATTCCAGTGGATTACCCAACCATTCACTTTCTGTATAATGAGGTATCCAAGTTTTATCTGAGATGTTATAGCTTTGTTCTGAGGCATGTACTGGCATATAAGTTTATTGAGTGATGGCTGGGTAGCTTGAATGGGCAGTCCTTAGTTCAGATGGCTCTCAATTTAGTACTCAGTATTTGGCTTTCTGTATCTAAGATAAAACAAAATTCCAGCAGAAGTTTGGTTTGCTGTCTCAACTAAATATTGAACAGGAGATCGGAGTAACAGAGCTATTGGTGTATTGGAATATCTGGTTCCACAATTTCACCAGAAATAATCTCCAGAAATAGAACAGAGGGAGATGATTGCAAACCAGACTAGAGAGCAACATGGTAATCAAAGGGATATCAGAAACACATGCAGCAAAGCTGAGTGTGAATAAATTCAAGTGTAAAAGCAACCAGTCTGTAATAAATGCAGCCCTGCTTGTAACTAATGTTTTGTCTTACTATAGAGCAACAACAGCGATCAGCACTCCATTCCAAGCAAGGAAATGCCTAACCTAAGTGCCATTCAAAAGTTTCAGACCTGTGAGTGCCATCGTAATTCTGTATATATATATATATATATATATATATATATATATGATTGATAAACTGACATCAACATGTTACTTGCACTCACAATATCAGATCATGTAGTTCTAAAGCTGGGTACACACGATTAGATATTTCGGTCCGATCGACCGATAGTTCAGTGTATCGGTCGATCGGACCGAAATTATCGAATCCGAATGTGCCCATGTCCGATCGACCGTTCGTCCGAATCGGACGAAAGGACGATCGGACAGGGTGGAAAACCTCGTCCGATCGTGCGGTCCTCTATGGACCGCACGATCGGTCGCGGTGACTATCGGACGCGGCTGCTTTTGCCGCGACCGACAGTCCTTCCTCCTGGCCGACCGTTCGAAAGTATCGAACGGTCGGTCAGGAGGAAAAATCGCTAGGTGTGTACCCAGCTTTATGACTATAGGAGTAGGGAATGGGTTAATGTACAATCCCAGAATCCCAGGTGGCACTTGCAAATCAGTTGCTCAGATTCTGCATGTTTAATTAATAAATGGAGAAAGGGCTATTTTAACTATTATGCAAAACCCTTCTGATTGGTGGACATATCTCCATAGACAACAAGAACACTGCCCGCTATAGGAGGAAAGTTTATAACAGTTCCAAAAAAATAATGAAAGTATATGGCAAAAGTACACATGATAGCGTTCCCTACACTACAGCAAAAAATTGTTTTGGGGGTGGACATGCCCTTTAAGTTTTTAGTAAACATTAAGAGGCATATGCAAGAAAAGTTCTTATATTTAAAAATGGTACTAATTTTGCCTCAACCAATCAGATATGTACCATTGGAAAACTTCTAAAATCTGATTGGTTGGGGCAAATTTAGCTCCATTTTCAATGATAAGAACTTTTAATAAATAGGCCTGTTAGTGAGCAGATAATTCCTTCTCAGAGGACTTGATGATAAAATAAGGAATTGGAGACCAATTAAGGAACACACACTAGTAACATTTTATTTCCACAAAAGAAATAGTTCATAATATAAAGAGTAAAAAGGTAAAACCCAGCAGAGCTTCGGGTTACATACAGATATGGCTATGCTTTTAAATGTTCTTTTCCAAATAGTAATAACATTTTTCTTAAAAAGGTGCCCGATGAGCCTAAAGGCATTATGTAATTAAATGACTAAAGAGCTTCAGCATACTTAATTTGTATTGCTCAGTGGATTAGGGATTTATTAAAGTATAAAGGCTACATTTATTTTTGTGTAGGCGAAAGAATCCCACAAGCCTTGCAGACAATGCTGGAATACGATCTTTAAATAGCACAAATAAGACAAGGCACCACATCAATATTCTTACTGACCTGGAAATGTGACAGCGCATTAGCAGACTGTCCCGCAGAACATAATTGTTTCATTTTCTTGCATGTATGAGGAGCACAATTCAGCTGTGATTGGCCTCCAGCTCTTAGAAAGGGATTGAGAACATATAATTTGATTGTGACTGCGTAAAAGAAACCAGGGTCACATGTTCTACAGCTTTGAAGCACAGTACATGGTAATCTTTTATTTTTAGACAGCCAAGAAATCTTGATGACCAATAAACTAAATACACATCTTCTTTGCAATGCGTATTTCTGTGGAGAAGCATGGAAATAGTACGGCCAAACCGCAAAGTAATGACAGAAAATGATGGTTATTTCCAAAAAGAAATGATAAAATGTTGTTAGAATACATTTCCCATGAATATATATATATTCCCACGAAGATATACGAGCAATACATCTTTTAATAATGCTAGTGCTATGCTTTGCTGGTTTACCAAAAATATGTATTACCATTCTCACATATACATTAAAACCTTTACCCTAAATATAAAAAAATAGCTGATCAAAATGTGTCCATTCCCAATTTATATATAGAAAGTAGGTATACAATGCCACCCCCAAGAACGCAGACTCCATTGGGGACAAGTGGCTGGTAAGAGTAACAGCAAAAAGCTTGAGAAGCCCAAAGCTTGGGGCCCTGTTAGGCATAAGTGAAACACCAGGCAGTCCAAAGGTCCTAGAGTGTGTTATGTGATTGCACAGAGTAACCAGACGTTCAGTTAAGCATAACTTGTATTTATTTATTCTCCCCAACATGTGCTCTTAGAACTAGATTACAACACTAGTAACTTCTTCTTTTTACATCACTAGCTAAGTAGCTGTACAGTACAAGAACTACAGGTGCTGACATAGTCCAATACACTACAGAGTGGAGCAAAAGTGGCAAAGATCCAGGAGACAATCCATCAGATAAATCCAACCAAAAAGATGATGTCCTGTCATAGGGAGTCCCAAACAAAAGCTGAATACAGTTCCAAGACAAGATACAGTTCGATACAGACATCAATCACATATTTTGATCAAAAATGGTCTGCATAAAAACACTAGCAGTAGCATATCTATCTGTCTATCTATCAAGTAGAATGTTAATTATTTCAACAAATTCCCACTGGTGTTTGTTCCTCTGGTCAGTTTCAATACCAGGTTGAAATTCCATTTTTGTTACAGATGTGAAGCTGGTTGAACATTTTTTATGAAGCTTCTGGGAATTATAATTGTTCAGACTACAGAAATTAATGTTACTCGTTACCTATCAAAATAAAAAATACAACTTGAAACACAGACGTTAAAGAATCAACACAAACTGTTCCATTCATGGTTAAAAAGGCCCCAAAATGCTGTATGAATTTATACACATTTTCTTATCCTATTTATACATATAAACATTTATTTTTTACTTTAGTTATTTTAAAGGCCCAATTGAAAAATAAAAACATTTTTTCCAAACATCAAATGTAAAGAAGTATGTGAAACACCAGCAGTGCACAGGAAAACATTTCCCACTACCCTAGTTATTCACAAACACATAAGTCTGATAAGAGGTGCAATATTGTTTGTTGTCTCACTTTATTACTTCATTTTCCACCCAGATCCTCTGGAGATAGATGATGAGCCATGTAATTCTCTATCCAATTCACAGTTCCTATTATTTGTGTTCGGCTCACATCTGAAGTGCACTAAGAATCTCGCAAATGTTTCAGCAACTATAAAGTCACTTCTGAAAGCCTCACAGGATTGTATATGTTACAAAAGTTGGTATCAACCCAGCACTCTGATGTTGCCACTTGTCAGATGTTCTTTTGAAAGCAAACCTGGTATAAAAGGTTATATGTGTAAATAAGTCTGTGCTTTTTACCATCAGCAAACTGTGGGTTCTAAATTCTAACGAATGAAAAGCTGAATACACTTCTTATAGTTTCACTTAAGCAAACTCAAAACATGAAAGGCTTATTTGCAGATGGGAAACATGATCTTCTGATCGGCTCCAAAATATACAAACTCCCATAACATACTGTATGTATAGGCTTTGTCTAAGAGTCAAGCTGTCCTACTCAGGATATATTTTCATCATTAGTTTGGGTTTTTTTGAGGTTTGGCTGAAACAGAAAAGTGTTTGTAGCCTCTCTGTATAGTATCACAAATGAAAGCAAGAAGGAAGGTTAAAGAATGGAAAGAAATGCTTTAATAGGGTAACCAAACCAATTCAGTATGTGGTTAGAGGAGGATGAAACATAAAATACAGAACCACCTCTCCAGATTTTAGTATTTTGGACAGTCCTAATGCTTTCATTCTTAACTTTCAATGCTCTGTTCCTCTAATTAAATAAATTACCACTTTAACATCAGGACCCAGTTGTGGAATGGAGCCAATGTTTCAAGCTATACAAAGCACCTCACCATCATTTGGTGAAGTTGTTCCTTTTTCCTTAACTGTGTAGCTCTTCATTAACAAGTGGGATTATACATTGTGGGAAAGACCCCAGCATATAAAGCTAATCATATATAAAATCATAAGCAATTTGGTCATTTTAAACTTAAGCTAGGTACACACGATGAGATATTTCAGTCCGATCGACCGATAGTTCAGTGTATCGGTCTTTCGCACCGAAATTATAGCATCGAATGCGGCTGGGTCCGACTGGCCGTTCGTCCGGATCGGACGATAGGACAATCGGACATGGTGGAAAACCTCGTCCGATCGGGCGGTCCTCTATGGACCACGCGATCGGTCGCAGTAACTGTCGGATGCGGCTGCTTTTGCCACGACCGACAGTCCTTCCTCCTAGCCGACAAGTCGAAAGTATCGAATGGTCGGTCAGGAGGGAAAATCTCTAGGTGTGTACCTAGCTTTACTGTTGTGTTCAGTTGTAGTCAGACTCTTGCCCACACCTTTGGCCAGGGAGACCGTCTTGTACCTTCTACATGGACCTCTGCCCCTATCTATCTCTATCTGTCCCCCTCTCTCTCTGTGTATATCTATCTCTGTCTATCTGCCTCTTGTTTATCTATTTTACTGCCTATTGTCTATCTGTCTCTTTATCTATGTCTATCGACTTCTTGTCTATCTCTCTGTGTCTCTCTATCTAACTCTGTCTATCTATCTATCTATCTATCTATCTATCTATCTATCTATCTATCTATCTATCTATCTATCTATCTATCTATCTATCTATCTATCTATCTACCTATTATCTATCTAACGCTGACTGGCTATCTATCTATCTATCTATCTATCTATCTATCTATCTATCTATCTATCTATCTATTTACCTATTATCTATCTAACTCTGTCTGGCTATCTATCTATCTATCTGGCTATCTATCTATCTATCTTTCTAACTAACTTTGCTATCTATCTATCTATCTATCTATCTATCTATCTATCTATCTATCTATCTATCTATCTATCTATCTATCTATCTATCTATCTATCTATCTAATCTATCTAACTCTGGCTTGGTTCTGCTACCTACCTATCTGGATACGCAGGGGCTTTCTGCTGCTTTCCGCAGGAAATCCGGAAGTTCGGGGCACTTATGACTTTACCTTCAGTTAAAACATTTGGGGCACTTTGCCAAATATCCGTGGTACGTGCCCTGAATGTTTTAACGTAGATACGCCACTGCAAGGAGGGTTGTAGCACCTCACCAGGATCGGTTGCCCCCTGGACTCACAGGGTATCTGAACTGAGGCCGGGAATACTGGAAGAAACCGAAGCAGACAGTAGTAGAAGTGTAGTACAAAAGGAGTAACCAAATCAGAGTCAGAAACAGAGCCAGTGTCGGTACACAGATAGTTGGTCAGCAGAGCAAGGTACAAGAGGGTTGAGAAAGAGCAAAGTCAGGGCCCGGTCCAGAGTCAGGGCAGAAGGCAGGCAGTCAGAGGTGAGAAACAGGCTAGAGTCAGAAAATCAGAAGAACACAGAAAGAACACACCACAAGTGAGGGCAAACTAAACTATAACGGGCAACAATAAATAGGAAGCAGGAAGCCTTAAAAAGGTACAGGGACCAATCAAAAAGAAGAAAGAAAATCAAACAGTAACTAGATTGGCTAAAGCAATATCAAATTTGCCGCCTAAAACAACCCAATAGAAATCAGCTGCATCTCAGGAGAAGAAGAAAGAACTTCCTGAATGTCTGAAGATCCCAACAACGGAAAGAGATGATCTTCCCAGAATCACCAGACTGAGTCTACGGTAGTGGCGAGTAGGTAAGCGCCAATTACTGACAGCCAATTTACAAAAAAAGTGGAATATACTATATATATTTCACTACGGAAACTGTACGTTTTAAATATGGACAGATTTCCTTGTGGATAGTGTGTGGAAGAACAAATACTTTTCAAAGCCAATAGTACACAAAGTGATATACTCAGGAGCTTTTACCCCGAAGTTATATATAGCCCCCAAATTTTTTTTTTAAGTAGTTCAAATAAAATGTACCTGGGTCAGGGAGGTAGAATTAATTATTCCTACCTCCCAGTCTCTTTTCTTTGAGGAGCACCTTAAAAAGAAAAATGTTTTGCACACTTCTGGTTTTCCATTTGTCAGGCTTCAGCACTATCTTAAACACAGGAAGGCCCAGGACGCTAACCTGGCAGATGAAAACCAGATGGACGTTTTCTTTATGCTGGTGCTCCTCAAGGAAACAATATTAGGAATAATCAATCATACCTTCCTTCCCCAGGTACTTTCCATTTTGTAAAATCCATTTTTACAGTGCAATAGTCCTTAAAAGATAAGAAAAGCTGTTTAACTAAGAAGAAGCCATGGGTGAGAAGCCAGTGGTTTAGGTCCTCACCCAGGGTAAAAATCCATGGAAAGTAGAAGAGAAGCAGAGGGGTGGGGTGTGTGTGTGATACGTGAGTATAATTGTATGCCCATCCCTGGACAGTGTTATTTTCTGAAAGCTTCATTATTTAAAGCTGCCATTGCACATACCTTGCTACCCATAAAAAACAGGTTACAAGATGTGTTTTAAAGGGTATCTCCCCTCTTAAAATTAACTTTGGCTCTAATGATGCCTTTTATTAAGATTCTATTGTACCTGTAATATCACAGTTTTCTGTGCAGTGCTCCCCGAGTTATACACCATCTTTTATCCAGACCAGTCAGCAGACGGCACCTCCACTTGTCTCTGAAGCCCACCTGCAGGTACACACACCGATGCGTGCAGTAACATCGCGCATGTGCAGCGAAGTTTAAGAAGTTTAAGACCTAATTTTGTTAAACAGGATCTGATTGTTCAGGACAAAATTAGCACCATTTAGAACTTTTATTGAATCTCCCTGATAGAGTTATAGTGCCTATTAATTATAAATATGGAACATACTGGACTGTTTGCACTATACAAATATTTAAAAGACCTTCAGTCTGTTCTGCTACATTAACATATTGTGTGGCAGTGTGGCACGGTCATTGCAGTGTAAAGTGTGTTACAGCAGACCTGCAGGCTGTTGTCATGATTAAGAGATATTTGACCAGATGGCTGCCCTTTTAATGAATGCCTACTTATAGAGAAGGAACTGGAACTATTCCAGAGAATTAAATGACTAACCCCAAGTAACAGAACATCATGTACATTTTCATTGCAGGCGTTTGGTATGAATACTGTACATTATATAAAATGGAATCTTAGTATTTCCAAGCAGTTACAGTAGATCTGGCAGAGGTATAATGACATCCATACTATTTTCCCAGCACATCTAAATGATTAAGTTCGTTAAACAATAAAAGTGTATTAGTAAACTCACCTTCTGGGTTCTGATACCCACACAATGTTTTCTGTTTTGTCTACCACAGATCTTTGCTTTTTTAATTACATTCACTAGTCGGACCACCAGCAATGCCAGACCAAACAGTCACACACACACAATCATCTTGCAGTACGGCCATTCCCTGGTTGCTTGTTCCTCACTGTGCAATATTGCATGTCTTAACTCAGGGCTGGCCTTTGATATGGGCGACCTGTGGGACCGCACGGGTTGCATTACCAGGGGGGCGACAGCTGGGAGATTAGGTCACGGACCTGTAGCTCAAAGTTGTGCATCAGTGCCACAGCCCCTTAAGTTATGGTCCTCCAGATCAAATATATGTATCAGCACCTCAACACATAATAAGCCCCAACACATATAAGTTTACTTAAGATGTCTGTATGCTGTGCTGTTCTGTCTGTGCATTTAGTATGCTACCTGTGTGTATATAATGATGTACGCACCATATAATCAAGCACGCACTGAAGATACTGAGACAGTAACCGCAGGTAGGGTACTTGATTTGAAGGCAAGCAGTATTGTGTGTGCCCAAGGGGGTGTTTTTTTGGGGGGGGGGGTTGGGTGCTAGGTATCAGTAACAAATCTTGCACAGGGTGCTTTTTATCCTAAGGCCGGCCTTGTCTTAACTGAGCTTAAGACAAAACTTTTTGCAAAAACTCGTGTAAAACTGCCCGTTTGCTTTCCAAACGTAGAAGAATTTAGTTTACATTACAAAGGAAAGAACACAGAACACAGGATTTGTTCTGTCAGCAGGTTCCTGGAGTTGGACTCAGTTTTGAGTGTCTTTTACACTAGAAGTACAGTATGAACTTTCATGGTGAAACCAAGTTTTGACAGATGAAATGAAATCTCGGTAGTTCTGTGTTGGACAAATCCCTATTTTTAATATATAAACTGGCAGAGACAGATTGGGCCCATCAGCCCCAGGGGCCCCCAGGTCTACAGAGGTCCTTCTTGTCACAGGCTATATTTGAGATCTCCTTGCACTCCTTGTTATTGATTGTGGTGCTGTACCCTCATTGCTGTAACCCACTACTGGCCCCACTCTGTAGTGTATAAAAATCCTTACATCCCAGCTCCAAATGGCTGCCCTGCTATGCCCCTCCAAAGTTCCAAAAACTGGCCACCAGGAGCCTGGTAGAGTCTTTATAGGACTCTGCCTCCTGTCTCTCCTCCACCTCCCACTCATTTTGCTCTCTCTCCTCCTAGCTACAATCCCCTTTGGTATATAGTAGGTCTCCCTCCCCCAGCCCCAACTGCTATAGTAGATTTTACAGAAACTCCCCCAAACTCTACTTACTCTACTCTACCTCTCTCCTCCAGCGTTCTCCACTGCCGGCAGCCATGTCCGTGATTGGCTGCCTCTCAGCCAATAACGGACGCGGCTGCCGGTCCGGCCCCCTGCTTGCAGTTTCATGCAAGCAAAGGGCCGGGACACTACGCCGGAGGAAAGAGGGAAGGTAAGATATGATCGGGGGAGTTTCTGAAAAATCTAATATAGCGGTTGGGGCTGAGGGAGGGAGACCTACTATATAACAAAAGTTATCAAATGGGGTGGAAATGCTGTTGAAGATGAGACATTTTTTCAGTATAGTGTCCCTTTAAACAATTACACTATTCAGTTACAGGCAGTCAGTGGGTTATGAACCAGAAAGGCTCTGTAGGATTGTTCTTAAAAGGGTAACTCCAGCAGCGAAATAACTTTTCATATTTGGAATGATTACCCCCCCAAAACCCCAGGTTTGTTATATACTTACCTTTACCTGATGCCCCCACGTTGAGAAATTACAACTTACACAATTGCAATCCCTCGCCATTCTCCTCTCCTGATAATAAATGTCAGTTATTGCCGCGACAGTGATATCATGGCAAATGTCTGACTGCCATTACCGATCAAGCAGCTACTTGTGCGCTCGTAACCAGCTTGCAACCGGAGCAGAGGAGGAGGGACTTCCGGTGAGGGATCCCAGTTCTGTAAGTTGTGTTTGTAACCCAGGGACTGCCTGTACTACAAATGAAAATACAGGATCAAAAATGACATTTAGACAAAGAATTTTTCTTAAATATTTCGCCCGTAAACGGTGGCAAACTGTTGCGACAAAAGCAGCCACAGCCGACAGTTTGCCGTGACTGATCATGCGGCCCCATATTATACCGCACAACTGCCCGTGGTTTACCAGCATACCAGCACACCTGTTTGTCCGACCCAGGATGAACGGTAGGCCCTGCAATAATTAAATAAAATGTCCCTGCTTTTATCTGTTCTGTATGTACTATGGTCACCTGTTTTTTGTTTTTTTATTACAATGTGTAACCTATACTAGTTCTAAAGGACACTAGTATAGAAAGAAAGGCTATTCTCAAAGCTGTGAACATACTCTACATACTCACCTAACAGGCCTTGTTGGTGATCACAGACCTGCTGCTGGTAAATAATTTCCATTGCAGTGTCAGACAGCAAAGGCAATTATTTAAGATGCTACCCCGTGGGTAATATATTTCTACTTGAAAGGCTGCCAAGTGGGTAGGGAAGATATTGTAAGATATTTGGATGGTGTAATGGCTTTTTATGACAATATGTAGCTCACCCATTTTAGGAAGCCATTGGTGCTGTTTCATTCCCATATATACTGTACATATGTGGGTAATTACAATGTCCATGCTTCAAACAGGAGGAAACATGCTTATCCTGAGCATACTAGTTAATATAAATGCAGCAGTGCAGAACAGCAGGGTCCAAATCAGGGTCAGTGTTAGCATGCTGGCTGTGGAGTAGAGATGTTCAAAGCCAGCAAATTCCATTCAGTTTTCGGATTTTCTAAAAAATAGGAACGTCCAAAATTAGACCCATGAAGTCCATAAGAAAGGAAAATCTGAAAGTTTTGATAAAATTTTTGTTCAGGGAAAGTAGGAACTTGCCTTCTCCTATGGACCGGCCGATCGGCCGATTATTTACCGTCAGGTGTGGTTGCCCGTTGGTTGGTTGTCCAATCCTGCCAAGATAATCTGCAGAAAAGATTTGCATAAGAATTGCATATGTAGTGTCTGACTGGTTACCAAGACAATTAAAGCATAACTGACAAATTTTACATAGCGGTAAGCTGGACTGTATTTATAATATAGACAAGAAAGCCAAAGCCTATGGTAGATCGCTACTGCGGGTAGAAGGATGGCCATTGGTATTGGCAGAGGAATCTGGTGCAGTATTTTACATGATGGAAATAAAACACCACTAATTGACTTAACCCTTGTTAAAATCAGTGTACAGGAAGATGTATTTTTTAACTCATTTGCATGTGTTTTAATAAAGACAGTGAGAGACTGTAAGCCATTGACCCTACAATGTGTGCCTAGCCAAACAGAGGAAAAAGTAATATCAATATAGTCATTAAAAATATGCATGACACATTTGAGCTTTCAGCATTAAAACGATACAACAGCTAGAGACAGCAATTTAAGATATGGAAATCTAGATATATTTATGCTCTGCTTTTTTGCCTTCCTAGATGATCTAAAAACTGATCTCCAGCTTTAAATGTATACAATTCCCTATAATTCTATAATACATCGCAATACAAAATTCTTCCGGCTTTTGTGCTGAAATAGGTGATGTAACTGTAAAATATATTTGATGTCAAGCTGAGAGGAGATTTTCACGTGGTTACAAAGCCTCTATCAGACACATTTGACACTTCTATTAATAAGATAGCACTGGAAACATGTCTCCTCACCTTCAGTGCATTACAAAAGACACTTCTCAAAACTGGAAATGATTATGATCCTGTAACAGACCTGGGCGAATAACGCTTAAATAATGACAGAATGGTCATCGTTACATCCATCATTAATAACAGAAGAAAATTATTTTAAAATGTTAGAACATTTACATACATTGATAAAACTTTCAGCTTTAATCGACTATCACACAATACACTAGCTTATGTTAGCAACACACAGGCATCATTGAGCAATCAGTTCAATGATCGATGAATTTCAGTTGATTCCGGTTTAATTATATGAATAAACATTAATAAAATTATTAATAAACACGTGTTAGACAAGAACTGAACAAAAAACAAATTCAAATCTTCAATCGATTTATTTTTCCATCAGCAGTTTTATTGTCAACTGAAACGTAATTGGATCATGAAAATTTGTGTAGTTTTTGTGAGGCATAAAAAAACATTTCCCCACTGAATGAATATGATAGAAACCAGGGCTAGCCTTAAATGAAAACCCCATTGCTCATACCTCTCCCATTCTCTCTCACAAGGTGAGGACCTGAACCTGGTTGCAATAGATAAAGGGCAATACTTACCTAAAGTTATGCTTACAAAATTCTGCTTCCTCCTTCTGGACTTGGCAAAAGTCAATATGTGCTCCTTGCAGAGCATGTCTTACCATAGGCCAGACCACAGACAATAGGAAGTGGATTAAACCGGACTAAGGGAGCATGGCTTTAGATATTACTCTATTGCCATCCCAGGGGTGAGAACCAAGTGATTCAGATCTTCATCCTAGGTACTAGGAGGGAGGGAGGAAATTTATCCTTTAATGTGCCCATATATTATTTGATGTACCTCGTGATGTTCTCACTATGTTCCTCAAAACCACCAGGCCCAATAACTTTACATTACCTAGTGAACAGGGGCATGACTTAAAGGGAAACTGTGGTCTCCAAACAAGTTAAGTTTAAATGAAAGGCCAGTTTCCTACCTTTAAAACGAGCCATCAACCACCTCTGTACGTGCTCCACAGCCCAAGATATACAGAAATGACTGCACAGTGGCTTCTCCTGCACAGTGCCGCCGGCGAGCACAGCCTCACACTCCCTCAGTGTGTAAGGGAGACAGGAAGTCCCTCCTCCTCTCTGCTGTGTAAAGTCCTGATAGAGAAGGTAAGGGAATCTACAGCCCTTCTCTTTCACTGTGTGAAAACAGCCTTTTCAGGCAGAGTTCTCACTCTGCCTGAAAAGGCTGATTCCACAGAGTTTTCTGTAGGGGGGGTATGAGTAACTCACGGCACCCGCGAGTGGGCGGAACATAGATGCCCGCGAGTGGGCGGGACCACGGCACCTGCGAGTGGGCGGGGCCATGGCACCCGCGAGTGGGTGGGGCCACATGGGGCTGTAAGATAATGGGCCATGTGGGGCCTGCAACTGGAGGGACCATGGGGTCCATGAGTGGGAGGGACCAGGGGGGCTGCAAAGGGGAGGAGGAGACACAGGACAGATTGACTGACAGTTTCAGAGCAGGAAGGGGACCTGGCGATGCTGCTGCCATATCACACTCAAAAATTTAAATATTTTCAAAACTATGCAAAATAAACAATGGAAATAAATTGCAAAAATTCTCAGGGGAGCAATTCCTATCAATTTACCTCAATTTACCTAAAGTCATTTTTGGACCACAGTTCCCCTTTAATCCAAATAAGGACCTGCCTGCTAATTAAATGCCTAAACTCCACTAATGTCCTCTAAGACTGTGATGTAATCAGAGAGCTGTGGCAGTGAGTGCATGCTCAGTAAACACTCAATGGAAATGCTGTAAAACAAACAAGAGCATTCTATGCAGAGTTTGCACAAGGGTTGTATTAATAGATTTTAGTTGATCTTTGTGGATTCTAGAGATCAAAAGACATCGGAATTCAGCCACATCATTGGTTTATAAAGGGTATGCACACTAATACAACCAGGATTTGGTATGATTTCTTCCTTTCACAAAACAGTCTGACTGGTTTTTGAGTTCTTTGTGTAGATGGCAATTTTGCCAAAGTTTAGGGTTCGACACCAACTGTCTGCCATGTACAATGCTGTTTTGACACCTTACTCTGGGCTTTCCTATAACACCTTTTAGCCACTATCCAATCACACCCTTAACACCTGCTGTGATATGCTAATTGGATGTTCCAGGGTACATAATTGCCACAGATTCTTGTACAAGTCATTCTGAATTGAGAAAGCCAGTCGGATGACTAGCGAAATGTCTTCAAGAACTAAGGGCCCTATTTATAAAATCGTTATCGTTATCGTTATCGTAAATAACGACCAGGTTTTTAACGATAACGACCGTTATTTACCGATAACGGTCGTTATTTACCGATAACACCGTTATCGGTAAATAACGGTCGTTATCGGTAAAACCCCGGTCGTTATTTTACGATAACGATCGGTATTTTACGATAACGATAACGATTTGTTTATAAATAGGGCCCTAAACTTCAAGTCCAGTTGATCTAATTGAATACAACAGATAATATAATAATATATATATTCTCTTATTGCCATGATTATCTTCACAGTTGGCCAATACACATATTCCCTTTACTTTTGTTATATAGCATATACTATATGGTCCATAGGAGACATTAGCTGTGGCCGACCATTATATAGCGGCAAAAGGTCAGGGCAGAAAATCTGTCCGTGTGTACCCAGCCTAACTACTTTACCATTAGTGTCTTTTAGGCAGAGCTGTGACACTGACGGTGGATCTGACAGAATTTGCAGTAGAAGCCGATTACATTGGACCATGTATGGGCACATTAAACAATTGCAATATTTTTGCAATTGTAATATTTTGCAATATTGGGTGCAAAATGCCCAAGTCAGTGTAAAACCCACGCTATCCGATGTATTATCAGGTTAACATGGGTTTTACACTGAGTTTGCATTGCTTGCGCCATTTCTGAGAATGCTCGGAAATAGCGCGGTGCAGGCAATGCAAAACCACCCTGCACTACTATGTAGCGGGAAACTTTATGTCACTGAATGGGAGGCGTTAGCCGGCGCACCTGGCAGAGATCCCACGATGTACAAAATCTCGCACAGGGATTTTTGCATCATGGGAACTCGGGCAGGTAAGCTGCGTCGGACAAAAATATTGCATCGCCATCGCCCCTTATTCGTTATAAAGAATATATGGAACAATCATTCCTGTGTATGTATATATATATATGATGCAATGTTTGACAATCAGCTCACTAAGCTCCATCACAGTGCAGTAGGTACAGTAAGTATTGTATATAAACCCAGTCTCAGCAGCTGCAGGGTTAATATTGACACAGTTCTCTATGCTGCTGTCAATCACAGGGCAGACTGGATACATTTTTGAAACACACAAATGCTGCTTCTCACTCACAGCTCAATTAACTATGTAACAATCTATGTAACAATCTGTGTAACAGTCTATATAACAGTCTATGAAACAATCTACGTAACAGTCTATGTAACAGTCTATGTAACAATCTATGTAACAATCTATGTAACAGTCTATGTAACAGTCTATGTAACAATCTATGTAACAGTCTATATAACAATCTATGTAACAGTCTATGTAACAGTCTATATAACAGTCTGTGTAACAATCTATGTAACAGTCTATGTAACAGTCTATGTAACAGTCTATATAACAGTCTGTGTAACAGTCTGTGTAACAATCTGTGTAACAGTCTATGTAACAGTCTATGTAACAGTCTATGTAACAGTCTATGGACACCAGGAGAGGTAGAACAGCAAACTGCACTGAGCAGGCAGAAAGGGGGGATTCCAGGCACCAGTAATCCCCCCTAAAGATGCCCCTGCAGCTATTTTACAAGAGTGTGTAGACTTAAAAAATATATTTAACTGAATTTGTGTATTATATAGCATAATTGCATAACCTTGTTTTTTTTGTTTGTTTCTTATAATCACACTCTATTAATGGCAAAACAGTGTAATGTACCATGAACTATTTATGAATCTGTGTATTAAAATGTGTGACAGATAAAGAAAAGGGAGGGGGATCATTTAGAGCTCAATCTCACGTGAAGGAAGGCAATGCTATGAATGATTAATGATGTGCAGTCATTTGCAGATTTTCCCAAGACAGAACTCTAAGCTCTTTTCCTGCAATATACGATTATGGTATAGAATATAGAATAGGAACAATAATAGAGAAACAATTCTAGATTTTCTATTTATGGTAAATAGGCACCAAATAAAGTTGAGGGATTGGGCAGTCAATCTGAATTTGTAAACTGCTTCCATGAGCGATTCTGCGTTTATAATATAGGGAAGGAAAACATTAAAGGGCATCTATAGAACCATGAAAAGGTTTCCCAGTTCTGTGACCTCCCCCTCTTTGTTATATCGCCTTCTTGTATCAATGATCCCATAACTCCCATTTAACTAAAACTGGGCAAAGAATCACAGGCTGACTTTATCAAACAGGATCATAAAGGGCAAATTGGAATGAACTAAACCTTGGATATCCATTTGCAGGAACAGGTAAGTGTATAACAATGTGTCAGTGTACAAACATGAAACTAGAGGCATCACTAAAGTATCAGCGAACCATCATTTGTTTGTTTTTAATTGATTATGGCCTTGGGCCTTTTATTGTTTTATTTTATTCTGGGCTAATTATTCTTTTACACCTGACCTAAAGGGAAATCCCTAGAAGTGGTGACTTATTTTGATTACCATGGGCTGATATTTTGTCCTTTGAAATAGTAATTGACACAGTCCTGAGCAATTGCCATAGCATTTATGCTTAATCTCATTCAGGGTTATTCAATAACAGTTCTTATCGTTTAAAATGGTGCTAATTTTGCCCCAACCAATCAGATGTTAGCTTTCAAATGTTAAATAAGATCTGATTGGTTGAGGCAAAATTAGCACCATTTTAAACGATAAGAACTTTTATTAAATAACCTTGTAAAGGAAGCACAAACACTACACACAGCCATAATTATTTGTAAAGCTATAGCTTTCCTCCTGACCGACCGTTCGAGGCTTTCAACCAGTTGGCCAGGATGAAGGACTGCAAATGCAGCCGTGTCCGTCAGTTAGGCACGACCAATCGTGTGGTCCATAGAGGACCGCATGATCAGTTGTGATTTTCCCACCTGTCCTTTTTGGATGAACAGTCGGTGATCGGTCCCTGCCGCAACAAGCCGCCATACAATAATTTGGTCTGACCAACCAAAACACTGAAGGGTTGGGCAGTCGGGCCGAATTATTGCATTGTGTGTACCGAGCTTTAGGGACATGGCACTGAAATGACTTTATTTTAAATAGATATGTGCTCACAAAAATGTATCTATAAAACTTTATTGCATTTTTTTTGCCCAGATAAATAACTTTTATGGGTTAAATGGAAATGATGTCTGAGCAACAATACTATTCAGTATTCAAATAGATCTAACATACACTAAGGTGCAGCAATTGATGAAACCTTTGCCCAGGCAGCATATTCACAAACTCCCTAAAAGAAGAGACTGTGGGTAGATTGTGCATAAACCCTCATCCTGTAACCAATTTTGAAAAAGAAAATGACAGAAAAGTTGAAGTATGAACAATGGACACTAGGGGGTGCCAGATAGAAAACAAAAAACATGCAGATAACATCAACAAAACAATACCTTATACTTAAAACAAGGCTTTGTTATCAGGAACCATGAGGAAATATTTAATGATTTTATCAAGGTGACAAACTGCGTGTATATTACGTTGCAACACAACTTATATTAAAGGGCATGTTCAGTAAGAAAATAACTTTAGCTATATATGTTCTAAACTCCCCAAACCCCACTTTTGCATTATCAATAATTTCCAAATATTCCCATGAAGGGACTTACCCGACGTGGTCCATCACAGCCTAGGTGCCATTACCTGCTCCTGTTGCAAGCTTGTTTTAAGCAAATACTGGAGCAGAGGGCATCTTCCTTGTCGCGGGTGTCAGGCAATTGGGCGTGATGTCACGTAGTGCCTTTACTGACAGCCGCAACCAGGAAGTGGCAGTAAATATAAGAGGTGCTAGGGCACTTTACACAGAAGTAGTATACACCCTAAGTAGGGTTGAGGTACAAAAACCCTTGTTAAACACAGTACAATAAAAAAAAAAGAAAGGGTTGCACAACTCTTTAGATAAAAATCCTTTATTAGCTAGGGACTCATTTAAAAGCAATTAAAAACATCAAGCAAAGTAATCCTAAAGTGAAAATAACATTGTAAAGTACAACAGGTAAGTATATAGAAGTAATAACATATAGCCTCAAAAACAGATACTTGGATAGTATAGCATATAGACAGTATAGGTACCAGTCCTTATTGTCATTCAGTCAAAAACGTCCATAATGTCTGCCAAGGGATCACCCAGGGAGGTCATCTGAAGCTTAGAAGAAAGGGGGCTGAAGGGACGCGTTTTGCTCCTTTGTCGGTTGTATAAGGAGCTTTCTCAACCAGGAAGTGGAGCGGCAGTCAGCTGCAGAGCAGAGGAGGAGCAGCGAGGGACCGGGTCAGGTAAGGAATTTCAGGGGCATCTTTGGTAAATTTTGATAATGTGAAATTGGGGTTTAGGGAGGTGGGGGGTGGAGAACATTTATAGTTTAAGTTATTTTTTGATTGGACATGCCCTTTAATTTTTTTTTCCCAATTAGAAAAATTCAAATGAAATTATATTGCTTGTCTTTATGTTCCACGGATACCACTACAGAGATGGATTTAACGATTGTCCCTTTCAAAAAATAAAGTTTTAAATTCTCTATCAGATACTGAAAAAGTCTTTACAAAAATAGATAGATAGGTAAAGCCTGTTCCACAACAGGGATCCGAACAAGTTCCAACAGGGTTCCAAGCAAGTGCCAAATGGGTTTCAAGCAAGTTCCAACTGGGTTTCAAGCAAGTTCCAACTGGGTTTCAAGCAAGTTCCAACTGGGTTTCAAGCAAGTTCCAACTGGATTCCAAGCAAGTTCCAAGGCAGCATTATGTATTGTTATGCATTCTGTTTTACAGGCTTCTTGTGGCACATCAAATACATGACATGGGAATGGCCTACGCTTATGCCACTACAATATACAGAACACCTTTGTTTCTTTTGGAAAGTATTGGCCACAGTCAAAAACAAATACATGGTAAATTACTCCAAGGTAAGTATCACTGAAAGATACAATTGTCTTAATTGGCTTAATACATCAAGCCTGCTCAGAATTTAACCCTTGACATTTTGTTACCTTAAACCTATCAACATGTTTAGATGGCCTCTCCAATTAACTTGGTAAATCAAACAAAACGTATGTACTAAATCCTCATTTAACCAGACTTTCCTTCCCCAGTCACCCCATCTACAGGTTTGGACAAGGACAATTTTTTACCACCATTGTCCATTGCAAAGGGATGTATGCCAGGCTGACAAGGAACCCCACTATTACCCATAGAGTTTGGATCCCCAACTATGCGAGGTACCCCAAGCCGATGACGCCCTTTCCAGAATCTTTCAAAAAATTTTATTAAAATGATCAAGTCCTACATCCATAAGGTTGGTAAAACAGAGAGACAGAGAGCACTGATGTTCAATATCAAAATGCCTTACAGCTAGCCCCTTGTTGCTTACAATGAATTTAGATAAAGCTGTATTTGGTTTTATTCTGGCCCTTTCAATTGCTTCTTGTGAACGTGCCCCAGGACAAAAGGATCTAGGGATGAATTCTGACTGTAAAAATTCTGATCCAAAATTCTAACTGTATTAAAGGGCAACTGTGGTCTCCAAACCAGTTAGGGTTAAATGAAAGCCTGAAGTATTCCATTTAAAATGAGCTGGCAATCACATCTCTGGCTGCAGTCTGTGAGAAATTACGTTGGGGTGAATGTTCAAATTTCCTGTTTTCAGTAGGTTATGTGACATCACCAGACCTCTTCCACGCCCTCTGCCCCAGGGGAGAAGCATGCTCAGTTAAGACTTAATACTGGGGAAAACAGGAAGTGCCTGGGGGGAAAATGACAGTTGAGAAGGGGAGCCAATAATGCAGGCAGGGACTGGTCACATGACTACAAGCTGGTCACATAGCTAAAAGTAGGAAGTGTTCAAGCAGGAAGCAATCTTGCTGAACTTCTCCAGCAATATATTCTCACTAATTATATCTAGAGATGTGATTTAGGTTTTATTTTGAAGGTATGATGGAAGGCTTTTTATATAATGCTTACTAGTTTACATAGTAACATAGTAATTAAGGTTGAATAAAGACATTCGTCCATCAAGTCCAACCTATTCACTTTTTTTTTTTTTTTTTTTTTTATTTATTTTTTTTTTTTTAACCCTACCTAACAGTTGATCCAGAGGAAGGCAAAAAACCCCAGCTAAAAAAGGGGGGGAAAAATTCCTTCCTGACTCCAAACGGCAATCGGAAAGTATCCCTGGATCAACCAGATCTATATGCATTAATACCAGTAATTCTCAATATTTTTTAGTTTTAGAAACTTATCCAGGCCTTTTTTAAAGTTATTCAATGAACTTGCCATTACCACCTCTGCTGGAAGAATTGGAGACCACAGTTACCCTACAAAGGAATTGCCATTCAATATGACATTACTAGACGTTGCTATTAAACACCAATCTGACGTCACACTGTCTGTTCCCCAATTTCTTTCACTAAAACCTAAACCAATTTGACAACATTCTGTTCTCCCATTATCATTGCTGCTGTATTGCCTATTCCTATTGAGAGCAGCATATCACTGCATAATATTCTATATTCTCATAAAGCTAAAATAGCTGTTATCAACAGACTGTTGTGAATTTGCAAGCTGTGAAGTATTTACAGGGTGTGGTGGATAGGGTGTGTTGTGTAATACCTGGTAGGTAGGAACTCTGTTGTGACCTGTACTGGTGATTGGGAACCTGGAGCTATTTATTTTAACTTGTGTTTGTATGACTGAATAGGTATTTTGTTATAGTCACAGAACACCATACATTTTTATTTGTCCCCTTTGTATAATATGGAACATTAAATGACTTTATAGTACACCATTTCAAAAGATATTCACATATGGGCAGAGACATTTGTACTCATGTGTTTGTGTTATTTATGTGGGTATATGTACAGACCAATTGAAGAGAAGGGATGAGAGGAGCACACTACATAAGTGTCTTTATTGTGAAGCAAACATAACCTTTTGAGGGATCCGCTATCCCCTTCCTCAGGCTGTTGATGCTGGTTGATAAATAAAAACAGAGTTGCTATCTAGAAAGTTTGTACATTTGTAGAATCTTTATATATTTCTAGAAACATGATGTAAAAAAGCAAACAAATAAAAAGCAATAAACTCTGGCAGTAGACTATGTTGTATTGTTTCATAGGTAACCTAGGGGATCTCAAATTCAACATGGCATTTATATGGTGAGCTACCAGAAACTTAACAATGAATACAGGTACATTTAGAAACTTTATCTTTTGCTAGAAACAGAATCTAGAAACTCTATGCATTGAGACAGTGAACCTTGGGGTCAGGGGATGTGGCTCTTTGAAGCCAACATGGGCTGTGAATTGTACTGTCAACAACATGGAAGCCTTTTTAGTAACAGTGGGCCCTATTTATAAAAGATCGGTATCGTTATCGTAAAAGACCGTTATTTACCGATAACGACCGGTATTTACCGATATCGTTAAATACCGGTCGATATCGGTAAATAAAGGTCGTTATCGGTAAATAACGGTCTTTATCGGTAAAACCCCGGTCGTTATTTTACGATAACGATCGGTATTTTACGATAACGATACCGATCTTTTATAAATAGGGCCCAGAATCTATTACTTACATGTACTAAATGCAACCTACTAAAGAATCTTACAATGTATAGTATGTGTTCTGGGGAGAAAAGCTCTCACATTAGGATTAAAAAAAATAAGTTTAGTTCTCCTTTAAAGGGTATCTCCACTGGTAAAATACATTTTTTGAAATCAGTTTTATTGAAAAACATGAGGTCAAGAAGCTGTGTCTTACCTCCCGTTCTTCAATAAAAGAAGGAACGAAGTTAGAGAAGTTACCTGATCTCTCTCTCCTCCACCACAAGTACCGAGGGACTTTGTGTGTGAAGAGCATCACATTCTGAGTCCTTCTAATCCAGTTAGCATGATTGTACTTCTATATTTTCCCACAGAAAAGCAAATTTGGTGATCTTACAGGGTGCTACAGATAACTTTCAATAAAGTATGTGACATTAATGCCACTACAGTTCATAAATGCGAGCCTTTAATCGATGATTGTACATGTGACTATTACACAACCATATTTTCCCACTGGAAATAAAGAAGTTAAGGTTGGCAAGTTGCTTTAGATTACTGCCCAGGAGTAAAGAGAATAAGGCACCAAAGTTTCCTGATGTAATCTGTATGTGCCAGTCTAAACCTAATTTAGAATAATTTATAACCACCTGAACATTTAATGATTTATTAATCCAGTTTCCAAATATTTTAGTAAGTTTTTTTTAATATGTATATTTATATACTTACATAATAATATACCCACCTTGGCAGTGCAAACAAATGGGAAAAATTCTCCATGCCCTGTTTGGTTCAATGAAATAAGAAAGAAAGTTTGTGGTTTGTGGCCCTAATCGCACTAATCTGACATAGACCTGCTCCTCCCACACAGCTAAATCACACAATGCAATGGGCTGCACTTTATTATTAAAAGTTAAAATCTAGCAATTAAGTTTGTACAGATCCTATTTTAAACCAACAATTTAAAAGAGGACCTCAGTTCTACTTTAATTACACACAAATAAAGAGTTTTCTCGAGTGCTTCCTAAACTTTACAATATTCTACTTCACTTGAAACACTAATCTGCAAATTTTGGTTTGCACTGCATTACACATGAATACATTTGTCCTTTAGCTATTCTCTGAGGTAAATACATTTATGACAAAATAGAGTTTATCTGGGAGATTCAATAAAAGTTCTTGTCATTTAAAATGGTGCTAATTTTGCCCCAACCAATCAGATGTTAGCTTTCAAATGTTAAATAAGATCTGATTGGTTGGGGCAAAATTAGCACCATTTTAAACGATAAGAACTTTTATTGAATAACCCTGTAAGTATATGCTGTTAGCCCTGTACACGTTAGATAATTGTTGGTTGAAATGTCTGTCAAAGACGAAGTGCGTGGGGGCATCTTCAGGCAACATTTCATGATCTGGGCTGCTGGATGGATAAATGATGTTGGGGAGTGACGGGCACTTTTCTCCCGTGCCATGTCTTCTGATTGCTCCCTGCTTCTCTCCCCATAATATGATACAAGCTACTTAACTGTCTGTATGGGGATTATTAGATAAATTGTCTAACATTCTCCTAGAGAAGATATAACATGTGGCCTTATGAATCACCCCAAATACATTACTGTAGTTTTTATAATAGTTTTTACATCTACTGTTTAAAAAATCATGATACAACTCCCAGCATTTTCAAACTGCAAAGAGCAACCAGGTCTGGCCATGCTGCCTCCTCTGTGCATGTGCCTGTTAGGGAGTGTACCCAGCTTTACACAACCAAGCACTAACAGGTTTAGTGATTCTATATAAATTAATAGGGAAGATATTTTTCCACAGGAAATATTATTATAATAGACAAGTAATAAAATACATTTTCATAAAAACTTTTTTTGAACTATACTCCTTTAACACAGTACAAGGGGCAAACCAGGCAAGCCTAACCTGTGTTATTGTGCTAGAGCAGTTCTACAGATGGCTTGTGTCATGGATTTTACACCGGTGTAATATTAAAAAGGCCAATCAGAAATTTGCCCCTTCCCAGCATGATGCAGGACTGACTGCACAAGTAAAGGTGGCCATACACTCCTGAGATATTTTATAGATTAGATAAACATGTAATCTATCTATAAAGGTGCCCATGCACTACTGAAATATTAGATAGATTAGACATTACTCTATAGACGACCGTCTCATCTTTCTAATATCCTTACTTTGCAACGTTCCTGCCTAGCCCATTCATTTTTTGGGAATGTCAGAAAGTGAGTTCTAAGGTATGGGCACCTTAAAGGGGAAGTTTAGTGCAAATACTTATTTGAAAAAAAAATACTTTTCTGAAAAAAGAGCAGTATTTTTTCATCCCAATGACCTTCATCAGCCAATTCAGCATCTTGTCTGTGTATAAATAAATGCAACCAAAATACTGACTTCCTGTTTGCAGGACCCCTATTAGAGACCGTTATGGTCTTGCACTTGACCCAGCGCCTGCGTTGATTCAGTTGCTCAGTAGAGATCTGAGCATGTTTGACCCATCCAACAGCCAATCAATAGAAATAACTGTTAGGAACATTCCAAAGATGTGGTGCATCCTGGGAAGAAGAAGGACTGTTAGAACCTGAAATGTCAGCTCACTAATGTCAACAGCAGGGAACAGCAAATGGTATTAAATCAACTGATTTTTCAAAATGGTAGAGAATATGTAGAATAACTAAGTATGCATTACATAAACTAACAATTTAACAAATATTGATGATTTCCACTGAACTGTCCCTTTAAGAAATTGTTGGTTGTCAATGTGATACAGACCCACTTCTTTCACAGAGCATGACATTAAAAGACATGTCCACCAATAAAATGAAAATGTACACATAGCTGCAGCACCCCCCCCCCCAAACCCCACATTACATTTACTTACCTTCCCTAAAGATGCACCTAAACATACTAACATACCCAGTCCCTTGATGCTCTTCTGTACTTCGCTGCTTACTTGTCACTGCTGTCAGTCAAAGGCGCACTGGTGACATCATATCCAATATCCAATAGCCACACCCAGGAAGCTCCTCACTGCTGCTGTGCTTGCTCAAAACCAGGTTCCAACAGGAGGCGGCACCGAGGCAGAGAGGGGCCGTGTGTCGTAAATATGTTTATGTGCATCTTTGTGGAAGGTAAGTGTGTGTGTGTGTGTGTGGGGGGGGGGGGGGGTGCTGCAGCTATGTGTACATTTTCATTTCATGGACATGCCCTTTAAAGGGATAAGTCTTTGAGTGCCTCTGTCTGTGGTCTGCAAACACATTTTCTAGTCTAGAATAGCAAATATAAACAATTTGGACTGCTAATTATGCAGTCAGTTTCTAATTGATTGCTATGATTAAATGATTATATTCATTAAAATTACAATTAACCAATCTGTTAGCAAATATTTAAATATAGGAATGGGGATACAAATGTTGTGCAGAGCCTGTAACAGCTAATGCTTGTAACAGCCTTGACTTCTCCTTTGTAAATCCAATTTTGTTGAAATAAAACATTTTTATAACTTCCCCAAGCTTTATTAAAAACACATGCTTGTGATATTTTTACATTTTACGTGTGCAGATGATTTTGTGCCCATCCATATGCTCTGAATATATATTAGTTTAGAAAATGTAGGTCACATGTTTCTAGTCCATTTGTCTGCCAAGCCAGACTTTGAAATGCTCCCCTCCCCGGAGGAAATCCTGCTTTATGTAAAAGGCACCTCTTAAAAGCTTTACAATTACCCACAGCAGTTTTACATTTTCTTTCCTCGTGCAACAGAAAACAGGATAGACTTGGAGATAGAATCTTGTGGCATAGACACACTCTCTCCTGAGGCACAAAGGTTATCAGATATACTGTAGGATGGCAGAAGTTTCCTAACTAACCTTTAAATGCAGAAGAGTAGCAATTGGCTTGAATTAAAATCCATTTGCTATAATTTCACTGCCCAGCACCCTAAAAGTATTCTGGAGTGCTCAGTAGTACTAGTGCACAGATGGTAAATTGGTCAACTCAAGCAGTGACAAAGGGTCTTGTTCCCTGGAGCTTGACAATCAATTATGACCTGGTTTCAAGGGGCTCTGTAATCATTGCTGGGTTCCTGACTTCTTATGGAAATGTCTCCCGGTTAGGGCTGTGGCCTTTCTCTTTAACACACAAACATTTCTCTAGTTAAAAAAATATACCCATTGATATATAATGCCCCATTTGGATCTTTGAATTGAATTATTTGGCTTAATAGGGTGGGTAGAGTACAAACCCTTGCCTTCTGTCAAGCCAAATTTCTAAAACCCTATTTGCTGCCTGATTTTTCCTGAAGGAAGTAATCCTATAATGGCTACCAACCAGCCAAATTAGTGTAAATCTCTATTATTGGGTTAGCAAGGGTTTTACACAAATTTTGCGATGGCTTCACCATTTCCTCGATTATGCGCTGCAATCGATTTTTGTAGCTCAACATTTTCATTCCAATAACAGAATATTGGCAGAATCGCACTGCATTACCCCGCGTTGTAATTACAGATAAAAGGCCAAATCCCATCAGTACTGATGGGATTTTATGTGTGTATGTCCGTAAGGACCATTCCCAATGCCGACAAACGTTTGATGATGCCATGGGAAACGGTTGTTCTGAAAGGAAAACTTCCCTTGGTCTCAGTCAGCCCCTTGTATTAAAGTATAGGCAGTTGGCAGCAATCATTAGGTGTATGGCAGTCACAAGCGATCTTCCTATACTTTACCCGCATTAAGGAAATATACAGTGGTATCAATACAGTGCACGGCTTTGTTGACTTTTTCCTAGTAAAACATAATACTTTATTAGATATGCTAAAGCTAAAATCAGCATTGGTTATCACCCAAATGTGATGTCAGCTTCCCAGTTCAGTTGCAGTTATTAGCTGGAGGTACCTAAAACAATGTGGCATATTTATAAACGGGGCGTTAACTTTCTGCCACTAGGTTTCCCTCCGTTTTCGCCAAAATTGGATTTACTGTAAGTTTATAAAACGGCGAAACTCAGTTGCAGAGCGTTAATAACACCGCAAAACGCAGACGCGATGTCTGCGTTTTGCAGTGTTGTTAACGCTCTGCAACTGGGGTTCGCCGTTTTATAAACTTACAGTAAATCCAATTTTGACGAGCTGTAAATCAGTTACAGCTCGCTTCTATTTATAATTGGTGGTAATTGTATTCCCGCGTTAAGTTCGGGCGTTTCAATTCACCAACTTTTAAAATATGGCGATAAAAATGAGTTTTCCTCGGCGATGTGTTGTGGTAATTTAAGTCCGAAAATAACAGACTTTTATAAATATGCCCCAATGTAAAGTTTTTTTATAGAAGGACTAAGAAAGCAATTAATAGTACTAAATGGTTTGCTTGATTAGACACTAGCTTATTTATTTCTATTTGGAGACAGAGAAATCAGTCAGTACCCTGATGGGCAACTTCAATTCAAGAGTGCAAGACAACAGAAATCTAAATAAAAACATACAACAAAATCATCTGCTCAGCAACTTTTCCTTTGCAATGACCATTAATTCAAGTGAAGCTAAACATTTTCAGTGCCTCAAAGGATATCGGTCTCTTTGGAATTAGAAATTCATTAAACACAGAAACTAAAATTGCCAGTGGAGTTGAGAAGGGTTGGTGCAAATACACTATCCACTTGTGTGAATACAACAGATGTGCTAACTGAGCTCAAATTGAACTGGATGTCTTCCAGATTCTCTGCTTACTTTAAACAGAGCAAGAATTAAATCTTCAGGATTAAGGAGACCTGGTGTGTTGTGATAGAAGCCGCTTTTACAATTAGTTCTAACCTGAAAATAAACCTTCTATTTCCTTCCTGGAAACATGTGCTGTATTTTTTATTTGGACAATATTATATAAAGTACCGTATATGCTTGAGTATAGGTCCATCCAAATTTAAGCCGAGTCCCATACAAAGCCCCGAGGAAAGTCCCATATACAGTACCATAGAAAGTCCCATCCACAGCCCCATAGAAAATCCCATACACAGTCCCATAGAAAATCCCATACACAGCCCCATAGAAAGTCCCATGCAAAGCCCCATAGAAAGTCCCATACACAGCCCCATAGAAAGTCCCATGCACAGCAACATAGAAAGCCCCATACACAGCCCCATAGAAAGTCCCATGCACAGCCCCTTAGAAAGTCCCATGCACAGACCCATAGAAAGTCCTATGCACAGACCCATATAAAGTCCCATGCACAGTCCTATAGAAAGTCCCATACACAGCCCCATAGAAAGTCCTATGCACAGACCCATATAAAGTCCCATGCACAGCCCCATAGAAAGTCCCATACACAGCCCCATAGAAAGTCCTATGCACAGCCCTATAAAGTCCCATGCACAGCCCCATAGAAAGTCCCATGCACAGCCCCATAGAAAGTCCCATGCACAGCCCCATAGAAAGTCCCATGCACAGCCCTCATAGAAAGTCCCATGCACAGACCCATAGAAAGTCCTATGCACAGACCCATAGAAAGTCCCATACACAGTCCCATAGAAAGTCCCATACACAGCTCCATAGAAAGTTCCATACACAGCCCCATAGAAAGCCTCATACACAGCCTCATAGACAGTCCCATACAAAGCCCCATAGAATGTCCCATAGACCACCCTATAGAAAATCCCATACACAGCCCCATAGAAAGTCCCATACACAGCCCCATAGAAAGTCCCATACACAGCCCCATAGAAAGTCCCATATACAGCCCTATAGAAAATCCCATGCACAGACCCATAGAAAGTCCCATGCACAGACCCATATAAAGTCCCATGCACAGTCCCATAGAAAGTCCCATACACAGCCCCATAGAAAGTCCCATGCACAGACCCATATAAAGTCCCATGCACAGCCCCATACAAAGTCCCATACACAGCTTCATAGAAAGTCCCATGCACAGACCCATAGAAAGTCCTATGCAAAGACCCATATAAAGTCCCATGCACAGTCCCATAGAAAGTCCCATACACAGCCCCATAGAAAGCCTCATACACAGCCCCATAGAAAGTCTCATACACAGCCCCATAGAAATTCCGTCCAATAAACAGCCCTATAGAAAGTCCCATACACAGTCCCATAGAAAGTCCCATACACAGCCCCATAGAATGTCCCATACACAGCCCCATAGAAAATCCCATGCACAGACCCATAGAAAATCCCATACACAGCCCCATAGAAAGTCCAATGCACAGCCCCATAGAAAGTCCCATGCACAGCCCCATAGAAAGTCCCATGCACAGCCCCATAGAAAGTCCCATGCACAGCCCCATAGAAAGTCCCATACACAGCCCCATAGAATGTCTCATACACAGCCCCATAGAAAAGTCCCATACACATCCCCTAGAAAGGCCCATACACAGCCCCATAGAAAGTCCCATACACACCCCATAGAAAGTCCCATACACAGCCCCATAGAAAGTCCCATACACAGTCCCCATAGAAAATCCTATGCACAGCCCATAAAATAGAAAATCCCATACACAGCCCCATAGAAAGTCCTATGCACAGACCCATATAAATCCCATGCACAGTCCCATAGAAAGTCCCCATACACAGCTCCATAGAAAGTTCCATACACAGCCCCATAGAAAGCCTCATACAAAGCCCAAACCCTAGAAAGTCTCCCACACAGCCCAAGAAATTCCGTACAATAAACAGCCCTATAGAAAGTCCCATACACAGTCCCGTAGAAAGTCCCATACACAACCCCATAGAAATTCTATCCAATAAACAGCCCTATAGAAAGTCCCATATACAGTCCCCTAGAAAGTCTTATACACCGCCCATAGAAGTCACATGCAAAGCCCCATAGAAAGTTCCATAGAAATCCCATACACAGCCCCATAGAATGTCCCATACACAGCCCCATAGAAATCCCATACACCCCCTTAAGAAAGTCCCATGCACAGCCCCATAGAAAGTCCCTACACAGCCCCATAGAAAGTCCATGCACAGCCCATATACCCAGCCAGTCCCATAGAAAGTCCCATACACAGCCCCATAGAAAGTCCTACGCAAAGACCCATTGAAAGTCCCATACACATCCCCAAAGAGAGTCCCATACACAGCCCCATAGAAAGTCCCATACACAGCCCCATAGAAAGTCCCATAGAATATCCCATACACAACCCCATAGAAATTCCATCCAATAAATAGCCCTATAGAAAGTCCCATACACAGTCCCATAGAAAGTCTTATCCACAGCCCCATAGAAAGTCCCATACACAGCCCCATAGAAAGTCCCATGCATACCCCATAGAAAGTCCCATACACAGCCCCATAGAAAGTCCCATACACAGCCCCATAGAAAGTCCCATGCACAGACCCATATACCCATGCACAGCCCCATAAAGTCCCTACACATCCCTAGAAGTCCCATGCACAGCCCCATAGAAAGTCCCATGCACAGCCCCATAGAAAGTCCCATACACAAACCCATAAAAGTCCCATACACAGCCCCATAGAAAGTCCCATACAAAGCCCCATAGAATGTCCCATACACAACCCCAGAGAAATTCCATCCAATAAATAGCCCTATAGAAAGTCCCATACACAGTCCCATATAAAGTCTTATCCACACCCCATAGAAAGTCCCATACACAGCCCCATAGAAAGTCCCATGCACAGACCCATAGAAAGTCCAATGCACAGCCCCATAGAAAGTCCCATGCACAGCCCCATAGAAGTCCCATACACACCCTATAGAAATCCCATACACAGCCCCATAGAAGTCCCATGCACACAGACCCATAGAAAGTCCAACACACCCCATAAAAGTCCCATACATAGCCCCATAGAAAGTCCCCATGCCCAAACCCATAGAAAGTCCTATGCAAAGACCCTATAAAGTCCCATGCACAGTCCCATAGAAAGTCCCATACACAGCCCCATAGAAAGTCCCATGCACAACCCATAGAAAGTCCTATGCACAAACCCATAGAAAGTCCCATAGAAAGTCCCATACACAGCCCCATAGAAAGTCTCATGCACAGACCCATAGAAAGTCCCATACACAGCCCCATAAAAGTCACATACACAGCCCCATATAAAGTCCTATACACCAGCCCCATAGAAAGTTCCATACGCAGCCCCATAGAAAGTCCCCATACGCAACCCTACAGAAAGTCCCATACAAAGCCCCACAGAAAGTCCCATACACAGCCCCATAGAAAGTCCCATACACAGTCCCATAGAAAGTCCCATACACAGCCCCATAGAAAGTTACATGCACATCCCCATAGAAGTCCCCATACACAGCCCATGAAAAGTCACATGCAAAGCCCCATAGAAAGTCCCATGCACAGCCCCATAGAAAGTCCCATACACAGCCCCATAGAATGTCCCATACACACCCCATAGAAGTCCCCATCCACCCCATAGAAAGTCCCATGCACTGCCCCATAGAAAGTCCCATACACAGCCCCATAGAAAGTCCCTGCACAGACCCATAAAAGTCCCATGCACACCCCATAGAAAGTCCCATAACACAGCCCCATAGAAAGTCCCATACCACGCCCCATAGAAAGTCCATGCACAGACCCATATACCCATGCACAGCCCCATAGAAAGTCCCTACACACAGTCCCATAAAGTCCCATGCACAGCCCCCATAGAATTCCCATGCACAGCCCCATAGAAAGTCCCATACACCAACCCATAGAAAGTCCCATACACAGCCCCATAGAAAGTCCCATACAAAGCCCCATAGATGTCCCATACACAACCCCATAGAATCCATCCATAAATAGCCCTATAGAAATTCCCATACACAGTCCCTATAAAGTCTTATCCCAGCCCCATAGAAATCCCTACACAAGCCCATAGAAGTCCCATGCACAGACCCATAGAAAGTCCAATGCAATGCACAGCCCCATAGAAAGTCCCATGCACAGCCCCATAAATGCTCCAACACAGCCCTATAGAAAATCCCATACACAGCCCCATAAAAGTCCCATGCACAGACCCTAGAAAGTCCCATAAACACAGCCCATAGAAAGTCCCCATACATGCCCCATAGAAGTCCCATGCACAAACCCATAGAAAGTCCTATGCAAAGACCCATATAAAGTCCCATGCACAGTCCCATAGAAAGTCCCATACACAGCCCCATAGAAAGTCCCATGCACAAACCCATAGAAAGTCCTATGCACAAACCCATAGAAAGTCCCATAGAAAGTCCCATACACAGCCCCATAGAAAGTCTCATGCCACACCCTAGAAGTCCATACACAGCCCCATATAAAGTCACAATACACAGCCCCATATAAAGTCCATACCACAGCCCCATAGAAAGTTCCATACGCAGCCCCATAGAAGTCCCATACGCAACCCTACAGAAAGTCCCATACAAAGCCCACAGAAAGTCCCATACACAGCCCCATAGAAAGTCCCATACACAGTCCCATAGAAAGTCCCATACACAGCCCCATAGAAAGTTACATGCCCATCCCCATAGAAAGTCCCATACACAGCCCCATAGAAAGTCACATGCAAAGCCCCATAGAAAGTCCCATACACAGACCCATAGAAAGTCCCATACACAGCCCCATAGAAAGTCCCATACAAGCCCCATAGAATGTCCCATACACAACCCCATAGATTCCACCAATAAATAGCCCTATAGAAAGTCCCATACACAGTCCCATATAAAGTCTTATCCACAGCCCCATAGAAAGTCCCATACACAGCCCCATAGAAAGTCCCATGCACAGACCCATAGAAAGTCCAATGCACAGCCCCATAGAAAGTACCATGCACAGCCCCATAGAATGTCCCATACACAGCCCTATAGAAAATCCCATACACAGCCCCATAGAAAGTCCCATGCACAGACCCATAGAAAGTCCCATACACAGCCCCATAGAAAGTCCCATACATAGCCCCATAGAAAGTCCCATGCACAAACCCATAGAAAGTCCCTATGCAAAGACCCATATAAAGTCCCATGCACAGTCCCATAGAAAGTCCCATACACAGCCCATAGAAAGTCCCATGCACAAACCCATAGAAAGTCCTATGCACAAACCCATAGAAAGTCCCATAGAAGTCCATACACAGCCCCATAGAAAGTCCCATACACAGGAAGTCCCATACACAGCCCCATATAAAGTCCCATACAACAGCCCCTATAAAGTCCTATACACAGCCCCATAGAAAGTTCCCATACGCAGCCCCATAGAAAGTCCCATACGCAACCCTACAGAAAGTCCCATACAAAGCCCCACAGAAAGTCCCATACCAGCCCCATAGAAAGTCCCATACACAGTCCCATAGAAAGTCCCATACACAGCCCCATAGAAGTTCCATGCACATCCCCATAGAAAGTCCCATACACAGCCCCATAGAGTCACATGCAAGCCCCATAGAAAGTCCTGCACAGCCCCATAGAAAGTCCCATACACAGCCCCTAGAATGTCCCATACACAGCCCCATAGAAAGTCCCTACAGCCCCATAGAAAGTCCCAGCACCCCCATAGAAAGTCCCATACACGCCCCATGAAAGTCCCATGCACAGACCCATATACCTGCAACAGCCCCATAGAAAGTCCAACACAGCCCCATAGAAAGTCCATACACAGCCGCATAGAAAGTCCCATCACAGTCCCATAGAAAGTCCATACCAACCCCTAGAATTCCATCCAATAAACAGCCCTATAGAAGTCCCATACACAGTCCCATAGAAAGTCTTATCCACAGCCCCATAGAAAGTCCCATACACAGCCCCATAGAAAGTCCCATGCACAGCCCCATAGAAAGTCCCATGCACAGCCCCATAGAAAGTCCCATGCACACCCCATAGAAAGTCCCATACACAGCCCCATAGAATGTCTCATACACAACCCCATAGAAATTCCATCCAATAAACAGCCCTATAGAAAGTCCCATACACATCCCATAGAAAGTCTTATCCACACCCCCCATAGAAGTCTCATACACAGCCCCATAGAAGTCCCATGCACCCCCATAGAAATCCCATCACGCCCCATAGAATGTCCCATACACAACCCCATGAAATTCCATCCAATAATAGCCCTATAGAAAGTCCCATACACAGTCCCATAAAAGTCTTCATCCACACCCCATAGAAAGTCCCATACAACAGCCCCCATAGAAAGTCCCATGCACAGACCCATAGAAAGTCCCATGCACAGCCCCATAGAAAGTCCCATACCACGCCCCATAGAAGTCCCATGCACAGCCCCATAGAAAGTCCCATGCACACCCCATAGAAAGTCCCATCACAGCCCATAGCCCTACACAGCCCATAGAAATCCCATCACAACCCATAGAAAGTCATATGCACAGACCCATATAAAGACCCATAAAGTCTCATACCAAGCCCCATAGAAAGTCCCATGCACAGACCCATGAAAGTCCCATACACAGCCCCTATAAAGTCACATACACACAGCCCCATATAAGTCCTATACACAGCCCCATAGAAAGTTCCATACGCAGCCCCATAGAAAGTCCCATACGCACCCTAACAAAAGTCCACATACAAGCCCACAAAGTCCCAACACAGCCCCATAGAAAGTCCCATACACAGTCCCAAGAAAGTCCCATACACGACAGCCCATAGAAAGTAACATACACATCCCCATAGAAAGCCTTATCCACAGCCCCATAGAAAGTCCCATATACAGCCCCATCGAAGTCCCATGCACAGCCCCATAAGAAGTCCATGCCAGCCATAGAAAGTCCCATGCACACCCCATAGAAAGTCCCATACACAGCCCCATAGAATGTCTCATACACAACCAAATAGAATTCCATCCATAAACGCCCTATAGAAAGTCCATACACAGTCCCATAGAAAGTCTTATCCACAGCCCCATAGAAGTCCCATACACAGCCCCATAGAAAGTCCCATGCCAGCCCCATAGAAAGTCCCATACACAGCCCCATAGAAAGTCCCATACAACCAGCCCCATAGAATGTCCCATACACAACCCCATGAATCCATGCAATAAATGCCCTATAGAAAGTCCAACTACAGTTCCATAAGTCTTATCCACAGCCCCATGAAACCCATACCAGCCCCATATAAAGTCCCATGCACAGACCCATAGAAAGTCCAATGCACAGCCCCATAGAAAGTCCCATGCACAGCCCCATAGAATGTCCCTACAGCCCTTAGAAAATCCCATACACAGCCCCATAGAAGTCCCATGCAACAGCCATAGAAAGTCCCATACACAGCCCCATAAAAGTCCCATACATAGCCCCATAGAAAGTCCCATGCACAAACCATAGAAAGTCCTATGCAAACCCATATAAAGTCCCATGCACAGTCCCATAGAAAGTCCCATACACAGCCCCATAGAAAGTCCCATGCACAAACCCATAGAAAGTCCTATGCACACACCATAAAAAGTCCCATAGAAAGTCCCATACACAGCCCCATAGAAGTCTCATGCACAGACCCATAGAAAGTCCCATACACAGCCCATATAAAGTCACATACACAGCCCCATATAAGTCCTATACACAGCCCCATAGAAAGTTCTATCACCAAGCCCCATAGAAAGTCCCTACGCAACCCTACAGAAAGTCCCTACAATGCCCCACAGAAAGTCCCATACACAGCCCCATAGAAAGTCCCATACACAGTCCCTAGAAAGTCCCTACACAGCCCCATAGAAAGTTACACACATCCCCATAGAAAGTCCCATACACAGCCCCATAGAAATTCACATGCAAAGCCCAGAAAGTCCCTGCACACCCCATAGAAAGTCCCATGACACAGCCCCATAGAAAGTCCCATGCACAGCAGACCAACACGCCCATAGAAGTCCCATCATGCACAAGCCCATAAGAGTCCCATGCACAGCCCCATAGAAAGTCCCATGCCAGTCCATAGAAATCCCCATCACAAACAGCCCCATGAAAGTCCCATGCCACAACCCCTAGAAAGTCCTGCAAAGCCCATAGACCCATACACAGCCCCATGACAAGACCCTGCACAAACCCATATAAAGTCATATACAACCCATATAACCCATAAGAAATTCCATACAACCCCATATAAGTCACATACACAGCCCCATATAAAGTCCATACACAGCCCCAATAAGTTCCATACGCAGCCCCATAGAAAGTCCCATACGCAACCCTACAGAAAGTCACATACAAAGCCCCACAGAAAGTCCCATACACAGCCCCATATAAAGTCCCATACACAGTCCCATAGAAAGTCCCATACACGGCCCCATAGAAAGTACCATACACATCCCCATAGAAAGTCCCAAATACAACAGCCCCACGAAAGTCCCATACAAAGCCCCAAAGAAGTCCCATAGAAAGCCCCACAAAAGTACCATACACAGTTCCATAGAAATCCTATACACAGCCCCATAGAAAGTCCCAAGCACCCCACAGAAAGCCCGTACAAACCCGACAGAAGTCCCATACACAGCACCATAGAAATCCTATACACAGCCCCATAGAAAGTCCCATACACAGCCCCATAGAAAGTCTCATACACAGTCCAATAGAAAGTCCCATACACAGCCCCATAGAAAGTCCCATACACAGCCCCATATAAAGTCCAACTATACCACAGCCCCATAGAAAGTTCCATACGCAGCCCCATAGAAAGTCCCATACGCAACCCTACAGAAAGTCCCATACAAAGCCCCACAGAAAGTCCCATACACAGCCCCAAAGAAAGTCCCATACACAGTCCCATAGAAAGTCCCATACACAGCCCCATAGAAAGTTACATGCACATCCCCATAGAAAGTCCCATACACAGCCCCATAGAAATTCACACATGCAGCCCCATAGAAAGTCCCATGCACACCCCATAGAAAGTCCCATACACAGCCCCATAGAATGTCCCATACACAGCCCCATAAAAAGCCCATGCACAGCCCATAGAAAGTCCCATGCACTGCCCCATAGAAGTCCCATACACAGCCCCATAGAAAGTCCCATGCACAGACCCATATACCCATGCACAGCCCCATAGAAAGTCCCATACACAGCCCCATAGAAAGTCCCATACACAGCCGCATAGAAAGTCCCATACACAGTCCCATAGAAAGTCCCATACACAACCCCATAGAAATTCCATCCAATAAACAGCCCTATAGAAAGTCCCATACACAGTCCCATAGAAAGTCTTATCCACAGCCCCATAGAAAGTCCCATACACAGCCCCATAGAAAGTCCCATGCACAGCCCCATAGAAAGTCCCTGCACAGCCCCATAGAAAGTCCCATGCACAGCCCCATAGAAAGTCCCATACACAGCCCCATAGAATGTCTCATACACAACCCCATAGAAATTCCATCCAATAAACAGCCCTATAGAAAGTCCCATACCCAGTCCCATAGAAAGTCTTATCCACAGCCCCATAGAAAAGTCTCATACACAGCCCCATAGAAAGTCCCATGCACAGCCCCATAGAAAGTCCCATACACGCCCCATGAAGTCCCATACACACGCCCATAAAATTCCATCCAATAAAACCCATGAGTCCCATACAGTCCCATAAAGTCTTCCACAGCCCCATAGAAGTCCCATACACAGCCCCATAGAAAGTCCATGCACAGACCCATAGAAAGTCCCATGCACAGACCCATAAGAAAGTCCCATACACAGCCCCATAGAAAGTCCCATGCACAGCCCCATAGAAGTCCCATGCACAGCCCCATAGAAAGTCCCATGCACAGCCCCATAGAAAGTCCCATACACAGCCCCATAGAAAGTCCCATGCACAAACCCATAGAAAGTCATAGCACAGACCCATATAAAGTCCCATAGAAAGTCTATAACACAGCCCCATAGAAAGTCCCATGCCAACCCATAGAAAGTCCCATACCAGCCCATCTAAAGTCACACACAGCCCTATAAGTCCTACACAGCCCATATAGAAAGTTCCATATACGCATAAGCCCCATAGAAAGTCCCATACGCAACCCTACAGAAAGTCACATACAAGCCCACAGAAAATCCCATACACAGCCCCATAGAAAGTCCCTACACAGTCCCATAGAAAGTCCCATACACAGCCCCCATAGAAAGTAACATACACATCCCCATGAAAGCCTATCCACAGCCCCTAGAAATCCCATATACAGCCCATAGAAAGTCCCATGCACAGCCCCATAGAAAGTCCCATGCACAGCCCCATAGAAAGTCCCATGCACAGCCCCATAGAAAGTCCCATACACAGCCCCATAGAATGTCTCATCACAACCAAATAGAATTCCATCCATACCAAAAACGCCCTATAAAAGTCCCATACACAGTCCCATAGAAGTCTTATCCACAGCCCCATAGAAAGTCCCATACACCAGCCCCATAGAAAGTCCCATCACAGCCCCATAGAAGAGTCCATACACAGCCCCATAGAAAGTCCCATAACAGCACCATAGAAATGTCCCATACACAACCCCATAGAAATTCCATGCAATAAATAGCCCTATAGAAAGTCCCATACACAGTTCCATATAAAGTCTTATCCACAGCCCCATAGAAAGTCCCATACACAGCCCCATATAAAGTCCCATGCACAGACCCATAGAAAGTCCAATGCACAGCCCCATAGAAAGTCCCATGCACAGCCCCATAGAATGTCCCATACACAGCCCTATAGAAAATCCCATACACAGCCCCATAGAAAGTCCCATGCACAGACCCATAGAAAGTCCCATACACAGCCCCATAGAAAGTCCCATACATAGCCCCATAGAAAGTCCCATGCACAAACCCATAGAAAGTCCTATGCAAAGACCCATATAAAGTCCCATGCACAGTCCCATAGAAAGTCCCATACACCCCCATAGAAAGTCCCATGCACAAACCATAGAAAGTCCTATGCACAAACCCATAGAAAGTCCCATAGAAGTCCCATACACAGCCCTAGAAAGTCTCATGCACAGACCATAGAAAGTCCCATACACAGCCCCATAAAAGTCACATACCAGCCCCATAAAGTCCATACACAGCCCCAAGAAAGTCCTACGCACCCCATAGAAATCCATACGCAACCCTACAGAAAGTCCCCACAATGCCCACAGAAAGTCCCATACACAGCCCATAAAGTCCCTACACAGTCCCATAGAAGTCCCATACACAGCCCCATAGAAAGTTACATGCACATCCCCATAGAAAGTCCCATACCAGCCCCTAGAAGTCACATGCAAAGCCCCATAGAAAGTCCCATGCCAGCCCCATAGAAATCCCATACACAGCCCCATAGAAAGTCCCCATGCACAGCCCCTAGAGAGTCCCATGCACACGCCCTATAGAAGTCCACTGCACAGCCCATAGACAGTCCCATGCACAGTTCCCATAGAAAGTCCCATACACAGCCCCATAGAAAGTCCCATGCACAAACCCATAGAAAGTCCCATGCACAGCCCCATAGAAAGTCCCATACACAGCCCCATAGAAAGTCCCATGCACAACCCATAAAATTCATATGCACAGACCCATATAGAACCCATAGAAAGTCCCATAACACAGCCCCATAAAAGTCCATACACAGCCCATATAAAGTCCTATCACAGCCCCATAGAAAGTTCCATACGCAGCCCCATAGAAAGTCCCATACCCCTACAAGAAGTCACTAACAAAGCCCCCAGAAAGTCCCATACACAGCCCCATAGAAAGTCCCCTACACAGTCCCATAGAAAGTCCCTCCACACAGGCCCCCATAGAAAGTACCATACCATCCCCATAGAAGTCCCATACAAGCCCCACGAAAGTCCCATACAAAGCCCCACAGAAAGTCCCATAGAAACCCCACAGAAAGTACCATACACAGTTCCATAGAAATCCTATACACACCCCATAGAAAGTCCCATATGCAGCCCCACAGAAAGTCCCGTACAAAGCCCGAAAGAAAGTCCCACATACACAGCACCATAGAATCCTATACACACACGCCCATGAAAGTCCAATACACAGCCCCATAGAAAGTCTCATACACACAGTCCGCATAAAGTCCATACACAAGCCCCATAGAAAGTCCTATGCACAACCCATATAAAGTCACATGCTCAGTCCCATAGAAAGTCACATACCAGCCCCATAGAAAGTCCCATACACACCTCTCATAGAAAGTCTCATATACAGCCCCATAGAAAGTCTCATATCACAGCCCCATGGAAAGACCCATACACAGCCCCATAGAAAGTCCAATACACAGCCCCATAGAAAGTTCCATTCAAAGCCCGATAGAAAGTCCCATACACAGACCCATAGAAAGTCCTATGCACAGACCCATATAAAGTCACATGCTCAGTCCCATAGAAAGTCACATACACAGCCCCATAGAAAGTCCCATACACACTCTCATAGAAAGTCTCATATACAGCCCCATAGAAAGTCTCATATACAGCCCCATAGAAATTTCGTACAAGAACCAAAGCCCTATAGAAAGTCCCCATACCAGTCCCGCTCGCACGTCCCATAAACAACCCATAGAAATTCTATCCAATAAACACCCTATAGAAGTCCCATATAAGTCCCGGCGTCCTCAGTCCCTAGTTCCTCCTCCACCAGTTCAATTTCCCTACGGTCTCAAGTCCAATCCGCCAGTCGGCTCTGTCAATCAAGTCAAGTTCAAGAGGTTTCAATCCCCCCCTAGTCCCACGGTCCCCCCCTACAGTCCGATTCCCTGCCATTAGAGAAAGTTCGTATATTACAACCACCGCCATAAAAGTCACATGCAAAGCCCCATAGAAAGTTTCCATAGAAAGTCCCATAACCAGCCCCTAGAATGTCCCATAACACAGCCCCATAGAAATCCCATACACAGCCCCTAGAAAGTCCATGCACAGCCCCATAGAAAGTCCCATACACACCCCATAGAAAGTCCCATGCACAGACCCCATATACCCATCGCACGTCCCATAGAAAGTCCCATACACAGCCCCATAGAAAGTCCTACGCAAAGAACCCATTGAAATCCCAACACAGCCCCAAAGAGAGTCCCATACACAGCCCCATAGAAAGTCCCATACACACCCCCATAGAAAGTTCCCATAGAATGTCCCATAGAATATCCCATACACAACCCCATAGAAATTCCATCCAATAAATAGCCCTATAGAAAGTCCCATACACAGTCCCATAGAAAGTCTTATCCACAGCCCCATAGAAAGTCCCATACACAGCCCCATAGAAAGTCCCATGCATAGCCCCATAGAAGTCCCATACACAGCCCCATAGAAAGTCCCATACACAGCGCCCATAGAAAGTCCCATGCACAGACCCATATACCCATGCACAGCCCCATAGAAAGTCCCATACCCAGTCCCATAGAAAGTCCCATGCACAGCCCCATAGAAAGTCCCATGCACAGCCCCATAGAAGTCCCATACACAGACCCATAGAAAGTCCCTACCGCCCATAGAAAGTCCCATACAAAGCCCATAGAATGTCCCATACACACCCCATAGAAATTCCATCCAATAATAGCCCTATAGAAAGTCCATACACAGTCCCATATAAAGTCTTATCCACGCCCCATAGAAAGTCCCTACACACCCCATAGAAGTCCCATGCACAGACCCATAGAAAGTCCAATGCACAGCCCCATAGAAAGTCCCATGCCACAGCCCCATAGAAAGTCCCTACACAAGCCCTATAGAAATCCCATACACAGCCCCATAGACGTCCCATGCACAGACCCATAGAAAATCCCATACACAGCCCCATAGAAAGTCCCATACATAGCCCCATAGAAAGTCCCATGCACAAACCTCAGAAAGTCCTTGCAAAACCCTATAAAGTCCCCATGCACAGTCCCATAGAAAGTCCCATACAACAGCCCCATAGAAAGTCCCATGCACAAACCCATAGAAAGTCCTATGCACAAACCCATAGAAAGTCCATAGAAAGTCCCATACACAGCCCCATAGAAAGTCCTCATGCACAACCCATAGAAAGTCCCATACACAGCCCCCATATAAAGTCACATACACAGCCCCATATAAAAGTCCTATAACACACCCCATAGAAAGTTCCATACGCAGCCCCCATAGAAAGTCCCATACGCAACCCTACGAAAGTCCCATACAAAGCCCCACAGAAAGCCCATACACAGCCCCAATAGAAAGTCCCATACACATCCATAGAAAGTCCCATACACAGCCCCATAGAAAGTCCACATGCACATCCCCATAGAAAGTCCCATACACAGCCCCATAGAAGTCACATCACAGCCCCATAGAAAGTCTCATGCACAGCCCCCATAGAAAGTCCCATACACAGCCCCATAGAAGTCCCATACACAGCCCCATAGAAAGTCCCATACACAGCCCCATAGAAAGTCCCATGCACAGCCCCATAGAAAGTCCCATACACACCCCATAGAAAGTCCCATGCCAAACCCATAAAAGTCCCATGCACAGCCCCATAGAAAGTCCATACCAGCCCTCGAAAGTCCCATACACAGCCCCATAGAAAGTCCCCATGCACAGACCATTACCCATGCACAGCCCCATAGAGTCCACTACACAGTCCCATAGAAAGTCCCATGCCAGCCCCATAGAAAGTCCCCCATGCACAGCCCCATAGAAAGTCCCATAAACCAGACCCATAGAAGTCCCATACAACGCCCCAAAAGTCCCCTACAAAGCCCATAGAATGTCCCATACACAACCCATAGAAATTCCATCCAATAATAGCCCTATAGAAAGTCCCATACACAGTCCCATATAAAGTCTTATCCACAGCCCCATAGAAAGTCCCATACACAGCCCATAGAAAGTCCCATGCACAGCCCATAAGTCCAATGCACAGCCCCATAGAAAGTCCCATGCACAGCCCCATAGAATGTCCCATACACAGCCCTATAGAAAATCCCATAACAAGCCCCATAGAAAGTCCCATGCACGACCCATAAAAGTCCCATACACAGCCCCATAGAAAGTCCCCATACATAGCCCCATAGAAAGTCCCATGCACAAACCCATAGAAATTCCTATGCAAAGACCCATATAAAGTCCCATGCACAGTCCCCATAGAAAGTCCCATACACAGCCCCATAGAAGTCCCATGCACAACCCATAGAAAGTCCTATGACAACCCATAGAAAGTCCCATAGAAAGTCCCAATAACGCCCCTAGAAAGTCCCATGCACAACCCATAGAAATCCCAATCAACACAGCCCCATATAAGTCAATACCAGCCCCATAAAAGTCCATACACAGCCCCAAGAAAGTTCCATACCAGCCCCATAGAAAGTCCCATACGCAAACCCTACAAAAGTCCATACAAGCCCACAAAAGTCCCTCACAGCCCCATAGAAAGTCCCATACACAGTCCCATAGAAAGTCCCATACACAGCCCCATAGAAAGTTACATGCACATCCCCATAGAAAGTCCCATACACAGCCCCATAGAAAGTCACATGCAAAGCCCCATAGAAAGTCCCATACACAACCCATAGAAAGTCCCATACACAGCCCCATAGAAAGTCCCCATACAAAGCCCCATAGAATGTCCCATACACAACCCCATAGAAATTCCATCCAATAAATAGCCCTATAGAAAGTCCCATACACAGTCCCATATAAAGTCTTATCCACACACCCCATAGAAAGTCCCATACACAGCCCCATAGAAAGTCCCATGCACAGACCCATAGAAAGTCCAATGCACAGCCCCATAGAAAGTCCCATGCACAGCCCCATAGAATGTCCCATACACAGCCCTATAGAAAATCCCATACACAGCCCCATAAAAGTCCCATGCACAACCCATAGAAAGTCCCATCACAGCCCCATAGAAAGTCCCATACATAGCCCCATAAAGTCCCATGCACAAACCCATAGAAAGTCCTATGCAAAGACCCATATAAAGTCCCATGCACAGTCCCATAGAAAGTCCCATACACAGCCCCATAGAAAGTCCCATGCACAAACCCATAGAAAGTCCTATGCACAAACCCATAGAAAGTCCCATAGAAAGTCCCATACACAGCCCCATAGAAAGTCTCATGCACAGCCCCATAGAAAGTCCCATACACAGCCCCATATAAAGTACAATACACAGCCCCATATAAAGTCCTATACACAGCCCCATAGAAAGTTCCATACGCAGCCCCATAGAAAGTCCCATACGCAACCCTACAGAAAGTCCCATACAAAGCCCCACAGAAAGTCCCATACACACCCAACCCATAGAAAGTCCCCATACACAGTCCCATAGAAAGTCCCATACACAGCCCCATAGAAAGTCACATGCACATCCCCATAGAAAGTCCCATACACAGCCCCATAGAAAGTCACATGCAAAGCCCCATAGAAAGTCCCATGCACAGCCCCATAGAAATCCCATACCAGCCCCTAGATGTCCCATACACAGCCCCATAGAAAGTCCCGCACAGCCCCATAAAAGTCCCATCACTCCCCCATAGAAATTCCATACACAGCCCCATAGAAAGTCCCATGCACAGACCCATATACCCATGCACAGCCCCATAGAAAGTCCCATACACAGCCCCATAGAAGTCCAATACACACATACACAGCCGCATAGAAGTCCCATACACAGTCCCATAGAAAGTCCCATACCCAACCCCATAGAAATTCCATCCAATAAACAGCCCTATAGAAAGTCCCATACACAGTCCCATAGAAAGTCTTATCCACAGCCCCATAGAAAGTCCATACACAGCCCCATAGAAAGTCCCATGCACAGCCCCATAAAAGTCCCATGCACAGCCCATAGAAAGTCCCATGCACAGCCCCATAGAAGTCCCATACACAGCCCCATAGAATGTTCCATACACAACCCCATAGAAATTCCTCCCATAAACAGCCCTATAGAAAGTCCCATACACAGTCCCATAGAAAGTCTTATCCACAGCCCCATAGAAAGTCTCATACACAGCCCCATAGAAAGTCCCATGCACAGCCCCATAGAAAGTCCCATACACAGCCCCATAGAATGTCCCATACACAACCCCATAGAAATTCCATCCAATAAATAGCCCTATAGAAAGTCCCATACACAGTCCCATATAAAGTCTTATCCACACCCCATAGAAAGTCCCATACACGCCCATAGAAAGTCCCATGCACGACCCTAGAAAGTCCCATGCACAGCCCCATAGAAAGTCCCATACACAGCCCCAAAATCCCCATGCACAGCCCCATAGAAAGTCCCATGCACGCCCATAGAAAGTCCATCACAGCCCCATAGAAAGTCCCATACACAGCCCCATAGAAAGTCCCATGCACAAACCCATAGAAAGTCATATGCACAGACCCATATAAAGTCCCATAGAAAGTCTCATACACAGCCCCATAGAAAGTCCCATGCACAGACCCATAGAAAGTCCCATACAAGCCCCATATAAAGTCACATACACAGCCCCATATAAAGTCCTATACACAGCCCCATAGAAAGTTCCATACGCAGCCCCATAGAAAGTCCCATACGCAACCCTACAGAAAGTCACATACAAAGCCCCACAGAAAGTCCCATACACACCCCATAGAAAGTCCCATACACAGTCCCATAGAAAGTCCCATACCCAGCCCCATAGAAAGTAACATACACATCCCCATAGAAAGCCTTATCCACAGCCCCATAGAAAGTCCCATATACAGCCCCATAGAAAGTCCCATGCACAGCCCCTAAAAGTCCCATCACAGCCCCATAGAAAGTCCCATGCACACCCCATAGAAAGTCCCATACACAGCCCCATAAATGTCTCATACACAACCAAATAGAAATTCCATCCAATAAACCAGCCCTAGAAAAGTCCCATACACAGTCCCATAGAAAGTCTTATCCACAGCCCCATAGAAAGTCCCATACAAACACCCCATAGAAAGTCCATGCACAGCCCCATAGAGTCCTACAGCCCATAGAAAGTCCCATACACAGCCCCATAGATGTCCCATACACAACCCCATAATTCCATGCAATAAATAGCCCTTAGAAAGTCCCATACACAGTTCCATATAAGTCTTATCCACAGCCCCATAGAAATCCCTACACGCCCCATATAAAGTCCCATGCACAGACCCATAGAAAGTCCATGCACAGCCCCATAGAAAGTCCCATGCACAGCCCCATAGAAAGTCCCATACACAGCCCTATAGAAAATCCCATACACAGCCCCATAGAAAGTCCCATGCACAGACCCATAGAAAGTCCCATACACAGCCCCATAGAAAGTCCCATACATAGCCCCATAGAAAGTCCCATGCACAAACCCATAGAAAGTCCTATGCAAAGACCCATATAAAGTCCCATGCACAGTCCCATAGAAAGTCCCATACACAGCCCCATAGAAAGTCCCATGCACAAACCCATAGAAAGTCCTATGCACACCCATAAAAGTCCCATAGAAGTCCCATACCACAGCCCCATAGAAAGTCTCATGCACAGACCCATAGAAAGTCCCATACACAGCCCCATTAAAGTCACATAACAAGCCCCATATAAAGTCCTATACACACCCCATAGAAGTTCCATACGCAGCCCCATAGAAAGTCCATACGCAACCCTACAAAAGTCCCATACAATGCCCCCCACAGAAAGTCCCAAACACAGCCCCATAGAAATCCCATACACAGTCCCATAGAAAGTCCCATACACAGCCCCATAGAAGTTACTGCACATCCCCTAGAGTCCCTACACAGCCCCATAGAAAGTCACATGCAAAGCCCCATAGAAGTCCCATGCACAGCCCCATAGAAAGTCCCATACACACAGCCCCATAGAAATCCCATGCACAGCCCCATAGAGAGTCCCTGCACAGCCCCATAGAAAGTCCCATCACAGCCCCATAAAAGTCCCATGCCCAGTCCCATAGAAAGTCCTACACAGCCCCATAGAAATCCCATGCACAAACCCATAGAAAGTCCCATGCACAGTCCCATAGAAATCCCATACACAGCCCCATGAAACCATGCACAAACCCATAGAAAGTCATATGCACAGACCCATATAAAGACCCATAGAAAGTCCCATACACAGCCCCATATAAAGTCACATACACAGCCCCATATAAAGTCCTATACACAGCCCCATAGAAAGTTCCATCACGCAGCCCCATAGAAACCCATACGCAACCCTACAGAAAGTCACTCAAAGCCCCCAGAAAGTCCCATCACAGCCCCATAGAAGAAGTCCCATACACGTCCCATAGAAAGTCCTACACGCCCCATAGAAAGTCCATACACATCCCCATAGAAAGTCCCAACAAAGCCCCCACAAAGTCCATACAAAGCCCCAAAGAAGTCCCATAGAAAGCCCCACAGAAAGTACCATACACAGTTCCATAGAAATCCTATACACAGCCCCATAGAAAGTCCCATATCAGCCCCACAGAAAGTCCCGTACAAAGCCCGACGAAGTCCATAACACACACATAGAAATCCTATACACAGCCCCATAGAAAGTCCCATACACAGCCCCATAGAAAGTCTCATACACAGTCCCATAGAAAGTCCCATACACAGCCCCATAGAAAGTCCCATACACAGCCCCATATAAGTCCTATACACAGCCCCATGAAAGTTCCATACGCAGCCCCATAGAAAGTCCCATACGCAACCCTACAGAAAGTCCCATACAAAGCCCCACAGAAAGTCCATACACAGCCCCATAAAAGTAGTCCCATACACTCCCATAGAAAAGTCCCATACACAGCCCCATAGAAAGTTACATGCACATCCCCATAGAAAGTCCCATACACAGCCCCATAGAAAGTCACATGCAAAGCCCCATAGAAAGTCCCATGCACAGCCCCATAGAAAGTCCCATACACAGCCCCATAGAATGTCCCATACACAGCCCCATAGAAAGTCCCATGCACAGCCCCATAGAAGTCCATGCACTGCCCCATAAAGTCCCATACACGCCCCATAGAAAGTCCCATGCACAGACCCATATACCCATGCACACCCCATAGAAAGTCCCATACACAGCCCCATAGAAGTCCCATACACAGCCGCATGAACGTCCCTACACAGTCCCAGAATCCCATACAAACCCCATAGAAATTCCACCAAAAACAGCCCTATAGAAAGTCCCATACACAGTCCCATAGAAATTCTTATCCACAGCCCCATAGAAAGTCCCTACACCAGCCCCATAGAAAGTCCCATGCACAGCCCCATAGAAATCCCATGCACAGCCCCATAAAAGTCCCATGCACAGCCCCATAGAAAGTCCCATACACAGCCCATAGATGTCTCATAACCCACCCCATAAAATTCCATCCAATAAACAGCCCTATAGAAAGTCCCATACACAGTCCATAGAAAGTCTTATCCACAGCCCCATAGAAATCTCATACACACACCCCATAAAAGTCCATGCACAGCCCCATAGAAAGTCCCATACACAGCCCCATAGAATGTCCCATACACAACCCCATAGAAATCTCCATCCAATAAATAGCCCATAGAAAGTCCATACACAGTCCCATATAAAGTCTTATCCACAGCCCCATAGAAAGTCCCATACACAGCCCCATAGAAAGTCCCATGCACAGACCCATAGAAAGTCCCATGCACAGCCCCATAGAAAGTCCCATACACACAGCCCATAGAAAGTCCCATGCACAGCCCCATAAAAGTCCCATGCACACCCCCATAGAAAGTCCCATGCACAGCCCCATAGAAAGTCCCATACACAGCCCCATAGAAAGTCCCTGCACAAACCCATAGAAAGTCATAGCACAGACCCATATAAAGTCCCATAAGTCTCATCACAGCCCCATAGAAACCCATGCACAGACCCATAGAAAGTCCCATACACAGCCCCATACTAAGTCACATACACAGCCCGCCCATATAAAGTCCTATACACAGCCCCATAGAAAGTTCCATACGCAGACCCCATAGAAAGTCCCATACGCAACCTACAAAATCACTACAAAGCCCCCATAAGTCCCATACACAGCCCCATAGAAAGTCCCATACACAGTCCCATAGAAAGTCCCATACACAGCCCCATAGAAAGTAACATACACATCCCATAGAAAGCCTTATCCACAGCCCCATAGAAAGTCCATATACAGCCCCATAGAAAGTCCCATGCACAGCCCCATAGAAAGTCCCATGCACAGCCCCAATAGAAAGTCCCATGCACAGCCCCATAGAAAGTCCCATACACAGCCCCATAGAATGTCTCATACACAACCAAATAGAAATTCCATCCAATAAACAGCCCTATAGAAAGTCCCATACACAGTCCCATAGAAAGTCTTATCCACAGCCCCATAGAAAGTCCCATACACAGCCCCATAGACAACCCATAGAACCCATAAATCCCATACACAGCCCCATAGAAAGTCCCATACACAGCCCCATAGAATGTCCCATACACACCCCCATAGAAATTCCATGCAAAAATAGCCCTATAGAAAGTCCCATCAACAGTTCCATATAAGTCTTATCCACAGCCCCCATAGAAAGTCCCATACACAGCCCCATATAAAGTCCCATGCACAGACCATAGAATCCAAGCACAGCCCCATAGAAAGTCCCTGCACAGCCCCATAGAAGTCGTCCATACACAGCCCTATAAAATCCCATACACACCCCATAGAAAGTCCCATGCACAGACCCATAGAAAGTCCCATACAACAGCCCCATAGAAAGTCCCTACATACCCCATAGAAGTCCCATGCACAAACCCATAGAAAGTCCTATGCAAAGACCAATAACTCCCATGCACATTCCCATAGAAAGTCCCTACACAGCCCATAGAAAGTCCCATGCACAACCAGAAAGTCCTAGCACAAACCATAGAAAGCCCATAGAAAGTCCCATACACAGCCCATAAAAGTCTCATACACCATAGAAAGTCCCATACACAGCCCCATATAAAGTCACATACACAGCCCCATAAAGTCCTATACACAGCCCCATAGAAATTTCCATACGCAGCCCAAGAAAGTCCCATACGCACCCTACAGAAAGTCCCTACAATGCCCCACAGAAAGTCCCTACACAGCCCCATAGAAAGTCCCATACCACGTCCCATAGAAAGTCCCATACACAGCCCCATAGAAAGTTCATGCACATCCCCATAGAAATCCCATACACAGCCCCAAAGAAAGTCACATGCAAAGCCCCATAGAAAGTCCCATGCACAGCCCCATAGAAATCCCATACACAGCCCCATAGAAAGTTCCCATGCACAGCCCCTAGAGAGTCCCTGCACAGCCCCATAGAAAGTCCCATGCCAGCCCTAGAAAGTCCCATGCACAGTCCCATAGAAAGTCCCATACACAGCCCCATAGAAAGTCCCATGCACAAACCCATAGAAGTCCCATGCACAGTCCCTAGAAAGTCCCATACACAGCCCCATAGAAAGACCATGCACAACCCATAGAAAGTCATATGCAACCCATATAAAGACCCATAGAAAGTCCCATACACGCCCCATAAAGTGCACATACACAAGCCCCATAAACAAAAGTCCTATACCACAGCCCCATAAAAGTCCATACCAGCCCCATAGAAAGTCCCATAGCAACCCTACAGAAGTCACAATACAAAAGCGCCCACAGAAAGTCCTACACAGCCCCATAGAAAGTCCCCATACACAGTCCCATAGAAAGTCCCATACCGGCACATAAAAGTACCATACACCTCCCCATAGAAAGTCCCATACAAAGCCCCACGAAGAGTCCCATACAAAGCCCCAAGAAAGTCCCATAGCAAGCCCCACAGAAGTACCTACACAGTTCCATAGAAATCCTATACAACAGCCCCATAGAAGTCCCATATGCAGCCCCACAGAACAGTCCCTTACAAAGCCCGACAGATAGAGTCCCATACACAGCACCATCGAATTCCATATACACGCCCCATAGAAAGTCCCATACACATCCCCATAGAAAGTCCATCACAGCCCATCCCCCGAGAAAGTCCCATACACGCCATAGAAAGTCCTATGCACAGACCCATATAAAGTCACATGCTCAGTCCCATAGAAAGTCACATACACAGCCCCATAGAAAGTCCCATACACACTCTCATAGAATGTCTCATATACAGCCCCATAGAAAGTCGCTATACAGCCCCATGGAAAGACCCATACACAGCCCCATAGAAAGTCCAATACACAGCCCCATAGAAAGTTCCATTCAAAGCCCGATAGAAAGTCCCATACACAGACCCATAATTCCATACAGTACAATGTGACATTACTGCACCATGCTGATAGTGCCTAGTGCATTTCTATATAGAATACATATATATAATAAACACATATTCCATACAGTACAATGTGACATTACTGCACCATGCTGTATAGTGCCTAGTGCATTTCTTATAGAATACTATATACAATAAACACATATTCCATACAGTACAATGTGACATAATACACCATGCTGTATAGTGCCTAGTGCATTTCTATAAAGAATACATATACAATAAAACACATATCAAGACAATGTGACATTAATACACCATGCGTATAGTGCCTAGTGACATTTCTATATAGAATACATATATACAATAAAACACATATTCCATACAGTACAATGTGACATTACTGCACCATGTGTAAGTGCCTAGCATTTCATATAGAATACATATATATATTAAACACATATTCCATACAGTACAATGTGACATTACTACACCATGCTGTATAGTGCCTTAGTGCCCATGCTGTATAGTGCCTAGTGCATTTCTATATAGAATACATATATATAATAAACACATATTCCATACAGTACAATGTGACATTACTGCACCATGCTGTATAGTGCCTAGTGCAAGCAATCAGAAGTTATTATGCTAAAAAGGTTAATGTTTCCTCTTGCTTGTCCCGTCCTTTGAAAACTGGCTGGACATCAGAGGAGGACTGGCCCAGTAGGCTGAGGGGCAAATGCCCCCCGGGATGGTCTCCAATGAAAAATTTGGGCTGCCACAAAAGCTATTAGTAAGTTACTCCTTCCCGACTGTCAGATTAATAGAAACAGCACAGCAGTGTCTAAAGTTTAGCAGATTACTTACTGACAGTCTGAGCAGAGCAATATATGGTGGGTCTCAGGTATATAATCCCATTTATTATTAGTCAGCCCTCCAGTTAATTTGCCAGTGTTAGTCAGCCTTCCAGATCCTTAGCCAGTGTTGTCAGCCTTCCAGACCATTACCTAGTGTGTTAAGCCCTCCAGTTCATTAGTCAGTGTTGTCAGCCCTCCAGTTCATTGCAAACCCTCCAGTTCATTAGCCATGTTACATCAGCCCTCCAGATCATGTCAGCCTCCAGATCCTTAGCCAGTGTTTTCAGCCCTCCATATCCTTACCCAATGTTATCAGCTTCCAGATATTAGCCAGTGTTAGTCAACCCTCCAGTTTATTAGCCGTTAGTATCTTAACCAATCATACACTTGAAAATGTTGCAGGCAATCATGTAAAATAGGAAACGTAGTCTTAAAATTAGGCGTAACTTAAACAAAGTGTGACCTTAGCAACGTGGGCATGGTCAAACATTTTGCATTCTACCGTGAAAGGGCCTTGGTTGTATTTTCCCTCTGGGCCAAAAGGTCCCAGTCCTCCTGCTGGATATGGCAGATGGAGATCAGATTATGTTCTCTGTCAAACCTTCGAACAATAGGGGGCCCTGCTCTGGCTTATTATTACACTAGACCAGAAATCAAACTCATAATGTAAATACAGGACTTGAGCTGGGTACACACAAGGAAAGATGTTTGAAAGATGATGAAGATCTGCAAGATCCTGTCTGTCATTTTTCAAAGATTAGCAAACACACAGTGCCGAGCATTCTCCCTATACACAGCGGTTTAGTTTCAACCAGGCTGTGTACATCTAAAGGGCTGAACAAGAGGGTCATGGCGTAGGTGAGTATAGTTGCCCTTTAAATTTGTCTGTTGCAACCCTGTGATTGGTTATATGATGGTAACAATGAAATCACCATACAATAGGTATGAGGGTAGGAATAAAAATCTTCAAGACAAAAGGAACCCTCATAAACATGAACAAATGAACATTAGCAGTTTTAAATAGTTTGTTCATTTAATGGGCATTAGAGTGAGATTTTTTTTTAAATTAATTCTAATATATCCTATAAGTCATCCCAACCCCAGGGTACCTTTTTTTCTTTAATTCTTCATGAGATATAAGCCTTTGAAAATGCTGTGATTTGTAGGAGCTGCTACACCTCATCTGCCACTCAAATAAAGGCACACCCCACACTTTCCATAGCTGTGCATTTCTATAAAGAATACATATATATAATAACACATATTCCATACAGTACAAGTGATATTACTGCACCATGCTGTATAGTGCCTAGTACATTTCTATATGAATACATAATATATAAACACATATTCCATACAGTACAATGTCATTACTGCACCGTGCTGTATAGTGCCTAGTGCATTATATAGAAAACATATATACAATAAAACACATATTCCATACAGTACAAAGTGATATTACTGCACCATGCTGTATAGTGCCTAGTACATTTCTATATAGAACACATATATATAATAAACACATATTTCATACAGTAAGAAAACAGTACTGCACCATGCTGTTAGTGCCTAGTGCATAGAATACATATATATATAATACACACATATTTAATTCAGTACAATGTGACATTACTGCACCATGCTGTATAGTGCCTAGTGCATTTCTATATAGAATACATATATATAATAAACACATATTCCATACAGTACAATGTGACATTACTGCACCATGCTGTATAGTGCCTAGTGCATTTCTATATAGAATACATATATATAAAAACACATATTCCATACAGTACAATGGGACATTACTGCACCATGCTGATAGTGCCTAGTGCATTTCTATATAGAATACATATATATAATAAACACATATTCCATACAGTACAATGTGACATACTGCACCATGCTGTATAGTGCCTAGTGCATTTCTATATAGAATACATATATACAATAAACACATATTCCATACAGTACAATGTGACATTAATACACCATGCTGTATAGTGCCTAGTACATTTCTATATAGAATACATATATACAATAAACACATATTCCATACAGTACAATGTGACATTACTATACAGTACAATGTGACATTACTGCACCATGCTGTATAGTGCCTAGTACATTTCTATATAGAATACATATATATATTAAACACATATTCCATACAGTACAATGTGACATTACTACACCATGCTGGTCATCAGAACCCTGCAAACACAGAGCTGACAACATCCCCACTAGCACGAGGCGAAGGCTAAAGAAATGAAACATCTCAGAGGAGCCCTTAAAAACTTGTGGATTCCAGAATGGGCCTTTGTCAAAGAAGTAGAAGGAAAGAAAAGAACACGAATACCAACAGTGAAGGGAAAAGCAAGACAGGAGGAAAGAACATGGTCATCCCATATGTAGCAGGGGTCTCTGAGAAATTAAGAAGAATTTTCAAAAACATCGTATCCCTGTCTGCTTTAAACGAACAACACACTGAGCAGCAATTGGTACATCCGAAAGACCCAATACCAAACACCAAGAAAAGCGACATCATATATGCAGTGAGTGCAGTGAGAATGCTCTGATTTGTATGTGGGGGAGACCAACAGCAACTGCAATCGACGTATGGCCTAGCACAGAAGAGCCAATTCCTCGGGTCAGGACTCAGCCGTGTATCTGCATCTTAGGATAAAGGAATACCTTGAAGATGTAATGTTAACATACTGGCGAAGGAACGTGACTGGTTCAAGGAGGTGTTAAGGAGGCCATTTATGTGAAAATAAAGAAACCAAGCCTAAAAGAGGGGGGGGGTTCAACACAACTGTCTGCCATGTACAATGTGTTTTAACACCTTACTCTGGCGTTCCTAACACCTCTTAGCACTATCTAATCACACCCTTAACGCCTGGCTGTGATATGCTAATTGGGATTTTCCAGGGTAATAATTGCCACAGATTCTTGTACAAGTCATCGAATTGAGAAAGCCAGTCGGATGACTAGCGAAACGTCTTCAAGAACTACATTTCAAGTCCAGTTGATCTAATTGAATACAACAGATATCCCAAACAATAGCTAAAAATGTTAAAAGCCTTAAGAGAAGCTATTAATCTTTTGCATACTTATCACTTGTCATATTGTTATGCGTTGTTCTACACTTTTATGTACATTTTTGCTTATCTGGAACAGCGTTATAGGACAACTCCCCCCTCATAAATAATCTTTTAGAAGGAATATCCCCTTTAATATGTTTGAGATATTTTACTTTGTCCCCTAGAATCATTAGATTATGTCTGCTATGCTCCTGACTGCCTTCTGAAAAAAAAGGGGTAGTGTGTGTTAACGGCTATATTACCTTACTTACTACTTACTTACGTATATTTTTTTATGGATTAAGATGAGGCAACGTAATTTTTTCAGCATAGTATCCTTTAAGTGGAGTTAGTAATGACCTTGAGCATGCTCAGATAAGGCAGCTATGGTGATTAGAACTTAGTCATAGGTTGGGATGTGAACTGTCACATTCAGATCTAAAGGTTCGTACACACGTGCGATCGCGGGTGGGTCCCGACTGCGACACATGATGTAAATGAACGTTCGTTTCGGCCGATAATCAGCCCGTATGTAGGGCCTTATCGGCCGAAACAGATGGTCGTTCAGGGATCCGCCAAGGTGTCGTTTGGCGATCCTCGAACATCCGTTTCGGCCGATAAAGGCTCACACATGGCCGTTATCGGCGAAACACAAACGTTTGTACACATTGTGCGTCGCAGGTCGGGACCCGCGATCGCATTTGTGTGTTCGATCCTTACAGTTGCTAACTGGAAGAACAGGAAGCAGAAACAGGCAAAAGGACATTGTGCAGCATTTAGGTTTGTCTTTTATCTCTCAGCTTTCTTATTATTGCAGTTTGGGGTGTGGGGGTGATTGACCTATAATTGTTTTTTCATTTGAGGGCTGGACTTGCGCTTTAATAAGTTATGTTAAATGCTGTTTAGCTCAATTAATAAGAAGCATCAATAACATCCAAAGACAAGCTTCCTTTAGGCACTACCCATTCAGAGTCTTGGTCGATTTGTGTTCTGTTCCCTAGCTTTTAAAAAGAGCTTAAAGGGTACTTAAGCTAAGGGCCAGTTAAAGGCAAAGACCTCCAGGGTAGTATTTTTAGAAAAGCTACGGCAGCCACATGCATGTTAAGGAGACAACGCAAGCTTATTATAAATATGAAGGTAACTGAAAGCTTAGGGAATAGTGACCATGAAATATGTCATTTATTTTATGGTATAAATAGGAAAATGTTCTAGCTTAACAAATACTTTTATTTTCAGGAAAGAAAATTTTCACTGGATTAAATAGCTCTACAGCATATCAACTGGGATGATATATTATCCGGTAAGATACTAACAGAAGAGGACTCTTTTAAATGTAAAAATAACAATTCTAATCCATGTGGCTTAGGGCCCTATTTATAAAAGATCGTATCGTTATCGTAAAATACCGATCGTTATCGTAAAATAACGACCGGGTTTTTACCGATAAAGACCGTTATTACGATAAAGACCGTTATTTAACCGATACCGATTTAGCCAATACAGTTGCGTCTGTGATTGGCTGAGCGGCAGCCAAGCACGGACGCGGCTGCCGGAAGTTCATTTTGGGGCGAGGAACGAGAGTGACAGGAGTAAGTAAGTTTGGGGCATTTTCTGATTAAATAAATAGAGCGATTGGGGCTGGGGGGACAGGGGCAATATTACATATAAAGGGATTTACACTAGAGGGAGGGAATGCTAATCCGGAGGGAGAGGGAGGGAGAGGAGGAGAAGGGCTGCAGTACGCATGCCAAATTCTCCTGGAGGCCAGGTAGGAGGCAGAGTCCTATATGGACTCTGCTATCCTCCTGGTGGGCATTTTTTGGAACTTGGGGGGGACTACAGAGAACCATATGGAGCTGGGATGTGAGGTAGTATTAAACTACACTACATGATGGGTCCGGTAGTGGGGGGGATTATAGTTTTGGGGTGGACATGCCCTTTTAAAACCTTTTAAAAACTCAGAGGGAACAAAATGGGCAATTTAATAACTGTAACAAGGATTGTAAGAAAGCAATTAAGCTAGCTAAAATAAATAATGAAGTAAGGATAGCTCAACAAAGCAGGACTTAATCTAGGTACACACACTAGCGATAAAGCCTCGATACTGTTGGATTGGCCGGTATCGGGGCTTATTAGCAGTGTGTAGCGGCTTACCGAACAAGCAAGTGGCCACTGAACGTTCCCATCGTCTGAGCGTTCATTTGGGAAAAAAATTAATTTCCCTTGGCTGCAGTTGTCTCCCTATAGAGGCGTTGAACACGGTCAAGGTAAAAAACTGTCCTTTGCGTTCTCCGTATGCTATGTATAGGGAGAACACTCAGGAATGTGGTGTATCCTGAATCTTGCAGATCCTGTCGTCATTTTTCAAAAATCATTCCTGCATGCACCCACCTTATCTTTAGACAATTTTAAAAGTTGTTAATAAGAAGATGAAGACTGAAAATGGGGGGCCATTAAAAAGGGGATAAGATGTTACAGAGGATGCTGATAAAGCAAATGTCTTATACAAGTTCCCCCCCCCCCTCTGTTACAATATAGAACATCCAAATTCAGATAGCATAGAGTATAGTAGCAGTAATGGTATAAAAGATGCAATTTCACTTTGGATAACTGAGGATAAGGTCAGAAACAACATCTTCAGGAACTAAGATGTGGACTTAAGTTCTAAGAGGGGTGCCAGGTTTCTGTGTTGGGGCCACTATTTAATCTGTTTATAATGATTGGGATTAGATATGTCAGCAAGGTTCTGTGTTTGTGGATGACACAAAACATTGTCAATCATTAAAAGCTACAAAGGATGTGCAATTGTTGCAGGGGAACAATATAGATTGTCACATTGGGCTATAAGTGGAAGATGAGATGCAATGTCGATAAATGTAAGGTGTACAATTAGGGGCTTATACTATGGCTCTGTGGTAAGTAAATCTCTTTGGAAAAGCATCTTGAAGTTTTGGTGGATAACAAATAGAAAATGTCAGAGGATAAGTTAACATCCCTTAAAGACTGGAAGATAAGTTAGTCTTCAAGTTCGGAAAGGGGGTTTCACTGTAAGAAAAATAGGTCTTCTGTTGGACGTGGTGATGGCAAGTCATTGGATAGTTTCAAAAAGCTGGATGAATTTTAAAGAAGTTGCAAGTGGAATCCGGAAGGATTTTTTTAAATCCCTTCATACTGTTTTTTTTTTTTTTTACAGTACCTTCCTCTGCACAATGTTTGGCAGGAAAGTGGGTATTGCTGAGTAGGGTGGACTGGATGGACATGTGTCTTATTCTGCCCAAATACTATACTATACTGAATTACACAAAACCTAAAAATTTACACTGTTGTAATCAAACTAGAATTCTCAGGGAGTCGTGAGCATTTGCATCTGTCCTCATAGGAAATTCTAAGCCGAAATTCTCCATACCAAGATCCTGCAGTGGTTATATTTGCTATGTGTGGTGGACATGGGGTAGGGTGAGTGGAGCTGGGGGGAGAGACAGAAGTGGTGCAGGATAGTGGATAGGTAAGTATGACCTCTAATAAACAAGCATTTTTTTGTCTATTGTCAGCCCACCTGTGCCACTTGACCTCCTAAGCATAATACATGTTGCAGATTTTCTGTCTTTGCGGAGCATTTAAAAGATGTGTCCCTGTTTGTTCAAACTAAATGAAGCAAATAGGAAAACTCTTGATCTGCAGGTTTTGTATTTGAAAGGAAATCTTTCCTCTCACATCCAAGTCGTTCAAGTCACATTTTTAGGGTCAGTGAGTGAAGTCTCTTGCAATATTTGTGTGCAGTCACATTGTTATATGTCCCTCAAGGGGATTACACAGAAAAAAAATGCAGGTAGGGATAATATCTTCCTGGGAACTATAAAATTATCTTATGCAATAAGATAAAAAAAAAAGATTAAAAAAATTGCCATAACAAGCATCCAATAATATCCTTTAATAATGGATTACAAGACAGTTGTGCTACAATAAATGTTTACTAACTGCAACCAGCAAATGTAGACATCTGGCAAATGCAGTTTTAAACCAAATTTCCCAAAAAATCGAGCTAATTTTATTGCTTCCTAGAGAACTACAGGAGCTGATACTTAAGGAGAACTGTGGTCTCCATTTTGTATGGTCTAATAAAGGCAGCCATTGATCACCAGATCATCTGACCATGCCTGGTTTAGGGTTGGAGCATGCTCACTGCTGTCTTTACTGCTGGGAAATTCTAATTAACATACCAGAAATGCAAAAACAACATTATAATTCCCCAGAAGTCCTTTTCCCTTATTTGCATAATGAGAAAGGGAGTTTTGGGAAAAACTCTCCATAACTCACTTGATTCCTTGTAAATCTATTTTTGAAAAGCCCAATGAATAAAAAGCTGTATTACACAGGAATATGAAAAATTCATGGATTGTGGGGATTGGAACAATCAGATTATGTTGAATACACAAGATCCAATCAGATTCAAGATTTAAATTAGACCAATCAGATTTTAAAGGTTTGTTTGGGAGACACTATAAAACGCAAGCTTAGTGTTGGCTTAGAGCTATACTGATAAATTGTAGTCTTGTATTAGGCATAGGGCTACAACAAGCTAGCTGTTAGTCTAGTATACACCTGGCTGGGTAGGCTCAATGAGCTACCTTCCGCCTTGGGGGACATTAGATCCTCTATTTGTTGAAAGTATTGAAACAGCACTGCTGCGGGTAGTTTCTATTTATGTTATTTTAGAGCAGGTGCTATCAAAAAATCTTTATATCTACTTTTCTTAATTAATGAGTCAGATAGATTTGTTTTTTTCTGGTCAAATACCTTCGTACATACTATTTTTTTTTACATAAATAATCAACTATATTGCGTACCACTGCCTATATTTATTTTGATATTCACGTGTAAAAAATACAGCTCTGTGTATTGTGGGCTTTGATAAATTTACAAGGAGGAGTTAGGGAGAGTTTTCCCAACAATTCCCTTGCTCATTATGCAAATAAGGGGAAAGAGACTTATGGGGAATTATAATATTAATTTGCGTTTCTGGTATGTTAATTAGAATTTCCCAGCAAAGACAGCAGTGAGCATGCTCCAACCCTAACCAAGGCAGCGGTCAGATGATCTGGAGATTAATGGCTGCCCCATAAGACACCATACAAAATGAAGACCGCAGTTCCCCTTTAAGTACCAGCTCCTGTAGTGCTCTAGGAAGCAACAAAAATGCCTCTGTTTTTTGGGAAATGTTGTTTAAGCTGCATTTGCCAGATGTCTACATTTGCTAGTTGCAGTAAGTAAACAACTAAACATTTATTGTACAGCAATCTGTATGAATCCATTATTAAGCATACTATGCATGCTTGTTAGGCTTTTTAAGCACTTTTTTGCTAAAAATGGCTCAAAACAGATTTTTATCTGCTTCCATCAAATCCCTTTGTAATTATAAACAGACACCCCTCTATCAGCTCCTCCTAAATGTTCTAAAAAAAAATTCTGTGCCCTTCTTTGTCTATATCACCCATTTGAGTTGCATAATAATTATAGTTCCCAGTGAATAATTATCCTATCTGCATTTTTTTTCTGGAGTAATCCCCTTGAGGGGCAATATAACAATGTGACTGCACACAGACTTTTGCAAGAGACTTCACTCACTGACCTTAAACACGTGACTGAAGCCTGGTAGAATGCTCTGATTTGTATGTGGGGGAGACCAAACAGCAACTGCATCGACGTATGGCCTAGCACAGAAGAGCCAATTCCTCGGGTCAGGACTCAGCCGTGTATCTGAAAAAACTAATTTAGATTTATCCTCAATAAAAGATAGTTTTATGGTTATAAACACAAAAAAGACATACCCCCTCAACCAGACCCAGGTACACACACCTACTAATCTACTTATCCATTACTGTGGCAGCCATACTTAAAGGGTAACTAAAGTCAAAAAACTAATTTAGATTTATCCTCAATAAAAAATAGTTTTATGGTTCGAGGAGCCCTTAAAACTTGTGGATATCCAGACTGGGCCTTTGTCAAAAGAAGTAGAAGGAAAGAAAAGAACACGAATACCAACAGTGAAGGGGAAAAGCAAGACAGGAGGAAGAACATGGTCATCCCATATGTAGCAGGGGTCTCCGAGAAATTAAGAATTTTCCAAAAACATCGTATCCCTGTCTGCTTTAAACCGAACAACACACTGAGGCAGCAATTGGTACATCGAAAGACCAATACCAAAACACAAGAAAAGCGACATCATATATGCAGTGCAGTGCAGTGAAGAATGCTCTGATTTGTATGTGGGGGAGACCAAACAGCAACTGATCAACGTATGGCCCAGCACAGAAGAGCCAATTCCTCGGGTCAGGACTCAGCCGTGTATGCTCATCTTAAGGATAAAGGACATACCTTTGAAGATTGTAATGTTAACATACTGGCGAAGGAACTGACTGGTTAAGAGAGGTGTTAAGGAGGCCTTTGTGTGAAAATAAAGAAACCAAGCCTAAATAGAGGGGGGGGGGTTCGACACCAACTGTCTGCCCTGTACAATGTGTTTTAAACCTTACTTGGGCGTTCCTATAACACCTCTTAGCCACTATCTAATCACCTAATCACACCCTAACACTGGCTGTGATATGCTAATTGGGATTTCCAGGGTACATAATTGCCCACGATTCTTGTACAAGTCATTGCATTGAGAAAAACCAGTCGGATGACTAGCGAAACGTCTTCAAGAACTACATTTCAAGTCAGTTGATCTATTGAATACAACAGATATACCATGACCTGGATGAATGAGAACCTTCACAAGCATATCCCAGACTTATCGGTAATTATCGAAAATTCAAGGATCGTTAACCCTCAAATTTGGGCATAACCCTTGAAAGCAGCATTGTTAACCCTAAATAATATACACTAATATACATCTGATAGCAGCAATATTGATATCATATAAATATACTAAAAACCATATAAAGAGAGTGTATGCATTAAAAAAATCTGCATACATAATATGAAAAAACAATGACAAATAGGAAATTACTACAATCCTACCAAAACATGTCCGTAATGTAACACTTTACTAAAGAGTAGCACATTAACGTTGCAGCAATATAGAAACAATACTGAGTAACCAGCAGGTTATAACATCTAAGTGTAAAACCACATGATAGTGTTACATTCCTCTTATGTAGAAATAGGCAATGGCATAAGCAGGGAGATTAAAATGGTGCTAATTTTGCCCAACCAATCAGATCTTATTTAACATTTGTAAGTTACATCTGATTGGTTGGGGCAAAATTAGCACCATTTTAAATGATAAGAACTTTATTGAATAACCCTGTATATCTATAAAAAAAACAATTACTTATGGATAAAACCTGTTACAGCTGTTAACAGCTGCTATGATTTTTTGCAACCATGGCGCTAAGTAACTGTTACGGCCGCAGACTCTTATTGTGGATCCATATTCTTAGTGGTCACTTGAGCACGTTTCCTGATGCTCTCTGTTATATCGTAAGAATTATCTTGGGTGTTTAGACAGTGGCACAGGAGGAGACCCTAGGTGTTGTGATAGTGTTTTGAAGATGAGCGGTTTCCTAATCTTTGGCTTGCTGTCGTCTTCAGGTGGTCAGAACTAAGAGCTCTATGCATTAACTGTGTTGTGTGTGGTCCTTGGTTTTATGATTCCCGTACATAGAAGACTTGAAAAACACAGTATGATGTTTCTAGGAGAGAGAAAAATGAATGCTTGTAATATAAGATTTAGAACAGGGTTTAATGAAGAATGGGAAAATGTGGAACGTATCCTTCAGAGTCATTGGCACTTACTAAGCCATGATAGAACTGTACCCAGAGGGGTCAAGATCCAAAAATAGCAGCAAAAATTTAAGAGACATATGTGTGAGAAGCCAAGGACATTGTGCTAAATGTGGTCAGTGTCCATGCATATTTACAGCTTGGGTTTTAATATAAGATATGGTGTTGTTACTCAGTTATGGGCAATGCTTTTGATGTCAACAAGTAAAATTTAGCTTTGTTGCTACAATGGTGTCTATGTCTTTAATGGTTGATGTGCTCTATAAGGATCTAGGTGCAGATCTATCCAGTACACCACCCTTTAACTCTGTCTCAATTCATGTACTAATCCGGGGGCACTGTTGTTGGTTGCTACAGTTAAAGAAAGCTGGTGCGGGGATCAAATTGAAAATTACATAGAAGCTTGGCTGGGCATTTCAGTTACTGCCACCACATAAGAATCTAATAACACAGGCTAGTGCTAGGATAGTGCATTCTCCATTATTTTGTAAATAAAAAAATAAACCATGCATGGTCACTTTTAGAAAATGTGCAATTTTTACACAGAAACAACTAGAATATCAACAGTGAGGTTCCTTGCGTATTTGCCTCCTCCCCCTGCTGAATTAGTTTTTATAAGCTTGAGCATGTGCAGTGGAGGAAGCAGTGGGAACAGCTGTCAATCATTGGTTGTTATGCCAGCAGTCAGACTTGCTTGAATGCTTGGAGTGAGGAGCAAGCTTACTCTGACAAAATAGAAGCAAAAAATATACTTAAAGGGTAATTGTGGTCACCAATTCTTCCAAATAAGTTAGGCTTGTTTTGGAAAGCCTTTTGCCATACCTTCAAAATGAACCCTAAATCACATCTTAGGTAAAATTGTTGAGAGTTATTTCTAGAAAGTTTCAGCTATATTATTGGACTTCCTGCTGAATACTTCCTGTTTTCAGCTTGACCAGCTTGTAGTCATGTGACCATTTTTTTGTTTTAAGGGTTAAAATGTCCTTTAATGAAGAGGGAGCAATGTCTATGTTCAGTCATCTCAGTAGCATGCACTAGTCTTAAAGGGTATCTCCAGTGGTTAAAGCCACTTTCTGGAGGAGAGAGAGACCGGGGTAAGTTGCTTAAAGGGCATGTCCACCCCCAAAATTAACTAAGTAACCCCTACCCACCCACGCCAAACGAATCTACCCACCCACCCCAACCGAGTCTTCTCTCTGCAGCGATCCGATCTGGCCTCCAGCTTGCAAGCAGAGGTGGACCATCAGCCATGCCTGTGATTGGCTGGAGAAAGCCGATCACACGACTCGGCTGACGTCACTGGAAACGTCACAGGAGAGAAGGCTCTGTAAGTATGGATTTGTTTGTTTTTTTTAAAAGAAATATTGCGATGGTTGGGGGCAGGCAGGGGTTACCTACCTTACCTCCAAAAGGATTCACGCTAGGTGCAACAATGGCTGAGGATGGATTCGGATGGTGGGAGGGGGGGGGGGTACTGCGTATCCTCAGACCTTAATGAGGATGAGGAATCAGCATGGAACAGATGGCTCACAGACAGTGGAGTTTCAGTTTCCTAGACTTTGAAAAGGCATTGCTGGAGAACCATAAGGAGCAGAGATGTTAAGTAAGGTTTATTTTAAACTACAGAATAGGGCAAGTAGTGGGTTAAATTATAGTTTGGGGGTGGACATGCCCTTAACTTCATTCCCGGTGGCTAAACATTTTATAGAAGAACTGGAGGTAAGACAAAGCTCCTTTACTCCGTTGTTCAATAAAAGTGAATAGCAAAAAGAGGTTTTAACCACTAGAGAATAAAGATAACCTTTAAAACTGAACTTCATGGTGCAAAGGGTATCAAATATACTTTTACAACTCCTCACACTCTTATGATTGATGTTCTTGTCAACTATCAGTTATCACACATACTGCTTCTATTTCTGCTCTTTTCTCTTTATGCATTCTGAATAGGCGGTTTGTGTTACATAGTAAATTGCCTAGTTGTTGTTGGTCAGATAAATATGATATTTGTTTTACACTTTCAAATTTGTGCTTTTTTATTTCATTCTTTCAGCCTGGGTCTTTGAAATTTTGTGCAGTAAATATTTTGTCTTCAATCACCACACGTACGGTTGTGCCAAATTTTTGTCTGCTATTTTTTTTTTTTTACCACTGGGCCAGTAGAAAGTGGCGATCAATCTGTCAGGTTGAAATAACGGCCTGTGTATCCAGCCTTAAAGTGTTTTAAAAACTTAGATAGGGGTGCAATATAGCACACTGGATCATTGTCTTAATCTTGTACTTTATGTCCAGGGTAGAACTCCACAAATCCTTAAAGGGCATGTCCACCCCCAAACTACATTTGCAACAGTGCTGACCCCACTGTGTAGTGTAAAAAATCTTACCTTTCTAATCTGCTTCTTATGGTTCTCCTGCAGTGCCTTCTGAAAGTCCCCAAAGGGAAGGGTAGATGCTGTCTGTGTATCATCCAGTGCCTGCTACTTCTGTCCTCAGTAAGCACTCTGGCATGCGCAGGTGAGCTCTCCCCCCTTTCGCTCTCCCCCTCCGGATCCCCCTGCTCTGTTCTTTCTGTAGTGTATGGGTATTTTTCGTAGTTTAGGTAACCACTCCCTACCTCAACCCTAACCGCCGGGTTTATAAGTTTAAAAAAGCCAGAAATAGACTTGTTTCTCTCGTTCTCTCCATAGCAGCAGCCGTGTCTGTGATTGGTTGACTCAGCCAATCACAGACACGGCAGCCAGTTCCACCCCTATTGCTGCTTTCAGAAACGGTAGTAGTAGCATAGAAGGAGAGCCAAGGGAATGAAGGTGGGTAAGTTGATTTATGTTTTTTTTAAAACTTTTAACCTGGCAGATGGGGGTATGGGGTGCCCTACACTACAGAAAAAAATATTTTGGGTTGGAGATAGCCTTTAAACTGTTCTAATCAACACTGCCTAGAACTGCACACTGGAGATATTCCTATAATACTGTATCATTTTTATAGGAAAATATTTCCATGCATGAGTTGTTCCTTGTTTAAGGAGGAAGGTAAGTATTGAAGTGTACTGTATGGCCAATATTAGAATACTTTCACATGAGCAAACACACAACCCAGGAACTAAAAAAACTAAAACAGCCATGTTAAAATGGGATCGTCAGGGATGGTGCAGGGTAGAGTATTTAGGGAATTTCTTGCAGTTTAATTAATTTGGCTTGAAGAGCCAAATTGCTGTTTTTCTCATTTCTTCTTCTTCCATTTATTAACTTTTTTTTTTTTTTTTTTAAATTGTAAATTTTTATTGAGGTAACAGTATCCAGGATAATAAACATATGAACAGACATTGTTATTTCTATTTTTAAGTGGCAAACTGTTAGCACTGTAGTACTATATTAGTCAGCAATAAAAAGTGATGGATTAAAATAAAATGCAGGTTTTCTCAGTATTTTCAACATATTTTTATTATACAAACAAACTTGTACATAAATTTAAACCTAAGCTTCACCATTCCCATGGACGTGCAGCCCGACCACCTCGTATATCTCTGGTCTTCTCCAATTTGTTGAAAATCGGTGTATGGCATTTTCGGTCTTACATGCCTGAGCTAGCTTCAAATGTCATTGTTTTTTCAACTTGAGGGGGTTGTTAGTGCCTATTGTAGTGTTTACCAGGGGGGAGTCATGATGACTAGTATGTTGATCCAAGGACCCTCATATTAGTTAGGTATTCCTAATTTGGGCAGTGAGGAGTATATTTGTACTTCGTTAAGTTGTTGGTTAATCAGTGTAGGTGGGAATTGTAGTGTTTTTCAGTATTTGGGGATAAGCCACCGTGCAACGTTTAGGATATGTTGAACAGTTCTCGCTCTGGTTTCAGTAGTTTTTGGTGTGGAATACCCAAGAGGGCATGTTCTGGGGACAGTGGTATAGGTCTTTGAAAGATCGTGTTCACTAAGGTTTGTATCAGAGATCAGTAGGATTGTAGGTGTGGACACGACCAGTATATTTGAAATAGTGTGCCTGTAGCTTTTCCGTATCGCCAGCAAACTGCTGGAAGAGCTGGGTTGATGGCATGAAGTCTGACGGGGTGTGAAGTAACAGTGCATTAGGACCTTGTAGCCATTTTCCCTATGTGTTGGCTGTGATTCCCAATTCTTCCAGGTTTCTCTGTCAATGGGGTAAACTAGGGTTGTTTCCCATATAGGAGTGCATGAGTGGGGGGGTTTGAGGGGGAGGAGTTCAGGAATGTAGTATATTGAGGATATGATTCCTTTTTATGTGGTCGCCCTAATAGGATGAGTTAATTGCGTTAGTTGGGGAAATACACAATTTTGTTAAAGTGTCTGCTCTGTGTTTTATTTGACAGTACATATAGGAGAGAGTGGGAGGTACTTTCTTTTTGGTCACTAACTCTTCAAATGGGACTAGATGCCTTTATTATTGTCTATGATGTCAGAATATCTAAGCATTGATAGGCCTGTCCAGGGTTTGAAGTACGCTTGTGGGATATCAGAGGTCTAGGCGAAGGGGAGCGGCTGGGAGGGATTCTGAATAAGTGAGTATTGTTGGTTATCCGTCACCATAAAGTATAAGAGACTCTCATAGGGTTACGTTGTAATGTGTCCGGTGAGTGTGGTATGCGGGGGAACATCCCCACTAGCACAGAGGCGAAGGCTAAAGAAATGAAACATCTCAGAGGAGCCCTTAAAACTTGTGGATATCCAGACTGGGCCTTTGTCAAAAGAAGTAGAAGGAAAGAAAAGAACACGAATACCAACAGTGAAGGGGAAAAGCAAGACAGGAGGAAGAACATGGTCATCCCATATGTAGCAGGGGTCTCCGAGAAATTAAGAATTTTCCAAAAACATCGTATCCCTGTCTGCTTTAAACCGAACAACACACTGAGGGCAATTGGTACATCCGAAAGACCCAATACCAAAACACAAGAAAAGCGACATCATATATGCAGTGCAGTGCAGTGAAGAATGCTCTGATTTGTATGTGGGGGAGACCAAACAGCAACTGCATCAACGTATGGCCCAGCACAGAAGAGCCAATTCCTCGGGTCAGGACTCAGCCGTGTATCTGCATCTTAAGGATAAAGGACATACCTTTGAAGATTGTAATGTTAACATACTGGCGAAGGAACTTGACTGGTTCAAGAGAGGTGTTAAGGAGGCCATTTGTGTGAAAATAAAGAAACCAAGCCTAAATAGAGGTGGGGGGGTTCGACACCAACTGTCTGCCATGTACAATGCTGTTTTAACACCTTACTCTGGGCGTTCCTATAACACCTCTTAGCCACTATCTAATCACCTAATCACACCCTTAACACCTGGCTGTGATATGCTAATTGGGATTTTCCAGGGTACATAATTGCCACAGATTCTTGTACAAGTCATTCTGAATTGAGAAAACAGTCGGATGACTAGCGAAACGTCTTCAAGAACTACATTTCAAGTCCAGTTGATCTAATTGAATACAACAGATATACCATGACCTGGATGAATGAGAACCTTCACAAGCATATCCCAGACTTATCGGTAATTATCGAAAATTCAAGGATCGTTAACCCTCAAATTTGGGCATAACCCTTGAAAGCAGCATTTGGTAACCCTCAAATAATATACACTAATATACATCTGATAGCAGCAATATTGATATCAATATAAATATACTAAAAACCATATAAAGAGAGTGTATGCATTAAAAAAATCTGCATACATAATATGAAAAAACAATGACAAAATAGGAAATTACTACAATCCTACCAAAACATGTCCGTAATGTAACACTTTACTAAAGAGTAGCACATTAAACGTTGCAGCAATATAAGAAACAATACTGAGTAACCAGCAGGTTATAACATCTAAGTGATAAAACCACATGATAGTGTTACATTCCTCTTATGTAGAAAATAGGCAATAGGCATAAGCAGTTGAATGACAGCTTAAAAGATGTTTCTGATTTGACATTTTTTAAACATTTTTTTAAAGTATAGATGCCTTTAATGTTTACATAAGTTTAAAATGCACGTGTGCATACCACATTAATAGATTGTTTGAAATCTCCACAGTCTCCAAATTAATATGTTCCTTTTTATGTGATAAATAATAAAATCAAAAGAACTATATTATCTAGTAACCTTCCATTCTCTGGATTCTATAAATATGTTATTCATTCCTTGCATAGTATAGTATAGTATTTGAGGTTGAATAAAGACATATGTTCATCCAGTCCAACCCATCCAGCAATATCCTAATTTCCTGCCTAACTGTTGATCCAGAGGAAGGCAAAAAAACCCCCACAAAATTTATGAAGTGGCAATCGGAAATTTCCCTGGATCAACTCTACTTTATGTATCAATACCAGTAACTTGTAACATTCCTTGTTTGCAGAAACTCATCCAGCTTTTTTTGCATCATTGTTAGGCTAATTTTAAGATAACAAAAGTTATGTTCAGTGTGGACACTGACTGTGAAAAATCACCTCAGGAGTGGCATTACCTATTATACCTTCATTTGCGCTGTTGTGTACTTAATTTTTTGCCGTCACATTCAAGCATTACCTGTGCCGCCTATTTGCCACATCATTTTCCTGTTGATGAAAATTTGCTTTTTAATAATTGCTGACGAAGAAAGTTAAACGTTTAAAAACTTGTGGTAAAGTCTGGATGACACAAGATGAAAATAACACCTGTATATAAATATGTCCATTAGACCTCCATTTGTTTATTATAACATAAAGAAACCGTAACCTTAAAAAAGTGATTTAGGAAAATCGGAAGTGAAGAGTCCTATTCAGTTAATTGCTGGAGAATAGTCTGCCTCCCCTCGGGGTACTATTAGTACTGTGAAGAAACACTCCACAATGCAGTGACACCTTCCTGCAGTGACCCATTGGCTAGATAAATGGGCCACTTTAATTGATGCGTTTTCACCACCCCTCAGATTGGCGATTTGCGGAATTTATGGCAAAAAACACTTTTCACCATTTGAATGTATATGATAAATGGTACCCCGCATGCGAGTATTGGGCAAAAATGCGAAAGTGGCGGTAAGTGACTTTCCCACTGTGAAGGTCCACAATTTGGCGAAAATGGGTGAACGAAAATTTAAAAAACCCTTTATAAATATGGCCCATAGAGAGCTAGGTGTCATCTACTTGGATAGGACGCAAAAGTCATATCCAAGGATATGTGCCTTAAAATGAACTCGCCAAAATCACAGTTTAATGTGGACAAGAAGACAATGTTGGTAAAAAGACTTTGTCGTGCTTATCTTCCTGTATATAATAAAAATAAAAAAAAAAAACGTCAGTGTACGTTGTCCAGGAAACCTAGAAAAAGTAACACAATTACAATTTACAACTAAACTAAAACATACAATGCCAACCATCGACACCTCTATGGCCGTCATATTTATAAGGGATTCGTTAACTTTTCGCGGCACCGAAAAACGTTAACCTTTCGCGGCTATTGTCAAAGCGGCGGGTTACTAGTTTTGCGCATCGGTCTAGTATCGGCTGTTTTATCTCTCGCACCAAATTGAAGGGTGTGCGAGTCCGCCGATGACTACGCTCCTCGACGCGCCGGGGATGGGCAGGCAACCCGCGGGGGTGGTCGCACCCGCCGCCGCTTCCCTAGCAGCCCCTCCCAACCCGTTCCCCGCTCGCGGCGAATCTCGTTAACGGAGGCTAGGAGTGGCTGCCCTTGAAGGGGCCGCATCAGGTGGGCGCGACCACCCGCCGCGCACCGCCCCCCGGGGGCACATCCGACCCCTCCAGCCCACCCGCGCCCGTCCCGTGTGGAGGGAAGTGGAAGGAGGGGAGCCGCTGGGAGTGTGGAGGCTCCCCTCCAGCGGGCCCTAGAAGGGCCTTTTGGGGCTTTAGGGGGTCCCGCAGCCGTCGAACGGGACCCCCCCTCCCCCGGCCCTTGTAAGGGCCTTTGCGCAACTTACAAGTGCACCTTGCGGCTCTGACAAGAGTGGTTTGGGGATCTAGGGGTCCCCAGCTCGACAGAAAGGAAAAACAAAAAAAAAACAGAAAACAAAACAGAACCGCCCGACCCCACCCCCCACCCCACCCCCCCCTCCCCTATCAGTGTCTTTGGCAGCCCTTACAAGTGCCGCCTTAGCGGCTTTCTAACAAGAGCCCTTTGGGGCTTAGTGTCCCGCAGCTCGTAAACGCGGACCCCCTCCCGTCCCTTGTAAGGGCCCTTGCGCACTGACAAGTGCCCCTTGGCGGGGTCCCGTCAGCTCGAAATCGGGACCCCCACGTGTAGCGGCTTCTTAAAGATCCCTTGGGCGTACGTCTTCGGGCTCTTTACACCAACCCACTCAGGTCGCATCTGCCAGGCAGCTCACTGCGGCCGACAGTTGATCCCGCTGGCACCGCCGGCCTCACGGAGCGCCGATGTGCCACCGTCTTCTTTCTTCAGCCATCTACTGCGATGGAATCTGAGTTATGGCCGCGAGCGAAAGTCCTCTTTAGATCTAAGGTTGTGCAGAAATCGCATAATCCGTTTCTGATTTTTAATACTTGCTTTACACATTAACAATACAGATTTCCAGAACTTTCCCGGCCGGGGCGGGGGGCTTGGAGGGGTTGCCGGGTAGGGTGGCGGCGTGGGGTGGTCCGCGGACCACCTGCTGGCGCACCTTCCCGGCACCCCTCATAGCCTCCCGTCCGCGATTGCCGCGAGCGGGAAGGGTTTGGAGGGGCAGCTGCTGGTAAGCGGCGGCGGGGGGGTGGGCTGCCGCAGGTCGGGGGGTGTGTGGGCAGGGTGGGCGTTAGGCCCCCCCCCTGATAGGAGAGGCTCGGGAAGGGATTTTAAGTCCCTCGCGGCGAGACTATACAGTATCGGCGACGAAGGGGCTTTAAAATATAACGCAGCACATCGCGGCCGCGAAACATATCGCAGGGAGAATAGCACGCGCCATTATTAAAATACGGGATTAGCGCCATTTTCCGCGGCCCGCGATGTGTGGGGTAATTTTTTGGAGCTATTATCGCTGCTCTTATAATTAGCCCTTTGGGTACCTTGTTATTCTGGGACTTTATATTTAGCGGCTATACAACTTAGGTTAGTAGAGCAAAATATGTAACAGAGCTATTATTAAAGGGTATCTTCCACCCCTCCCAACAGCATTGTTTTATATTCTGTAAGGAGTCCCCCTAAAACCTAGACTTAGTTTTAAAATTGCAAAAATTGGCCCTACAAGACTCACAAAGCTTTTTTCCCTCGTCCCCATGAGGACCTCTAATGCTGTTCTTCTGATTAGCAGCAGAGGGCCGACTGCCGGCCCCCGGCCATTGGCCAGCCAAGTCAGTGATTTGACTGAGCAGAGGAATTATGTAAGTATCTTTGGGGAGATTTTTGGCAATTTTAACATTAGCTGCATAGTGGGTGGAAGCCCTAACTGTACACTGTTTTTTTTTTTAATTTGCCCATTAGTGGAAACTATAAGTTCCATACCAACTATCACGGGACCATTTTTTTTATTATTCTGCCCCCGTATTTCATTAGATATCCAATCAAATAAGCATATTACTTTTAGTATTTGTAAGCAGTTTTTTCTGTAGCGGGAATGGTTGACATTTGGTGTGCTGTATGCTGTATGCAGTTTTGTCAGTGGTATGGGAAAATAGGTCCGTAATCCGAGCCTGCGCAAAACAAGTATGTGTATTGAAGGCATGCAGCAACCACACACATGTGCCTCAGGGTAAGATGCTACTTAACATGTATTTATAGATTATGGCTTGTGTCAAATACACTTAAAACAAGGGCCTGTCCAGCATAAAAAAAACTTTTTACAGTCATGTAGAGCACCCCCAAACCATAATTGCCAAGAGTGCCTCTGAAGGCAGTTAACTAACCCAGTCCTCTTGCGCCTTGATGCGGCCCCTGCTGCTCTGTTTTCGAGCAAAACAGGTAGCGGTCCTACTCGTGTCAAATGGGGTTTAGGGGGGGGCATGGTATGTTCCTAGGTTTTGACAACCTGAAAACAACTTTTAAATGCCGCCTAGTCGGCAGACGGGTGTATTATCAGGGACCAATAGGTGTGAGCTTGGGTGCGATGGGAGTGGTAGGTTGTGACTAACACTGAATTGTGGGCCTGAGGGCTGACTTAACATGATTGTGTGGACTGGTGCTGAGAATGCGTATTACAGGAAAGGGATTCTTTTTAACTGCCTTTCAAGTGTTTCGCAGGGGCACGCCTGAGCAAGTTTTCAAGCTTGCTTCATGGTAGGGGCATCCCGATGGGGGGGGGTTTTGGGGTTGTGCGACTACCATGGACGTAAAAAGTTGAATCTCCAGATATCTGACCACTGCCTTCTGTTTGAGTTGGTAGCAGCTAGATAAAAAAAGCCTAAAAAAAATGTGATTTTTACCCCTAGATACGAGGATATACTCTGGGCTGAACTCTGTATTGTTGTCTGTCAATTGTTATATTGGGTGAGATATACTATAGTTTAATTCCAGCATATTATGTAACATTATATTCAATTATTACCTTTATGTATAGTAGACTTCATTACATTAGTGTTTATAATATATACATTCAGCTACAATTAGGTACATTGTATATTGTGTTAATCTATTTTCATATATAATGAGTTTTAGGCATTTTTAATATGTATGTAACTTAACATTAGAGGAGATTTGATCTTGCCACACAAGTAAATTGATGATGGTATACTTGCAATTGTAACTAGTAGATATGAATCAACATGATGATATCAATTATGTTGGTTATGTTATCAGTACTTAATCAAATGTATGTTAACTTGTGTATATAACTAAGATATATATATATATATCTAGAATAATATATAAATAATATGACCTATGAATGCTTAGCTATTCATGGATATGCCTATTTAGCTATGACGAATATGTAACTTGGCAGTGGGGACAACATGTTTGTTTCGGAAGGATGGCTGTAGGGGTTTACTACTAGCGATAATCCAGTGTGTGGGACACTAGGAAGTGAAGTAGGTTATTTAAGGGGTGTTTTCACAGTGAGGGGCATGTGCCTATGATTAAGACTGGCAGTTCCAAAATGCGTTGGCGTGATTACATAAACTTGATTGAATTGAATATTTTCAAGCCTCGTTTTCCTTTTCCGCGGATGAAATTGGATGGTGCGGAAGAAAGCCTACTTCAACTGTGCTGATTTTGGAGCCATGCTCACTGCGACCTATTACTGCTGGAAAATTCTAACATGTCAACATACCAGAACTGCAAAATCAACGTAAATGTTAGTGGTTATAAATAGGTTTAGTCTCATATCATCTGATGGGGACACTTATATTATGTAAGTAACGGACGTGCGTTAATTGCAACCTGATTATATAGTAATATTGGCAGAGATTCTACAGGCCTTGCTGCCATGATTTCAATGTACAAACCCCTAACTGCCCTTGCACGTGGCTTGTCAGAGGAATGGTGGGGAACTCGGGTAGATGCAACTACATATATATTGCTTGCTCACAATTTCTGGTAGGTATTTGGCTAAAGTTAACGCAAATTCAGTTTCTGCAACAAAGATTTTCAGATTTTTATATTTCTTGGTTTATATCAAGTATGTATGTGCTGTTTTTAGGATTGCTACACAAGACCCCATCGTAATAAATCTAGTGAGCCAAATATTATTCATTCACTGCAGCTCAACAAACAGCACCATTTACTTGCAAATCTCTAACACTAAATACAAAGGACAAGTACCTGCTAGTTTGACGGCAGATAAGAAACTTGAGCTTCTCTGAGATTTCATTGAAGTTTTATAGTGTGTTCTATATACCCTCCCCCCCCCAAATCTGATTGGTCAAGAATCAAAGTCTTAACATCTGCATTGGCTCTTGTTGATTGACCAAGTAATATGGTACAATAGAACAAGTAACAAAATACCATTTTTTTTATTGTCGGGTTGAACTTGTAATATTTTTAGACAGCAGATCAAATGGCAAAAGAGTACCATGGATATAGACAGATGACAACTGTTCTCATGTCCTATGGGTGATGTCAGGTACATGAGCGTAGCGCTAACACTTTTAGTTCTGATGAGTGGTTCACCCTGCTGTGAAAATTGCAAACTGAATGGTGATTTGCACCCTATAGGAGACAATATTTTTGGGCTTCTTCAGTATATTGGGGACATTTAAACCATAAATCCAAGATATATAGAAGAGTCACTATGAACCGCTAAACTATAAACCATCACAATTCCTTTTATCAGTCCTGTATACTTTAGTTGCAACCCATTGTTTTATGCAAAATCTGCAACATTTTTACTAATTGTGATTCCCAAGGTGTAATATAAAGAATCTCTGTATAAAACTTGCTGTTTTCGGGTGGATGTTGATGTAGAGGTTCCATTTCAATGCCAGTAGATTGGACATTCTGGATCTAAACTGTATCAATCACTACAGCTGAGCTTATAACTTTTGGTTTTATTGTTAGAAGTATTATGGAAAGTGTATTTATATTTTTATTCATTGGTGCTTTGAAAATCCATTTGTTTCTAATCAAGACATTAAGCACAGTAAGCGTCAACCTATTCCTCGATCGTATAGCTGCATGTACCCAGGTGACGACCTAAATTGCTCCTCCCCTTGGTTAACTTTCTAATAAAGTCTTCCATTGGCTGTCCCAATGTGTCCGCTCTCTCTTCCAGCTTGGTCAATGACATCCACAGTTTAAAACCTGGAGAACAACCTCCTTGCAGAGCGTGTCCTTCCATTGGCTGCATCGCAATCCATCACTTTACAGGAAAGGAGCTTAAAAAACCTAGAGGCAGTGTCCATCCCCAAAACTAAAATGTCCCTCAATCCTGGCCAACCACTGGGTAGCTTCAGTGTAAAAAACATCCTTACCACCTTTCTCCTCTGCTCCTTTGGTTTGCCTGCAGTGCTTTGCGTATGTGCAGGAAACTGAAGAGTAAGAGCCTTCCTGTGTGTTCATTGGTATCATGCCCATTTCCCTGTTTCTCGCTGTCCCCTACACTATAGAAAAATGTATATTTCTGTTATTCCCTTTCAGCAATTAACTTGTCCAACTGTAAAATGAAAAACTATGCAACGTTCATATTATTCTTGGCCTTAGCAGATTGGTAGACAAATGTTCTTGTATAAAAAGCAATTAAAACAAACTAAATGAATTAAATAGATTTACTGAATAATCACACTGACAGTTGACAGTCTGATCCAATGAAGACATACAGAGAGACATCCTGGCACGTTTCTTAATTGTGTGGGCGCAGTAAACTTGCAGTGTGTATAATAAATCACAATTTTGTTGGATGTCAGAGAAACTTTTGTAAACATAAATTCTGTTAGATTTTATTTTAATTTTTTGCTATATATAACCAAAAACTCAACTTGATATAAAAATAATAATATGGAGACTGCAGCTGGAGACTGAACTGTAAAGTGGGAATGGATATTGGTACTTAAGCTAAATCTTAAATGGGTAATTAGTTAGTGGAAACGGGTGTAGTGGGATCTTGCAATTGAAGTCAGCCGGGGTAGCCTGTGACTCGAAGTAAAGCTGCATACCTGGAACTGGGGGCTGGTGAACTGGAAGTGGATATATTAGGTAGCGGTAGCTGGAACTTACTAGTACTGATCACAGAAATTGGCCAGCTGGACACTGGACTGGAAAAACTGGCAGCTTTACACCAATCTGGAAACCAGGACACTGGAACTGGTAGCTGGATACCCAGGAGTATGAAAAGGGAAAGGGCTCAAAGGTTTAGGAACGCAGTGGTGAGCAGGGGAAGCAAGGGGTAGCGGAGTTATAAAGTGCACCGGAGGAACGGAGGTGTTTCAAGGGATTTTTTAACCTTCACGAAGCTTCACCTTCACCAACACACTGATGTCTTTGCAGCTACAACTACTGGGGCATTAGCATTGGACTCACCACGCTGGGGCCCGGGCCACTAAGATAGTAACAAAGGAAGAGTTCAATTAAACCTGATCCAAGTAGAAAGCGCTTTTCTCTACAGGCCTAGTTTGCCGCTCTATGGCATTATACCATATATATAAAGGGACCACAATTATGACAGTATTAGCCGTGGAATATTTCTATATAAATATCACTCAGGTTCATATCAGAGGGTGAGATCTCTTTTAAAATGGGTAGGGTAGGTAAGCATAAATAAGTATGTTATTAATCACTTCATTTAGCCTTCAGCAAATACATTAAGGGGCTGTCCCCGCCCCCAAAACTATAATCCCCCCACTACTGGACCCCCTATGTGTGTAATAAATCCTTACCGTCACCCCAGCTCTAAGCTATGGTTCATACCTGTAGTCCCCCCGCAACAACCCCCCCCTCAAATGTCCCAAAAACGCCCACCAGGAGGATAGCAGAGTCCATATAGGACTCTGCCTCCTGTCTCAGCCTCCCTTGAGCCACTGTATTGAGTATTTCTTCCCCCAGCCCCCCGCTAAAGAAAACATTTTTAAGAAGTCCCCCGAACTCTTCTACCTTCCCTCTCTCCCTGGCATTCTGAAAAGCCGGCACGCCGCGTCCGTGTGATTGACTGCCGTCTCAGCCCATCACGTACGCGGTGCCCGTCCCGAGCCCCCTGCTTGCAGTGTCCTGCAACAGGAAGGCCGGGCATTGCGTCGGAGGAAGAAAGGGAAGGTAAGTAAAGGATCGGGGCCCTTTCGTTAAATTATTTATAGTCGGTTGCTGAGGGAAGCAGTCTATCATATCTGGAAAAATCCTTTTAAAAGGGTGGACATGGCCCTTTAATATGGACAGCAAATTTCTATGGACCGACAGCAAAGAAAATGGTCTGTTCATATTCCAATGTGTACTGGACGAGGGGGGTGGGGGTGCTGCCCATGATATCTAATGGCGATCAACCAATCTATCCCCCCTATACAATTTTTATAACGTAACATTAAAAAAAACCAGTTGTGTCGAAGGAAAACATATGAATGGCAAGGATGACAGGACGGATTACTTGGACGAATCATTTTGTGTGTGTGTGTCGCGAACAACCAGTTTGTATAAACACGTATCATATATGAACAATCAAGGGAAAATTTCATGTGCCTTCCATTAATAAAAATTCATAATACCGTATTACCGAGTTAAGCGACTAGGAGTATAAGCCGGGCACCCATTTTGCCTCAAATTAGAAAAGATGATGACCCGGTATAAGCCGAGGGTATACAGAACCCAGACTCTTTCCATGTAGATGTTGGTAACTACAACTCCCAGCAGCTTGGTTGCTGGGATGGGTGTAGTTTCCACACCACCTATAGTAGAAAGGTATTGGGGATCTGTATGGCATACTGTCCCCCACCCTAAGAGCTTTCCACTGTAGATGTTTGGAAACTACAAGACTCCCAGGTCATGCTTGGTTTGGGGAGTTGTAGTTCTAGCCAACCACCTAGAAGTAAAAGGTAATTGTGGGTGTTGCATGGCATACGTCCGCACCGCCTCCCCCAGTACACCCCAGCCGCTCCCCCAGTCCCCCCCCAGCTCACTCTTCGCCGTACGCCTCTGTTTCATCTTCCTCTCTACTGCAATCCAAAGCAGCCGCGAGTCGGCGGCAGTTCACATTACTGCTTCGCGTGAGAGTCATACACCCGCTAGCGTGCGTGATGACGTCATCGCGCAACCGCTAAGAACTACTGGGAACTGCCGGCCGGGACTCGCGCTGCCTCTGGCCGTAGAAGGTAAGTTTTCCTTGTGACCTCGAGTAACTAAGCCGAGTTCAAGGTTTTTAGTTAATTTTTAAACTAAAAACCTCGTGGCTTATACTCGAGTATATACGGAACGATAAAGGTTTTCATTATAGTTGCAGCTATTGTGATACGTTCAATAGATGGACAGGTTAACCCCGCCCCAGTGACATAACTGAAAAGACAAACTTGTATCAAGTTCTATACCAATTAGGCATGTGCACAGCCAGTGTTAGGTTGATTGATTGGATGTTGCTAAGAGGTGTCCTATGGAATGCCCACAAGTAAGGTCAAAACAAGTACTGTACAGAAGGCCAGACAGTTGGTGTGCGAACCCCCCCACTCTATTTAGCTTGTTTTAAACACCTGGCTGTGATATGTCTTATTGGATTTTGCAGGGTCACATAAGGTTGCCACCAGATCTTGTACAAGTCATTTCTGGAATTGAGAAAAGCAAGTCGAGGCTAGCCGAAACAATCTTCAAGAACCTAAACGTCAGTCGCAGTCTGAAACTAATTGAATACACATTATGATAGAAAAGTCCATTATGATCGATAGAAGCCATAATTACAATACTTTTTTTTCGTTTCATCATATAATGGCTTTTATCATTAATTGGCTTTCCATCAATATTATAATGATAGAAAGCCATTATAGTGATAAGAAGCCATTATGAAATAATATTATTTTATCTATCAATATAATGGACTTTCATTTCAGTGTCTGCTTTTAGCTTCCTTTTAGCCACTCCCAATTAAGGCACTCTCCAATTTAAAAGCAACGCCCATAATGTTAACCCCACACACCCCAAGCAAAGCAGCAAGCAGCCTACTCGCGCCATAACCTACCGCCAAAAACCCCCCCCCCGTTCGGGTGTGGGACTGACGGGAAGGTGCAAATGAGTACCCTGTATGGAGGCATAATTCGGTTGTACCTTTTCCATGTTTATTTAAGATGGCCACAGATCACCATTCCAACAGTGGGTGCTTACTCAAACCCCCCATTCAGTCTAGGGATTCTGCAGTGTGGACGAAGATGAAGAGACAGCCCCCCGATCGAGGTTTACAGGATGGAGATTTGTATACCGACCCTTAAAACACCACATTACTATCAAGTCTACAGAACTAGAGCCGTGTTTTTGAACGCTTTGCTCTCTTGGGGAACACCAAACTACCAAGCCATTAGAATTGCAATCAATTCCTCTCCGTTGGCTTAGAGTCAACGTCCGCCATATCTAAGTCCCGCCTTTCCTCGTCCTCCACACTCATCATTGGCGGCCGATTTCAGTCTGTTAGCTGTGGCAGTCGGGTAAATGGTGGTGTAAAGGAGGGCGTGTGGTGCTGTCTTTGTATAAGTAACTATTGGAAAAGCAAGAGCCGTGGCAGTTGAAGGAAACGGTTCACATTCCTTCTTCGCCTTCACTAAGGCAGCCATAAACTGTCGGTACGCGGGTCATAATAATATGTATGTTATACCAGTGGTGTCGGAACATTGGCACTCCAGACCAAACATCCAGCATGGCTTTGACTGTAGTTTCCAAACATCGTGTAGTGCCGAAGGTTTCGGATAGCCTGGAACCCTGCTAGGGTCCTTGTACCCTGGGGGCTCCTGAACCCTGATGCACACAGAGGGAATCGGGGTGGTTTTCGGGGTTGTATATTTATTATGGTATCCGTATAATTCCCCTTTAATTAGTGCAGGTAGGAAGCTTTTACCAAATAATCCTGACCCCAGAACATCCTCACCGACACCTTACGACCTATCCTCTGCCAGAACGTAACATATAGCCTGTAAAGGGAATGGTTTCAGCCAAAAATAATATCCCTTTAAAAATAGTATTAAACCCACCCACCCCCACAAACCCACTTTTTACAAGGTCATATATTTTCCAGACAACCCAGAATGAACCTGACAGGGTCTCTTCGCTTGATTCTACACTCCACGTGCCTGGTGCTGGCACCCTCCACTTCCTGGTTGCGGCTTGCGTTAAGGAGTGTGTGTGTGACGTCATGCCAATGCCTTGAAGCAGCGACCAGGTAGTGAACGCAGCTGTCGTGCAGAGAGCCCCATGCTTCCGTATTTAGCTCGAAACAGGTGCATGGGGGCGGCACCTAGACGGCGTAGGGCACCAGGTCCAGGGTAGTAAGTTCTGGGGGATCTTTGAAATATATAAATCCTTGGAAAGTGGGTGTTAGGAGGGGTGGGGTAAGACATTTTAAGGAAAGTTATTTTAGGTCGGACTTGCCCTTTATGATAGTCAAATAAGAAAACCAAATTAATTCTTGCTAGAATAAGACTGGTAAGATAACACCTGGAAAAGATGCTAGTTTAGGTTTATCACGAATTTCTTTAGGTATTCTGCTCTGTGTACCTAAATGAGCCTTTTTGCACAGTTAATGTAAATACATTAGGTGTGCTCATATGGATGAGAATATCTTTACTGATATTAAAACTTTAAAATAAACGAAGCTAAATTTTTGTTTTCTTATTCACATTATATGTTAGGTTTCTTATTACGATATGAATAAGAAACTGTGTCTTTACCAAACTGGTTAATCAGAAAGACTCGTACATTCCCTGGCACTAATTCTTAGCCATCCTGACGCCCTAATGGTTTTGAGGCATGGCAAGTTGGCACCAAAGATCTGCAAAAAGCCAGTTAATTAAAGAATGGGTGTTTTGAAATAGTAAACAAGTTTGGGAATAAGAAAGTAGCAAGGGTGGCACTCCAAACAGTAATTTTATTCAATATAGACTGAGGAAGGGGCACTTACCCCCCGAAACTTTTTGAGGATGTTGGTTCGAAAAGTCTATATTGAATAAAATACTTTTATGGATGCACCCTTGCTATTTCGTTATATCCTGATTCGTTGATATCTAAATCGCACCAGGGCTGATAATTTGGAGAGTGAGCACCACACTGAGTACGAGTGCAGAGACTCTTTCATACACCAGTTTTGGGCCACTAATAAAAAAAAAAAAACAGCAGAGAAGACTTACATACCACTGGCACAAATTCGTAAGGATCTAAATTGATAAAAAAAACAATTTTTTGATAAGAAACAAACTTCAGCTTTGTTCAAAATATGCTCTCCAGTCCTTAGTTTTCTGCCTTTTTATGAAAATATCCACTTATATATACATTGATCTAAAATTCTATTAAATGGCACTCCGGTTCCCCCAAATCATAAAGATAATACATAAAGATAGGTGGTATGTGTTGAATAAATGTGCTCGATTGTAGCTCTTCGTGCGTGCCCCTTGTAATTGTAAAAGCCGCATGAAGATGTTGGCATCTATAATCTAATTGAATACATCAAGAAATACCATGAACATGGATGAATGAGAACCTTCAAGCATTCCTGGACTCATTTGATCACAAAGAACTGGTATAGAATAACCACAGACCATTCTCACCCAGTCTCAATATAGGGGCACAACCAGGCCAATATTTTCGGCCAACCGACCGATTCCGGCACTTTCGAGTTGATTGGTCGAAAATATGGGCTGTTGTGGGGCAGGCGGCCAACGACCGCATCGATCGTATAGTCGTCGGGCCAAATCGGAAAAACGATCGGATGTGTTGTGAAATTCGATCAATCGTGGCGGTTCCTTTAGGGAACCACACGATCAATCGCTGCCTACATTCGGCCCACAGACGGAATTTGCGTGGACCGACGGACATTTTCCGTGGCCGAGGCATCGCTCGGGACAAAAAAGTTCCTCCGTGTGTACCCAGCCTAAAGACTGTGTTGACAAGGGGCTTTAAGACATTGGTGGCTTTTACTTTTCTTTAATTAATGCAAAAAGGAGTAAGGACCAACCTTTTGGTGAACTAATTACTTTTAAACACTATTATTAAGGTTTTAATGGTCATTGGACCAGATAACTACTGACCACGACTATCAGATTTTTAATGATAATTATAAAATGCGTATATTATCGTTTTTATTAATATTCACTACTCAGTGTGTGTTTTTATTTTTATTGGATGTGGCTTTTGTTAGTCACATACCTGTTTATCATCATTAAACAAATGAGAGAGGATTGTAAAATATTACCATCAATTACCATTTGCTTACTTATTCAGAATTCCAAATTTTTTCTAATGATTTAAATGGTAATCGAAATTTTTGATTCAGTCAAGATAACTTGTGTCTTCGGTTTGGTGAATTTTTTTCTGTCACTAAAAAAATTTTTATATGTTTTAGGTGGAATCACAAAATCCTCTACGATACAAATCCCAGTATTCATTACTTTCAATGATTAAACCGACTGTTTGTAGCCATTGCTGTTTTCCATACTTTCAAAACCAGAAAGAAAAAAAGATTTCCTATTAAAATTCAAGAGTAAAGTATGTAATTATTTCCTGCAAAGTATTCCTAAAACGTTAGGTTATTTTTGTAAAAAAAAACATTAATTAGCAAAAGCGCATACAGAAATCAAACACATTTCTTGGAAGATGGTTTAGTTATTATCATCACAAGCCAAACAACATAAATATAATGGTAAAGGAGAAATATACTCGCCCTCCCTCCGTTCTACAGCACATGACCCAGGTGAGACCTAAACGTGCTAGGTCGCACCCCTGGGTAGTTTTCTGTGTTAAATGACATGAAACTGTGTCAATAATTTTTTAACTTAATCACAGTAATTAGGATTATTACACAATCTTAAATCTGCTTTTACTATCGGACCTTCCAATCCCTGGTTATAGCCCCATGAGTTTTTTAATTTTAAGAGGTGGGACACAGCTAGCCAGTATAGACTTATCAACACCCAGGGCCGTCTTCCCACTGGAATATACATGTAGAAACTGATACCCATCTATAAAACTAATTTTCTCGTGTCACTGCATTGGTAATGCATTCAGCGATTAAGGAAATGGAAAAGTGCATTAATCTATTTACTCTATGCTCTTTCTGTGCAGTTATATCACCAAGCTCCTGCAGTTCAACTGCTGTCTGTTATAAGTCACCAATGTAGCAATGTACCTTAAGAAATCAATTGCAAAGTGCCCCCCACCCCAGCAGACACACACCCCTTCAAATCCTACAGCTAAAAAGAAAATCTTACTTGATTGCTACAGTTTACACCATTTCATAGTGCCATTGCTGTCAAAAATACATAACTAAATCTTGAAAATCTAATTTATTTTATCTTTATGATTCAATCATGTTTTCTTTAATAGCAGAAGTAGAGTTGGCTATGACATAAATCTGAGTGGGAGACATGTATGTTTATCCCTTCATAGTATATCCCTTATGAACAAACACAAGGTAAGTTGGATTTAGTTTTCTTAAAGAGGGGAAAAATATGTCTTCAAGTGCACTGAACTACCCAAGCCGAATACACTTAAAGGGCTTGTTACACCCCTCGTACAACAAAAGTTGGTTATCTCTATAAACACACCCCCAAAATTTTACGATCCGTTTTACTTACAGTTGAAAGTGTTCCCAGCCACAGCATCATCCTGTTGTGATGAAGTCCTTACAAACCACCGATTCCAGTGCTGCTTTAGGCCCATGCCTTCTGCTGCATGTTGCTGAGCAGCAAGCAAGGCATCCTTCGTATTGCGCCATCAACCATGGCCATGAACGTCACCGTCACAAGCCAGACCTGACGGCCGATACAGAAAAGTGGTAAATGCGGTGCTGTATCGGTGTGGTTCGGCCTCCGACACAAGCGGAGGAACATCTCCAAACTTAAGTAAGATGGATCTCTTAGCATTGGGGGGTGTTTTCTATAGATTTACTAGATATTTTTGTAAAGGGAGGACATCCACTTTAAGTGATAAGCAAATGGGTTCTGATTCCTTTTTACATAAGCTGGGATTGGCTCTTTATCGTAATGGTGAAACATCTGAATAACAGATCTCACCAGATTTGTGTCTGCTTTGAAAGATGGTACTAGTGTCAGACATTGCCTGATTGCAATACCAACATAAAAAATGTAGCATCATGGTTTCCAACGTCAGAGTGTCCTGCGCCAGCAGTGTCTCCACTCAGAGAGACCTCTTAAAATAGATTTTCTCACATGCCTGCACCTACGTATGTTTGCTGAGATCTGCCATGAGTCACTTTATGGTGCCTAACGAAAATTGCATTGATTTTACAATGAAAAAAAGAAGCAAAAATAGTGATTGATGGGGTAGTTTGGAGTTGATATGCCATTAGAGGTACATACTTACTTGGTCTAGGGGTTTTGAGAGAGATGCTCTGTCCTAGCCACATAAAGAACAGGTACTGCAAACAAAGATTTCCGTTTTATTTTTTTAATCCTAACAAACTGGGCAAGGGATTTTATTTTCATGTTTCCAGAGCCCTAGGTAGCCAGGAAATCCTTGAGATGAATGAAAAAAGTCGCCGGGCAGGGAAACTTATGACCGCATACAAAAGCACCACCGTTTGCTATGCCACACTTGCGGACAGGCAATCTTCAATAGTTAGTTAACCTTTCTTAGATTATCTTGCGAATGTTCGAAAAAGGGTTCTTGATTGGGCAGTTTTTGGTGTCAAGTTTGTGTCTGGGCCGTTGGTGCTGGGCACCATCTATAACTCTCATCTCATTCTTTAGTGAATCAACAACACTGTTCTCTACAATTTTTTGTTCCGCAGTCGGGTGCCATGAAAAAAGTAACCGTGATTGGCCGGCCCGCTAAAAGTGACTTCAGGGAGAAAACGGACGGGTTGCAATTTCTACTCAAAGGTGGCCATACACATGAAGCGAAGATTGGGTAAATCCTGTTGGGACCAAAAGAGTTCCCAATATGACAGTGTTAGGGACAAATCCCAACGAACTGACGTAGACGGCAATTGGCCAGTCAGGTAAGACGGAAATTGTACGTTGGTCCTAACTGCTCTCTCACTTAGTAAATTCAGGGTTTTAGAGGAAAAGGTCCAGCATTGATTCAGTGTAAAAAGTACCATATTTATTGCTCCATTTTAACGAGTAAATAAGGCAAACATTTTTGGCCCTACAACTTGCCTTTAAAAGCGTGTAAAGTGTGGGCCCGAAATGTTGGCCAAATACTTTTACTCTTAAAGGGCAAGGTCCATCTCTACAAAAATAGTTTGAAAAGGAAGAGCCTTTAAACGTAAGGTTTAAGCTCTACCGACTTCTGTATTCTGTGTAACCTGCCATTAGTTCTGTTGATCTCCGCCCCTTTTCACTGACTAGGGGGAATGACATCACCGTTACAAGTAACGAACGCTGTCACTGACAGATAAGGAACCTCACTCACGCCCCCCCCCCCCCCTCCTCCAGGGGAGAGGCAAAACGCGACCGTGCGAAAACCGTATCTAGTGTAGGGGCCTAGCCCTAAAAGACAATCTGCTATAGCTATCGACTGTGTGACGTTGGCAGGTCAGGAAAATGATTTATAGAAGGAGGAAAAGGGGGGGAAGCGGTACTGAGATAGAACACTTGCACTAAAGGGGAACTGTGGTCCCTCCCAACAGTTAACCACCTCTCTACGTGCTCCACACCCCAAGATGTACAAGGAAATGATGACCAGAAAAGGTTAATGTGTGGGAAGCGGGACATAGTGACTTCATGAACGCTTCTCCTCACAAGTGCCGCCGGCAGAGCACAGCCTCATACTCCCTCATGTGTGTGAGGGAGGACGGAGTAGTCCTCACTCCTTTCCTGTCTGAGTGAATACCTGCAGCTGCAGAGGGTAAGGGAGATCCCCAAAGGGAAATTACAAACCCTTCTCCTCATCCCTATGGTGAAAAACACCTTTTCCAGGCAGAGTTCTCACTCTGACCTGAAGTGTCAGTGGCCCACCGCACCTTGGAGTGGGCGGGACCATGACACCCACAAGTGGGGGAGCCACGTGGGCGTTTAAGTGGAATGGCCATGGGGGTGCCCACTGGAGGGACCATGGGGTCCATGAGTGGGAAGGACCAGGGGGCTGCAAAGGGGAGGAGACACAGGGCAGATTGACTGACAAGGTTCAGAGCAGGAAGTGCAGGGGACCGTCATGTCTGCTAGCCATATCAAACACACCAAAATGTAAATATCTACAAACCTATGTAAATAAAACAAGAAATAAATTGCAAAAATTCTCAAGGAGAGCATTTTTATCAATTTACCTAAATCATTTTGGACCCAGTTTCCCTTTAAAATCTTTTTTTTTTTTTTTTTTTTTTTCTTTTCTACCATGCATTTAGGGTCCGTAAGGTAGCAGAATCTGTTAAAAATATGTTTGGGGTGGACATGTCCCTTTAATGAAGCAATAATATGTACTTTTTATAGCAAATCAATGTCTGGACCTCTCTAACCCTTGGATTTTGAAAATATTGCATATATTTGGTTTTGGCAGTGAACCATTACTAAGAGTGCCGAAGTTTTACGGGAACATTTTAGGTACACTTATTTTATTTTGAATATATTAAACTTAAGTAAACACAGCCCAGCTAATCCCCATATCGCATATGGGCAATGTCGGTTCATGTGGCAGTTCCAGTCTCATTGTGCCGGTAGAAGGGATCTGTCGACACAAGGCAATGGAAATCCATTTGTATTGCCGACTTAAGATTTCATACTAAAGGCACAGCTAATTTATTAATTACACAAAAAATGCCATCCCAAGCACACGTGCAGTTTAATATGTTCTGATGTTTTTCTGCAAAATGTTTAGTGATCCTTTTGTTTATTTTGGGTAAATAAAAGCATTTGGAAAGTATTAACCTTGCACAATATCACTACTGAGACGTGATACAACTACACATAGCCTCTAAGATTGTAATGTACACTATGATTAACCTAAATTTTGTCACTGTAGCCTATTCCACAGAAACACCATTAAATCACCCACTGAATCACAAGAACTGTACTAAAGGCAAACTTAGTGGAGTTCAACCAAACCTGAACCAACAATTGAAGAACTTAGCAAATGTTTCTATACAACAAAACATCCTCTTGGTATCCAGTTGGACAGTAAGTATCTTCATAGCATAATTCTGTTTTAAAATTCTGTTTGTTATAGGGGAACTGTGGTCTCCAAACGTTAAGTTTAAACGAGCCATCAACCACTTCTCTACATGCTCCACAGCCCAAGATTAAAGATTACTGACCGTTAAATGGGTGGGAGGATGACATGTACATTCCTAAGACTGCACCTCCACCTCGCGCGCCGCGAGCACCGCCTCAGACTTTACGACAGGAAGTCCCTCCCCTCCCTGCTGTTTGAGATCCCCACATGAAAAGTCCTCTCTGCCTGAAAAGGTGATTTTCACACAGTTTTTTTGAGAGGGAGGGGGGTTCTGAGTGGCCCAAGGCACTGTGAGTGGCGGGGCCACATGGGGTGCTTAAGGGAAGGGGGCCTGCAAATGGAGGTCCCTAGCGGGGGACCAGGGGGGCTTGCAGGGGAGGAGGAGGACCACTGACATGGTGATGCATGCTGCCATATCAACCCAAAATGTAAATCTCTTTAAAACTATGCAAATAAACATGAAAATAATTGCAAATATTCTCAGGAGAGCAATTCCAATCAACTTTACCTAAAGTTATTTTTGGACCACAGTTCCCCTTTAATATAGTTTTAGAATTTTTGCCATTTTTTTTCTGTTTCTTAATAAAAAATGTACAAGGCAGTGCTAAAAATGATCATTAAATTTTGGCATGAATAAACGTAGTATATTTATATAGATTTTTCACAGAAAGAATAATAGTTCAAATCATTCACAAGTAGTAATAAAAAGAAAAGTGAAAATATACAGAAAAAAAACTACCTTTCACTTTATTTGGTGTGTTTAAACCCCTTTCAAAAAACTTTAAAAAAAAACATAGATTAAGTACCACCCCAAACCCCATTTTGACAACACTTATCTTTCTCCTGGTGTCCCTTAGTCAGTCCTTCAGCCCCTCACGGACCATTCTTACAGCTTTGTGAGCTTGTCAGCCATAAAGCACCATTCATAAGTCCCTGCCAGTGATGTCATCGCCTTGACAAGGCGAACCAGGGAGAAAGATATGTTTGTAAAAACTTGTTTTTGAAGGGGGTGAACATGCACTTATATATGAACTGTATGCCGTCACAAAATTGTTGTTGTTTAAGAGGTATTCATTGAATGTAAAGGGTTATGGAAAGTTTACAGGATTGTGAAGAATTGTTTTGTTCTGGAATGCTATGCTAACTTCTTATGTAGTTAAATGTATTAATGGATGATTTAATCATGTATACATATAGGCCCCAGTATTATTTACAATTACAAAACAGCTTTTGAATGGCAATACACTTGTGCATGGCTAAAGGTATCCTCAGAAAAGGTTTGTGATTAGGAAATGCATGTTAGGAATGCATATCTAGAGTAATTTTGCATTATAATTACATATATAACATGATTGTGAATGAATAAACTACTATGCCTGTTTTTAAGTGAAATATCTGTATGCTTTCTTATAACCTGGTTATATTTAACCACGAAGAATAGCAACATCATATACACAATGCAGTGTGCTCTGATTTGGAGGCCATTTATGTTAAATAAAGAACCGGGCCTGGATGAGGTGGGTGGTTCGACCAATGTCAATGCTGTTTTGACAACTTAGCCTGGGCAGTTTTGAGAACTCCTCTTGCTGTTGGTGGGACATTCCAGGTATTTATTGCCAATAGACTCTTGTACAAGTCATACTGAATTGAGAAAGCCGTAGGGTGCCTAGCAAATGTCTTCAAGAACTAAACTAGTCCAGTTGTATAAACAAATACAATAGAGATACTATAACCTGGATAAATGAGAACCTACAGCAAATACATGGTTCCAATTTTTGCCACTGAAAAATATTTACTGTCATTCTTTTATTACATATATATACTTTCAATTTCAGATACCATAGACACGAATGAAGAAGGAGCATCCAAAAGACCGCTGATAATATTTAATTTAAAATTTTTCCAGTATATGTTTATACATAATGAAATAATAAATGTTTACATTTATTTGTAATATTGACTTAATGTCTTCGTTAACAGGCAAAATATCAGGTTAACGATGAGTTAAATGCATCATAGGTTTTGATATGAGAATGGAAATGTCTGTATTTGTATTTTTACTTGCAGTGACAATAGAAGAGGGGTGAACATAGAACAGCAGTTGCGTTTGCTGAAAGTTCCGTAAAGTTACTGCTAGAGAACCCAATAGAGTAGCGTTTCTCTAGCGGAAACTCTGGAAGCGGCTTGATTTTGCTGTTCATTTTGTCCTGGTCATACACATTTATGCTTGAATGCTTGAATGGGCAGCCCTTAGCTCAGATGGCTCTCAGTTAGTTCTCATGTTTGGCTATCAGTATCTAAAAAAAAAAAAAAATACCAAAAAAGTTTGGTTTGTTTTCCCCTAAGTACTCAACAGAGATATGAATAACAGTGCTATGATGTTTTGGGAATATCTGGTTCCAATATTTCACCAGAATAATCTTCATTAGTAGAGCATAGGAAATGTTTGCCAGTCTAGAGAGCAACATGGTAATCAAAGGGATATCCGAAACACATGCCGAAGCTGAGTTGTGTTAAAGCCACAATGTCTCCAATTAATGCAGCCCTGCTTGTAACAGTTGTGTCCCTGCATTCACCAGATAATATATGAAGTAGGTAACCGAAGCACTCAGCGGTCTTGGTGAACAAAACAAAATAATTTTTATTAATAGCTGAAATGCTGTAGATATGTGTTAATAATAAAATTATTTTGTTTTGTTCTCCAAGACCGCTGAGTGCTCTGTTACCTACTTTATTGTATACATATTTGACAGTAGCACCGCGGCAGTTGCTTTTGAAGCGAGGAGTGCGGAAGACTATGTGGATTGATATATATATATATATATCCTGATGATGGCCGCGATGGGCGGTTGAAACACGTTGATACAAGTTTTCTGAAGAATATTAAGGCTTTTATCAATAAACGTTGCTGTTATATATATGAGCATTGTTATTGATTAAGCCTTTATATTCTTCAGAAATTGGTGTGCGGCTCAAATTGTCTTTGTATAGAGTGGTTTGGGACATGTGCGTCCATTTATAGTTCACACTCTTCCTTTAAAGAAACAGAGTAAGGGCCATATTTATAAAGATGCTGTATCGATTTTTAGTACATTTACAGCTACCATGAGTTTATAAATATCGCCCTAGGGGCTGCTGCTTTTTTGTCTTTTAATCCCTTATATTATTAAAAGAAAAAAAATTTATTTTTTACGAGATTGCATGAGTTTTTATGAGCAACTAACTAGGTGGGGGTTATAGCTATTACACATAGGAAAGGTCCATATGTATGTGTGTAATTAGCACTATTTAATTAAATCACCATAGAAATACACCATACAAAGTATAGTAACTAACCTACTACTGAAAAACAAAACCATTTATATACAATAATAACTAAACTTACTTTTTACTGGACACCCTAATTGAATGGAACTCAAAATGTATAGGTTAGACACACCTCCAGGTCTTTCTACAGGGTCTCCATTGACATAAATAAGAACGTTACTAACATCAATAGAGAGTATGATCTCCACTGTTAGCAAATTAAAAGTTTCTCTAGGCACTGTCCATGACAAAGACAGGAAGTGTAAGGTTCCTGTATTACACTGTTATGTGCTGTTTGTAAAACAATGTGACAGTCTTAGCCAATTAGAACAATGCTTCAGACTCTCACATTTACTCCCCTCCTCTCCATAGAATTATGGAACATCCAGTTCCTGTTTTGCTAGACAGGAAGTGTCTGTTTATGATTAAATGACTTTGCTGTCTCTGAAACTCCCAGCATATCTTAGAAATGGGCAGTTTTTACCCATTATTATATATTAAGGACAACTCCACCATCATAAGGACATCTTTTAGAAGAACGCTCTTTAATGTTGATATATCATACTTTGTCCATGAATCATTACTGTAGGCCTGCTATGCTTCTGGATGCCTCATGGAAACTGAGCACTTCTCAGAAGACAGGCAGCTAGGGGAATTAACATTCATTCATTGGCTGTGATGTCAACTGTCAAATCCATAACTGACAGTTACTAACGGAGAACCTGGAAGCAGAAACAGAAACAGGACATTGTGCAGATTTCAGGTTAGACTTAATATTTCACATTTCAAACTATTACCATTTTGGGGGGTGATTTACCTGTATGTAGTTTTCATTTTAGGGCTGGACTTGCCCTTAACATGAGGCTGTCAGGTACCTTCAGTTATAGAAGGGCTGTATCATTTTTTACCCTGTGGGGAGCTTTTAGCTCCTTTATCCAACCTCTCCAAACTTGTCAACTAATCAGAACCTGTGTTTTCTAACCCCATAGTGACTATATTGTGGTAATTACCAATATATGAACCTAGCATGTTATTCTGGATCCGTATGGGGGTCCAGTGATGTCCAATGGAGCTGTTCAGATTGAATGGCACATTGTGGCAGGATTGCCTGGATCTGTGTTCAGATCTGCAGGTTAATAACATTTTGTCTGATACATATAAAACGTGTCCCAACTGAACATCTGCTTTGTGTGAGAGCCCTGCCAGGAGAGATGTAACAGTGGCAGCAGCCAGCAGCGCATTTGACAGACTGATCATGTGGTCCCATAGGGAACTGCATGATTGGCCGTGATTTACTAACTGACCCATTTGTCTGATACGGACGCTGAACTCGGTCGCAGCTGGCCACCCCACACATCACATATTTCCAGCCGACTAATCTGTCACTTAGGTTGTTACTGGTGTTTACCCAGCCTTAAGGTTCGTACACACATGCGATCCCGGGTGCCAACCCTGGATGCCACGATGGTGACGAACGTCCGTAATCGTGGCCATGTATGGTTACTTTATCTGTAAAATGGCATTCTTGGCGATCATGGCACAATATATCATTCGAAACGGACGTTTGCATGCGCCGGTGATGGCATGTGTGCACGAACCTTTAGACTTTATAGATTATAACGCCAGGTAGTGGTTTTTGGAAGTGAGTGCAAATATGGTAAAGTTATGACTATGTTGGAGTTGATAGTGATCTTGTCTGTTGGTGATCTGTGTGTCCTCTGTCTTTCTCTATTGCTGGCCAGCGACCTCTTTTTCTATTTACTCTTTTTCCTACAGACAAGGTGACTAGACTTTCCTACCCCTATTATATGTTGAATAAAACAAGTAGCCATAGAGCATAAGAATACCTGTCTGCTTTTTATGCTGTGTAAAGTAACAGGTGCAATCTAGTGTATGTGAGTGTAATGTGTATTTGTAAAACCGCAGCAGGAGTGTTTAAGATGTTTTATTACTTTATACAATATTCTGTTGAACAGTCTTGACTAATCTTAACAACATTTGTCAATTCTTTATACATGTGTTTACAGAAATGTTTATTTATAGATAAACTATCTATTTTTATTTTATGTTGTGTCTTTAAAAGCTAAGGGTGCTGGGGAAATCCACCCCAGCTGCAAAAGTTGTGCAACTGATTATTCAGGGAGACTCCTGAAGTCAGAGCGATCAGTCTGACAGCAGTTTGAAACAAACCCTGTTGTGTTTGGAGTTTCACACTGTCCATAGTGTGAGTCGCTGTTTCTTTTTCTTATATTTTGCTTTTCCTATTAACTGAACCTGCACCAAACGCCAACGACTGAGTGAAAGACATCGTTTATTTTTGATACAAACCCATGTCCTAACTAGAGATGTCCGAACTTCGCAAAATCCGATCCGCTCGAGGATCTGCGAATTTTCGAAAAAATCGAAAATCCACGAGCGGACCCATTAAAATTAAAAATACCTTGAAATAACGATATTTTTTCATATTTTCGAAAATTTTCGAAATTACGAGTTTTCACGTATTTTCGAAATTACGAGTTTTCATGTATTTCAAAAATATGTATAAGTAATCCTCGTAATTTCGAAAATTTGAGAAATTACGTATGTATGGAATAAGAGAAATCCTTTTATTTTCGAAAATACAAGTAATCCCCGTATTTGCGAAAATTTTCGAAATACGTGAAAACTCGTAATTTCGAAAATTTTCGAAAATACGAAAAATCCGCGAATCGGAAGTTCGGAAGGCGAAAATCCAGAAAAATCCCCGTTCGCGAACGGGATAAATCCGCGGCGGATCCGGGTTCGATCCGCGAACCGGCCCATCCCTAGTCCTAACATGGTGGCAGCGGTGGGATGTATCTTATGTTGGATTAAGCATAATTTTGTACTCAGTGAATGGCAGAGTCAAGGCCTGGAAGGAGTATATCTGGACTCAATCTCCAAGACGGTCTCGCGTTCAAGTAACTGGGCGTCTCAAGTTGTTGCCTGCTGTTAAGGGACGGTGCCTGCTGTTAAAGGGACGGTGCCTGCGTTAAAGGGACGGTCCCCTGCTGTTAAGGGCGGTGCCGTGTTTAAAGGGATGGAGCCTGATTTAGATCCAACCTGGGGTGCTGGAGCGAGGCCTAAACAGCAAGAAGCTGCGATGAGAGGAAGATGTTCTTTCTGATAAAGGTGAAGATACTCCCTCCTGTGAGTAGTAGTATTCCCAAAAATATTGAGGATCTCCTAGTTTTGCTGATAAAAACCAAGAGTTGGGTGATCAGCGCAGACAACAGAAGAAAAATTTTTCTATGAGCAGGAAAAATACAGGAAGAGAGAGCAGAACTGGAAATATAAAGAGGAATTCGTTTCAGGAAGCTGAAAAAGCCAGAGGGATGATCATTTCTTCCAGTACTTAAAGCAATTCAGTATAAATTTCTCCTGTTCCAAATTTGAAACTGACTAAATTAACGAGACTGATGATATAGATCTATCTAACGATATTTGAAAGGGTGGCTCCAAGCAAGTAAATGGCCAGAGAATCAGTGATTATTCATCTAGCACCCTTTCCCCAGTAAGCACAACAAGCATATAGCAAATGACATGAGGATGCTGAGGATTATGCAAAAGTGAAAAAGATTTTGAAGAAGTTATAATATTCATCCTAAACCTTTCGTCAAGTTCAGAACTTACAAGTATTGTGACAAAGAGGGTCCTAGAGAGACCTACACCTTTCTGACTGAATTGTGTAACAAGTGGATTGTCAGAGAAGAATACGGTACCTGAGGTTTTGGGAATTATTATTCTAGAACAATTCTTGGAAATTCTCCCTGAACCAATTAGGATCTGGGTTAAGGAGCATCAACCAGAGACTGGAGATAGCGCTGTGGCAGAGAATTATTTGCTGGCAAGAAAAGGACTGCCAAGAAGACCCATATTGGTAAGGCCAACAGCACTAACTGTTACTACTGACATACCAAGGCCAAATCTTTTGAAGAGCAAGAGCTATGGTAGATATTGTCTGTTTTTCATGTGGTAAAAAGGGACATTTAGCCAAAGACTGTGTAATTAAAGGGGGTAAAATGGCCAAGGAGTTTTCTACAAACTGTGTTGATATTGTACATAATTATTTACAACCTGTCAAAATTGATTCTCAGTATGTGAATGCTTTGATTGATACAGGGAGTCAACAGTCTTTAATAAGGTCGAATTTGCTTCACTTTCCTAAAACAAATGGTTGTTTACATTTAACGTGTGTACATGGAGATACCAAGGTATATCCTAAAGCAATGATACCAATGGAGATTGCTAATCAAAAGGTGTCATTAGACATGGGAATAGTGCCTACATTACCATACCCTGTTATTTTGGGTCAGGATACCCCTGGCTTCCATAATATGCTAAAAAGGGACAATTCTGTTTCTGCTGTAATAACTAGATCTCAGGTTAAAAGTCAGTTTAATACAGAGACTTGGTAATGTATTTCCCTTTGAAGATGAGATATTTCATGGCACTGGTAAAACACATCCTTCTAGAAAAGAAAAGAGGATTATGCGCCAGGAATGGAGATCCAAAAACACTTTTCTAGAAGAACCTTTTCAATCTCTCAAATGGGATGGGGCTATTTCTGTAAAGCAGCAGAAAGATACCACCCTCAGCCCACTATTCAAACAAGCAAAGGAAATGTCAAATGGACAAAAACATTTTCCTTGCTATCAAGTAAAAAATGGAACTTTGTATTGTGTGTGTGAACACCCACAGACTAAAGAGCAAGTGTGGCAAATGGTAGTACCTTCTGAATACAGAGAGTCAATCATGAAAATAGCTCATTCCATACCATTAGCAGGCCATTTGGGTAGAAAAAAAACCCTGACCAGGATATTAAACAGGTTCTTTTGGCCCAAAATACATACAGACGTAGCTGTTTTTTGTGATTCTTGTTCAGAGTGCCAGTACACTTCTCCTAGGGGTAAAAAGTGTAAGATGGTTCCAGTTCCTTTGGTGGATACCCCATTTGAAAGAATAGCCATGGATATTGTCGGTCCTCTTGCAAAGAGTAGCAAAGGAAACCAATATATACTAGTTGTAAGCGACTACATGACTCGCTATCCAGAGGCTATTCCTTTGAAAAGTATAACAACAAGAAAAATAGCAGAAGAATTAATTAAACTTTTTAGTCAAATGGGAATTCCCCATACAATTCTTACTAACCAAGGTTCAAATTTCCAGTCTAATTTAATGAAGCAAATAAATTGTCTTCTGGGTATTCAGGCTGTACGAACCACTCCTTATCACCCACAAAGTGATGGATTGGTTGAGCGTTTTAATCAGACTCCAAAAAAAAATGCTCAGGAAATTTGTACAACAAGATCCAAAACACTGGGATCAATTGCTTCCATATTTGTTGTTCGCATACCGGGAGGTTCCTCAAGCATCTAGTGGTTTCTCTCCATTTGAATTGCTGTATGGGAGACGACCAAGAGGACGACTGGATGTGATTAAACAATATTGGGAGAAACCAGATTCCAACCAGAAAAATTTGATTGACTATGTAATTTCTATGAGACAAATTAAATAAGATGACAGAATTTGTCCAAGATAACCTTGCTGAATCCCAATCTTATATGAAGCAACGGTATGATAAATGTGCTACAGAAAAGCATTTTTTACCTGGTGATAAAGTCTTACTCTTATTGCCATCCTCTGATAATAAGTTGTTAGCTAAATGGCAAGGGCCCTTTAAAGTAACACGTCAAACTGGTCTGGTGGACTATGAAATCCTTTTGTCTGAAAGTTCTCGTCAAAAAAAGATTTTTCATGCTAATCTGTTAAAAAAGTGGGTGGACAAACCTGCTAAAACTTGTACTATTCTCTCAGAATATAACCCAAATGTTATTGAACAAGTTTACTCAAGGGTATCACTTGAGGGTTTAAAACTTTCAGAAATTAAAAGAGGTAAAGATCTTACATCTAAGCAGAACCAAGCATTGGATGACTTGCTTTATAAGTATAAGAAAACATTTGTATCTACACCGGGGCACACTAACCTAGTTGAACATATCATTGACACAGGCTCTACCAAGCCTATACGTCAAAAACCTTACAGGGTGCCAGAGAAACTAAAACCAGTAATAGAAGCAGAACTAGAAATCATGTTACAACTAGGCATTGTAGAGCCCTCTTTCAGTCCCTGGTGTTCACCCATTGTTATTGTACCTAAGAAAAATGGTCAATATCGCTTTTGCATTGACTTTAGAAAAATAAATCAAACCTCGAAATTTGATAACTATATAATGCCACGCATTGATGACATGATTAGCCAGTTGGGTGAAGCTCAATATATATCCACATTTGACTTAACGAAGGGTTACTGGCAAATACCTTTAGAGAAGGAATCATGCCCAAAAACTGCTTTTGCCACACCAAAAGGTTTATATCAATTTACCCATATGCCCTTTGGTTTACATGGAGCCCCAGCAACGTTCCAACGTTTAATGGACAAGATTTTAAAATCCCACCAGGCATATTCTGCATCGTATCTTGATGATATATTTAGTGCAGATTCGAAATCTCATCTAAATCATTTAGATAAAGTAATCTGTGCAATTTCTGAAGCTGGGCTAACAATTAATCCAGTTAAATGCAGTGTGGCCCAAAAAGAAACTTCATACCTGGGTTATGTGATAGGTGGAGGAAAAATAAAACCAGAAGCCTCAAAGATCTCCGCAATAAAGAATGCCCCTATTCCTAAAACTAAAAAAGAGGTTAAATCTTTTTTGGGACTGGCTGGTTATTACCGCCGCTTTATTCCTAATTTCTCAAATTTAGCAGCTCCTCTTAGTGATCTTACTAGAAAAACGGGCAAAAACATAGTTGAATGGACTAATAATTGTAATCAAGCATTCAATGTTTTGAAGGAGAAGCTGTGTACTACCCCAGTTCTAAATAACCCAAACTTTTCTCTCCCATTCCAAGTGCAAGTCGATGCATCCGAAAGAGGAATAGGAGCTGTACTTTGCCAAATAGAGAAACAAGAAGAGCATCCTATTTTGTTTTTCAGCAGAAAACTTTTTCCCAGGGAGCAAAAATACTCTACCATAGAAAAAGAATGTCTGGCTATAAAATGGGCTATTGAGAGTTTACGTTATTATTTGACAGGGAAGAAATTTTAATTTCAGACCACCGCTCTTTATATTGGTTACATAAAATGAAATGTGATAATGCTCGTTTGACAAGGTGGTACCTGGCTCTGCAGCCTTTTAATTTCACAGTAGAATACAAGCCAGGAAGTCAACATAAAAATGCTGATTACCTATCAAGGTTTGGTGCCCAAGTCCAAACAGACTTGGTGAAAGAACAAGCTTTCACTTAAGCTGGGGGGTATGTTAGGAGTGGATAGTGATCTTGTCTGTTTATGTGATCTGTGTGTCCTCTGTCTTTCCTCTATTGCTGGCCAGCGAACCTCTTTTTCTATTTACCCTTTTTCCTACAGACAAGGTGACTAGACTTTCCTACCCCTATGATATGGTTGAATAAAACAAGTAGCCATAGACCATTAAGAATACCTGTCTGCTGTTCTGCTGTGTAAAGTAACAGGGTGCAATCTGATTGTATAGTCTGAGTGTAATTGGTTATTTGTAAAACCTGCAGCAGGAGTGTTTAAGATGTTTTATTACTTTATACAATATTCTGTTGTAACAGTCTTGATTGATCTTACAAACATTGTCCAATTTCTTTTATACATGTGATGTACAGAAATGTTTATTTCTAGATAAGAACTATCTGTATTTTGTTATTTATGTTATGTGTCTTTAAAAGCTAAGGGTGCTGGGAAATCCACCCCAGCTGTAAAAGTTAGTGCAACTGATTATTCAGAGAGACTCCTGAAGTCAGAGCGATCAGTCTGACTGCAGTTTGAAACAAACCCTGTTGTGTTTGGGAGTTTACACACTGTCCATAGTGTGAATTGCTGTTTCTTTTCTTATATTTTGCTTTTCCTATTACGTGTAAGTTCAATCCCTGGGGGAACAAGACCATACCTGCTTCTCTCTTTATTTAGTATGACCTATACCAAGGAATCATGGGAGCTTACAGAGCTTCTAAACCTTCTTTTTATCTGGACTGCCTTAAAGGGGCGGGGGAATAAATTTACCCAGGGAGTATAGGTCATACTAAATAAAGAGAGAAGCAGGTATGGTCTTGTTCCCCCAGGGATTGAACTTTACTCATTAGGTTAGGACTGATGCTGGGATACTGCCTTGAAGTGGCGCATCAGCTGACGCAAGTTTGTACAAACTATGTAACTAAACGTATCCATTTTAACTTTAGTGCAGGTAATCACCCTTCGTTGCTTGCATACTTGTTCCTAGAATTAAAAAGCGTTCTTTACGGGTCATGTAGACCTTAATGGCTTGAAAGCTAATATGAGTACCCCTCTATGTTTTTTTTTTGCAGAGGTTAAAATAGATATAGGGGAATTTTTTTTTTCTTGGAAATGTGTCTCCTGGGCAAAAACTAATCTGCCTTGTGGTGGGAGGCTGTTGCCATAGCGTTGATCTCTTATAGGGGAGTTAAGACCCCTTACATTTAGTGAAAACGGGTTAAAACCATGGTCTATATACTAGTATTGCTTGCTTATGCAGTTATGCTTTGGTATATATAATTCAAACATTGTTGAAATATTGTTGATTCTCTAACACATGCAAAGGAAACACGTTAGTTGAACTTAGGTAGGTCTTATAACAATAACGGTAAACATTTAGTTATAACATTGAAAAACTTTAAAAATACTTTGAGTTGTGTAGTCATTTGAGATCTCCAGATCTTCTCTGGTCTCAAATTCCAAAGGTTTGAGGGGTAATATGAATCAAAACAGTCAGCCAGTGTAGGGCCTTTATGATGAATATAGAAATAGCTTTACAGATTGCCTTCTGCCTTTTTATGCTTATTTGATGGAGCTCGTTGATGAGTTCCAGTGAGTGTCTTTTGTTGTTCTAGATTGTTGTGAAGTTTCGGGAGAGTTTAATCCATTCTGGGGTGGTGTTTGAGGTGGAGAAGACTTAGAAGTAGGTGCTTGGGTAGATTTTCCATTCGTAAGTAGATTTTTGTGTTGTTTAGCTATATATGTATTGCCATTTTTCTTATAAGTAATTTAGTGGGAAAACCCCATTATAAGGGATGTTTGATTTCCTTAATGTTGTGGTGATGTCTGTGAACTTTCTCCTTGCTTGTAGTGTAGTTGGGGAAAATCCGTAAACTTTGAATGTTTTGAACTGCTCTGCTAATTTTGTAGTTTTCCTAGATGCCATCGTAAGTTGCTCTTTGATGTGGTAGTAATGCATCTTACTAGTGTATCCCTGGTTGCTGTGGTAGGGAGATGCTGGTTTGCAAACTCTATGTGCTCTATCTATAAGAAAGTCTGATGCTGGAGTCTCTGGTAATAGAGCTTGAAAGAGTTTAGTTAGGTAGTAATTGATTTCTCTCCTCCTATAATGGCAGTGTTCTTGTACTATGGAGATATTTCCACCAATCAGAAGGGTTTTGCATAATGGTTAAAATAGCCCTTTCTCCATTTATTAATTAAAAATGCAGAATCAGTCCAATCTGGGGGATTCTGGGATTTTACATAAACCCTTCCATTCTTCTATAGTTATCAGTGCTACACGATCGATATTGTTGTGTGCAAGCATGTTGTGTGTGATTTAAATCAGTTATCAATGGTAATATTATTAATATATATATATATATATATATATATATATATATATATATATATAATATTTACACCAGAAGTCTCCAGCCCTAACTATACATATAGCATAAAATCAATTAGATATCACGGCAGCCCCATAGAAAAGCCTCATACAAAGCCCCATAGAAAGTCTCCCACACAGCACCCAGAGAAATTCCGTACAATAAACAGCCCTATAGAAAGTCCCATACACAGTCCCGTAGAAAGTCCCATACACAACCCCATAGAAATTCTATCCAATAAACAGCCCTATAGAAAGTCCCATATACAGTCCCATAGAAAGTCTTATACACCCCATAGAAAGTCACATGCAAAGCCCCATAGAAAGTTTCCATAGAAAGTCCCATACACAGCCCCATAGAATGTCCCATACACAGCCCCATAGAAAATCCCATACACAGCCCCTTAGAAAGTCCCATGCACAAGCCCCATAGAAAGTCCCATACAAGCCCCATAGAAAGTCCCATGCACAGACCCATATACCCATGCACAGTCCCATAGAAAGTCCCATTACACAGCCCCATAGAAAGTCCTACGCAAAGACCCATGAAAGTCCCATACACAGCCCCAAAGAAGTCCCATACACAGCCCCATAGAAAGTCCCATACACAGCCCCATAGAAAGTCCCATAGAATGTCCCATAGAATATCCCATACACAACCCCATAGAAATTCCATCCAATAAATAGCCCTATAGAAAGTCCCATACACAGTCCCCATAGAAGTCTTATCCACAGCCCCATAGAAAGTCCCATACACAGCCCCATAGAAAAGTCCCATGAATTAGCCCATAGAAAGTCCCATACACCGCCCCATAAAGTCCCATACACAGCCCCATAGAAAGTTCCATGCACAGACCCATATACCCATGCACAGCCCCATAGAAAGTCCCATACACAGTCCCATAGAAAGTCCCATGCACAGCCCCATAGAAAGTCCCATCACAGCCCCATAGAAAGTCCCATACACAGACCCATAGAAAGTCCCATACACAGCCCCATAGAAAGTCCCATACAAAGCCCCATAGATGTCCCATACACAACCCCATAGAAATTCATCCAATAATAGCCCTATAGAAAGTCCATACACAGTCCCATATAAAGTCTTATCCACAGCCCCATAGAAAGTCCCATACACAGCCCCATAGAAAGTCCCATGCACAGACCCATAGAAAGTCCAATGCACAGCCCCATAGAAAGTCCCATGCACAGCCCCATAGAAAGTCCCATACACAGCCCTATAGAAAATCCCAACACAGCCCCATAGAAAGTCCCATGCACAGACCCATAGAAAGTCCCATACAAGCCCCCATAGAAAAGTCCCATACATAGCCCCATAGAAAGTCCCATGCACAAACCCATAGAAAGTCCTATGCAAAGACCCATATAAAGTCCCATGCACAGTCCCATAGAAAGTCCCATACACAGCCCCATAGAAAGTCCCATGCACAAACCCATAGAAAGTCCTATGCACAAACCCATAGAAAGTCCCATAGAAAGTCCCATACACAGCCCCTAGAAAGTCTCATGCACAGACCCATAGAAAGTCCCATACACAGCCCCATAAAAGTCACATACACAAGCCCCAATATAAAGTCCTATACACACACCCATAGAAAGTTCCATACGCGCCCCATAGAAAGTCCCATACGCACAACCCTACAGAAAGTCCCATACAAAGCCCCACAGAAAGTCCCATCACAGCCCCATAGAAAGTCCCATACACAGTCCCATAGAAAGTCCCATCCAGCCCCTAGAAGTACATGCACATCCCCATAGAAAGTCCCCATACACAGCCCATAGAAGTCACATGCAAAGCCCCATAGAAAGTCCCATCACAGCCCCATAGAAAGTCCCATACACAGCCCCATAGAATGTCCCATACACAGCCCCATAGAAAGTCCCATGCACAGCCCCATAGAAAGTCCCATGCACTGCCCCATAGAAAGTCCCATACACAGCCCCATAGAAAGTCCCATGCACAGACCCATATACCCATGCACAGCCCCATAGAAAGTCCCATACAAAGCCCCATAGAAAGTCCCATACACAGCCCCATAGAAAGTCCATGCACAGACCCATATACCCATGCACAGCCCCATAGAAAGTCCCATACACAGTCCCATAGAAAGTCCCATGCACAGCCCCATAGAAAGTCCCCACCACAGACCCATAGAAAGTCCCATACACAGCCCCATAGAAAGTCCCATACACAGCCCCATAGAAGCCCATACAAGCCCATAGAATGTCCCATACAAACCCCATAGAAATTCCATCCAAAATAGCCCTATGAAAGTCCCATACAATCCCTATAAAGTCTTATCCACAGCCCCTAGAAAGTCCCATACACAGCCCCATAGAAAGTCCATGCACAGACCCATAGAAAGTCCAATGCACAGCCCCATAGAAAGTCCCATGCACAGCCCATAGAATGTCCCATACACAGCCCTATAGAAAATCCCATACACAGCCCCAAGAAAAGTCCATGCACAGACCCATAGAAAGTCCCATACACAGCCCCATAGAAAGTCCCATACATATGCCCCATAGAAAGTCCCATACACAAACCCATAGAAAGTCCTATGAAAGACCCATATAAAGTCCCATGCACCAGTCCCATAGAAGTCCCATACACAGCCCCATAGAAAGTCCCATGCACAACCCATAGAAGTCCTATGCACAAACCCATAGAAAGTCCCATAAAAAGTCCCATACACAGCCCATAGAAAGTCTCATGCACAGACCCATAGAAAGTCCCATACACAGCCCCATATAAAGTCACATACACAGCCCCATATAAAGTCCTATACAACAGCCCCATAGAAAGTTCCATACGCAGCCCCATAGAAAGTCCCATACGCAACCCTACAGAAAGTCCCATACAAAGCCCACAGAAAGTCCCATACACAGCCCCATAGAAAGTCCCATACACAGTCCCATAGAAAGTCCCATACACAGCCCCATAGAAAGTTACATGCACATCCCCATAGAAAGTCCCATACACAGCCCCATAGAAAGTCACATGCAAAGCCCCATAGAAAGTCCATCACAGACCCTGAAAGTCCATACACACCCCATAGAAAGTCCCATACAAAGCCCCATAGAATGTCCCATACACAACCCCATAGAAATTCCATCCAATAAATAGCCCTATAGAAAGTCCCATACACAGTCCCATATAAAGTCTTATCCACAGCCCATAGAAAGTCCCATACACAGCCCCATAGAAAGTCCCATGCACAGACCCCCTAGAAAGTCCAATGCACAGCCCCATAGAAAGTCCCATGCACAGCCCCATAGAATGTCCCATACACAGCCCTATAGAAAATCCCATACACAGCCCCATAGAAAGTCCCATGCACAGACCCATAGAAAGTCCCATACACAGCCCCATAGAAAGTCCCATACATAGCCCCATAGAAAGTCCCATGCACAAACCCATAGAAAGTCCTATGCAAAGACCCATATAAAGTCCCATGCACAGTCCCATAGAAAGTCCCATACACAGCCCCATAGAAAGTCCCATGCACAAACCCATAGAAGTCCTATGCACAAACCCATAAAAGTCCCTAGAAAGTCCCATACACAGCCCCATAGAGTCTCGCACAGACCATAGAAAGTCCCATACACAGCCCATAAAGTCACATACACACGCCATATAAAGTCCTATACAAAGCCCCATAGAGTTCCTACGCAGCCCATAGAAAGTCCCATACGCAACCCTACAGAAAGTCCCATACAAAGCCCCACCAGAAAGTCCCATACACAGCCCCATAGAAAGTCCCATAACAGTCCCATAGAAAGTCCCATACAACAGCCCCATAGAAAGTTACATGCACATCCCCATAGAAAGTCCCATACACAGCCCCATAGAAAGTCACATGCAAAGCCCCATAGAAAGTCCCATGCACAGCCCCATAGAAAGTCCCATACACAGCCCCATAGAATGTCCCATACACAGCCCCATAGAAAGTCCCAAGCACAGCCCCATAGAAAGTCCCATGCACTGCCCCATAGAAAGTCCCATACACAGCCCCATAGAAAGTCCCATGCACAGACCCATATACCCATGCACAGCCCCATAGAAAGTCCCATACACAGCCCCATAGAAAGTCCATACACAGCCGCATAGAAAGTTCCATACACAGTCCCATAGAAAGTCCCATAACAACCCCATAGAAATTCCATCCAATAAACAGCCCTATAGAAAGTCCCATACACAGTCCCATAGAAAGTCTTATCCACAGCCCCATAGAAAGTCCCATACACAGCCCCATAGAAAGTCCCATGCACAGCCCCATAGAAGTCCCATGCACAGCCCCATAGAAAGTCCTGCAAGCCCCAAGAAGTCCCATACACGACCATAGAATGTCTCATACACAACCCCATAGAAATTCCATCCAATAAACAGCCCTATAGAAAGTCCCATACACAGTCCCATAGAAAGTCTATCCAAAGCCCCATAGAAGTCTCATACACAGCCCCATAGAAAGTCCCATGCACAAGCCCCATAGAAAGTCCCATACACAGCCCCATAGAATGTCCCATACACAACCCCATAGAAATTCCATCCAATAAATAGCCCTATAGAAAGTCCCATACACAGTCCCATATAAAGTCTTATCCACAGCCCCATAGAAAGTCCCATACACAGCCCCATAGAAGTCCCATGACAAGACCCATAGAAAGTCCCAGCACAGCCCATAGAAAGTCCCATACACAGCCCCATAGAAAGTCCCATGCACAGCCCCATAGAAAGTCCCAGCACAGCCCCATAGAAAGTCCCATGCACAGCCCCATAGAAAGTCCCATACACAGCCCCATAGAAAGTCCCATGCACAAACCATAGAAAGTCATATGCACAGACCCATATAAAGTCCCTAGAAAGTCTCATACACAGCCCCATAGAAAGTCCCATGCACAGACCCATAGAAAGTCCCATACACAGCCCATATAAAGTCACATACAAAGCCCCATATAAAGTCCTATACACAGCCCCATAGAAAGTTCCATACGCAGCCCCATAGAAAGTCCCATACGCAACCCTACAGAAAGTCACATACAAAGCCCCACAGAAAGTCCCATACACAGCCCCATAGAAAGTCCCTACACAGTCCCATAGAAAGTCCCATACACAGCCCCATAGAAAAACATACACATCCCCATAGAAAGCTATCCACAGCCCCATAGAAAGTCCCATATACAGCCCCATAGAAAGTCCCATGCACAGCCCCATAGAAGTCCCATGCACAGCCCCATAGAAAGTCCCATGCACAGCCCCATAGAAAGTCCCATACACAGCCCCATAGAATGTCTCATACACAACAAATAGAAATTCCATCAATAAACAGCCCTATAGAAAGTCCCATACACAGTCCCATAGAAGTCTTATCCAGCCCCATAGAAGTCCATACACAGCCCCATAGAAAGCCATGCACAGCCCCATAGAAAGTCCCATACACAGCCATAGAAAGTCCCATACACAGCCCCATAGAATGTCCCATACACAACCCATAGAAATTCCATGCAATAAATAGCCCTATAGAAAGTCCCATACACAGTTCCATATAAAGTCTTATCCACAGCCCCATAGAAAGTCCCATACACAGCCCCATATAAAGTCCCATGCACAGACCCATAGAAAGTTCAATGCACAGCCCCATAGAAAGTCCCATGCACAGCCCCATAGAATGTCCCATACACAGCCCTATAGAAAATCCCATACACAGCCCCATAGAAAGTCCCATGCACAGACCCATAGAAAGTCCCATACACAGCCCCATAGAAAGTCCCATACATAGCCCCATAGAAAGTCCCATGCACAAACCCATAGAAAGTCCTATGCAAAGACCCATATAAAGTCCCATGCACAGTCCCATAGAAAGTCCCATACACGCCCCATAGAAAGTCCCATGCACAAACCCATAGAAAGTCCTATGCACAAACCCATAGAAAGTCCCATAGAAAGTCCCATACACAGCCCCATAGAAAGTCTCATGCACAGACCCATAGAAAGTCCCATACACAGCCCCATATAAAGTCACATTACCAGCCCATATAAGTCCTATAACAGCCCCATAGAAAGTCCATACGCAGCCCCATAGAAAGTCCCATACGCAACCCTACAGAAAGTCCCATACAATGCCCCACAGAAAGGCCCCATACACAGCCCATAGACAGTCCCCTACACAGTCCCATAGAAGTCCCATACACCGCCCATGAAAGTTACATGCACATCCCCATAGAAAGTCCTACACAGCCCCATAGAAAGTCACATGCAAAGCCCCATGAACAGTCCCATGCAAAGCCCACATAGAAAGTCCCAGAACAGCCCATAGAAGTCCCATGCACAGGCCCAAAGTCCCATGCACAGCCCCATAGAAAGTCCATGCACAGCCCCATAGAAAGTCCCATGCACAGTCCATAGAAAGTCACAACAGCCCCAAGAAGTCCATGCCAAAACCCCATAGAAAGTCCCATGCACAGTCCCATAGAAAGTCCCATACACCAGCCCCATAGAAAGACCCATGCACAAACCCATAGAAAGTCATATGCACAGACCAATATAAAGACCCATAGAAAGTCCCATACACAGCCCATATAAAGTCACATACACAGCCCCATATAAAGTCCTATACACAGCCCCATAGAAAGTTCCATACGCAGCCCATAGAAAGTCCCATACGCAACCCTACAGAAAGTCACATCAAAGCCCCACAGAAAGTCCCATACACACAGCCCATAGAAAGTCCCATACACAGTCCCATAGAAAGTCCCATACACGGCCCCATAGAAAGTACCATACACATCCCCATAGAAAGTCCCATACAAAGCCCCACGAAAGTCCCATACAAAGCCCCAAGAAAGTCCCATAGAAAGCCCCACAGAAAGTACCATACACAGTTCCATAGAAATCCTATACACAGCCCCATAGAAAGTCCCATATGCAGCCCCACAGAAAGTCCCGTACAAAGCCCGACAGAAAGTCCCATACACAGCACCATAGAAATCCTTACACAGCCCCATAGAAAGTCCCATACACAGCCCATAGAAAGTCTCATACACAGTCCCATAGAAAGTCCCATACACAGCCCATAGAGAAAGTCCATACACAGCCCCATATAAAGTCCTATACCACAGCCCCATAGAAAGTTCTCATACAGGCCATCCCATAGAAAGTCCCATACGCAACCCACAGAAAGTCCCATACAAAGCCCCACAGAAAGTCCCATACACAGCCCCATAGAAAGTCCCATACACAGTCCCATAGAAAGTCCCATACACAGCCCCATAGAAAGTTACATGCACATCCCCATAGAAAGTCCCTACCAGCCCCATAGAAAGTCACATGCAAAGCCCCATAGAAAGTCCCATGCACAGCCCCATAGAAAGTCCCATACACAGCCCCATAGAATGTCCCATACACAGCCCCATAGAAAGTCCCATGCACAGCCCCATAGAAAGTCCCATGCACTGCCCATAGAAAGTCCCATACACAGCCCATAGAAAGTCCATGCACAGACCCATATAACCATGCACAGCCCCATAGAAAGTCCCATACACGCCCCATAGAAAGTCCATACACAGCCGCATAAAGTCCCATACACAGTCCCACAGAAAGTCCCATACACAACCCATAAATTCCATCCAATAAACAGCCCTATAGAAAGTCCCATACACAGTCCCCTAGAAAGTCTTATCCACAGCCCCATAGAAAGTCCCATACACAGCCCCATAGAAAGTCCCATGCACAGCCCCATAGAAAGTCCCATGCACAGCCCATAGAAAGTCCCATACACAGGCCCATAGAAAGTCCCATACACAGCCCCATAGAATGTCTCATACACAACCCCATAGAAATTCCATCCAATAAACAGCCCTATAGAAAGTCCCATACACAGTCCCATAGAAAGTCTTATCCACAGCCCCATAGAAAGTCTCATACACAGCCCCATAGAAAGTCCATGCACAGCCCCATAGAAAGTCCCATACACAGCCCCATAGAATGTCCCATACACAACCCCATAGAAATTCCATCCAATAAATAGCCCTATAGAAAGTCCCATACACAAGTCCCATATAAGTCTTATCCACAGCCCCATAGAAAGTCCCATACACAGCCCCATAGAAAGTCCCATGCACAGACCCATAGAAAGTCCCAGCACAGCCCCATAGAAAGTCCCATACACAGCCCCATAGAAAGTCCCATGCACAGCCCCATAGAAGTCCCATGCACAGCCCCATAGAAAGTCCCATGCACAGCCCCATAGAAAGTCCCTACACAGCCCCATAGAAAGTCCCATGCACAAACCCATAGAAAGTCATATGCACAGACCCATATAAAGTCCCATAGAAAGTCTCATACACAGCCCCATAGAAAGTCCAATGCACAGACCCATAGAAAGTCCCATACACAGCCCCATATAAGTCACATACACAGCCCCATATAAAGTCCTATACACAGCCCCATAGAAAAGTTCATACGCAGCCCATAGAAAGTCCCATACGCAACCCTACAGAAAGTCACATACAAAGCCCACAGAAAGTCCCATACACAGCCCCATAGAAAGTCCCAACACAGTCCCATAGAAATCCATACACAAGCCCCATAGAAAGTAACATACACATCCCCATAGAAAGCCTTATCCACAGCCCCATAGAAGTCCCATATACAGCCCCATAGAAAGTCCCATGCACAGCCCCATAGAAAGTCCCATGCACAGCCCCATAGAAAGTCCCATGCACAGCCCCATAGAAAGTCCCATACACAGCCCCATAGAATGTCTCATACACAACCAAATAGAAATTCCATCCAATAAACAGCCCTATAGAAAGTCCCATACACAGTCCCATAGAAGTCTTATCACCAGCCCCATAGAAGTCCCATAACAGCCCCATAGAAAGTCCCATGCACAGCCCCATAGAAAGTCCCATACACAGCCCCATAGAAAGTCCCATACACAGCCCCATAGAATGTCCCATACACAACCCCATAGAAATTCCATGCAATAAATAGCCCTATAGAAAGTCCCATACACAGTCCATATAAAGTTCTTACCACCAGCCCCATAGAAAGTCCCATACACAGCCCCATATAAAGTCCCATGCACAGACCCATAGAAGTCCAATGCACAGCCCCATAGAAAGTCCCATGCACAGCCCCATAGAATGTCCCATACACAGCCCTATAGAAAATCCCATACACAGCCCCATAGAAAGTCCCATGCACAGACCCATAGAAAGTCCCATACACAGCCCCATAGAAAGTCCCATACATAGCCCCATAGAAAGTCCCATGCACAAACCCATAGAAAGTCCATGCAAAGACCCATATAAAGTCCCATGCACAGTCCCATAGAAAGTCCCATACACAGCCCCATAGAAAGTCCCATGCACAAACCATAGAAAGTCCTATGCACAAACCCATAGAAAGTCCCATAGAAAGTCCCATACACAGCCCCATAGAAAGTCTCATGCACAGACCATAGAAATCCCATACACAGCCCCATATAAAGTCACATACCACAGCCCCATAAAAGTCCTATACACAGCCCCATAGAAAGTTCCATACGCAGCCCCATAGAAAGTCCCATACGCAACCCTACAGAAAGTCCCATACAATGCCCCACAGAAAGTCCCATACACAGCCCCATAGAAGTCCCATACACAGTCCCATAGAAAGTCCCATACACAGCCCCATAGAAAGTTACATGCACATCCCCATAGAAAGTCCCATACACGCCCCCTAGAAAGTCACATGCAAAGCCCCATAGAAAGTCCCATGCACAGCCCCATAGAAAGTCCCATACACAGCCCCATAGAAAGTCCCATGCACCCCATAGAGAGTCCCATGCACAGCCCCATAGAAAGTCCCATGCACAGCCCATAGAAAGTCCCATGCACAGTCCCATAGAAAGTCCCATACACAGCCCCATAGAAAGTCCCATGCACAAACCCATAGAAAGTCCCATGCACAGTCCCATAGAAAGTCCCCTACACAGCCCCATAGAAAGACCCATGCACAAACCCATAGAAAGTCATAGCACAGACCCATATAAAGACCCATAGAAAGTCCCAAAACAGCCCCATATAAAGTCACATACACAGCCCATATAAAGTCCTATACACAGCCCCATAGAAAGTTCCATACGCAGCCCCATAGAAAGTCCCATACGCAACCTACAGAAAGTCACATACAAAGCCCCACAGAAAGCCCATACACAGCCCCATAGAAAGTCCCATACACAGTCCCATAGAAAGTCCCATACACGGCCCCATAGAAAGTACCATACACATCCCCATAGAAAGTCCCATACAAAGCCCCACGAAAGTCCCATACAAAGCCCCACAGAAAGTCCCATAGAAAGCCCCACAGAAAGTACCATACACAGTTCCATAGAAATCCTATACACAGCCCCATAGAAAGTCCCATATGCAGCCCCACAGAAGTCCCGTACAAAGCCCGACAGAAAGTCCCATACACAGCACCATAGAAATCCTATACACAGCCCCATAGAAAGTCCCATACACAGCCCCTAGAAAGTCTCATACACAGTCCCATAGAAAGTCCCATACACAGCCCCATAGAAAGTCCTATGCACAGACCCATATAAAGTCACATGCTCAGTCCCATAGAAAGTCACATACACAGCCCCATAGAAAGTCCCATACACACTCTCATAGAATGTCTCATATACAGCCCCATAGAAAGTCTCATATACAGCCCCATGGAAAGACCCATACACAGCCCCATAGAAAGTCCAATACACAGCCCCATAGAAAGTTCCATTCAAAGCCCGATAGATCAAAAGTCCCATACCACGACCATAGAAAGTCCTATGCACAGACCCATATAAGTCACATTGCTCAGTCCCATAGAAAGTCACAACACAGCCCCATAGAAAGTCCCATACACACTCTCATAGAAGTCTCATATACAAGCCCCATAGAAAGTCTCAATACAGCCCCATGGAAGACCCATACACAGCCCATAGAAAGTCCAATACACAGCCCCATAGAAAGAAAGTTCCATTCAAAGCCCGATAGAAAGTCCCATACACAGACCCATACACAGATGTGCCCTGCATACCTTTCTGAGTAGCCTGTTTGTTGAATCCTGTTACTTCTATTGTTTGTTTTTTTTTCCCCTTTTCCTTGCAGTCCCGGCTGATCTGAGTGAGCAGAATGACAATTCAGGATGATTTTAAAGGTAAAATTTCTTGGCTTATACTGTATATACAGTATATCTTTAATATAGAACAGTAAAGCAAGTAAATAACATGATCAACTGACTTATGTTCCATGATTAGTGTCATGGAACATAAATGTATTAATTAGTGCATTTCCCCTCAGTCAGGGAGGACCAGGCCTTATTTTTTAATTTGGCTGCATGGAAGGAGTAGGGCCATATTATAGACTGTGGATGCAGAGATGTCTATAGAGTTCATTAAAATGCATAAGGCTGAGGCCACACTACACCGGACGGTGCTTGTGCTGAAATCCATGTAATGAGCTAATTGAGCGCATGTGATTTGCATACGCCCCGAAAAGCATATTGCAGCGCAACAAGTGTGAACAGACCAGATGGTCAATATTAGTGTATTCTTTTTAACATGCAATTGGATCATCATCGCGATTGGATCGCGCTGTAAACACGCTAGTTTCGCCAAGCCCTAAATAAGTAACAAAATGCTCAATGCGTAGGTAAGGGAACACCACGCTGAGCTTTTCGGTTATTCCTGACTTCAGGGTACAGAGCAGTGGAAAGTAGAAGCCAAAAGGTATCCCTAGTCTTTATGAAACTTTGCAACAATATCGAAACGAGTAACAGGCATTGACGATTACACAGGATGCTTCCGATTAGTGGCTAAAGTACATTTTGATTAATAGGTTAATTATCTATTGAACATGCCCAGGATGGCATTGAATGAGGGTTTCTTCTGCCATCATTTAATTAACACTTTACATCGCAGATTGCTGCCTAGGATCAAGGTCAAAACAAGGTCATCCAGCTGTTGAAAATAGATCTTTTTATTGAAAACCACACAATTTGATTTTGAGAATAGGTTAGAAAATCAAAGGCGGTTGATAAAATACCTGGGGCCTCATTTACCCACAGATGCAAATTGCTCCCGGCAAATGTGGCTTCTGGTATTTAAAGGGCAAGTCCAGCCCCAAAATGAAAACTTACACACAGGTAAATCACCCCCCAAAACGCTAAATGGTAATAGTTTGAAATTTCAAATATATAAGCCTAACCGGAAATCCTGCACAATGTCCTGTTTCCCCTGTTTCTGCTTCCTGGTTCTTCCAGTTAGCAACTGTCAGTTATGGATTAAACATCACAGCCAATGACTGAATGTTAATCCCCTAGCTGCCTCTTCTGAGCATGCCCAGGCTCAGTACAGGCTCAGTACAGGTTTCTAAATAGTTCAGTTCCCATGAGGCATTCAGAAGCATAGCAGGCATACAGTAATGAATTCATAGGACAAACTATGATATATCAACAAATTTTAAAGAGGCCATTCTTTCTAAAAGATGTTCTTATAAGGGTGGAGTTGTCCTTTAATATTGGATTTGCACCTGGTGGTAAATCCCAAAAGGGATTTTACCCCAGCACCACTTTAAGCCATTAGCTGGTCTTAAATTGTGGAGTTAAAAGTGGTGCAAATCCTTTATTAAATAGATTTCGCCGCTTGCGAAAATCTATTTTTGTTTCTTTTGTGAAACTGGTGCAGCCAGTGCAATTATGGAGCTAAACTTGCGCTAACCTATTCAATATTGGTTAGCACGAGTTTTACTCCTATTTTTAAAACAGCACAGGTGGGTAAATCAGGCCCCTGGATTACATATAGATTATATAAAAATGACAGGCTTGTATTTATCAATGATTGAAGATGTAACACTTTAGAAGGAGTTGGTGGGGGAATCCTCAAACAAATATTATTATTTTTATTTTGGATTTATATAACATCTTCCGTAGCGCTTTACAATTACATGTATACATTCACATCAGGCCCTGCCCCAAAGAGCTTACAATCTGTCAGTATGTCTTTATGATTGTGGGGGAAACCGGAGTGCCCAGAGGAAACCCACGCAAGCACAGGGAGAACATATAAACTCCTTGCAGATGTGTCCAAGGGTGGATTCAAACTCAGGACCTCAGCGATGCAAGGCATCAGTGCTAACTGAGCCACCATGCTGCCCTATGCCTGTTCCAAAACAAAAGGGGCTGAAGTGCAGCTGAAATCGCACTAGACATTTCTAACTAGTAACTCACTTTAGAACCCTTTCCATTATAACAGGAGGTCAAATTACAAAGACAAACTAAAGATAGTCAACCAAACACTTTACCACTAGATTTGCTGGCTTTATTAAAGGGCATGTCCACCCCTTTTTAAAACTCTTTTTCTGTAGTGTAGGGCTCCCTCCCCCAACCCTAAATGACATAGTAATTTGTCACAAAACTCCCCCGATCTCTACTTACTTTGCCTCTCTCCTCCGACGTTCAATTCCTGGCCCTCTGATTGCATGAAACTGCAAGAAGGGGGTCGGACCAGCAGCCACGTCCGTGATTGGCTGAGAGGAAGCCAATCATGGACATGGCTTCCGGCTGTACTGAACGTCGGGGGAAAGAGGCAATGTAAGTAATGATTGGGGGGAGTTTTAATTCAAATAACTATGGTGTTTGGGGCTGGGGGAGGGAGCCCTTCACTACCGAAAAGGGGATTTACACCAGGGGGAGGGAGAGAGAAATGGGAGGGAGAGGGAGGGCTGCACTGAGCATGTGCAAATTCTCTTAGGGGAGAGACATGAGGCAGAGTCCTATATGGACATGGCCAGGCTCCTGGTGGTCAGTTTTCTGGACTTTGGAGGGACATTACAGGAGAACCATTTGGAGCAGGGATGTAAGGTAAGGAGTTTACTACACTACACAGTGGGGCCAATAGTGGGTTAAATTATAGTTTTGGGGGTGGACATGCCCTTTAACATTTTTAAAAAGCAGTTGCAATATCCAAGCTGGCATTTGCATTTTCTACATTCTTCATGGGTGCAGCTATGAGATTCAGTCATGTAAAAAAGGTAGGACACCCCTACTTGAAAATTCTAGAAATCCTCGTAATTTCTAAAATTTTCGAAAATACGTATTTTCACGCATTTTCGAAAATACGAGAAATCCTCGTAATTTTGTAAATTTTCAAAAATACGGGTTTTCACACATTTTCGAAAATACGAGAATTGCTCATAATTTCGCAAATTTTCAAAAATACATATTTTCACACATTTTCGAAAATACGAGAAATCCTCATAATTTGGAAAATTTTCGAAAACGCGGTTCGGAAGGAGGAAAATCTGCGATATCCGCTGTTCGTGAACAAGGTAAATCCGCTGCGGATCCGGTTTCGGATCCGCGAACTGGGCCATCACTATTCACATATTGATGCCAAACGTGTTTTTTTTATTTATCTCCTGAAAGATAAAGTGATTTAATTATCATGTAAACAACAAAAATTAACCTTTATTTACATAGTAACATAGTAACATAGTAATTAAGGTTGAATAAAGACATTCGTCCATCAAGTCCAACCTATTCCCTTTCCTTTCCTTTTTTTTTTTTTTAACCCTACCTAACAGTTGATCCATTAAAGAAAATTTTAACAAAAATGTGTATTCTGAGAAAAAAGTTAGGACACCCTACTTCCTAAAAGCTAGTGGTACCACTTTGGCTGAAATAGCTGCAGTGAGATGATTCTCTAACATTGGTCTCAGGAAAGTCTGCCCTACTCCTCAATGCAGAATTCTTTAGGGTCAGGTAAGAGACTTCAGGTGCATTATTGGAATATATTAGTAATGTGAAAGCTAGGTTGGGGGGGGTGATTAACATTTCTATCTAAACTTTATTTTTGACTGGACATGCCCTTTTATGTTGCCACTCCATACTGGGCAAGATTCCTCTTGTATAATAATGAGCATCCCCTTTTAAGAGATTCAGAGACAGATTCTAGAAATATCGAATTTTAAAATTTCATCTCTAATGCTGGCCATATCCATTAGAAATTGGATAGATTTGACGTTTAATCGTAGAATCCATCTAATATCTAAAAGCAACATTGGTTTACTTTCCAATGTTCCTAGACTGACTCATTCAATTTGCAATTGAATGTTAATGGCAACATGTTTAGTCAAGATAGGTGTCCGAACATCACAGAAGTTCCACCAACGCTTCCCCAATGTTGCTGATATTTTATTGCAAAATGAATGGGATAGCATGGGGAACACCAAGTATTTAAACTAATGGAAAGGAAGCCTGTCTTTAGACATTAGATAGATTACACAATTAGATAGAATGTAATTTTTTTATAGGTGTAGGGCCAGCATATCACGCAAGGTTTGGGCATTAAACATTTTTTATACCAACAAAGTAAAGTAAATGCATGAGAATACATTAACATTATTCTATATTCAGTATATGTCAGTATTCCTATCAGTTTTTTTTATCTTATTTAATCTTCCCTTTCACATTATTTCTCCTTGGCTGTTTGTCTGAAAAGGCCTCCATGAAATTCTACCGCTTTGGAAATCAATACCGCTTGAACATTGAGCAGTGAATTAGGCAGCTTCAATCTCCTTACAATAGCCGAGGCATCCTTTCTGCTCTTGAATTGAACGAAGAATAGCTACTGCCCAGCTTGAACAAAGGACTCACTTTTTCTGCTCTTCTCAATTGGCTGCTTCAGAAAACCAATGCTTAAGACTAATCCGTGTCCTTCCCCTGGGTGACATTTCTCATTTCTTATCAGTAGAGCAGCACAAAAGCAGGGCTTGATAGAACAGCAAAGAGTAGGTTAGATATTATGGAAACAGATGGAGATAAATGGAGAAATAGCATTTGCTATATTGGAATGGAACATTTGAATATTAAAATAACCCACTGTCAATATAAGCTAACACAAATTGTCATTCAGAATTGGACACATTAGTACACAGTACACAGTAGTACAGTATATACAGTATATTTCTAAAAAAAAAAAAAACATTACCACAATGTATAAGTCTAACCTGAAATCCTGCACAATGTCCTGTTTCTCCTGTTTCTGTTTCATGGTTCTTCCAGTTAGCAACTGTCAGTTATGGATTTAACAGTTGACATCACAGGCAATGACTGAATACTAATCCCCTAGCTGCCTCATTTGAGCATGCTCAAGCTCAGAACCAGGCCACTAAATTGCTCAGTTTCCACGAGGCACCCAGAAGCATAGCAGGCATACAGTAATGATTCCAGAAGACAAAGTAGGATATATCAACATATTTTCTTATGAGATTGGAGTTGTCCGTTAACGTAATTCTGGATGATCTGCCTGACCGGCCCCCTTTTTGTGGCCAACATGAGATTGATAAATAAATGGTCTAGACGGGTCCATCGCAGGAATGTCAGAATGTAGGGAAACCGCCGGCGTTCAAGATATTAGATAAAATAGACATTCGCCTATTGAATATGTCAGAAATGTATGGGTACCTTTAGACCAGACAAACTAGCCAACATAACTGCCTGGTTTTAGGTTTTACTTTTGAGGGAATATCAATATGTTTCTTTTTCTGAAAAGTTTGATCCTAAAGATACCTAATCCAAAATTAGCTGCTATAGGTTATTACTACTTACTAGAATCTACACATGCATTGCCTTGTTCAGGAAAGCGTTTTCTTGGTATCATTTGTGTTTTTATTGATTAGTGCCATCCTATATGATGGCTAAGAACTACTGTAAATACGTATTTTTCGATATTTTCTTTTAATTACATTTTAACATACAAACAATAATGAAAAAATTAGCTGAAAACCACCTATCATAACCAGGCATCAACCTATTGTATCAGGGACTTATCTGAGCCACAATAATGGGTCGTGTCTTTCTAGCCATAGGAATTCATTAATAAGTTTCTGAAAAAGTGTACCTAATGGCCTTTTTAGACATTTTAATGCTTTGTAGTGCAGTAAATACCCATGAAATGTAAGCTTTTCTTTTCTAAATGCATACCTATTGCACTAAGGAGCAGGCTATTATTCCGAGGTACATGGAGTACTATTCTTTTGTGCTATACATTTTTTTTAACATGCCAGAAAATCAGTTTGACCTCAAAGTTTCAGATTAAATATCAGGTTATTCCAATTGTAACTAATCAACATTTTAGAGAAATTTGTAGATTAACATTTGGAAAAAACATAATTAGATTTCTGTCTCACTGAAGCCTGTAACGTGTTATTTAATGGGTCTTGCTTTAGCAATGAAATACAATTCTAAATGCCCTTTTCTTCTGTAGTTCAACAAAAGCTTAAAGAAGGACAAAAGGCGGAAGAAAATAGAATCCTGCACTAGTTACTTACTTTACCACCTTACTATAATACTGGGTTCTAGAGAAGTGCAAATGTGTAATCACTGTTTATCACTAAAAGCTACAAACCAAACAAACAAAAAAACTAGATGTGTATCAAAAGAAAACAGTGAGATGAGAAGTTCCATGCTAAGCAACAAAGAGCCATGGTTCCCTCTCATCTCTGCCCTGACCGACAGGCCTTCCGATCTTAACCATAGGTAAGCATCCACATGTGGGAGAGAAGGGTGAGTGTTTTTTTGTCACTGTTTGGAGGAAAAAGGAGATATAGGTGCTTACTGATTGGTGCAGTTTAGTGTTCCCTTATGCAATTTGCACACACAAGATAATTGATGTTGGCCAACATTAAATAAGGTGGACTGCAAAACAATGTCAGCAGACCCAGTACCTGCAGGTAGATTGCACGGGATAGTTTGGAATGGTGTCAGCTGAAAATCATCTAGCATCTGTATGCACCTTTGTTTAGGCAACTGAGGGCACGGCCACACTGCATCACATGCAATTTCATGTGCAATTTCGTTGCGTTTACGCACGCTTTTTTCCATTAAGTATAGGAAAACGCATGCGATTGCGATTAAAAAGGCGGAACGCAAATTGCAATTGCATGCGCAATCGCAGTGCACAACGTGCATTTTCGGTTCGTTGCTGCATTTTCAATAATCTGAAAAAAACGCAAACGCAATAAAAACGCCTAGCCCAAATACATGATTTTTATGTTTTCTACTTTCTATTTTGTTAAAGAAACACAATAATGGATTTACATTTCTTTACATAAACAAAAGGGGACTTAATTAGCACCCCTTAGGAAAGGGACCCATTTTGTTTAAGTAATTTAGCAGAGTTGCTCTTCAGGCCAAGCTTCAAGTGGTGGTGTCAGTCCTGAAAATTGGCACAAGGTAACTAGTAAGGACCTTCTATAGTGAGAATACCTTGATATAGTTGGAAAGCTTTTCACTTTTCATAAAACCCTTATGTATTTACTGTATGTGCTAGTGTAGATACTATGATATTATATGGGGCCCAGGGACGTGCATCAATCACCTTCTTCTCCGTTTGCTCTAATATTTCCTTATATACACCAGAAATTCTTTATATTGGCAAGACCAGAAGACTAAAGCTGAACATACACGGATTATATTCAGCAAATTCTGTTAGAACCAAAGGAATCTGAAAATTATGAACATGAATGGCAAAAACATTATTGATCTCGTTGGCATTGGGATCTAACAAGCTGTTAAGTAGCAATGATTTTCATTCACGATTTTGTCGGAAATTCTAAAAAAATTGTATTATCGAAAATTCTAAAATTACAAATTGAAAATGCAAATATTCTACTTCAATTGGGTTTGAACATGATTTTCGGAATTTGTGCAAAATAGCCCATACATTCAAAAATTATTGAAAATTCGTTCCGGTTTCGGATTTTTGGGGTTTTCCCGAGATCCGGGAATCCGAAAACGGAAAGAAACTACGGTAGTCAGTTTCGGCCATCTCTACTGTACATAAATAAATGCTTCTGAAATACTGACTTCCTTGCAGGGCCACTAACGGAGTGTGTAATTGTCTAGCCCTGGGCTAGACAATTACTCTGAGGCTGAACATGTTTGGGCCATCATACAGCCAATCAGTAAAGATAACTGTTAGGAACATTATAGTGAAGTGTGCATCCTAGGAAGAAAAAGCATTACAGAACCTGGAATGGCAGCTTACAACTGACCACAGCAAAGCATAGCAAAGGGGATGAAATCAACAGATTTTTCAAAATGGAAGAGAATTGGCAGAAAAAGTAGGCATGTGTAATATAAACAAAGAATTAAAAACAAAAGTGATATTTTCCAATGAACTGCCATTCAATACCTTTGAATGTGTCCCAATCACCAAAAATACAGCCCTGTATGTGGTCAGTCCAGTTTCATTTAATTTTAGTGTATCTGATACTAATTGATGGTTTATCTGCTGGGAAAATGTAACTAGCCTCAGATGCACATGGAAAGAATATTAAAAGCTACTCCTACTGTATATACTCAAGTATAAACCAAGGTTTTCAGGCTTTTAAAATAGCCTGAAAATCGAACCTTGGTTTATACTAGGGGTAAATAATTTACCATCTCAGTTATCTGGCAGCCGCTCGCTCCGCATCCTCTGCTCTGCCAACTGATGTCACTACTCAGTGCCTGTCTCACTTTCCAGCATCGAGTAGTGATGTCAGGCGGCAGAGCAGAGGATGCGAGTGAGCGGCTGCTGGATTGCAGGCATGTTAACACTGAACTGGGGGGCTCTGGGGGATGGGGAGCAACAGTAATCCCTGTATCTCCAGTATTCCACTGCAACTAAAGCATGCTTGGAGTTGTAGTTTCCAAATATATGGAGTGCCAATGAATGGGGGTTACTGTATGGGATTACTGTCCATTTAAAGGGCAACTAATGCCTCAAAACAATACAGAATCAGGAGGATGGTATCTATTGTTAAAAAGGTTAACTTCTGATTCTGCATTGTTTTGAGGCTTTAGTTGCCCTTTAAATCATCAGATTATTAATTACAGTAGTCCCATACATTAATAGTCATACTGGATTTGGCTATTACTGTATGGGACAACTGTATGGGAATTCTTACCTTACGGACATTCCACTGCCACAGCTTTAGGTAGAAATCAGTCTAAAAACACATTGTTTTAATTGACAAATTTAAACTAGAAGTAACTTATGATAAAGCTATTCTTTATTTTTTGGCAGCATATGTAATTATTTATAGCCATGTAATCACTATTATATTTATAAATGATTTTTGTTATTCCTATATTGGATTTCTTTTTTTGTTAAAGGATAACTATACTCTAAAAATTAACGAAATAGAAATGGAAAGTACCTGGGGCAGGGAAGTAGGATTGATTATTCCTCTGTCACAATATCGTTTTGTTGAAAAGCTACAGCACTAACAGTTTTCATTAGCCAGGTTAGTCCTGGACTATTCCTGTATTAAAGATAGTGCTGAAGCCAGGAGGAAGACTGGCAGAATCAGTTTTCTTTGGGCTGGTGCTCCTCAGAGAAACACTATTGGGAGGTAGGAATTACCAGTCCTATATCCCTGTCCCAAGTACTTTTCAGTTTAACTGTTTTTCAAAAAATCTTTATACACTCGATAGTTCTCTTTTATAAGACATTTAGAAAGCCATTCATTTATTTAATTACAACACTAAATAGGATTCAATGTGCAGAGTGTAACGTTGATATATCCAATTATTCTAAAACAATAAGCCAGCACAACATAATAAGTGAACAGTAAAGTTGCAGCTGCAATGTCTAAATGAAAAATAGACATATTTCCTTGGTTTATAAATGTGCCTTTGTTTCTTCCGTCAAAGGAAACTTAATCACAATGCATAGTTATATATTGAAAGACCTTGCTTACTCAGCGTTTGGATTGCAATTTGCAATTTTTTACAGAAACCTGAAATGTGCCATGTTCTTTCATAAAAAGAGGTCAGTTTCATACAATACAATAAAAACAGCATTATCGGTGATTTTATCATTTTTTAAATAAAATTAAATTCATAGTAAATAAATATCCTTTTTGCTTTCCCCATATTTACAAATGACCAAAGCCTGAGGGGAAAAAAATACCATTTATGATTTCAAAAGACTTCTAATTAGCAACTGTACTCTCAAACCAACCATTTTCCTGCTTGTTTAGTTGATCATTTACTTATATTGGCCAAATGTCTTTTTTCCCATGTAAGGGTATGAACACACCATGCAATTTTCCAGCCTGGGGCGAAATAATCGCATTGGGTTTTCAGCCATGTCTGTCCAAAAGAGGATGAAAGGACACGGTGGAAAACCCCGTAAAATCGTGCGGTCCTCTATGGACCGCATGCTTGGTTGCAGTAAACTGTCGGCCGAGATGGAAGCATTGCATGTTGTGCTTAAAGATAGGAGCATCTACAGTAAAGGGTACTACATTAAGCAGGATGCATCTGATTGCTAACATTTGTATTTAGTGAGTACAGTGAGAGTAGCCATGCACATTTGACTTCTGTCACAAATTCAAGGCAGATTCTATTAGCCTTTTTGATAATTCACAAATACATCTCTCTGATTAACAGTTTGTTACTTCTACGGCATTAAAGGGGAATTAAAGTCTCTAGACAACATTGTCCCAATAGACAGAACACATTCACAAACATACAACAAGCTGTGTCTCACCTCTCCCTTTGCTGTGGCCATTGGGTGATTTGTGAAAATAACCTGTGAGTACTAGGGGTCAGCTCCCACTATGCACCTTAGCTGGGTAAACCCCCAGCTAAGTGTCTGTGTACAGGCACATGCTCTGTAGAGCTCAACAGATCAAAAACAAGGAAGCTGCTGCCTTGCTTCCTAGAAGCTGACAGCCAATCACATTATAGCACAGAGACCCCCCCTCTCCCTGACACAGAACAGGGATTTAATTTTTTTGTTTTCAACACACATTCAAGGCTCCTGTCCTAACAATGACATAATCCTTTACTTTTCAAACAAAAAGAAAAGTAATCTTTGCAGTGTATTTCAAAGACAGCATGAATGTAAGAAACGGAATACTAACATTTCAGCAAAAATAAAAGTCTAGGGAATAGAACCTGCAAGTTGTACATTTACTCTGTCTTGCTAAAAGCAGAGCTCTTACCTCTAGGCTGAGGGAGAGACTATATTAACCATAGGTACATGTAGAATATTGTACTAGGAACATAATGGAAACAAAAAAAAAAGGTAAGTTTGGGAAATCATACTCATGACTTTCTGAACTGTATCAGGGAGATTCAATAAAAGTTCTTATCGTTGAAAATGGCGCTAATTTTGCCCCAACCAATCAGATCTTATTAAACATTTGAAAGCTAACATCTGATTGGTTGGGGCAAAATTAGCACCATTTTAAACGATAAGAACTTTTATTGAATAACCCTGTATGTGTCTAAACCTGGCATCTTACATGGTGAGCCACCACTGAATAAGCTGAGAACCTAGGTACATTTAGAAGCTTTATCTTTTGCATGGAATATAATAGGAACAAAAAAGGTGTATCTGGGGTATTGAACTTGTGTCCCTGTGACACTTGGAACCAAAGATGATTACAAATTCTACATTTATTGTAACATGTGTGACAGATTGGCCCTTAAGAGCTGCTTCTGATTTCTCCCTCCACAGCTCCCTGCCTCTGTGCAGACAGAGAGCGTGTGACACACCTCCAGACCTCTGTTTCAACAGTCCTGATTAGCACAGGTGTAACATCTACCTGGCCTCTCAGGGCTTAACCAAAGAGCTGTGCTGGATTACCAGTGGAATGGAACAAACAGCCCACCCACTTTCCATTTGTTCCAGACCTAGAGACCCTAAACTGTCTGTGCAAATTCAACCTGCATTTGTATCTACACACACACACACATTTCTCTGGGCCTATTATTCCACCTTTCAGGGTAGATGCTGCACAGCAAATCGGGACTTATATATCTTCCCTCTATAACCAGACCAGATCTCCTGTCACACATGTTAAAAAATACAAATGCCATACGTGTTTCCTGCTCTTACGCACTTAATAATAGGCTGAGCCTATATCTAAAATTTTACTTCATGGCTGGACATGCCCTAAGGCATAGGCAATAGGGGTGAGGGTTATCACAAAAAAAAATGACAAACATCAGGCTACTTTAGAACAGTACATTTTTTACTGTCAGATTACTGTTTTGATTCTAAATCCTGCTTATCCAGGAAAATCATTAGCATGAATAGTTATGCAAGAGGCTTCTGAGCAGAGATGGATTATGCATACTGCATATTGTATTAACCACTGGTATCAACCACTGCTTACTGGATCAAAATGTTCTTATTTGTTTCTTTAGAAATATACTCATGCAGTAACTGACTGCTTTCTAGCAGTAACTGACTGTTTTCAATGTCACCCAGCTATTCATTGGGCATTGGGGGGAAGGGTTGGGGCTTAAGACTTACTGTATATACTTAAGTATAAACCGAGGTTTTCAGGCTGTAAAATCAGCCTGAAAACCCAACCTCGTTCACACGCTGCCTGTACTGATCTGCCGGCTGGTGTCTCTGCCCGGTGCTGAGTAGTGACGTCAGCCGGCAGATCAGTACTTGCAGCGAATACAAGCACAGATGGATGAAATACCTACTTACTGGTAAGTCCTCTTGACCACTGAACAGGGGGGGAGGGTGAGGGTGCTTGCCACTCCAGATGTTTGGAAACTACAACTCCCAGCTACTAAAGCATGCTGGGATTGGAGTTTCCAAACATCTGGAGTGCCAAGGAATGAGGCTTTAGCTGCCTTTTAAATAGACAGCAGAATTCTCATATAGTAATACCCAAATCCAGTATGGCTATTACTGTATGGGACTACTGTATGGGAATTCTGCTGTCCATTTAAAGGGCAACTAATGCCTCAAAACAATACAGAATCAGAAGTATGATGGTATCTATTGTTATCTATTGTTGCCTTCTGATTCTGTATCTTTTTGAGGCTTTAGTTGCCCTTTAAATGGACAGCAGATTTCCCATAAAGTAGTCCCATACAGTAATAGACATACTGGATTTGGCTATTACTGTATGGGACTACTGTATGTGAATTCTGCTGTCCATTTAAAGGGCAACTAAAGTCTCAAAACAATACAGAATCAGAAGGCAGTAGTGACCATAGTTTGTACCCTCGGTTTATACTCGATTCAATCACTTTTACAATTTTTTTTCAGGTAAAAATAGGTTCCTCAGTTTATACTCAAGTCGGTTTATACTATATAGGTATTACACAATACTTCAGTTAAATAAAACCATGGGGATACTATGGTATTTATACAAAAAACCTTACAGTTAATTTAAAGGAATAGTTCAGCGCTCAATACTACTTTGGATAGGCATCATATATAATAAAACCCTAAGTGTGCGTCCCTGTGTCCGTGTGTGTGTGTGTCACTGCAGTTCCTATAGACTCACCACTAGAGGGAGAGTCTCTGCAGTTCCTATTGACTCACCACTAGAGGGAGAGTCTCTGCATTTCCTATTGACTCACCACTAGAGGGAGAAACACAGGAAACACATGGAGGGAGAACAGCAATTAAACAGACTGCAGATAAGGTTGCTTGGGACAGGGGCCCCTGAATTTTGGGCAGAGGGGCCCCTAGATTTTGGACAGAGGGTGGCCTTGGATTTGGGACAGAGGGGGGGCCTTGGATTTGGTACAGAGGGGTAGCACTGGATTTGGGACAGAGGGGGGGGCTGTATTTGGTACAGAGAAGGGGCCTTGGATTTGGTACAGAGGGGGAGCCCTGGATTTGGGACAGAGGGGGAGGTTGGATTTGGGACAGAGGGGGACCTCTGGATTTGGGACAGAGGGGGCCCCTGGCCTTGGACAGAGGGGGGACTCTGGCCTTGGGACACTAAGAGGGTACTCTGGCCTTGAGACATGGAGGAGGACTATGGCCTTGGGACACTAAGGAGGCACTCTGTGCTTCTAGCGCCCGTTATTGTAGCGGGCTTAATGTCTAGTAACATATAATTTACACAGATTACATACCTCTTTCCACTCTGTGATCTTCCGTTCCCCAGTAATCTTTCCTGGTAACAGTTTCCCCCATTTATGCTCCTGACTCCTCATCTCTGCCTCTGCTGTAATGTACGACTATGCATGCTCCGTCGCACATGTCCAATGAGAGCCCACTGAAGTCGAGAATTAGTGACCTCTCTAGCATGCCAGCAGCCAACTGGGAAAAGGCATCGGGTTTCTATAGTGTACGTGCACGTGATCGGCGCGGCTAATAGCTGTTAGAAAGTGCTGCAAATTTCGAAGTGTTTATATTGGTTAAATAGTCTGTTTTTTTACTTATTTATTATATGGGTGTCCTGGTATAGATGGGGGATTTAATCCAAGGATAGTTATATTGAATTATGGGTGACAGGGAGTGGGGTTGGAAATTAATGGTCATTTTGTGTGATTTCACACCCAAAGAATTATGGGGAACATGGGAGAGGAGGAGAATGTGGGAGGGCATTCTTTTTTTCACTTTCATTTTGCCACTTGGACAAGTAGGTAAATTTTTGGAATATTTTATCAATTAATTTGCTACACTATGCCACACTAAAAGTGATGCACAGGCACTATGGGAAAGGGTTGTGTGTGATGGATGACTAAGCTGGCTACCTACACTATGCCACACTGAAAGTGATGCACAGGCACTATGGGAAAGGGTTGTGTGTGATGGATGATTAAGCTGGCTACCTACACTATGCCACACTGAAAATGATGCACAGGCACTATGGGAAAGGGTTGTGTGTGATGAATGACTAATGGATATGCCCTTTAATCTATAAATAAAGGTGTGTGTTGCTGCATGCCTTCAACCCAGTACTTGTATTGTTCAGGCTTAGCAATACCCCTTCTTTGAGTAAACTGACATAAGCTTAGTACAGACCCGAAGATGCAGGCACAATGCTTCACAAACATCTGTTATTTCTATAAAAATGTCTGAATAGAGAATCTGCTCTGGCAGTATTACCTTTCTGTTACCATTCCAATTTGCTTTACTGGCCAAATGCACAGATTAGTGTCAACATGCCTGTCCAGTTGTTTCACCCTACAGATGAATTAAAGGGTAAGTCCACCCTCAAAACTATAATTTTATATGTTATTGGCCATGATTCTAGCTTTAAAACAAGCCATCAAAATCCTTTCAGCCAATTTGAAGATACATACATTTTTCCAACATGCCTTTTGCATGTTGGAAAAACATGTTGGAATCTGACTTCACCTTTCCCTGTACCTTTTCTGTGCCTTCAGCCTCCCTTGTTTATTAGGGTTTCTTGATGTACAGAGATGGGAATAGAATTCCAGAGGATTGGAGTCACAAGAGAAAAAGGTTTAAGGCGAGAGAAGTCATTGTAAGTAAGGGGAGGGGGGTCTGTATAAGGGATGGTTCTGTGATGAGCACGTGCAGGGACACTAGAGAAGAAATATAAAAAGGAGCAAGAGAGTGAAGGGATTTAAATGTTAAGAGAAGGATTTTTGTAGATAATGCGGTTTAATGGGGAGCTAGGTGGATATGCGGCACAGAGGAGATTTATTTTTTTCCATTTGTTAGAGAGCAAGACAATGCGTGTGAGTTAAGTATCTACTGAAGGGGAGAAAGATGGGAATCAGGAAGACCAGAAAGCAGAACGTCAAAATAGTCCAGGCTTGATAGGCATAGAGAGGAATCCAGGGATATTATATAAGGAGAAAAAAGCGACAGGTTTTAGCAACATAGTTAAAGGAGAGAAATCAATAAAAATAAGCAACATGACGACTGAATAGGGAAAATGGGAGTGTTGTCCACAGTAATGGAAAAAGATGTAATAGAACCAGGTTTAGGTGGGAAAATGATTAATTCGGCTTTAGTCAGGTTTGCGTTGTTTGAGGCATCGGTGTACCATCCATGAGGAGACAGCATGGAGACAGCCACAAGCTAGCGCTGTTGCTTTATAATATGCTCCTTTTGGTGTTAAATGTGGGATGTAAGCTCCTGGAGACAGTAAGAGACAGTACTTCTGCCTTCCACTGCGCAAGTGAACAGGAGCATTGAGTTGTAAAATATGCTGCTTGCGCTGTAGTTGATAGGGATGGACCAAAACTCGAATCTAAGTTCAAGCCAGATTTTATGAGTTTGTACGAACTTGGACTTTTTAGAGCTCGCGGACATATTTTCAAAAATTATTATTGAAAATTTAAGGATACTTTGAAAATCGATAACCCTCGACTTTAGCGATCCATAACTCTAGAATATGGCATTCCGTAAATTTGAGGGTTATTGCCAAATTTGAGGGTTAGCGAATGCTACATTCCAGGGTTTTCACCGAATTTGAGGGTTAGCAAACACTACAGTTGATAGTTATCACCAAATTCGATGGTTACCAAATGCCGCATTCGAGGGATAGGGCCGAATTCAGGGTTTAGCAAACGGCAATAACCCTCGAAAGTAGCATTCGCTAACCCTCGAATTTGGCATTCAGTAACCCTTGGATGTGGCGATAACCCTCGAATGTAGCATTCGGTAAACCTTGATTTCAGTGATAACCCTTGAATTTGGCCACAGCCCTCGAATGCGGCATTCGGTAACCCTCAAATTTGGCGATAACCCTTGAATGTTGCGATCGATTTTGATAACCATTGAAAATCCGTTGAGGAAGGCCGACAATTGCCCGATCGTGAGGAAAGTTAGTGTTTGAAAAAGTTTTGGTCATTTGAACATGTTCCCCAGACCATTTCCCAGGTCTAGGTCCCAGAGCCATTTACAGTAATTTACCATTGCTATTTTAACTGTATTTTATCTGAATCTTTCTAACTATTTTTCTCCATTGACTTTAATGGGTCCATTTTCGAACTATAGAATTATATAATACAGTATATATTTTCATGTAGTTTTTTTATAGTTCTAACACAAAGCAAACTTTAAAACTTTTCAAACGCAGGTGCGTTTAAAAAATGGACAGACAGTAAAACCCCACAGGATTTCATAATATTGTTCACACCTGCTGCGTTATAATCCGTTCCGTCCTGATACTAAATGGATGAAAAAAATGGATACAAACTGACAGAAACACATGCTGTGCGTTACTGTCAGTTTCTGTCAGTTTCTAGTGTGAACGAGCCCTAAGCGAAGGTGGCAGACTTGATTTGAAGCAGGCCAAGGCAAGCAGCATTCAGCAGCGTATTATATGTGAACAGGGGGGTGTTTTGGAGGGGGTGCTAGGTGCCAGTAGCAAATCTTGCACAGGGTGCTATTTATCCTAAGGCCGGCCCTGCTTTCAAATAACCATTGGCAGAACATGGAGGATTTGGCCTTAACTGGGGGATGAAGGTTGTGGACCTTTTCCAAGCATTACAATTTCCCATTGGCACCTTATTGGTTTTACCTGATAGAAATTTCCAACCATACCTCATTCCAAGGTTAAAGGGCACTATAGAGTCCAAATTAAAAATTTAAAAACCTCATACTATTAAACTATATTTCATCCCATCCCCCAACATGTGTTTCTCTTTCCAATCCATCCACCCGTTTTGTAGATATTAGATTTATACTTTTTTAAGATTCAGAGGTAGGAACTGTCAATCAAAGTGAATGGCATGTATAGTCACGCCATCTTACTGCTGTGAATTACCATATCCACGGTCTTCACTATGAAGTAAATTACCATATCCCTCTAACTATTAACAGTACAGACGCTGCCACTATGTGTAAGAGTAATCAGGACATGCGTGTACTGGCAGATCAAGGAGAAACTTCTAAGACCTCTCTACTAGTTCCACATTATAATTATTAATAAAGTCAATAAATCTTTCAGTTATTCCCTGGAAACTCCCAGAAACTCAGTAATCAAAGAAAAAACTGTTTTATCCCATCTCTCCCCACACACATGTAAAAGCCATAAATGAAGGTTACATGGTAACAATCCTTGTATTACACAGAGCCTGACACAGATAAAGTTATTAGCAGGGCTGAATTATTGTAAATTTATTGCATTTTATACTGTGATTATTCTGACTTAGACTGGCTACATGTGTTTTACCTGATTAACCTGTAGTTCTCTATATGTTTTCAATATACAACTCCAACCATACACTGACTGCCCTCTGCTATTAGAGAGTGTCTTTAGGGGAAATGGTGTTAGATATAATCCAACTACACCAACAATTATTTTGTTCAAAGCCAGTGAATTGGATCAGGCTGAGAAAACTCAGGCTTCATACTTGGCAACTAATTCTGAAATAACTATATGAAATAGCCCAAGCACCAAACAATGAAAAATGTGATGCAGCAAAAGAGAGAGCCTCCACACTGCAACTACCATGCACTAAAACTAGCCCATTCAGAAAGCTCAGTTAGGCACCAAACATCTGACAAACTAGCAGCTCTGCTACTAAAACAGAATTAGGACTTGCTGAACACCTCTGGCTGTTTTATGCTGTCTCATTGGCACACCCCCAACATATGATTGGTCAATAAGACAAAAGCCAATCAGATTTAAGATTTGATCTTGACCAATCAGATTTTGGGGGTGTGTATATGAGACACTATAAAACTTCATTAAATCCTTGGAGAAGCTTAGTTTCTTATCAGCAGTCAAACTGGCAGGTCTTGCCTTTGTATTTAGGTTTGAGATTTGTAAGTGGCTGGCTGTTTAGTTCAACTGCAGAAATGAATAATCTTTGACTTCTATGGGGCCCTATTTATAAAAGATCGTTATCGTTATTGAAAAAAATAACGATTGCTATCGTAAAATAACGACCGTTATTTTCCGATAATGACCGTTATTTTCTGATAACGCCCGGTATTTTTCGATATTGGGAAATACTGGGCATTATCGGAAAAATTTATTTTTTCGATAATGATAACGATCTTTTAGAAATAGGGCCCATGGTGTCATTGTGTAGCAGTCCATAAACAACACACACATGTTGATATAACTGATAAATGATAAAGATAGATTTTTGTTTGCAGAACCTGCATTTGCTTTACTTTAGCCAAATAGCCTACAGAATTGTGAGCAAGCCTAATACATATGTAGTTGCACTACTAGTTCCACTATTCTCTGACAAGCACTCCCAAAGGGCAGTTAGGGGTTGTACATTGAAATCATGCAGCAAGGCTGTCAGAATCACAGCAATATGAAAACAATCAGGTTGTAATTAACACAGCCCTGTTACGTACATTAATTATAAGTGTCCCCAATTACAAGATGATCTGATAACTAAATATATATCTACTAACTATTTATTGCTCTATTGCCAGAGCAGGGATATCCAGCCTGCGGCGCTCCAGATGTTGGAAAACTACAACTTCCAGTATTCCATGGGTTCTTCTGCAATGGAGGAATGCTGGTAGCTGTAGTTTTCAAAAAATCTGGAGGGCTGCAGGTTGGAAATCCCTAGCCCAGAGCCTTGCATAGTCAGGAAAAACCAACTTGGGTACCTTATTATACAGAAAGTGAATGATTGGATAATCCACTGGAATGGCGGCAACTTAAGAGTTACTATGTTATGTAACATAGTAACTCTTTAGTTGTCCCCATTCCCATGGCAGGACGCAAATAAGTAAAAAGACCTTTCGAATACTGCAACAAAATCAAAGTTTATTGCAAGCACTTTCTGCACATTTACTTTAAGGTAACAGATATAAAAGGACATCTATACTGAAAAAATAGTTATCTTTAGATATCCAATCTGAACTATTTTCTGCTAGGTGCAATTTTGCTATAACTGGAATGGACACAGTGTTCATGCAAATTATAACATTATAAATAAGAGGAAATTCCCTCTTCCGGTGCTGCCTCTTAGTGATTACTGAGCATGCTTGCCCTTATAGAGAGTCTGGCCAGATAGAAGGAGGTGTCGGTTAAGATTAAGAGGAGAGATACTGAGCCTGAGCAAATAAATTACTGTAATGAAGGAATGCAGCGACACACAAACCTCAGAGTACATACTACTTACATGTATTAATTTATAGATTAAGATGAGGCAAAGTCATTTTTTCACTATAGTTGCCCTTTAATGACCATTCAACAGGTACAATATGATTGCATAGTCTGCATCAGGGAATGGGACATTGAGTGTTGTCAATCACTTCCCTTGGGTACAGATGGTTGAATTGACAATCACTTGGACCCATAGACTGAAATATTTACAAGACTAACATTGTTAGTACATGTCAGATGTTTAGTTGGTTGTATTGTGGGGCCAATAACCTCTGAATTATTTTTAATATGCTTCATGACCCAAAATGTAAATATTAAACTAGAATATATTTTAGCCAATTAAAAATCTTGTTTTTGTAATATAGTAGTGTACATCAAATTTTATTTTTTTTGGGCCACATTAACTTATTCCCACAGGGAATTATCTAGTTGGTAGGCAAAGATTTAAATAAAATATATTGCTTTAGATATTTAGTTTTACACACAAGATCATAGGCGGATTTTCTATAAGGTCTAGGAAGGCTTAGTGCCTTCCTAAGTGAAATCTGGCAAAAAAAAAAAAATATTGCTGAAAAAAAAGTAGTGTACCTTTAAAAGATGTATGATTATCCATTTCCAGGGGTGAGGTGTGTGTATGCTGGTGTCAGTAACTCCTCTCCCTTACATACCTCCTAACCTCATGCAGTGTTAGGTATCCCACCCCTCCCGGATTGTCCAGGACTCCAGGAGTCTCCCTCATTCTGGGGTGGTCAACCGCACTTCTGCGAGACCACCCCAGACTCCCAGACTTGAGAGGAGACTTAAGTCTCCTCCCCAGCCATGCCCCTTTTTGGTGACCACTCCCCTGGAATGCCCCTAATTCCACCTTAATCCCGCTTCCCACCAACCCTAGAATGCTGGCCCTGCCTCCTCATGATGTCACACCCAGCCCCCACATGATGTCATGCCCCGCTCGCCACGCTCTCTTTCCCACCCTGCACTGAAGCCTGAAAGGGCAGGATGGGATGTCTGCTGTGTCCTGGCAGCCCCTTCTAAACTCCTGGATTTGTACTGGCCTGGCAGTTTTTTTCAATAACAGGAAGTTCCGGGGGTTTTTTGAACAAAAACTTTACTGAGACTGCCTGGCCGGGCTAGGCAATCAGAAGGCAGAGCTCCACTCCCCCCTGCCCCAAAACTTCCCTAAATGTGTGATGTGGAGCCTTTCCTCAGCAGGCAGACTGTTTAGCAGCAAGATAGAAGACAAGTAACTATAAGCTGTACTGTGTGTGCCAACTGCCAAGCATATTATTGCCCATTTCTGTGTGCCAAGCATATTGCCCATTTCTGTGTGCCAAGCAAATTGTCCATTTCTGTGCCAAGCATATTATTGCCCATTTCTTTGTGGCAAGCATATTGCCCATTTCTGTGGCAAGCATACTGCCCATTTCTGTGTGCCAAGCATATTGCCCATTTCTGTGCCAAGCATATTATTGCCCATTTTTGTGTGCCAAGCATATTGCCCATTTCTGTGCCAAGCATATTGCCCATTTCTGTGCCAAGCATATTGCCCATTTCTGTGCCAAGCATATTATTGCCCATTTCTGTGTGCCAAGCATATCGTCCATTTCTGTGCCAAGCTTTCAATTTTTATTGTTGTGTAAACACAAAATATGTGTGGCCTTGTGGCAAGGAAAGGGGTGTGGCTTAAAAATTTGCACCACGCTAAGCGCGGCACTGATCCTCACTTCATATTATTTACATATTTGGTGAGTGTGGCCTGGGTCGTGGCCTAAATTTTTTTCAATGATACTTCCTTAGCCTTCCCTATTCAAAAAGTCACCCTCCGCCCCTGCACAAGATCCTGATACTATGAAGCATATGATATGAAATAGGCCCCTTCCGCTCTATTGAAGAATGAAAAATTTTCTTATGGCAGTGCCCCTGAAGAAAAAAAAGGGCACAGGTAATAAATATATCGAGCACCATGCCACTAAGTGTTCCCCTTATGCAGAATGACCTACTATGGGATAAAGATGGCATACCGCGTAAGTTAAATTATGAGTTGGGTGACTCTGGTTCCAGTCTTCAATAATACAGTAAGTTACACAGTACATTTTATAACAATTTTTTTTGGGAGCCACTTCTTAATTATTTCAAAATATTGCCATTTTGCATTTGGAGGCCACTTGGATTACCATTCTGTTTGATGCCACTTACATTGCCATTGTGCATTTGGGGGCAACTTATTTTGCCATGCTGCATTTGGGGGCACCATTCTGCATTTATAAGAAGCCCAGCTCACACAGAGAGAACCGGGAGACAGTAGATACTATGAGGAGTAGAGTACAGGATATAATATAACAGAGGGACTGAGACTATAATTAGGGACTGGGTCATGCATACCTCCCAACATTTAGAAATGCCAGTGAGAGACATATATGGAGGGAGTTGTGGTGCATGCCTCAGTGCACAGGGAATTTTTGACCAAGCCCACTTTTGTAAAGTCACACCCACATTTGTATGACCACTTTGTTCAGGTTACACCCATTTTAAAGACCCACTTTTCCTATTTTACATTGCTGTCTGTCACATTTTCAAGTATATGATGTTATTAAGATAGCAGAAAGCTCTGACTAATGAATTAGAGGGCTGACTAACACTGTCTAATGAACTTGAGGGCTGACAAACACTGTCTAATGAACTTGAGGGCTGACAAACACTGTCTAATGAACTTGAGGGCTGACAAACACTGTCTAATGAACTTGAGGGCTGACAAACACTGTCTAATGAATTGGAGGGTTGACAACACTGAGTAATTAACAACACTGAGTAATTAACTTGAGGGCTGACAACACTGTCTAATGAACATGAGGGCTGACAAACACTGTCTAATGAACTGGAGGGCTGACAACACTGTGTAATGAAATGGAGAGCTGACAACACTGTGCAATGAAATGCAGGGCTAAACAACACTAGGTAATGGACTGGAGGGCTGAATAACACTGATTAATGAACTGGGGGGCTGACAACACTGTGTAATGATCTGGAGGGCTGAATAATACTGGCTAATAAACTGGGGGCTGACTGTGTAATGAACTTGAGAGCTAAAAAACACAGGCTAAAAGGCTGGTTTAACATGTTCGGATGGAGGGATGTTAGTTTTAAACTAATAATTGACACTGTTTAAATGTGGTTCCTCAAGACCCCATACATTGCTCTGTTATCAGTTTTCTTTAATCGGCATGTCCACCCTAAAACTAAAATTTAACCCACTACTGGCCCCACTGTGTAGTTTTAAAAAAAATCCTTACCTTACATCTCTGCTCCTTATGGTTATCCTGCAGTGCTTGTCCAAAGTCCAGGAAACTGAAGAGTAGGAGTAGCCTTCCTGTGGGAAAGGTTTCTGCCTCTTCCTTGTCCTCTGAGAGGACACTGACATGCACAGGGGAGCTTTTTCTGATCCCACCATGGATGGCCTTCACCAAGCATAAAACGTTTTTATATAATGTAGAGCATACTTGCCCACCCCCAACTGCTATGTTAGATTGCTAAAAAAAAGAATCAGAACTCTACTTACAGCCCTTCGCTCCTGCGGCGCACTGCATTGCCGGCAAACAGGGCCGGATCAGAGCGCCGCAGGAGCAAGTGGCTGTAAGTAGAGTTCTGGTTGGGTGGTAAGATGAAAATCGCTTTTTTCACTGGGGCCCCAACCTGTGTTTCATCCACAGTGGTTTTCTGGGAGAAGGCTATAACTGTCATAGCAAAAATAAGAAAATAGGGCCCCATTTGATCCCTGGCCCCCCTGCGGTAGCTCCCCCTGCTCCCCTGGTAGTTATGCCCCTGAATTGCTGTTTAACATGCATTTCTCTGTAAAAATATATATGTTTTTAAGGCCAGAACTTTGTATGATTTAATTAGGGGGGGATGTTGTGTAATACAAATTTTTGTATTATTGTTTTGTAGAGTGGTTTGGGATTCTTTTGTTGTAGGGTAGCGGCCATTTTCATTGTAGTCATCATAGACCGTATTTTATTTATGGCTATTTTCATTTCTCTGTACCATCCTGAGAAATCAGTTTTATAGTATATATTTGGAGGGATTCTGGTCTCTTTTCTTTATATTTTAGGTAAGCAGTGATTGGGTCCCTTTCTGGATTGTCTGGTGTTTCGTATATTCCATAATCATATGATTAAAGGGTTGCCCGAAATGCATCAAACGACTGTTCTCTGACCCTCTTCTTTCATCTCTGCTCACCATGGTTTTAAAGATGTCTTAATAAATTTGGTGGTTTTTTTTTTGCCTTCCTCTGGATCAACAGTTAGGCAGGAAATGAGGATATTGCTAGATGAGTTGGACTGGATGGACGTATGTCTTTATTCAACCTCAAATACTATAAACTACTATAAGTACCAGACTCGACGAGTTCATTCCGGCCCAAACTCGTCTCTAGACGGATAGGACGACCTAAGCCGCTAAATGTTATTAATTACACTTACCTACTAACCTACATGTCCATTTCCGTGACAGCCAACTTAAAGGGTCTAATTAAGGGGTCAAAATGGTCATATGTAAACGGTAAAAAATGCTTGGAAATCCTTGAGCATTCGAAAATCCTCGAACATTCAAGGATTCTTGAATGGGGTTCCGAAAAAAAGCAGAATTCCGGAAATTCTGCGGGATCCGCCGCGAAAACTGGGTTTGGATCCACGATCTGGCCATCTCTATCTATAACTATATTTTTTGTCTTGTACCTAATATAAGTCAGTACTATACATTATATACATGTATTTATGGTAATTTATATGGTAATAGTAAGAATTACACACATAACATATATGAGAGGTGTATATTTATATTATATACCCCCACCACCACCACCTCATTGGTAGCTCCTAAAAACTTAATTCAATCTCCTACAATGTTACAGGGAGATGCAATATCCCGCGCTAATGAGAAAATAAGCGCTAAAATCACGCTAACCCATGTACTAACGTGTTAACAAAGGTTTTGCACTGCCTGCGCCATGTCGCAATTTTTTTTCTTTGCGCAGCGCAAAGTGATGCAATAAATTTTGTCCCGGTTTTTGCGCTAATTCTTTGCCCGACAATTAACACCTCTTCAATGGTGTCTTTAAAATATGCGCAAAAGGTCACAACATACTGCTAGCGTTTTCGCAATGTATTAACGGTCGCAAAGTGGTTAATACATTGTGGAAACGAGTGCACGGAAGTTGCGATAGCGAAATATATTGCATCTTCCCCTTAAAGTATAAATTATCTTATGCTATAGGAAGGACCACACTGTCAGCAACACACAGTTAATCACCAATCTGCCCAGCAGATTTCCCAAGGCAACCTCATAAGAACCCATAACATGCAAAAAGCATGCCATACACTGGGTAGATTCTATATATATCTGTATGTAATTTTATATACCCCCCACCTGATTGATAGCTTCTAAAACCTATGGCATGGCCAGCCAAAAAAGAACTAAGTGGTTTTAGCCTCCTTACACCCCCCTTACCTTAATCTGATGCTCCCACACTAAAGGTTCGTACACAGGCACGATCGTGGGTGCTAACCCATGACGAACGATGTGTACGAATGTCTGTTTTGCACTATAATCATGCCGTGTATGGGAACTTTATCGGCCGCTCGTGCGGAGATCCGCCCAGCCAGTTGGGTAACGGTCCCTGACCTAACGGCCATATCCGCTGATAAAGTGCCCATACACTGCATGATTATCGGTCAAAACAGACGTTCGTATACATTGTGTGTCGTGGGTTGGCACCTGCGATTGCATGTGTGTACGAACCTTAGGATATACTTTCTTTTACCTCAGCAGATCTCTCGCAGAAGTCCCACCTCCAGCTTTCTGTTTTGAGCTGGTTACAAGCACGCAGGAGTGCTTGTAACCGTCTCTTTTGGGTATGGACTGTCAGGCATTGTTCGTGATGTCACTGTGACAGCCAGGATTGACAGTATAACCCTGGAAGAAGGCAGGACTTTCAGCGAGGTATCAGATATAAGTAAAAGTGATTATATCTCAGTGTGGAAGCGGTGGATTAAGGAAAGATTAAAACGCATCTTTTGGGGGGCAAGGAGGTTAATTTTTTTTTTTTTGCTGGACATGCCCTTTAATGCAATCTCCTATAAATTTCTAAATTATCTTATACTATAGGAAGAATCTACCTTTCAAATAATAGAGTCTGCGCTCCTGATTCTGCATTATTCACATTGTCAGCATGTCAGCAAAAATGTTTTCCGTTTTGTATTTCTTTATTGCTTTGCACTGATTTTACTGTAAAGGTCATTTTAATGTTTTCATTTAAAAAGAAAGCAGCTTTTGTTTATTTATTTATTTTTTTTAAGTCCAGAAGAGCCAAATAAATGTGTTCTTGTTTAATCCAGCTTTACAAGTCAACGCGCATGAAAGCATTCTGTCACACACTGTGCTTTCACAGCAGTACATATGAACGCCCTTCGCTTTACACTGTACTACCACATTCTTTAATGTTTGATGTTTCTGTTCCAGGAGGCTAACCAGGGCCGCAATAATCTCACAGCCATTTTCCAATAAACAAATGCAACCCCACAAGGTCTACAATCTTTGCTTTCAAAGTTTCAAGTTTTATTTATTATACCTCTGTGTTGTAATTGTCAAAATATAGTATAGTATTCATAGTTTTAATTTTCTGGATAATTTAAATGTCATAATAACATAGTAACAAACTGAATATGTTAAAAAAAGATGTATGTCCATCAAGTCCAACCTTTGTAGTTTACCCATAAAGACCAAGCAATGATGCAAGCACCTTCAATTCCTAAACAACGTCTACAATTACTAAACAAATCCAGCTGTGTTGACTTATTATCAGATATACAATGACTTGAATGACACCTTCATTTCCTGTCCTTAGCCTGTCAGTGGTCACTAATGGGTTAACCCCTGATCACTCTGCGCTGGACAGGAAGTAGCAATCATAAAATGGTAACTCCTCTCACCTGCTTCAATCCTTTTCCTGTCCCCTCACTGGATTGGAGTACTATGCTCACCCCATGGATCTTTTTGATGTTCCCTGCCTCTATAGCCGAGCTGTCTCTACCCAAATGAGATTCCAGCAGCCAAGTTACCTCCCGGTGACAGCCCAATTGGTTTCTCCCGTGGGTCCGCGCGTCTCCCGAACTTCCGGGTTTGATGCACGATGACGTCATCACTCTCATTTAAAGGCCTGTTGGCGTGAAATTGCTCCCTGGCGTTTTTTCACTGCAGAGTGTTGCTGGCTTGTGTCTCTGCCTGTGCTTGGTTTTTTTCTGATTCTTGTAGTTTACAGGTAGCTTTGTTTCCTATTCCTGCTGCTATATCTTGATATAGTTGCAGTTTTGGATGATTTCTTTCTTTATTTTCAGGAGTGCTATGAGTTCCAGGGGGCATCGATCCAGATCAAGATCCAAGTCTAGGGGGTGAGCATATTGGTTAGGAGGGTAAGTATTGTTGTATTATATTAGGATATTAAATATTTTTGTTTCTTTTGAGTGATTGTAGATTGTCATGCAAGACGCAGGAAAGAATGCAAAACTTGTGAAAATCCTGTAATGCAAGGGAAAAAGTATTGTGAAGAATGCCTGTCCACTTTTTTTGTTGACAAGGATACCCAGAAGCGGGATGTCTCCCAGTGGGTTATGGATTCCCTGACTGATTTCATGGGTGGTATGATCAGTCAAATTACAGAGTCTGTTAAGTGTAATTTGAATCCACAGCCTGTCTTACCAGATGACCCTCCTGTTAATCCTCAACCTATCCTAGGACCGTCTAATCCAGACGTTGATGATGAAAGGGATATGGGTTTGGAAAATCAATTTCCTCCTAATGTTATTAAGGGATTGATAAGAGCCATGCGTGCTACATTACTTTCTGAAGAAGATGATTCCCCGTCTAACACTGGGGATAAGATGTTTTCCTCTCCATCTCCCAAAGCAAATTTTTATTTCCATCTTGTCATGGCTAATTTGATTCAAGAAGAGTTCAATACACCAGATAAATTTTTTTATCCTTCCTCATTCACTTGCAGCTAAATATCCGATGTCAGAGGAAGATGTGAAGTTTTGGAACCATATTCCTAAGGTAGACGCCTCAATGTCTAGGTCATCTAAGAAGACTCTTAAGGATCCTGTTGATAGAAGGCAGGAGGGTGTACTCAAGAGATCTTTTTTGGTGTCTGGGGCTTCCTTCAGACCAGCCATCGCTTCTGTAGGGCTTACCAAATCTGCAAGCCTATGGTTAAAGGAATTGGAGGATGCGTTACAATCTGATGCTCCTAAAGAAGAGATAATGCAGGCTATCAAAGATATCAGATTAGCTACAGCTAGCTTTCTGTGCAGAAGCTGCTTTAGACAGTTTAAGGCTATCAGCAAAAGATATGGCTTTATCAGTGGTGGCTAGACGCATTTTATGGCTACGTCAATGGAAGGCGGATCTGCCCTCCAAGATAAGTATAGTAAATGTTCCTTTTCAAGCAAGAGACAACAGGCCATTTTTCAGAGTTAATTGTCCCACCTTTAAAGAAGCTAAACAATATCGGCCCGGGAAGGATATTTCCTCAAAGACCATGGAGAATAAATAAAAATCAAAGCCAAACTCAGTCCTTTCTTAATCAAAAATTCAAGCAACCCAAGAAACAATTATGAAGGTGCGGGAGTCCAACAGGAGAAGGTAGGAGGGAGGCTTTCCAAATTCTATCCTGTTTGGACTCAAACCATCACAGACAAGTGGGTTCTGGAGGCAATAATGCCGGGCTATCATCTGGAGTTCAAGATGATTCCAGTGAAAAATGTATTTGTAACCTCATGAACTCCCAAACTTCGGGATGCAAGTCTGGCTTTGGGAAACGTCCTCTTGGAGTTGAAATCAAAGGGTGTCATAGAGAATGTTCCTTCCAACCAGTTAAAAAAATGTTTCTATTCTCGTCTATTCGTAATAAAAAAGATGTTAGGCGAATTCAGGGCAATCTTGGGTCTCAAGAGGTTTAATGTGTCAAATCCTTCAGAATGGAATCTTTAAAATTAATTCTCATCCATATAAGAAGGGAGGATTGGCTCCTAAAGATAGATCTTCAGAATGCATATATCTGCATGTTCCAATTTCGCATCCACACAGAAAATTTCTAAGAATTCCATTTCAAGAAAGTTGGATTCAACGAATCTGGACATCTACCATGAGAAGCAAATCTATCAACTAAAGAGCTCAAAGCTATTCAACTTGCACTAATATCTTTTCTCCCTATAATTCACAACAGATCAGTGTTAATAGTTTCAGACAGTTGCACATCAATTTCCTATATAAATCGCAGGGGGGGGGGAAATCGCAACAACAACCTTTGCCTTCTATCTCTATCCATCTTGTTCTGGGCGGAGAACAATCTGCTGGATCTAAAAGCAATTTATATTCCTTCATCCCTCAATGCCAGAGCAGATTATTTGAGCAGGCACAGAGTTCTTCCGGGGGAATGGTCATTGTCCAAGAAAATCTTCAGACAGATTACATACAGATGGGGCACACCTCAGATAGATCTGATGGCTACAATCCACAACCACAAGCTTCCAGTGTTTTGCTCCCGCTATCCAGTTCCAGAAGTGGCCTTTACAGATGCCCTGTCGTTGAAATGGAGATTCCGTCTAGCCAACGTATTTCCTCATTTCCCCTTAATTGCGAAGATTCTTCAGAAAATCTGGGAGGATCAAGCCACAGTAATTATAATGCTACCATGGCCAAGGAGGCTATGGTTTTCCATGCTCCAGGAGATGAAGCTGGATGTTCCTTTGCACCTCCCTTCTGTTCCGGAAATATTGATTCAAGGCATGGCTACTGAGAGGGAAGCATTAAAAATGCAATGTTTATCAGAAACAACTATTTCTACTTTAATGGAGACAAGAAGCAGATCAACTTCTTCATCATATTATAGGGTCTGGGATATCTTTATTAAGTGGTGTAATTCCAAATCTCCTCCATTGCCATCTGTCTCAGAGTTTGAAATTGTGGAATTTCTACAGGATGGGTTAGTTAGGAAATTAGCTCCAGCTACACTAAAATCGCAAGTCTCGGCATTGTCAGCTTTGTTTAATATTAAATGGTTCAGTCTTCCTTTGATATCAAGAATCCTCCTCCTTGGGATTTATCTCTAGTTCTGAATGCCCTCACATCTATTCCTTTTGAGCCATTGGAAGATTTACCTTTAGACAAACTTACCTGGAAGCTGAGTTTTCTATTAGCCATCACATCAGCTAGAAGGGTATCGGAGATTACAGTGTCCTCCTTACCTTAACATCCTGGAAGATTGTGTCATTATCAGACTTCATGATTCCTTCTTACCTAAAGTCGTTTCATCTTTTCATATCAATGAAGATATTTGTTTACCCTCATTTTGTGCTAATCCTCAAACAGAAGAGGAAAAAACTTTGCATTGTTTGGATGTTAAAAGATGTATTCTTTCATATCTGTCAAAAACACAGCAGATTAGAAAATCAGATTCCCTTCTGGTCCTCTATTCAGAAAGGAAGATTGGGTTGAAACCTTCCCGTTCTACAGTGGCGAGGTGGATCACCTCTTGTATCAAGGAAGCATACCGTTCATCTTTATGTGAGTTGCCCCCTGGTATCAAAGCTCACTCTACAAGGGCGATGGCTGCATCCTGGGCATGCCAGCCTGAAATTTCCCTGGAGGACATTTGTAGAGCAGCTACCTGGAGCTCTGTCCACACTTTTATCAAACACTACAGGCTAGATTTGACTTCTTCTTCTTATGCTTAGTTTGGGCTATCTATTCTTGAAATTGTTAATAAATGATTTAATAGCCCCCTCCCTTTGAGTATTTATTGCTTGGGTACATCCCATTAGTGACCACTGACAGTACAGGAAAACAGAAAATTATATCATACTTTCTGAAATTTTCTTTTCCTGGACTGTAGCCTGGCAGTGGTCACTAATGGGATGTACCCAAGCAATAAATAGATACCTCCCTTCTTGTGTTTCTTATTATCTTTCCTAGCTCGGGTACAGTTAGGACTGAAGCCGGTGGGAGGAGTTACCATTTTATGCTTGCTACTTCCTGTCCAGCGCAGAGTGATCAGGGGTTAACACATTAGTGACCACTGCCAGGCTACAGAAAATTTCGGTAAGTATGATATACTTAGGGTTTGGACCTAACAAAAGGAAGTTTCCTGTGAGTGAAACGAACTAGAGTGAAAGTGTCCCTTTCTCTTAAGGACCTTGCTTCAAGGACATAGAAAAAGAAGGACATTGAAGCAAGAAGGGCAATTAAACAAGGTTTGTGCGTCACTGTGCTGGTGTGGTGTATTAGAAGGGACAGTTTTGTCGGTACCATGCAATGTGCATCGTGCCACATGTATAGGAACCTGGAGCAGACATTCCGGGGAACCTATGTCTGTGTCAGGTGTGAGTGGGTTGCCCGTTTGGAAGCTGAGGTGGAGAGTCTAAGGGGGCAGCTTGCAGCATTGCAGGGATTGGCAGAACTGGGGGGTCAGCAGGCACTGGCTGGGGCCAGTATAGAGGTGGGTGGAAGAAGGACAGTAAAGGTTGAGGGAGGAGGTAGTTTTGTTAGGGTTACTAGGGGAAGTGGGGGACAGAAGAGTAGGGGGGCTTCTTCCCAGATTGTCCATCCCAACAGATTTGCCGCCTTAGGTAATGAAGTGGAGGAGGACTCCTCAGAATTAGCATGTATGGAGGGGGCTAGTCCCTTGAGCGCCCAGGGGACTGCCATCTCTGATACAAGTGAGGAGGAACGAAGGGTCAGGAATGCAAGGCAGGTGGTAGTGGTAGGGGACTCCATTATAAGGAAGGTAGATAGGGTAATCTTCCGCCAAGACCCTACATGCCGAACTGTGTGTTGCCTGCCTGGTGCTAGGGTTCGGCATGTGGTGGATCGTGTAGACAGATTATTGGGTGGGGCCGGGTGTGACCTGGCGGTCTTGGTTCACATTGGTGCCAATGACAAAGTTAGAGGAGGAGGTGAGGTCCTTAAACATGATTTCTGAGAGCTAGGGGCCAAGATAAAAGCAAGGACCTCCAGGGTAGTGTTTTCAGAAATACTACCGCAGCCACGTGCTAAGCCAGGGAGACAGCGGGAGCTTAGGAGCATTAATGCGTGGCTAAGAGAGTGGTGTAAGGAAGAAGGGTTTGGGTTTATTGGGAACTGGGCAGACTTTGCTGTCGGCTACAGGCTCTTTAGCAGGGATGGGTTGCACCTCACTGATGGCGGTGCAGCTGTTTTAGGGGAGAAGATGGCTAGAGGGTTGGAGGAGATTTTAAACTAGGTTTGGGGGGGAGGGTATTAGCAGTCTCACTGGGATAGATAGCCCAGGAGGAAAGCAGGGTGTAGATAGGCCAGTGGTGGGCAGTAAGGGGGGTGGGGCTAGCATAGGGGATAGGGAGGCATGTGTATTAATAAATTACAGGATCATAATCTAAAATGTATGTTTGCAAATGTGAGAAGCCTGGCTGACAAAATGGGTGAATTGGAAATGATGGCATTGAATGAAAAGTATGATGTAATAGGTATAGCAGAAACGTGGTTGAACAGTTCTCACGACTGGGCTGTAAATATAGAAGGATATGCCTTGTTTAGGCAGGACAGGAAAAAAAGGAAAGGGGGAGGAGTATGTGTTTATGTTAAAAAAGAATTGAAGCCAAATTTAAAAGAAGCGATAACTGGTGATATGGATGATAAAGTGGAGGCAATATGGGTGGAATTAGGCAACAGGAAAGGGGGTAATGTCATTGTTGGTGTCTGCTATAAGCCGCCAAATGCTAGCAGAGAGGAGGTGAGTCAACTTCATATGCAGTTGGCAAGGGCTGCAAGTTTGGGGAGTGTGCTCATTATGGGGGTGCTTCAATTATTCAAGAGTTCCAAGTGTACTGTGGCACACCGCTGTTGGCTAACTAGCCAGACAAGTTCGTAGGTGTAATCCTCTCAGCCCCCTACTTCCAGGGCTCCATAAACCAAGCAAGGTATTGAATATTCTTATTCAATATTCTAATATTCTATATATTCTTTATTTTAGTGCAAAAACAGCATACAGCATACAACGTTTCGGGACTATAGGTACCTGAGGAAGGGGCCTAGGTCCCGAAACGTTGTATGCTGTATGCTGTTTTTGCACTAAAATAAAGAAATTCTCACTACAGTAGTGTGCTCCTCCTATTCAATACCTTGCTGGGTGCTTCAATTACCCTGACATTGGTGACTGAATTCTGATGTAAAGAGGCAAATGGAAAGGAAGAAAAAGGCATTTAAAACCTTTAAGGCCGAAGGAACGGAAAGGGCCTTTAGGGATTATAAAAACTGTAACAAGGAGTTAGGATAGCTGAACAAAGCATCACTAAGCCTAAATTTTTTTTTTGGGGTGCTCCCTCACCTATGGTCTCCCTCATATCTCTCTCGAAAATTATGGCATTGTCCATCTAATCCTCACCTTGTTACTCTACTCAATGTCCTGACTGCCGTGCACGGACGACACTGACTTTTGTGACTGATAAGTATATGGGGAGGATGGGAGTCTGTATGAATTTACTTATATGTGTAGGTGGGGTATAGGCTTGCTATACTAGCATGCCTGATGTACTTGACTATTTGCACACTGATTATATAATTATATTTGCACTTTGCTGAATTTACCTTTTGATACTTTTTGATATAGATTTTAATAAGATAAATAAATACTAAATTTTATATTAGCCGTTTTTCCTCTATCTGTTTTTTCCTAGTTTTATTACTACATTTTTTTTTTAAGTATATTAATAGTAAGAAGATGAGGACTGAGAATGTGGCACCATTAATTAATGGGGATAAGTTAGTTACGGAGGATGGCGATAATGCAAATGTCTTGAATATTTTTTTTTCCTCTATATACACTATAGAAGATCCAAGTACAGATATCATAGAGTATAGTAGCAATAATGGTATAAAATATTCAAGTTAACCGAGGATATGGTACAGAAGGAACGAAAGAAGGTTAATATTAATAAATCTCCTGGACTGGATAAAATACATCTTCGGGGTCAGTTTTATCTAGGCCATTGTTTCTTATTTTTGCTGATTCCCTCATGTCCGGTGGTGTGCATCTGGATTGGTAAAAGGCTGATGTTATTCTAATATTCAAAAAGGGTAGTCGTTCACAGCCGGGTAATTACAGGCCTGTAAGTTTAACTTCAGTGGTGGGGAAGATCCTGGAAAGTTTAATAAGGGAACATGTTCTAGAGTATGTTTCAAGGACTGACATTATAAGTAGTAACCAGCATGGATTTAGGAGGAATAGATCTTGTCAAACTAACTTGCTTGGCTTTTATGAGGAAGTAAGTAGAAATTTAGACTCTGGAATAGCAGTAGATGTAGTTTACTTGGATTTTGCAAAGGCTTTTGATACAGTCCCCCATAGGCGACTAATGTATAAGCTAAGGTCTGTTGGTCTGTGGAGTCACATTGGTACATGGATAGAAAATTGGTTAATGAATAGGATGCAGAGAGTAGTTGTTAATGGGGCTTCATCATTATGGACTAAAGTGTTAAGTGGGATGCCACAGGGTTCTGTGCTGGGGCCGCTTCTATTTAATCTATTTATTAATGATTTGGAAGTGGGTATTGTTAGCAAGGTTTCTGTGTTTGCGGACGACACAAAACTTTGTCGACAATTAAAAACTTCAGAGGATGTGCAATCGTTGCAAGGGTGTAAGGGATGTAAGGTGATGCATTTTGGACTTAAAAATCCTTGTGCTACTTATACTATAAATGGCTCTGTGTTAAGTGAATCCCGGATCTTGGAGTTTTGGTGGATAACAAACTTAAAGGTAGCAAGCAGTGCCAGGCGGCAACAGCCAGAGCCAGCATGGTATTGTCTTGTATAAAGAGAGCTATGGATTCAAGGGAGGAAAATGTAATTCTCCCACTTTACAAAGCATTGGTAAGGCCTCATTTGGAATATGCAGTGAAATTTTGGAATCCTGTGTACAAAAAGGACATCTTTGAAATGGAAAGGGTTCAGAGTAGGGCAACTAAATTAATAAAGGGATTGGGGGAGCTTGAATATGAAAAGAGACTGGAAAAGTTACAATTATGTATGCTGGAGAAAAGGCGCTTGTGTGGGGATATGATTACTGTTTATAAATACATTAACGGGCCATACAATAAACTATCTGGGGCATTGTTCACCAATAGAACATGTCAAAGGACAAGAGGACATCCCTCAAGACTTGAAGAAAAAAGGTTTAGGCTTCAAGCTCGGAAAGGGTTTTTCACTGTGAGAACGGTAAAGCTATGGAACTGTCTTCCAGTGGACGTTGTTATGGCAGGTTCACTGGTCAGTTTAAAAAAAAAGCTGGATGAGTTTCTGCAAACAAGGAATGTTACAAGTTACTGGTATTGATACATAAAGTAGAGTTGATCCAGGGAAATTTCCGATTGCCACTTGGAGTCAGGAAGAAATTTTTTCCCCCTTCATAAATTTGGTGGGTTTTTTTTTGCCTTCCTCTGGATCAACAGTTAGGCAGGAAATGAGGATATTGCTAGATGGGTTGAACTGGATGGACATATGTCTTTTTTCAACCTCAAATACTATACTATACTGCCAGGCTACAGAAAATTTCGGTAAGTATGATATAATTTTCTGTTATCCTTTTGAAGGAGTTGCTGTTGGTGGAGCATACAGGGTAAATTAAAGGGTATCTCCACCAATAAAAAATACTTTTTTCCCTTTTATTGAAGAATGGGAAATAAAGGAGCTTTGCCTGACCTCCCGTTCTTCAATTATTTACACAGGAGCTGGCAGGAAAGACACAGAACTTACCTGTAGTCGTACTCCAGTGCTGCTTCCTCTGATAGGTCCCAACGTACCTTTACAATGTACGAGCATGTCTGAATAATTGAATGGGAGGTAAGACAAAGATGTGGGCTAAGCATTTTTTATCGGTGGAGATACCCTTTGATATAAATGGAATTCAATAAATCTTTAAAATCCAAAAAAACAAACAAAAAAATGTACAGCAAAACAGACAATGAAACATTATTCTTTATAAATATATCAAAATCTGAAATTAGATTAAGTAATATTTCTCCTTAGAAATAATAGTTTCTTAAAGGGCATCTATAGTGAAAAAAACACATTGCATTGCAAAGTTAAATTCATGTACTGCTCATCAAAACCCAGAAGGTTGCCAGCACCTCTCCGACCACCATGTAATTAAAAGTCGATCTTTATTGTATTAAACATACAGCGAAATCATTAAAAATCCAAGCAGCCATCCCTGGCGCGTTTCAAACGTCTTGGCGTTCTTAGTCATAGAGAACTGCACGATCGATCGGAACTTACCGACACATCCGTTCCAGACAAATGATCAAGGTCGCTAGCGGCTGGCCGCCCCACACCAGCAGATATTTTCGGCCGACCAAAAGTGCTGTGAATCAGTCGGCCGGCTGAAAATATCTGCTGGTGTGTACCCAGCCTAATAGAGAGTCTCTGGAAAAGCATACAATAGGTCTGCAAATTACAGTAATAGGGCAACCAGAACTCACCCAGCTGGTATTAGGTTTAAACTTTAAAAAGATTCACACCCAATAGAAATCGCATAGAGAACGCATTGTAAAACTGTCCAAGAGAAAGAAATAATAAAACTACCAGAACCAGTATGCAAAAGTAAGTGCAAAAAAGAATCAGTAGTCTGATATTTTTACTTGTCTGTTTCCAACCTAAATATATATATTAATAGCTTCACCTATCCTAAACAATATGTTGGCTTTCCTTATTCACATGTATATTTAAAGGGCAAGTCCACCCCCAAAACTAACTTTTTATATTTATTTGGCCCAAATAAGTGCTCCAAAACAAACTTTACAGCATGTAAATCGGTCCAGTGGTTCAAAAGTTACAGACCTTTGAGATATATATCAGGCTGCACTTCCTCTCCACTTCCACTTTAGATGACCCCGAGCTGCAGCTTAGAAAAAAAAAAAATTCTTGCCTGTGTTTGTGTGTGTCTCTCTCTCTATCTCTCTCTCTGGGCTGGCTGGCTGCAGCTGTTGATCCTGGATTTCTTCAGTACACATAACTTTACAGCTGTGATTGGTTGAGAGGGAAAATCCAGGGATCCAGGGGTCAGACCATTACTGATGCAACTTCCTCTGTTCTCACTGCTGGATGCTAACAGACATGCTCAAGAACATGAAAAGAACAGAGGCAAGGTAATGTAACCTGTCTCTGTTCATCGCTGTATTGGTCCATGCTGCAGGATTAAGCCAGCTACAAAGGTCTGTAACTTTTCAACCACTGGACCGATTTACATGCTGTAAAGTTTGTTTTGGAGCACTTATTTGGGCCAAATAAATATAAAAAGTTAGTTTTGGGGGTGGACTTGCCCTTTAATGTCTGATTTTCTAAGTGATAAGGCTGAGGCCACACTGTACCATGCTTGTGCACGTTGGTGTGTGATCGGCCGGTGATTCACAATCAGAGCGCATGCACTTGCTAGCCCCCTGTCTGGGCAAAAAGAAGTAACTCAGAAATTGCAATGGAGAAAATGTTCTGAAGTCAGATCTGCGGCCTATATCTTGGGTTAATATTAATATATTGATATACTACATGGAAATCTGTGTTAGTAACTCAGCAAGGCTGCAAACACAGACCATATAGTTAGTGGTGATAACTAAATCAGACCAAAAAAAAACACACTTGTGGTCAGACATTGTATAGAAATATACCTATTTGTGTAGTTGTAATTAAGAAACTTAAGTCTCATACACACATGTGATTACATTTTTGTTAAGACATCAGGTTTGTTTTTCTGGTTCATTGTTTTAGAGTGTATTCTTTTGCTTTGTTTACAATAGATTGACAGTTTAGAGGAAACCAGAAAAGCAGAAGAGCATTTGTTGTGGTAAGAATTTCTTACATTTTGCAGTCTAAATACTGCTATTTAGCTGCACCTGCATGTAATTACTGGTTTGTTAATTGTTCTCTATAGAATAAACAAGTTTCTGGAAAACCAGCTAAGATGGCAGCTTGTTCTTGTGGCAAAATGTTTATGATTTACTAAAAGATTTCTACATAAACAACAATTAGAACCAAAAGAACTAGATAAAGGATTGAATGTTTTGGAAAATGCATGTTTAGGAACCCTTCCTTGCAGAGAAAACAGCCTAATTTATATATCTTACTGCTGTGTATGCATTGGTTTCAAATCTGACCCAACCATTACTTGAAGAACAACTACCAAAAATAAAAAACATAAATGTTCTTAGATATGAATTAAAGGTCATGTCCACCCCAAAACCAAATTCTCCCCCACTACTGGCACCCCTGTGCAGTGTGTAAAAATTCTTACCTTACCCTTTCTGCTCCAAATGGTTCTCCTGTAATGTCTGCCCAAAGCCCTAGAAAGTGAATTCCAGGAGACTGGCTGGGAGGGAAAACATTTCAGCCTCTTGGGTGTCCTCTGAGAGGTTTCAGGCTTGCTATGTGCTGCAGCCCTTTACCCCCCTCCCTCCCTTCCTACCAATCCATATTAGCTGCCTGGTGCCCTAGCGTGTAACCACCTTTCTGTAGTGTAGGGCTCCCTCTCCCACCCCCAACCGCTGTATTTGTGTGTAAAAATACTAATCCAAACTCTGCTTACACAGCCTCTTTCCCCCGGCGGTTTACACTGACGGCAGCCACGTCCGTGATTGGCTGAGAGGTCCGGCCCCCTGCTTGCAGTTTCATGCAAGCAAAGGGCTGTGCCCTTTAAAACCTTTTTTTCACAATGCCACTTGTCCCAACCATCCTGATATACCATCCAGTGCGATCGCGTATATGAAGCTATAGTGAGATATCTGTCAGATGCATTTATTTTTCCAGTATACTTACCATAGTAGGCACGTGCCTAGGAGCGCCTGAAGTTGGAGGGGCGGCAGTCAATCTCCTCCCACCAATCCAACCCCTTATTAGTCTATTTTCTTCCCCCCAAAAGAGAAAATGGGTGTGGTTTAGAGGTGTGGTCTGTGTTTAGGGGTGGGGCTAAGGGTGCCAGGCTCTTTGGGCCTACAGGCTCCTGAGGTGTAAATCCGGCCCTGATACTTACCTTTGCTGTGTATGTAAATCTTGCTTAAAAAGCATAGTCTTTATTCAAATGAATTCAAGTAAATCAGCACCATGGAAAACTGTTGGTTCTACTGGGTTAAGCTCCACAGTGATAAGGAAGGACCAGGGGGCTGTCTAGCTTGCCCTTCTTGTCTTATGAAGTGAGCATTTCTTCCCATTTAAACAGAACAAAACCCAAAATACAAAAGCAGCTCCTCAAACCATTTGTCTCTCACCTCTGAATTTAGCCATAATAGTAATATATAAACAGAGGGCTACACGTACGAGGTAACCATTAAACTGAGGAGCCGAGGAAGTGACTAACAAGTCATGAAACGCGTTATGTGGTGTAAACATCTTTCTACCCTCCTCTCCTTTCTCTTACAGTGCTGTGAAGTGGTGTATTGGATTCATGGGTAAGGGTATGAAATGTAATTAGCAGGGCTGCAACGATTGCCTACCCTCCAACATTCACCTTTTAATCTGTAAACTATTGAGAAATGCATTACACAGAGCTGTGCTTAGATCAGATTCACTTCATAATCCTCCCTATGCTCTGCACTATGTTGCATTCTATATGTACTGATTAAGGATGAGGCCACACTACAGCAGATGGAACTGCACATGTTAACGTCCACTTGTAGTGGTCTGTGCAATGTTACGCAATCGGAGCAAAATAAAATGGTGTTCATATGAACTCCGGAAATCAGATTGCAGCGCACCAAGTGTGACCACACCAATAAGCCAACAATATTGTGCGCCATTTAACACGCGATCAGATGGCAATTGTGACTGGATTAAAGGGTAAAGTAATGTGTAATGTTGGAGACTTTGTGATTGCAAAGTGATTGCAATTAAACAGCATTAATTCTAAGGCCTCACACACACACGAATGATATGGTGCATTACTAACAATGCTTACTGAATGGCTCAATTTGTGATTATTGTGCTAAAAGGCCATTTCCCACTCGGGTGTTGGGCGCTGTATGGTAGGAGTGTACAATGCTTAAGGCTGAGGCGCGTGCATTTCTGGTGCACTCGTGCGCGCTGCATGTTGCGATTGGGTAATGTTGTGCAACCAGAGGGCATGCAAATGTGCAAAAAAAATAGGGATTCCATGCACTTCGATTTTCGGATCACTGCACACAACAGCGCACCTAGCATGGCCGCAACAATTGAGCCATCCTAGCGTGCACTTTGTAACAAGCTGGTGTGGCCTAGCCCTAACTTCAAGTGTTTTTAATAGGTGTCCTTAAAAGTTTCACAGACCAGGCAACCGTGACACTTTAAATAGGTACACTACTAAGAAATGCATTGCACGATGCTGTGCTAAGATCAGGTTCACTTTATTATTCTCCCCCTACAGCTCTGCACTGTGTTGCTTCTATACATACAACATAAACAAAAACACACTCTTCCTACCCTCCAACAATTCCCATTAAGAAGGTAAACTTTCCACTAAAAAATACACCCAGACACATTAAAACACTAATAAAATATATATAATAAGAAGTCGCAGCAAGTGCAATGCTTTTTTAGATCAAAATGCTGATGTCATAGTGACATCACTAAAAAAATGCACCCAGACGTATTTAGGCACTATCAAAAGATATATAATAAGAAATCACACCAAGTGAAATGGATAGAATACAGTATAGTATAGTATAGTATAAAATACAAAATAAGAAGACGCACTAAGTGCAATACTTTTTGGATCAAAATCTAAATCTGTACAAAATTATGATGTCATAGTGACATCCCTAAAAATGCACCCAGAAAAATTTCAACACTATTAAAAGATATAGATTAAAAAGTCGCACCAAAGGCAATGCTTTTTTAGACCAAAATTCAAATCTCTGCAAAATGATGTCATGCTTATGTCATAGTGACATCACTAAAAATGCACCCAGAAGCATTTCAACACTATTTAAAGATATAGAATAAGAAATCACACCAAGTGCCATGTTTTTTAGGGTCAAATTTGAAATCTGTACAAAACTATGATGTCATGGTGATGTCATAGTGACAATGCACCCAAACATATATGAGCACTATCAAAAGATATATAATAAGAAATCACACCAAGTGCAATGTATAGAATATAGTATAGTATAGAATACAGAAGAAGGACACGCAAAAAGTGCAATGCTTTTTTGGGTCAAAATCCAAATCTGTACAAAATTATGATGTTGTGTTGATGCTATAGTGACATCATAACAAAATTTACCAATACACACTTCAACACTATTAAAAGTTATAGAATAAGAAGTTGCACCAAGCACAATGCTTTTCTGGAGTAAAATACAAATCTGTGCGAAATGATGATGTCTTGCTGATTTCTTAGGGACATCACTAAAAAATTAACCCAGTCATATTTGATCATGATTAAAAGATATATAATAAGAAATCACACTAAGTGCAATGTATTGAATACAGTATAATATAGAATAGAGAACAAGAAGACTAGCTAAGTGCAATGCTTTTTTGAGTCAAAATCCAAATCTGTACAAAATTATGATGTCATGCTGATGTCATAGTAAAATGCACCCAGAAAAATGTTAACACTATTAAAAGATATAGCATAAGAAGTCACACCAAGTACAATGCTTCTTTAGATAGAAATTTGTGAAAAATTATATCATGCTGATGTCATAGTGACATCACTAAAAATGCACCCAGACAAATTTGAACACCATTTAAAGATATGGAATAAGAAATTACAACAATGCTTTTTAGGGTCAAATTTGAAATCTGTACAAAATGATGATGTCATGCTGATGTCAATAGTGACACCACAAAAAAATGCACCCAAACATATATGAGCACTATCAAAAGATATATAATAAGAAATCACACCAAGTGCAATGTATAGAATACAGTATAGCATACAGAATAAGGAGACGCAAAAATTGCACCATTTAAAGATGAATAATAAGTTGCACCAAAAGCAATACTTTTTGGGATCAAAATTCAATTCTGTGTGACATAATGACCATTTAAAGATATAGAGTAATAAATCACAGCAAGTGTAATGCTTTTAGGGTCAAAATTCAAATCTGTACAAAATGATGATGTCATAATGACATCACAAAAAAATGCACCCAGACATATTTGAGTACCATTCAAAGATAAAGAATAAAAGCTCGTAAACACACACGATGTGCACACCAAGCCACGACCCCCGACCACTACCCACAACGAACGGCCGTTTCGGACGAGAATCGTCCATGTGTATGCATTCGGTCGGGACTGTTGATTGTTGATCCGCCTGGCAATTTTTTCGGGTCAAAATACAAATCTGTGCAAAATGATGATGTCATGCTGGTGTCATAGTGACATCACTAAAAATGAACCCAGACATTTGAACACCATTTAAAGGGGAACTGTGGACTCCAAACAAGTTAAGTTTAAATGAAAGGCCAGCTTCCTACCTTTTAAACAAGCCATCAACCACCTCTCTACATGCTCCACAGCCCAAGATATACAGAAATGACTGACAGAAAGTTAATGGGTGGGAGGATGACTCGTGACATTCCTGAGGCTTCTCCTGCTCAGTGCCGCCAGTGAGCACAGCCTCAGACTCCCTAAGTGTGTGAGGAAGACAGGAAGTCCCTCCTCCTCTCTGCTGTGTGAAGTCCGGACAGAGAAGGTAAGGGAATCTACAGCCCTTCTCTTTCACTGTGTGAAAACAGCCTTTTCAAGCGTAGTTCTCACTCTGCCTGAAAAGGCTGATTCCACAGTTTTCTGTGTGTGTGTGTGGGGGGAGGTCTGAGTAACCCACGGCACCCGCGAGTGGGCAGGGCTTAGGCACCCGCTAGTAGGCGGGGCCACGACACCCGCAAGTGAGCGGGGCCACGGCACCCGCAAGTGGCCGGGGCCGCATGGGGCTGTAAGATAATGGGCCATGGGGGGCCTGCAATTGGAGGGACCATGGGGTCCATGAGTGGGAGGGACCAGGGGGGCTGCAAAGGGGAGGAGGTGACACAGGACAGATTGACTGACAGTTTCAGAGCAGGAAGCATGAAGTGCAGGGGACCTGGTGATGCATCTGGATGCTGTAAATCTGATGGGTCTCCTCAGTTTGGGGCAAAAAACAGCTGCTAGTACAGTGCAAATGACTAAAGTGCACCCAGACATATTTGAGCCCAATTAAAAGATATATAATTAGAAATCACACCAAGTGCAATGTATAGAATACAGTATAGTATAGAATACAAATTAAGAAGATATAATGCTTTTTTGGGGTCAAAATTCAAATCTGCACAAAATTATGATGTCATGCTGATGTCATAGTGACATCACTAAAAATTACACCCAGAAGCATTTGAACACCATTTAAAGATATAGAATAAGAAACCACACCAAGTGAAATGCTTTTTAAGGTAAAAATTCAAATCTATAAAAATTTATGATGACATGCTGATGTCATAGTGACATCACTAAAGATTGCACCCAGAAACATTTCAACACAATTAAAAGGTATAGAAGAAGAAGTCGCACCAAGTGCAATGCTTTTTTAAATCAAAATCCAAATCTGTGCAAAATGATGATATCATGCTGAAATCATAGTGACATCACTAAAAATGCATCCAGAAACATTTGAACACCATTTAAAGATATACTGTAGAATAAGAAATCACACCAAGTGCAATGCTTTTTTAGGTCAAATTTCAAATCTGTACCAAATTATGATGTCATGCTAATGTCATAGTGACATCACTAAAAAATGAACCCAGATATATTTAAACACTATTAAAAGATAAAGAATAAGATGTTTCACTAACATACTATTTAAAAAATTTAATAAGTCACTACTTTTTAAGGTCAAATTCCAAATCTGTGCAAACTGATGATTTTATGCTGATGTCTAAGTGACATCAATAAAAAAATAAATTAACCCAGACCCATTTGAACACTATTAATAGATATAGAATAAGGAGTCGCACCAAGTGCAATGCTATTTAGGGTCGAAATCCAAATCAGTACAAAATAATGATTTTTCCTTCCTTATTTCTAAACAATCCCGAACTTTTCAAAATTTTAATTTCCCTGCTCTGTCCGCCACCTCTCCTCCTACACCCTGTTTATCAGCTGATGAAATTGCCTCTTATTTTACAGAAAAAAAATGTTAAAGGGCATGTCCACCCCCAAAACTATAATTTCCCCCACTACTGGCCCCACTGTGTAGTGTGGTAGCTCCGACCCGAGTTAGGGGGCCGGAGCGTCTGACCTGTGGAGCCGCTCCCGCGAGGATGCTGGGAGTTGTAGTGCGGTGTCTTGGCTCCGCCTCCTCCTGTGCTCTGTGCTGGGTTCGGCCGCGGCCGGGAGCGTGATGTCATTACGTCACAATGCGCTCGCGGATTGGCCGCGGCTGGTCTCGCGAGAGCCGGGAGGATGACGCGAGCGGTGACGTCAGCGATGACGTCGCCGGGCCTATAAAAGGGGCGGGACATGAGGTAGCAGGCGCCATTTTGTAAAATTGCTAACAGGAGGAGAATCTCAGAGCAAATACACAAGACAGGCTTTCAGTGAGTCAGGAATTCGAGGCAGCTGAAGATGGCTGATGCTGATCAGATGTTGGAGAGGGTAAGGGAGAGGATCAACAAGGAGGGGGCAGGGTGGCTGCAGGGAATTTTGGAAGGGGGCACACCGGCTGGTGGCACCCCCACTGGGGCTCGCCCCCAGACTAGATCCATAGGCCGCCCTTCTGCCCCCGTCCGTTTGAGTCCCAGTCCCCCACACCAGTAATTAAAGCAAACACCCCTAGGCGCAGGGCGGCAACTGAGGGCCTGTTGAAGGCTTTTAACACGGTACACCCCTCGCAGCTCGCAAGAGGCGGGGTGCGACGCCCCCGGTTGCCCACCCTAAGTGAGGTGCCCACCCCACCCGTGGCTGCAATTCCAACTGCTAACAGAGGGAGGGCCAGAGGCAGGGGCGGCCCTGTCCCCGGCCCTAGTAGGTCCGCCCGCCCAGCTGAAGCAGCATCAGCGGCAGGGGATATTGCCCAGGATGCCCAGCCAATAAGGCATGAGGAGGTATCGGACGAGGGCGATCAGTTCATGGACGCTAGGTCCACTTTCCGGGGAATGACACCAGCCCCAGTTAGACTGAGGGAATTTTCGGAGAGGAGACGATCCAGGGAGAGGAGCCACTCTTGGAGAGAGGGCAGCAGCCGCAGGCATGGGAGAAGGAGGTGCAGATACTCCTCCTCTTCCGACAGTAGCGTGGAGTCCTACAGACGCTGGCGCAAAGAGCAACGCCATAGGGAGCGTCGTAGGCATCGCTCCAGATCAGGCGAAGCCAGCCGACGTCACAGATCACACTCTAGAGGCAGAGGGTCCAGAGCATCGCGGTCTGCGACTTCTAGCAGGAGCAGGAGTTCCTCCCCAGCACCGGTCAAAGGGGGCAACAGGAGGGGGTTGCCCACCGAGCTGGAGGAAACCAGTCCTCACCAGGTGATCACTGAGGGTCTCGAGTGGGCGAGTAAAAGTGCTGTGCAGTCGTCTGGAGCCGGTGAGTACACTTGTGCCGGGGCTTGGGGCAATGCTGGGGGAGGAGAAGGCGGGGAACTAGTTCAGGTCCTAAGGGCCTTAATGGGTAAACTTGAGACCATACCTGCCGGGCCATCAGCGAGCCCAGCCCCAGGGGGAGCGGCAGCTCTCCAGCCCGTGCCCAAGGCCCCTTCAGTCGAAGCTCTAAAGGAAACATATTTTTGTGGGGTTAGCCCACTAGGAGTACACCTGTCTGGGGGAAACAAAGGAAAAAATATGGAGGAACGAATTTATAGACATATGGTCCCTATTTTCTACAGACATGGTCACTGTGGACAAGGAAATAGTGAAGACTGATAAAGGGGAAAGGAAGCCCAAGGTGGCTAAAACATTTGGGAATTGGCTACAAGCCTTTTGTGTATTGGGCAAAAAGCGCCCCAAAAATGCTCCGAACTTTTTATATATCTGGACATGATATTCGGAGCATATAAAATGCATGGCGGGTCAGCATGGCGCCATTATGATGAGGAGTTCAGGAGGCGCCTGGCTGTTAGACCAGAAATGGGATGGAACATCAAAGCCACTGATTCTTGGATAAGAATCATGCTGGCCCAGAGGGTGCCCGCAGGGCCAAGTACAAGCCAGTTGACCATCCCGGGGAATAGCAATTTTCAGCCCTCCGGAGCAAAAAGAACCGGCGCCTGCTGGCTGTTTAATGAGGGCAACTGCAAGTTCGGGGCCGATTGCAGATTCAAGCACAAATGCTCCTTTTACAGGGGAGGCGGCCACTCCGCCGCAAAATGTTTTAAAAAGTCACTCACAACGCCTAGGCGGGCAGGAGGGAGTAGACAGCAGGACGCCAGTGAGCGCTGTGACTTTGTTGGAGTGACAGCGGCGGGGGCATCCTTGCAGAGTTTACGTTGAGCCGTTACATGCCCTCTGGGGATCCAGAGGCTTGGCATTTAGCAATGGCTACGGCTAGTTGGGGGTTTTACATCTGCAAGGATGCAAATTTATAATTTGGCTAATTAATTGATCACATGACTGTAACAATGTGCCAATAAAGCTGTGGCCATTTATTTCACCCAAAAATATTGTGTGTCTGCCTGTTCATTTCCATACAAAATTAATTTATTGGTAAAAGGGGTTTAAGTCAGTTGTAGGCAACTGAGGTATCAGCAGCAGGTCTAAGAAAAACCTTACCTTACATCCCAGCTCCAAATGGTTTTCCTGTAATCCCCCCCAAAGTCCAAAAAAGTGGCCACAAGGAGGATAGCAGAGTCAATATATAATATATTAAAAGGGTTGGAGCTAGAGGGAGGGATCTCACGGGGGAGAGGGAGGGATCGCAAAACGGGGGGGAGGGAGGGCTGCACTGCGCATGCCAAACAGGAGACAGGAGACAGAGTCCTCCTGTCTCCTGTTTGCGCAGTGCAGCCCCCCCATTTTGCAATCCCTCCCTCTAGCTCCAAACCCTTTTAATATATTATAGTGTTTGTTTCCCCAACCCCAACCACTATAATGTTATTGCCAGAAAGTCCCCCTATAGTTACTTACCTTGCTTCTCTCCTTCGCCGTTGTGAACTGCCGGCAGCCGCGTCCGTGATTGGCTGCTTCTCAGCCAATCACAGACGCGGCTGCCGGTCTGGCCCTCTGCTTGCAGTTCCGTGCAGAGGGCCGGGGCAGTGCGGCGAAGGAGAGAGGCAAGGTAAGTAACTATCGGGACAAACAGTATAATATATTAAAAGTTTTATTAAAGGGTGGACATACCCTTTAAGCTAGAGCATGCAGAAAAACATTTCTTATATTATCTCCATAGCTTCCAGTACCATCTACATTACTACCCAGCCTCCCTTTCACCACCTCTATCTCTGTTCTAACCAACTTTTATAATTTTACGGAACACAGACTTTCAAACCTTCTTTCCAAGACCCGTTTCACAACCTGCCCCCTTGACCTTATTCACTCCTTTTTCATTCTAAATTTCTCATCTTCCTTTACATGGGCCCTAACATCTCTTTTTAACCAGTCACTATCCACTGGTACTTCTCGTGCACGCCAGATAGTCACAATAAATAAATTACTTGCAAGAGTGCGTTTCTCTACCTTTTTGAACAATTATAAGTATCCCACTGTTAATGGTTAACAGTTTAAGGGAAACAGCACCACCAAGTACTTATATATAAGGAGTGCGTGGGACCTCATAACAAATTGAACTGGTTAATCACTTTTCTGCTAATTCCGCCCTAACCACTCCACGGAAACAGCTCTCACAAAGTTACTAATGATCTGCTTATCCTCCCTAGGTATCCAGGGTTCTGCACTCTTGACTGTCCTCCTACCTCTCAGGTAGGACGTTCAGTGTTTCCAACTCAGGCTCCAACTCCGCCACTCTCCCTCTCCCTGTGGGGGTACCACAAGGCTCAGTACTTGCCCCTCTTCTCTTCTCCATTTACACCTTTGGGCTTGGTCAGCTCATTAGTCCGTTTGGATTCAAATGCCATCTGTATGCTAATGATACCCAAATTTACATCTCTGCCCCTGACCTCTTTACTCATCCCGGGTCCCTGACTGCCTAAATGCCATGTTTGCTTTTATGTCCTCCCACTTCCTCAAACTCTACATGGATAAGAGGATACAACCAAACTTGTAATTTACCTACCCTCCCGATTTACCACCCTACCTAACACTACTATCAACATTAATGACACACCAATCTCCCCAACAACTTTCGTGCAATGCCTGGGAGTAACCTTTGACTCAGAACTTTCCTTTAAACACCACATCAATACCCTGTCAATCTCCTGTTGGTTACAGCTCAAAAACATCTCACGCATTCATTCCTTCCTTCCACAGAATGCTGCCAAAATTCTTGTTCATGCCCCAATCATCTCTCGGTTGGACTTCTGTAACACCCCCCTGTGCAGTCTACCAAGCAGCCGATTGGCACCCCTTCAATCAATCCTTAATTCTGCTGTCAGGCTCATTCCTCTCTTCCCGCTTCTTACATGCTGCCCCTTTCTGTCAATCTCTCCACTGGCTTCCTATTACACAAAGGATCCAATTTAAGCTGCTTTCTCCAATACAGCCCATCCATACATCTCTAATCTGGTAAACAGATAATATCCAAGATATAACCTCAGATCTGCTAATGATCTTCTCCTCTCATCTACTCTAATCACTAAAGATAGGCAGAACTGCTAAAATCCGTTCCACCTACAGATTCATGGATTTTAGAAAAAAATTTGGAGAAAAAATCTGCACAGATCTGCCTAAATGTAAGGTAAAATAGCAATGGTAACTTACTGTATATGGCTCTCTATATGGCTATTTGATTTGGGGGCAGGTAACTGATAAGTGACCAGGTTTTTGTTTTGAAGGGCATGTCCACCCCCATATTAATATTTACCCAACTGCTGGCCCCACTGTGTAGTGCTAAAAACTTCTTCTCAGCTCCTTATGGTTGTCCTACAGGGCCTGATCAAAGTCCAAAAAGATGTAGGAGGCTGTCTGTGTGTCATCCTTTGCCTGCAACTTCCTTGTCCTTGTTAAGGACTCTGGCATGTGCAGGGGAGCCCCCCTCCCCCTTCAGATCCCTCAGCACTGTACACAAACTTTTAAAATAATGATGCATCCTATAATGAAGTGGACTACCCCCACCAAAACCCTAAATGCCAGGTTTCTAACTTTAAAATTGTGCCAGAAATAGACTTACCTGACCTCATTCCCTTGGCTACCTCTATTAAAAACCGTCAGCCATGCCTGTGATTGGCTTGCAATAGGTGAGTAAGTCTATCTAGCATGGTTTTAAAGTTATAAACCTGGCGTTTAGGGTTGGGGGGGTGGCATTGCTATTCAAACTAATTTCTTTATCAAACCATGGAATCATTCACCACCCAATGCAGTTTTTTGTTATGGATAAATGTAAGCAACATCATAACCAGAAGTTTCCTTCTATCTCTTTATAATCCCATTTGCTGAGTGTGGACTAGATAGGTACCTTGAGTTCTGTACAGGGTTTGCACTTCCCCAGCCATTAACCAGCTGCTTTAGCTATTCTTTATCTCAAGAGTTTTTTTTTTCTTTCTTTAAAACATCAAACTAAGTGGAAGTAACTGAGCCTGGTCGATGTCACACACCAAGTGCTCCTATCCTGTTCTTGTGAGCAGGGCTTAATGCCATCTGTCTGACTCCCAGTGGAGGCTTGGAAACTGTGTGCTTGAACATGTGCCAACCTTAGTGTTAATTGTAAAAACAATTATTCCCAATAAGCCAGAAGGTTATTGCCTCTCATTACGTTGCGTGTATATGTACTCATTGTTTTCTTTTATAATCAATGCTGTGGAGAACCATACAGAAAAAACAATGAAAATAAGAAGAGGTTAAAAAAAAAAGAAAGAACTAAAGTAAAAGCTTCTGTTTATTTTTTGTTATTTTATGTCTATATTTAAAACAGTGTAGGAAAAAAAGTCACAAGAATCTCTGTCTGTTTATTTTTGTGTGGTATAAATAATATGTATAAACTGTTGTGTAAATATTCAGTGTATCAGAAGACTTGATATATTTGCCTTATTTATTAATACCAAACCATTGTATGACTTTAGCTGTACATTTGAAAATGCAGGCAAAAGAGTAAAGATGGTATCGGAGCTTTATTGGCACCGTGTGTGTCGGCTTTCCCGAATGAGCGCATGGCCGCATTACGTTCGGGTCGGCTGAGCAGTAGTTCAGGAAAGACTGTAAATTTCCCCTTACCGGTGGTAGATTTTCTATAGAGGGAGTCAGCCGCGGTCGAGGGAAACACACAGTCCCAAACATCCTCCCTATGCTCTGCATAGGGAGAACGATCGGGACTGTGTGTTCCCTGATCTTTGAAAAATGACAGACAGTATTGTGCAGATCTTTTCTGTCAATTTTCAAAAATCTCTAATGTGTGTACCCAGCTTAAAACCGATTCTGGTTGAATGGCCTCAAAATCTTGCAATATCGATATAATGGCACATGGCAATAATCTACAGAACTTTTAGTTACAAAACCAAGGGGATTCAATGCTCTCAAGGGCTTGTAAGTGACTCACATACATACAATCGTAACACAAACCCAATGGCTGTAATTCACAAAACACAATACAAACCCATTATTTTAAAACCAATAGACAAACCTAGTTAATAAAACACAGGTTAATAAAAAAAAAAAAGTTAACTACACAAAAACATATAAGCGATATGAATTAATTAACATAAATCTGTCTAGAAACAATTACAGTGTGTAAATCTACTTGTTTAAAAGACTGCCTGCCAATTTGTTGTACAAATGCTGATCTGACCAGCCGGGAGAACCTCTGATATCTGTTCAGGTTTCAGTATTCAGTTTCAGTATTGCACTTAATTATTTGCATTTTGTAAAACATGTGGCAGTCTTAAACTAGCCATATACGGGGAGTGCATCGAGATTCAAAAACCGATCAGAAGAACCGCTCAAAGCCTCTCACCTCTCAAAGCCAGTGGCGTAATATGGAGTCTGTATCAGAAGGCAGTAGTGGTCTTATTTTCTACCCTCAGTTTATACTCGGGTCAATCACTTTTTCAAAAATATTGCATACCACTGCCTATATTTATTTTTGGTATTCATGTGTAAACATACAGCATCTGTGCATTCTGGGCTTTGAAAAATAAGATTTACAAGGAGTGAAGCGAGTTAATTCCCCTTTAATAAAAAGCAGTAATCTGTGTCTCACCTCTCATTTTGATATAGCTGTTGGGAAATTCGTTCTATATCATTATGAGGGTGGAGTTGTCCTTTAAATATTTTGTTATTTTTCAAATAAAGCGCGTGATTTTCAATATACATGGTTTACGGTCTTTTTTTCTGCCTGGGTATTTACAATAAAAAATGTGTTTATAAAGGAAGGTTAATTAAACTGAAAAATACCTGCTTAAAAACTTACATAAGGATGCAGTCTATCATCTGTATACAGTAGAATATTCATGATATATTGATAATATTTAAGGAATATTTAAGTCTAATAACTAAAAACTGCAAATCCCAACTGGGTGGCATTTTATAGTTACCTAAAAAGGAAAGATAAAATTTCTGTCAAGAGGCTAGACAGCAATCTACCATGCTACATTGCTTTTGTTATTGTGCCACCGACATGTTGAACATACACTGCATGTGAAAAACAGAAAATATATTTTTCAAATGTATATCATAATTCTCTTGGTATCAAAAGAGACAAACTGTGCTAATTTACTGTCTGGTGCATATGCCACCCAACAGCACATGAAAAAAAGATGCAACATAAACACAGATGTTGTTTATATATAAACAATCCCAAACATTCGTTCTTAATTTACAGACAGTTGGTTTGTCGTTTAACTCATTTTTACAGAAACCAGATATACTGTATACAGTATATGTATGGACCCCTAAGTGCCAATGTTTTTAGGTAAGCACACAACCTGATTATATATACGGTATATATATTAATGTTTAATATATGGGCACTCGGTCGGGCCGCATTGATGATTCAACTGCCCGCCCATACTTTAAAAGATAGTCAAACGAAATGTCCATTTGATTGACCATAAGGGTTCCTTGTTTGGTGTGATCGCATAGTGTCAGAGGTCACAAAGCAGCACAAATGACTCTGAAGTCTCATGTAACACATCAGTTAAGCCCGCAGGAATGACCTTAAACAAAGATCAATGTTTTTTATGATAATATGGTTTTTAACTATAAAAGTTTTACATGTTGAGATACTTTACACATATCTATGCCTCATACATGGTTATGAAGCACTTGGTGACAATAATATTCTTGTATTTTAAAAAAGAAGGGAGCAATATCAGTTATTAGGGCCAGGGAAAATATACAAAAATTACACTTAAGTATGGCCTTTAAGAAAGGGAGTGGCTAAACTTTTGGTGGTTGATGAGTTCACTGTTGTCTTTGATAAGCTTTTCAGGAATCCCTTCCTTGAAAATCCTGCACAGAGTCTGGGGGCAGTGCTTCTTAAGACCCACAAAGCATGTGAACTAGCTGATGGAAAACTGTCATGCCGCGAAAATGTGTTGACGCCACAAAGCGGATATCCTCTTTATAAGCACACCCCACTTTACTAAAAATAAGCCACAGTAGAAGTCTGGAAAGGATGAAACACATTTTTCCTAAAGGTGGCAACATACGAACGATAATGGGTAAATCCTGTCGTTCCACAATGCGATTTACCCATTATCGTTCATGTGTATGGGCTTTTCCCGACAGACCGGAGTGCCAAAAGATGGAAAATTTCCGTTGGTCGTTATCGGCTCCCTTTACTTTAGTAAAAGGAGCCGATAGGATCGTACTGTGTATGGCTGCAAGACCGACTGATCCCCATACCATGTATAGGGATCGGTCGGGTATGTGTATGTGGTTCCCACAGCATGTGTGCCGACAGATACCAATGTGATCTGTTGGTACACATGCTGTACAAATTGCTTGTGTATGGCCACCTTTATTCCTATACCACTGTTGTCTGGATGAGCCTGATCCCCTCCTTGTGACTTATTATGAAGCAATGACTGTGGCATGGTGGAGGGTGACTACCCTAAAGGTGCCCATACATCTATAAGATTTTACTTACCCGACCGAGTGCTCACCCGATGTTCCTTCGATCCTGCCGGAACCGCTTCTCCCGATCTTACATTCGACCGACATGCAATCGCAAAATGAATGGGATTTTGCGATCGCATGTTGGCCGAATGTAAGATCGGGAGAAGCGGTTCCGGCAGCATCGATGAACATCGTGTGAGCGCTCGGTCGGGTAAGTAAAATCTTATAGATGTATGGGCACCTTAAGGCTGACATAGAAAGGCAGCAAAGTAGCTTTTGCAATGTGCCCTTTACTATCTAGGCACACTGCACTTTAATACTATTGTACCTATTTTTGATTATCTAGAATGAACTATGTTATTTGATTGTGCTCACCAAGGAACTAGGTTATGTTGTGTGTGTATATATATATATGTATATATTTAGGATGTTTTAATTTTTGTGTTGTTCTTGCTATTTTCGGCACGCTGCTCTTGATGCCTATATTGATGTACTGGTAATTAAAGGGATTTTTATGACACTGAATAATATTTTCCTGGTTCTTTAGAGAGAGTGCTGTATTTAAGGGTATGTTTGGGTTCTATTGTTTATCATCCAGTACTTGTTGTTACTAGATAAAATGAATTGTATTTATATTCTATAGTAACAATCACATCACATGGTGCTTTACAAATGGTAGATTTATTTACTTCAGGCCCATAATAGATGGGCAACTACCAAACGCAATAATATTTCCTTATTTACTGAAAACGGGAACACAAATAGGGGGAGATGCAGTAATTGTCCCTATCTCAACTTACCCACTTTGTGACCATTATTACATTGTGTGAGCCTGAGTAGTAAGTTGTGATCTTTTACATGGCTTTAAAGACACAATTGAAAAGTCTTTAATCTTCTTGCAAAAAAACTAGTGGAAAAATCATTGCTAAGTTTACTGCATCACTTGCCCTGTCTTAAATCAAAAAATCTATGGAAATGGCTGGATATTGCATCTCCCTGAACATGTGCCGACGCTTAGGCATCTGAGGAGTAAAACCTAGGGGACAAAACCCGTTTAATGGTTTCATGGCCACAAAGTACAATTTCCTGTAAAATTTATCTGCCTTAAAGAGGAAACACAGGCACACCCTTAAAGGTAATGAAAACATAAGCTGGGTACACACAATAACGATAAAGGTAATGTGTGTGGCCACGAAACAACTGTTTCTGATGCCAGTGAACATTTGGTGTCGGAAATGGTAGTTTCAAAACTAAAATTTCTTTGTCGTGGTCGGCTCCCGGTACTGTAGTATATGGATTCAGCTGCGATCGCTAGTGTAGATGCATGTGAATATGGACCTTCATAGTCTCAAGAACCCCTAGCTAATAAGAGGGAATGCATACAAGGCATCAAGAATAAGATAGTCTTAAAAAAATATGTAAAACAAATATGTAAAGAAATGCTAATAAAATTAATATGCGAAACATGAGGCACAGGATATATCACATGCAAAGCCATAAATTTGTGCTTGTAGAAAGAAAAATCCAGCAGCCAGTACTATATTTATAATGGGCAAAAGGCTGCATTTTAAGCTGGGTACTGCAAGAGCCTGTCTGTCATTTTTGAAAGATCAGGGAACACACAGCGTACTCCCTATACACAGCATATATACATAGGGAGAACACTCGGGACTGGGTGTTTCCCACAACCTATTAGGGTAGTCTCCCCAATAGGGATACTACCGCAGTGTGGGAAATTTTAGGTCTTTCCCGAACGACCATGAGGACGACGGGAAAGTTTGTCTGCCACATCCTCATTTGGGAAAGACGCTACACACACTGCCCATAAAGCCCTGATACCATTTTTTGTTGTGTACCTAGCTTTAAGCTGTGCTGCTACAAAAGCCAATCATTTTGTGTGCATGTTTTACATCATCTACTGGTTATGAATGATTAAATGATTTTTCATGATTATTTTGGGTGTTAACACCTAACAAAACACTTGCATTTGCATGTTAAAAAATATTTTTCTACAGATTAGTGAAATTCTGGTACATTTTCCATTACCATTTCTTGTCAATTTATCACTTTTTTTTTTACAACTTTTAACCATGACATTTTGTGACTAACATGAAAATTCCACACCAAATAATGATTTAATCTCAAAATTTCATCATAAAATTTTGACAACAAAACGGAAATTTGATGCATTTTCCATTTTTGTAAGAAAATGTCAACCCTTGTGACAAAAATATGTTTAGGAAGTTGTCAACTAAATTTGGTTGTAAAACAGAGAATTTTTAATTTCAAAACCAGACCATCTTTCTATAAACAAAGTGCTTTTAATTTTTAGCTGTTGGTAAAGTTGGAATAGATATTGTTTATGACATTGCAAAATTCACAGAAACATGCCATTGGGGAGTCATTTGATTCTAGTAAAATATTCTATGGATGTGACTGTTGTATTTTTGGATAACACATTAAAAATCTATTGTATTCTAACCAGTCGGAGGCATTTGTAAGCAGATATATGCTGTATAGACTAGAGCTCTTTTGAAAATGGTAAAAAAGCATAAGCAATCATGCTGCCCTGTATTATTCATTTTCCTCCTTACATGCATGAAATTTTAATTCATAGGATCATGGTATGCATATTGATATGTATTTTGAGAAGCACTGAAAACTGACAGTCCAACAGCTTCAGAAGAAATGTTTTGCCCATTTCATGCACTAATAATTTTCTTTAAGAGCTATTTCTTTCAGTCACAATGTAATACTCAATACCAGGATATTAAAGTATCTTTAAAATTTAAGTTGACACTTGCATTAAACTTAGTGGTGATTCACTCTGGTATTTCTTCTTTGGATTTTTGGTAAATGTTATTTTTAAACTTCTCATATCCATGATATCAAAAAACCAGCTGCCAGAATGTGTTGGCTTAATAAAGGTCTATTTCAGAGATAAGCAACCTTCACTCTACCTGCTGTTGCTGAACTAAATATTCCATTATAACCCTCCCCCATCCACTATGCACTGATAGATTTGAAAGCATCCCTTTCAAAGGGTAAAGCTGTGCACACACTTCAACGATAAAGGGGTTGATTTCCGTTGGAAATCGTTCCTTTGTCGTTAAAAGTGTGTACTGCAGATCCAAGCAAGGTCGGAACTGCCTGAAAATTTCCCTGGGCTGTGGTTGGCTTCCTGCAAGTATAGAGGGTTGACCATGGCTGAAGGAAATGTGCAGTCCCGGATGTTCTCCTTTAATTTATATAGGGAGAATGGTCAGGACTGTTTGCAGGGTGATCTATAAAAAATTACTAACATACAGAATCTTAAAGAATATTGAATTGGGTTTTTTTGGACCGTATTTATAAAGGATTAATATTGGATATCCATTGTTTAACTACCAGTATTTCACAACAAGGGCGTTGAAAATAAAGCCGCGGTTATAAATTACCTACTGTTATGGGTTATCAGTGGTTTACGACTGTGATAAAGGATCAATGGCATAATTTAATGATATTGATCTTTTATAAATACTGTCCTTTGTTTTGTATTTTTGCAAAGTAAATATTATATTGCCTTTCAATTTCTACACAAAAAGGGAACCAGTGTACAGCATCTGATAAGTTTTCTGTATGTATGTATAGTTTATTTACATAGCGCCACTTGGGGGTGCAGCGCTTTACAGTATTAAAATACAATAAAGTCATACAAGGGGGATAAATACATAGATAGTTCAGTACATAAATATATAACTTATATAAATAGAAGTGCTAGGGCTTTGCCACAAGAGGTAATGAGGTCCCTGCCCCGTAGAGCTTACAATCTAGTTTCTGTGTGTGTTTTTCGTTGCTCTCACCTTTAAAGCACCTCATTCGCGAGATTGATACTTTGAACGATTTGACAAATTTGATTTCGGCTCTTCCAATCAGATTTCAGATTGTTGTGGCCAATCGGAAATTTGATCAGAAAAACATCCCCATGTATGGGTAGTTTAACCCAGTAGGAACAGCCAGTCCAATTTTCAAACAACTACAGTGCCTTTTATAGCTTTTCAGTATCAGGTGTTTACCAAGATTTCTAATGTAATAGATAAAATATGTGGATTTAAAGGTTGAAGTGACACATGACAAATGTAAACACAAGTAAAATAAACACTCCTCCCTCCTCACAGTCCAGCCACCTACTAGTACAGATTAAAGATTACAATTGTTATCACACTGGGTTTCCAGAGTCCACTTTGAGATTTGTTTATAGATTTCCTAGTTTGATCACAGTAATGGTAATACGATTGTTTCCGATGCCTACATTTTCCCTCGTTCGCAGTCGGCCCCCTGTGCTAAAGTATAGGAAGTATAAGGAGTCAGCCGTGATCATAGGGTATATGGTAGTCACAAACATTCTCCCTATTCTCCCTATACAGGGAGTACGATTGTGACTGTGTGTACTCCCACCCGTCAAAGATGACAGACAGGATCTTGTAGATTCTGTCTGTCATCTTTGACAGATTGGTGTTTATGTGTACCCACCTGAAGGAGAAAATGATCCTTCTGCTAATACCACATACTGTATTACAATCCACACACCTTTGAAATGAAAATGGCAATAAACAGACTCATCTTTGCCCAACAAGCCTTAAGCTGGGTCCACACAAATGGTTCAGTCAGGATGACACAGCTCCTTCACCTGTGCTAATGATACTATACTTTTTGTGATAAAGTTAACTTTTTAATGCCAATAAAGTTCTTTGTAATGAATTTATATGCATTTGATTACTCTGTACGACAATGTAAAAACAAAGTGAATTGCTACAACAAAAAAATTAAGCAACAAATTTAGCAAAACACAAGATTTTTGGGACTGTACCGTTACAAGAAAGTGATCTGGTAGCCACATGTGCCATTAACCTTAAGGTAGGTGTGGGCTGTACATTTTAAGTTTCAGCTTTACTAACTATTTTAACAAAACATTGTCTTGAAACAGTAATATAGAATATTTTGTTTGAGTTGGGCTTCTAGCTAGTTTGCGTTTCATTAGTAACTCCAACTGCCAACAAAATGGTTTATTTTACATCCAATTGCAGATAAAATGTAATATTGGCTTCTTCAGAATATTCCTCTTGAGCATGAAGGTCATATAAAAGGGACACCTGTTTGCTATGAAACTTATTTTCTGGTAATGACATATTAACATTTTATAAAGCAGTTAAAGTTAAAGGATAAGTGTACTGTAAAATCAAGTTATGTTCTTTTGGAAGCTGCAGCTTTAAAAAGACTGTTGCCATATTTTATTTTTACCTATGCCCCTCCAGAGCCTAGCTTTGTGCCTTGAAAGTTTCAAACATCTTGTTACTGGTTTGCTGAATGTTAAGCTCCGCCCCTCTGAGATTTCCTCTGCTTTTTCCTGCTTGAGCCTCAAACGATAATGCCTGTGAGTTCTGTGCACATGCACGGAACTCACAGGCATTGCTGTTTGACGCTCAAGCAGGAGAGTGCACGGAACTCACAGGCATTCCTCTTGGAGGCTCAAGCAGGAGAGTGCACGGAACTCACAGGCATTATTCTTAGAGGCTTAAGCAGGAGAAAGCAGAGGAAATCTCAGAGGGGTGGAGCTTAACATTCAGCAAACCAGTAACAAGATGTCAGCAACTTTCAAGGCACAAAGCTAGGCTCTGGAGGGGCATAGGTAAAAAAAAAAATATGGAAACATTTTTAAAGCTGCAGCTTCCACATAAACATAACTTGATTCTACAGTGTACTTATTCTTTAAGTGGAGAGTGTGGAAGCAGATGAGATAAACATAGACACTGTTTAGTTTTCCTTAGGGTAAAGTCGCATTAAATGATTACATCTCCAAGCGACAGGGGTGTGGGTAACTGAAATACATGAAACAAAAGGTCATACATTGGGGCTGATGCAATAAAAGGTAGAATTTGCCTGTTCTTTTAATCTGCAGCAACCAATCAGGTTATTAACTACAGGAACCCCTTAGCTGATAATCATGGCTAACCTTTGACAGAGATGCATTTTTGTGGCCATTAACCAAATTACACAAAAAGTGCAGGTGGGGTGAGACCATCTACCTTGCTCAACCCTAGCCAAAGGTATTGGAAAGGATCAGTGCTTTATAGGTCTTCTTGGCCAGTATACAAAAATAAGGTGAAAGGTCGCACTCCAAAGTGAATTCAATTTATTTGTGACCACACATACACTTACAACGTTTCGGGGGTTCAAGGTTCACTTACCTTCTTGGCCAGTAGGCCTGAAAGACTAGGGTTCCCAGATAAGAGAAAGATCAATGGGTGCCTATTAAAACAGATGCAGTCAGAAGTAATGCAGTTTTAATGCAATCATTTTGTAATCAGTGCAGCCCTGCAAACATCTTTTATTAAGAGCGTTCTACAATCAACATGTGTTCTGGAACTTGCTCATCTACTTCTAGCTGCCACCAGGAAGCTTTAAGGGAGAACTCGGTTGGAATAAACCTGAAAAGTTTAATGAGCTAATAATAATGCAGAAATAACATTTCATGTGAGGGAGGCTTAATAGGCCCCAGTGACTGCTATATATGTGACTAGTCTTTCACATACTTAAACCCAGTATTGGTTGCACTATAACAAAATAGTTCTATTTCTTACCAGCAGTGAAAACCATTACGTGTAAATATAAATATGTCTAAATGTTTGGGTAAAGATTGTCAATTAGGAAATGTATTCAAAATGTGTGTATGGGCCAATACAAACAAATAATCAGGGAGATTCAATAAAAGATCTTATCGTTTAAAATGGTGCTAATTTAGCCCCAACCAATCAGATCTTATTTAACATTTGAAAGCTAACATCTGATTGGTTGGGGCAAAATTAGCACCATTTTAAACGTTAAGAACTTTTATTTAATAACCCTGCATGTTTATTATATTCTGATTCCATGGCTTTCTTTTTCCCTGCTACCAATACATTCACTTTTTCATTTTCTCATTCATTATTCCAAAGTCATTTTGGATTAATATGATAAAACGTCTGCTGATAACCTTTCTTGTTTCCTCAAGGACACAACATATTCATTCTAAGCACGACTTTCCTTAATTCTCTCTGCATGATCCTTATTGTCACAGTATCAACAGGCAGCTAAATGATTTTACTGCCTAAAAAGATGCATGGATAAATCCAAAGCAGATCCTTTAAGGCAAATTAAGAAAAAATAATGATATTGTCTTTGATGAAAGGACATCACACCAGCTCTATTTTTGTTAGGTTAGGTTTTTTTTTTTGGATACATCATAATGAATATGCGTATGTGTTTTGCATTACAACCTACAGCTGTGCCATGAAGTAAAATGTGAGCAGCTGCACAAAGATCAGAGACTGAAACCTTCAACTACCCAGAGTTCTTGTTAATTTCGCAATACTAGTGCATTGCAGGAGCCAAAACAAACCTAGGAAAACAAAAGCTGAACGTCACACTTCAAGACACAATGAAATACAAAATAACTGCCAAAATAATGATGAAATATACCAGCCACTCTCACTTTATTATGCTATACATCCAGGGTTCATTGAACTGCATTGCAGAGCTTTCTTTCACCAACAATATAAGTGAATTTTATATTTAAAGGAAATTAAAATCACAATTAATAATGGTCTCATTCTGGGTGTGCCTTGCACACAGAATAATAGGTACACACAGGCATCTGTTCTGGCCATAAACATAAGTATAGGGCCAGTAAGGTTCTGAAGGAAAATTTACTTTTGTCCCAAAAGGTTGCAATGCCGATAGTGGTAGCTTGTGGTATCACAACCTATCTTTAGGAATTAGCGATATTCAATAAATCCTGTTGAATCCTATGGGATTTACTGATTATTGGCACTGTGGATGGACACCTTTTGTAATCTCTTGCCAGACCTCTAAACTGCAGGACATTTTAACCAAGAGATTGCAGATTTAAAAGCACAGAAAACACTTATGATATTGTCAGTGGTCAGAGCAGATGCATAAGACTGACAAAAGCTATGTAAGTGCGTCTCCCTTCAGTGTTTATTGGCATTCTGACGAACCAAGCCAAAAAACGCTGACGGGACCCATCAAACACATTAGATTCATGGCTGACTTGGGTTAGTTGGCTGATGTGGCCAATAATAATCTAGTTTGAGTACAAGCCATTAGGTGAGGGACTGTAAACTTTGATCATTGGTATATTACAGTACACTTATAAATGTGCTTTCAGCTTTGTTTTAGAGATGTCAGTTTATTGCTGGCCATTAGCCAAAGATGCTTTTTGTGCTATATATCGATTGTTATCAATATATTATATGAGGGATAATAGATTCCTATTTACAGGACCAAATCAGTGTCTCGCTCATAGCTTAGATTATTTTTAACTATTTATTGACTATAGATTATACGTGGCCAATAAAAACCACATGACTGTTAAACATGTCGCTGAACCTAGTTTATATGCAACAACTTAAATACACACAGTTAAGGTTCGTACACATGTGCAATTGCGGGTCCTAAAACGTAGCTTCAAAACAATGATTTTTCAAGCATGGGCAAATGGACAAACAGGCGATCTGGTATGGCAGTTTATCATGTCCTTTCCATAGGGGACAGCATGATGGGTCGCAGCAAACTGTCGGCTGTGGCTACTTGTGCCTTGTCGGACAGTGATTTGTGAAGGCCAACTGCTCACTAGCGGCAGACAGCTCTGAGTAGGTGTTATTTTAGCAGTGGTAAGGAAATGTAGGCAATTATCCCACTACCACTTGCAATCGGAAGCAATTTCCTTTGAGCCCCTTTTATTGTTAACAGACTGTACTCAACAATGGCAAGAGCAAAAAGGAAGCGGATAAGATCAAACAAAAACTGCGTTTGTTCATCCTGTGAAAAGGTAGTACATGTCTTTTAACATATCTCCATAAGGTTAAAATATTTCATAAAATATCTGTCAGTTCATTTGTACAGGAAAGGCATATAAATGCCCAATTATTAAATTGCACAGTCCCAAGGACTAAGCTAGCTCTGATCTAGAACAGATTCAATAAGCCTTGCTAAAGCAGACAAACAGCTGCAACGTAGATTAAATGTTTTGCTTGTACAAAAGAACAAAAAACAAAACAGAGCATTCATGGACAACAGAACTGCATAACCCAGGTAATGGGAGGAGATCACTCCTTTGCACACAGAGCACTGAAAAGACAGTTTTTTTTGTTACTGGAAAGTGAATTATTTTACATGATTCCGAAGAAGAACAAATATGAAGCTGAGAAAACAGCATTTACATTACAGGTTACATTAGGTTATTGACTCATTGTAATATATTACCACTTGTGGCAGTATTTGCTGCCTGCATCCAATACCTAGCTAAGACAAGTTACTTATACCGCCCATACACTGAATTGTTACCTCCTGACTTTTCAGTGGAGTTCAAAAACCGCTCAATGTGATTATTTTGCAAATGAAATGACTGTCATAATATTGATCACACATATTTCAACCAGAAAACAAACACAAGAACGAAGTAAAACCGCTGCTGCACCTGACAATGATGAGATTTGTCACGTTGGATTCAATTTCAAATCACTTTAGGTCCAAAATAATGTGATGTGGTACATACCAGCCAATTCTTCATCCCAACTGACCGTTGGCCACTAGCAAGCAGTCAGCCAGAAGGAATCACTGTCGGATGTGGCGAAAGTCTACAGTTTTCCGTGACCATAGGATGTCGAACCATCAGTCGTGATCGCCAGTTTGTCCAATCTGGACAACCGTCAACAGCCATTGCCAACCGCTATTTTTTCCCATAAGCTGCGCTGTTGTAAATAACCCTTTGTTGTTTTGATTCATCTCCTACTGTTTGGCAAAATGGGTTATTTATAAAATATGTTTATTATGCAGGACTAGTACACACAAGCAGATTTTTTGAACTGACTGGCCAGTATTTCCACATATCTGTCGGCCCAGAAAATCTGCTTGTGTGTACTGGTCTTGCATAATAAACATAATGAACACTGTTGTAAACAACAGGGTTGTTTACAACAGTACAGCCTATGGAGGTTTCCTAGAAATAGTAAATTAATTGGAATTTTAAACAGTTTGGTTATAGAAGCAATTAAAACAGAAGGTTAAAATACATAAATAAAAATGGTTTATCCATCTGATGAAGCAGATATCGATCCCTAGCAACCGTTACTTCACTGAAAATGTGAAGACACCATTATGAAAAGCAGTATCTGTCAACCTCACGCAGATTATATAACAGTCCAGGTGGCCTATTTCTCTGCTTGATTAAATAGCCTATTTTAGGTAAAGTACAGCTTGTATCTTCCTTAAAGCACAAGGCTAATTACCCTGGAAGAGTTTGCATTACAGAACAAAGCTATTGTCAGTTGATTTCTAGTAGAAAGTCACATAGCTAGCTTCTAGTACACACGCAATATTGTTGTAAATTACACATTTGTTCACAAACACACACATTCATTTGCTACTTGCTACTGAGAGCTGAAACAATGCAAATTGGTAAATCAATCCTGTGACCAACCAAAAAGGCTGCCAAAGGCAGGATCATTTGTGTTAAAGCACAGATAGGCAGATTTTGGCACAATTTTATGGAGATCTGCCTTTCTGGCTTTGTAAATAAGGCTGGGCACACAAGCAGATTTTTTGGCCAAACAACCGATATTGCCGGTCTGGCGGGGCAAAAAAATCTGCTGTGTTTATTTGGAACATTCGCCTAGACAGTACAGTAAATCCCCACCGGGCTACTATGGACCGCACGATCAGTCATGGCGAACTGTCCACCAGTGATTCATTCCAGCCAACTGCATGTGGCAAATGGTCAGTAGGGGCAAAAAGCTTGTTTGTTTGTAAATTTGGTTTGATATCATAGCTGCCTCTGAAAAGGCTTACTATTTCTAGGAGTTTACAGGGTGTATTTCACTGAACCAGAGATTTGGGTACCTATGTCTGATGTACCAAATTTTCTCATAAGATAAGTAAAACTACATGCAAAAATATAAAGAGTTGTGAAGGTGGGCTGCTCTACAGTATTGCTACATTATAAGGATGAGTCATTATATTGTTCCGGTGTAGTAATACTTATAGCAATGCAGAAGTTAGAATAAAAAGGGCAAAAACAGTATGTTCCTTAGCAATTCTCCTCCTGCCAACCCAAACACCACAAGACTGCTCAATTTAAATTTTATATCGTCTTAACTCTTCTACCCAACCCCATCTGCAGCAGGATTAAAGGAGAACTAAAGTTTTAAGACAACATGAATTATGTTTTAAGAAATAAACCTGTGGGTACGAAGGGTAGACTCCCACAATCCACTTCAGCTGGGTAAACCCAGCTAAATGTACGCAGTACATGCACATGCTCTGTAGTGCTCAACAGTTCAAAACAAGGAAGTTGCAACCTTGCTTGCTGGAAGCTGACAGCCAATCACACAACAGCACAGGGATCCTCGCTCTCCTTGACACAGAATAGGGATTTCAGTTTATTCCTCAATCCTCCTGTCCGAACAATGATATAATCCTTTCAAAAAGTAATCGTTGCAGTGTATATCTTAGCCACCATGGATGCAAGAAACAGAATATTAACATTTCAGTAAAAATTTAAAGTAAGTCTGAGGAATTGAACCAGCAACTTCATGTAGTCTGTCTTGCTATTCCCATACTAAAAGATTCTATGTGGAAATATTTTTTGCGTGAAACATAACGAAACAAACAAACAAAAATAAAGAAAGCCTGGGGTATTGTACCTGTGACCTTTTGGACTGTTTGTTTCTAAAACATGCACTCTACCAGGTGAACAACCACGCAGATGTATGGAATCCAGATACATTTAGAAGCTTTATCTTTTGCAAGGAACAGTATTGCCGCAGGAAGGCTGTATGTAATAAACACTGAACACTGCTTGATACCATGCAATTTATTTACCAGTGGGTATGTATTACATACAGCATTCCTGATAACACTTTGAACGCAGCTAGCTACCGGCAGTTTAACAGCCAAAGTAGACTTAAGTCAGGGACTTCTATATTGGTGTGTAGACCAATATGAAATATTCTGTACATAGACTGTGAATACTGGGGTCAGGGGGCATGGCTCTTTGATGACAACATGGGCTGTAGGTTGTGCTGGCAACATGGAAGCCTTAGTTACATAATCTATCACTTACATGTACTAAATGCAACTAACTAGAGAAGAATCTTAGAATGTATGGGTGTTCTGGGGAGAAAAGCTTTCATATTAGGACTAAAAGTTTAGTTCTCCTTTAACATCCTGCAGCAGGATGTGGAGTAAATGGGCATGATAAAAGTAACTTGGCCTGAATGCATAGTAAGTAGTATAGCAGGGGTGTAATAATTCAATGGAAATTGAATTCTTTGACATACAGGGGATGACTACAGCCCATTTTATAAACTGTCTGGTAGCCTGTTTGAGACATAAAAAGGTACTGTGAGTAACTTTGACACTGGGTACTTCATATATAAGCTGGAATACTTAAAAGTTCCCTCACTGCTCCAGTCCACTCTGCCCATCAGTGAATCCATGATGTAGCCAATAGAAAGACACCTCTTAGCAGAGTGTGCCCCCCATTGGCTACACCGTAGGCTGCAAAGACAAGCCAGAAGAGGACCAGAGTAGCAAGTGAAGCGGTTCAGAACAGTAACCTGGGCACTATTATTAGATGGGAAAGGAGTATAATTGCCGTTTAATAATTTTATTTATAGGAATCAGTGGGAAGTAGTGCACATAAAAACCTACACCCATATGTTCAAGGGTAAATTATGAACTTTTTTTAGCTTTCGAGATATGCCATGCCTTTTTTTGGTGTACAGGCTAAGTAATATAAGCACCAATTGTCAATATGTGATTAGCGCACAGTAAACGCCAATACTGAGGCAAATATACCTGCATATTATTGCAAGTTTACCATAACTTGACCATATTAAGGATAATTGAAATACTTGATAAATGGCACGTCCGGATGGCATCAAGGGCACCTCACTTTTCTGCTCCCACACTTGCAGACAGTAAATTATACCTAATTTATAAAATGAGGAGGAGTCCACTCAGCTACTATCTGCTGATAATTTTAATGCGACATGTTTCGGGTCTAAACTGACCCTTTCTCAAGCCTTGAGAAAGCAGTGTTCTCCCTATGGTCTTTTAGCCGGGCGGCCCACCTGGCTTTTTCTTAAGAGAAAAAATTTCTTAAGAGAACACTTGTGATTTAAAAAAAAATAAAAATTAGATGTAGGTTTAATAGGTGCCAATAGGTCAGTAAAAACTCCTGCCAAAACTGCCCAGTCCAGACCCTTTTTTTTACACTTGTAAGCTTATTGTAGCAGGTTAACTAGCTTTTCCAAGATCCCCAAGGCCACAAAAGGTTGGCACGTGTATTTGTGCTGCCATTTTACATGGGTTACCTTCAGATGTAGAACTACAATTCCCTGCAGATGTTGTAAAACTATATAATGAGCATGATGCAGTGCACATTTTTCCCCACCACCAAATTTCCTTGTCCCACCCCACCCGGCTACTTTTTCATGCCACCCGGCTTGAAAAAAATTCTGGGGAGAACACTGGAAAGGGTCAGTTTAGACCCGAAACATCACATTAAAATTATCAGCAGATAGTAGCCGAGTGGACGCATCCTCATTTTATAAATTAGGTATAAGGATAATTGAAATACAACCTTAAGTGCTATCCACACTTACAAATGTGCAAAATATTTAACTACAAATCTTAACAGGAAAAGTATAACAAGTTGCATAATGTTTCATTCAGAGTTGGAAATGCCCTTATGTAGATTAACCTCCCTCAAATCACAATTGCTATACATCTTTCTTACCTGCACAACTTACCTGGTAGGCAGCACAAATCTATGATACTCCTATCGTCTTCATGGTAGCAGTAGTCTGTCATAGTTGGGAGAGATGGCATCACAACCACTGACTGATTGCTGTTCTGCGAGCTACCACCCATGCATGTGTAAGCTCATAAAGAGTTCATACAACTTTAAGAGGTGACAACCTTTCCAAAAAGGAAAATGGAGCTTTAAGCTGCCAAAATGGTAAGTCTTACAGGTAGGAGGGTAATGAATATAGCATTTTTTTGTACAACTATATAGTGTCTTTGGCAACCCTCCTCCATTTAAATGCACCCAGAGTAAAGACCCAAAACGCTAGGTCCAGCTTCTAAGCCCTGTACTGTTCTCTGCCTCCCTCTTTGCCTGGGAGTTCATTAACAGGAAGGCATGCTTACTGAAGATTATCTCACTGACTAAAAGGAGGAAGTGGGAAACAGCATACAGACGATTATTATTTCTAGATGTAAGTACAGGTCTTAGAAGCTGAACCCAGGGGTGAGGACCTAGCAGTTTAAGTCCTTAGCCTGGGTACATTAAAAGGCATGTATAGTTGTCCTCTAATAAATAAAACTAGTGGAGTTAAGGTAGTAACCCAACAGCTTTGCTCTCTGCTTACTTCTCCAGTAAGCAGTTGACATCATCCAGACCTAGGGTCTATGCATAATTAACTCCACCTTCCTCTCCAGTGGGAACTTAAAAGGATAAGTACACTCAAAAATCAACTTAAGTTTAAATAAAAGCTGTATCTTTAACTACCCCCCCCCCATTTTTTTTAGGTTCCTTCAGAGCCTACCTGTGCCCCAGTAAAGTGCTGGCCATCTTGCTTCATTTCTGCAGTCAGGTAAGCTCAGCACCTCCCCCCCCAAGACTTGGACCTCGTTGCGGTCTGTGTCAAAAAAGCCAGTAGCAGTTACCTCCGTGCGTTCACATGATGTCATCACACCGTGCGTCATGACATCACACACACACGGAGCTAACGGCTACTTGCTTTTTAGACACAGACAGCAACGAGGTCCAGCAAGTCTCAGGGGCGGAGCTTACCTGACTGCAGACATGAACCAAGATGGCCAGTACTTTACCGAGGCACAGGTAGGCTCTGAAGGGACCCCAAAAAAAAAAAAAAGTAAAACAAAAAAAAAAAAAGGGGGGGAGGTTAGTTAATGATACAGCTTTCATTTAAACTTAATTTTTTAGTGTACTTATCCTTTAACTAAATAAAAACCTGGCCAAATATAAAAATGAGTGCATCAGCTTTAATGTAGGCACAAATTATAGAATATATACTTGATTTAGGTCACCTTTAAATAACTACTTACACAGGAAAAATGACCATGCAACAAATGCCCAAGTCTTCGTACTTTACACTACATTGTGCAGATAATGGAATTTTGAAAATTTGCATTAATCTTAATTATTGAGGTGTTATCCTGGTGATAGTTAATTTGAGAAGCAGAAGACTGCACCGCGAGTAAGATTAAATTCCAGGTACCTACCACAAAAAAAAAAAAAAAACTACTTAAAAGGAAATGTACACATACCTTTTGATGATTTCAAGACAACTGGTACAGTCATTAAGAAACTAAAAGGTAATTGCCTTCTAGTCAAACTTTCCCAATAGGCCATGTACAATGCACGTGACATAGAATCTTGATATCAAATTTGTGTTCCATTGCGCCCTTAAACATAAAGGCATCTATATTTGTACGTAAACCCTGTTCTGGGTCTAGATACTCAAACTGTGTTGTAGCACGTTGTCCAAGGGAAACCGCAGACAGCCCTCTACGCAGAGAAATAAATCCAGAAGGGACCTTAAAAACTGAAGGTCCACAACTGTATTTTTCTTATATCCTTATATAAAAAGGTATCCCCGTTCCTGGTTGAAGATTGACATAATCCAAGATATACAAGCTTCCACATTATGAAGGGTTTAAAATCATTTATACAGCAGGATTATAAAATGGGAGTCATTTGACTCTAGCCTAAATCCAATGAATGCCCAAAGGTGTGAATACTGCTGCCATAAAATCTCCAAAAGATATAAATTTAGAATTCTCCTTTGTTCATCTTGAAGTAGCTTTTGCTTTACTTTTTAAGCTATATTCTGGGGCAAGAGGAAAATGGATGCATGCAATGCAATATAACCAGACAGACCTTAATTTTTAAAATGCCAAGTTAAGAAACAATTTATTATAGAGAAGAAAAAAAAATTCTCATCCAAAATAGAAATCTGTACATCTTTGCCACAGTCAATATACATGAACTGTACAAATTTACATCAGTTCATAATTTACCAAATGAAAGGACAAAAAGGTTCACAAAATAGATGGTGGTTTGTGGAAAATACCCAATTAAGTACAAGAAATTACAAAGAACTCCACTTTCTAAAAATAAGAAGTTTACTCCATCTTAGAAAACTACAAGCTAGTAAAGTACAGATAAGCTGACGATGAAAATGTCATTGCCAAGACAGTGTCTTTATTACAATTTTTAAAAAGCCTGTTATCAAAACAATATTTACTTTCAAGTTCATATCACAATATGAAGGATCCTCAAGTATGCTAAGCAGACTTTGAATATTGTCATATCTTTCCTATATACAACTATACATATTTTCAGTGCAAGTTAAATCTGCCATATACAATTTCAGTATATTTAATATTCAAAACTCCTCACTTTGCTACTGAGCTGCCAGAAGCATGATTGGATTTAGTGCAAAATTGTACTCCGCAAACTAGTACAAATAAAAACAGATATTGAGTTTTGGGTCAATACAAAGCTAAACACTAAAAAGTGTTTAGTGGTAAACAATTTGAAACCATTAATATGGTCTATACACAGGCTATAAAATTGCTTAAAGGCACTGTCTGAACAATGACACTCACTTTAGTAAGATCTACCACTATTTTGTGCCCAATCTTCACAGCTGTCATTGTAAAAACGTCACAATCCATCCCCATAGGAGCCCTCCCAAATTAAAAATACATCTGTTACAAGATGATCCAGCAATAAACCATATCTTAACCAGATACAGTCATCATATTGTAGGTTTTTGATGGGCTTGTTCGTCCTAAGAGGAGTTCATCTTTACAGCTGATCCTACTCTCAACAAGAGAGCCACCGTTAATTGGACCAACACCTGCACCTGGTACAGCTTCATACAATACACATATAGATCCATCCTCTCCTATACGATATGAAACCTCATAAGGGTCGACCCACAAAGTAAGTTCACTTGGCAGTAGCTCAAACATTTGCTGGCTGTTGAGTCCAATACGATCTGCTGCTTCTCCAATTAGTGGGTCCATCTTGTGGTTAATCCGTATACATCGGTAAGCTGAACCTCGGGTAGGCTTTTCTGGAAACCAATGATGTTTATAGTGATCTAAAATAATATATACAATACTTGGGGTTATTGGTAATATTTGACATTAAATAAAGGCATTTCACCTCAAATTTACTTGATTTGAATATGTACACTCTGGATTCATATTTTTAAATGCATAAAAGACTACACAAAGAAACACTACCAACATTCTACACAAAGGTGACATTTGTAAATGTGAATGAAATCTGGGTAAATTGTAAAATGTGAATGAAATCTGCACAAATGTAAACGGACCGAGTTCTAGAAAAATAAAATCCTATACAATAGATGTGGGAAACAAAACAATATTAACAAAAACAATGCGTTTCTTTTACCCATCTTTATTCAGATCCCTCTATTATCTAAACACAATAGCTGTTGTCTTTTGAGGGGAGATATGGGTTGATTTGTAATGAACAGTTTTTTGACCAGGAATGAACAAAAGAATTCTGGAAATTGCCATTGGCAAAAATTCCCTTACTTAAAATGATCAAACACATGCAAAAAAAAAAAAAAAGGAAGACGCAGCACTGAGGGATAAGACGAACAAATAAAAATAAGAAAACAATGTGAAAAGCCTACTGGACACCACAATCATCCCGTTATGCTCTACTTGGGTGGGAGTGGACTGGAAAAAAACAAAGCACTGCTATGTCTACCTCAATCAGGAAGGAAAAGCATCATCACTGTGTACTTTCCAACTACTTACGGAAGGGCGCAACTATGCTTAATGAACCAATCACAAACCCTATAATGAAATATAAAATATAAGTGAGGAAGCGTTCATATCGTCTTTGGATTTAATTCATACCCATGGCAACTTCCAACATGGTAAATTAGGGGATACGTTACACTCTATAAACATTTGTTGCCTGATAGCATTCCTTTTTATATTATTATTGTTATTTTATAAATATGTTTATAAACTACAACTTTCAATTTCTGGAAACAAGGCATGCTGGGAGTTGTAGTTTCCAAAACAGCTGTAATACCAAGATTCGACATCACTGCCCTATGTCCCATAGTAAACCATGTCACTTGCACAAATACAGCACCAACTGGTTACTTGGCCAAGCATTGTTATAGGCCTGATACCCCATGTCCTGCTGTACAATATGGCTCGGTATTAAACGGCCATAGGAGCTTTTCTAACACACTAATGTGAATAATTAGAAGAAAGATAGTTCCCTAATCTACACAATACAATGATCGACGGTTTCGCGTTGGATCCTGGAAGTTGTAGTTCAATCCAACAATTACAGGCCTATGGAGAAAAGGAGGGCCGCAAGCTGTTAATTCCCCCCTCCCCCATCAGGGGGATCGGGGCCTCTCTTACCTGCCAGAAGCTCCTGTAAGGACTGATTGAAGGTCTGTAGCTCCAGGTCATTCATTAGGCCTTTCGTCCGCAAGAACTTGGAGATAAAGCTCACAGCGGCTATAATCTCCGGCTTCATGTTGACCCTGGTACAGTGCGAATACATTGGGGCGCAGCAAGCCGGTCCTGATCTTTAGAAGTGGCGGACTGGGTTTGTATTATACTATACTGGGTGTTTGTTTATCACTGTAGCCCTAACCCTGTCCCATAAAGAGCACTACACAGACAAAGGCGATGGTAATGGCCTCCTGCTCACTCACACATCGTCGTTACTACCGACCACCGTCTTCCCAAAGGCAAACTGGGTCCTTCGCTTGTTTGTGCGCCGCATTTTATAGCCCAATGAAAGGACGTCACCGAGCAGAAGGAGGAGCAGGAATCTGTGTTGCCAATCGGAGGGGACTGTGGGCGATGATGTCACCCTGTTGCGGGGAGGAGATGGGTGAAGTGACGTCTGGCTATGGAAAAAACAGTTGAGAGAGAGAGTGGGAGAGATTGTTTTCTCTGTAAACAAAAGTCTTAGCCAGGAGATAGCCGAACTTCCGGATACGGTCGGTACCGGACCCAGTGAGGAGGAAATACACAACGTAGCGTTGTGTTATGATTGTACAAACCTAGCAAATAGTTAAACGCCTTGGTATAGGGAATTTCCACTTAGAAAGGGGTGCTGGGAACTGTAGTCCAAAACTCGCTGAAATGGAGGCCTGTCTGTTTTTTTACTGTGAGTGTAGTGACAACTGCTGAGGGGCCGTTAGAAGAGACACGTCTGTCTTTGTTTACCAGTGTGACACATGGCAGAGCCTTAAACCGGAAGGTGGACGCAGACAAATAACAAGGACTGGACGTGGCCTGGTTCCCGTTCAGTATAGTGTGGTCTCGAGGCGGGGGGAGGGGATGTAGATAGAGGGCGGGGCTATAGTTAGAGGGAGGGGCTGTACACAGAGGGAGGGACTACAGCCCACAGTACTGTGAGGAGGAAGAAGCCATACTATTTCAATGGATAACTTCTCTCTACCCTTGTCGTTTATTACATTATGGCTACACTAGTTTGGATCTATTTTCTTGGATAGAGCAGCACAATGTATATGGTAACATTAGTACCTTATCACCAACACTTTCTAGGTGCCAGACATTTACTTGCCTATAAAGTTTGTCCCTTTGACATGAGTGAAGGCATTTCATTGTCAGACTAATCTCTGTGTTATAACTACCACACATACTGTAATACTAAATGGAGCCATGGGACAGTCATTGATCATGTTTTCCCTTTGTAAACAATTTACCTCGGGTGATTTTTTTTTAAGGTTTTCTGTTGATGCCTATGGAAGCCACCAATGCCAATATGGATCTACCCCATGTACTATTGAACAATCTGTCACAATGCACTTGTTCTTATTGTGGTGGGAACCTTAATACCTGGAGATAACCTGTGTGAATTTAACACATTTGTTTATGCATGCAGATTTCTGTCATATTTAGATCTTGACCAAGCAGAATGTTTGATGTGTTATGCTGGCCATACACTTATTAGATATTCACTTGATTTGATGTTTGGTTTTCAAAGCTATCTAATACCTTAAAAATGTCAGTCGGTTTGACCTCTTATAACTGCAAAATGAATGGGCCACCACCAGTGGTGTAGCTCTAATGAGGCAAGGTAAAACATTTATCTTAGAGCAGCAGGTGCCCTGGCACCCAAGAGGGTAGGCAGCCGACCAGCAAACAAAAAAAACAATCACAATCATTAGGCAATTTGGAAATTGGAATTTCCCAGCAGTAAAGACAGCAGTAAGCATGTTCCAACCTGAAACCAAGGCAGTGGTCAGATGATCTGGTGATCAATGACTGCCTCCATAAGACACATTCAAAATGGAAGACCACAGTTCCCCTTTAAAGAATTTGATTAGACATTATCAGGAATGTGTATGCCTAAAAAAACAACTTATAGCAATGATGACAAACCATTGTTGTTGGCCTTCAAATTAATCATATCTGAAGTGAAATAACTGTTGGTTTTTCATGCTCCTATTTAAGTAAAGGGGGGCGAGAGCAGTTGTGTGTATCATGTGAATGATGGATTCCAGTGCAGCGGTATAAGGGGGTTAATCATGTGAGTTTATATGTGATTTGCCTTAAAAGAAAATTATACTACCAAGTGAGGACATAATTAAAAAGAGTTCCAGCACTGAATCCACCACAGGAGCACCGGGAAACCCCCTACCGGGCGAAAAACAAGGTGGGGGAACAACCCAAAATCACTGCCGTAACCACAGCAGTGACTTGGGTCACCCACTCACTGCAATGAATACAATAAATGCAACCTGTGTACATGATACAAACATTGTAACTAATATAAAAAGATACAATTTATTATCAATAAAACAAACAGTAGCAAATATCTGCAGCTGGCCAGCTGTAACACTACCTATACCTATTGGGATATCTAAAACAAAGTCTCTAAAATGTAAATGATATGAATAAAATCCATACAAAATCCTATGCAAAACGTTATAGCATCAAAGGGACTAATATGCAGTCTTAGTAATTAATTTAGAAGCAAACAAATGTACTTCCTATTAGAGAGATCCTGATATGGCTATTCATATAAAGTCAATCTCTTCGTATTCTTCTGGGGTCTGTATATAATATAAAAATAAGATATGTGTGCACATAAAAATCATGAGGTAATATAGTCAGTAAAAGGATGTTTTATACATCACCACTCTTCACAGAGTTGTATTCCCGACACTTGGAGATGGAAGTATACGATGGAGCACCATCCTGCTGCAGAATTTGGCATTTTTTATGGTTGGGAATATATGAGGTAGCTAAGATTTCTTGGTATTTTACACTATTGATGTTGCCTTCCACCCTCACTCGCACACCCCCATACTGGATGTAACCCCAGACCATGAATTTGCCTCCAACAAACTTCACTGTTTTCTGGGTAAATTTCAGCTCCATGCGGGTTCCAGTAGGTCTCCTGCAATATTTACGGCGACTGTGGTGTGATTCAACAGAAGATTCATCTGAAAAATCCACCTTTTGCCACTTTTCCAGCATCCATCCTTTTAGCAGGCTGTGGGACTTGGCAAATGCCACACGGTTTTTCAATTGTCTTTTGTTTAGTGCTGGCTTATGGGCACTGATTAGACCATGAAGGCCATTATGAGACAGAATCTGACAAAATGTTCTGGTTGACAACGGGATTTCAGGTGACCAGGTCTCCTGGAGCTCTGCTGTAGTTGAAAATGGGCATACCTTGGATTTTTGAGCCAACAAACGGTCCTCTCGAGCAGTTGTCTTGCGGGGTCTGCCTGACCCAGGCTTGTCAAAAACTTTTCCAGTCTCTTCAAATCTTTTCTTTATCCTCTGAACTTGACGCTGAGAGACATTGAAGATGTGCGCCACATCTGCAGTGGATTTGGTCTTCAGTCTCTTGATAATCAACACTTTTTAGTCTCAGGGTGAATCTTAGACATGTTTGCAGAGGTCTATTTGCAGTTGATGTGAAGGTCTAGTGTACTGGGGTTCTTTTTATACACACCTGACACCTAATTGATCCATTATGTCTTTGCAGAAATTGACTCAATGGGCTTTACCTAGCTGTGAATATTAGAATACTTTTTGTTAGTTTCGTTTTGCATTGAAACATTATTACAAAAGCTGTTTGGGGTAAAATGAACCATTTCTTGAAACAAAATCTGCATTAGAATTATTGTTAAGTGGCACTTCAGGTCTATTTATACACAAGCGACAAGACTTTTGTCAGAAACTGTGTATATATATATACTCCTTCCAGACTGGGGTTACCTTGACGTGGTTGGAAGGCTTTTCATTCATGTGATCACAGTAATGTATACTAAAACCCCTTTGTTTATAAAGTATGCCAGTGTGCAGATAATATGATATTGTATGGGGCCCAGGAATGTGCATTGATTATCTTTTCTATGTTTGTATATATATATATATATATATATATATATATATATATATATATATATATATATATAATGGACTAACAGTTTATTTTAGTAGACAAGCTTTTAAGGGATCTACCCTCTTCCTCAGGTCAGAGCAGTACTGATTGCAACAAAGGTTAACAGAAAGTAAGGAGCTAATTACATTAGATAATAACATAATAAACCCAAAAGGAAAAAAAACCCCAATATACTGAGGAATGAGAGGAGGTAATAAAATAGAGAGATAACAGCATACTAGGGTGGGCAACCAAATGGAGAGGAAAGAGATTAGCAGGGGGGGTGGGGGAATAATGAGGGGGGATGCTCGATGAGACACTGAGAATATGCACATATTGCATACCATCCACATATGGTCCTACATACAAATGTATTCAACAGTTATAGTGGGCTAGGAATCCCAAATCTTGGTTTAACCCATTGTTTTTGGAGTCAAATAACAGAATCATTTTGGCTTCAAATGTTTTTCTGTCTTGGTTGCTACTGAACTGTCCCTTCAAGATCTGGACTTGGAGGTTTTCCATGGTGTGTCCTGGTTGAGAAAAATTATGCCCCACAGGCCAACAGTTATTATTCTCATTATGGTTGGTGATGCTACTTCTGTGGGAGTTCATCCTCTTCTGTAGTTTTTGGCTGGTTTCCCCTATATATATAGTGTTCGTAGATTTGTTACATTGTATTAAATACACCACATTGCTGGATGTGCATTATGTATCTGTGTATTACAGATGGAGAACTGTTAATATTGTTGCACAGCTTACACAGAGGACCCCTGCATGGTTTGGTGCCTGGTGTGATATTTTCATAATCCATGTGTAACCTTCTTCTTACTAGTTTTTGGTGAAGGCTTGGTAGTTGCCTAGAGGCAAGTATAGGGGGTTCTGGAAAAAGTTTTTTAAGGGTTTCATCTTAATTAATCATAGGTTGTAGTTCTTTCATTATTGTACGTATTCCTTCCAGTACTGGGTTATATGTTGTTACCAAAGGGATCCGGGTGTTGCTTTTTCTCTGTTTGTACTGTAGAAGGTTATCCCTGGGTGTTCTCAATGCTTTGTTTATGTTAGTGGTAATTGTTCTGCGTGGATATCTATATTGTTTAAAAGATGTACCAAGTGCACCTAGGTGTCTGTCTCTCTCTTCCGTTACTGAACATATTCTGTGCAGTCTAGTAGCTTGGCTGTATATGATTCCTTTCTTGGTGTGGTACAGATGAAAACTGTTGAAGTGGAGATAATTGTTTCTGTCAGTTTTTGTATAAAGGATGTTTGAATTCCTCCATCTTTCAGGGTGACTGTAGTGTCCAAAATTGATTGCATCTCTGATTGTGTGGAAATGATTAAATAACATGACCTACAATCAGAGATGCTTCCATTGATACCAGACCAACCAGACATTGGAACCTTTTACATGCTCCCCAAAATACACAAACCAGGAATCCCTGGTTAAAGTGTATAGTTATTTATTCACATAATGCACTTTAGAATTTAGCACTTTAAGGGTTAAATAATTGTTGATGTCACAGGAAGTGATGCACCAAGCACTTTATTTATGCTGGTTATTGTTATTTGGCTTGACAAAGGCCTCACATACAGGCCGAAACGTTGCCAGTTTTTCCAATGGCCGATTAAAGGCATTTTTTTGAGAGTAAATCCCATGAGTGCACTGGAGTTTTTCCGAGTATCCTCTATATATCTCTTTACTAGTTGCACCGGGGTATTTGTGAATGTCTTAGAATCAAAACTTTAAGGGAGAGTGCCCACATACTGGTTTGTACTGGGCTTGACAAAGGCCTCACACACTGGGCCGAAACGTTGCCAGTCTTTTTTATGGCCAATTAAAGGCATTTGTTTGACAAAAAAAATCCCATGAGTGCACTGGATTCATTCAAGGATCTATATATATCTCTTTACTAGTGGCACCAGGGTACAGCATTATAAAAGAATTATACATTAAGGGGAGAGTGCCCACATTTTTGGACTGTATATATATATATATATATATATAATGTGATGCAGGGAAGGTAGCACTCCTCGCCTCTTGCTGTGGGATGCCCGGGTGCCTTCCGTAGGCTATACACGAGAATTAGACAAATGTGGTAGCACTCCTGGGTCTTAAGTCAAACAGTTTAAATTTATTTAGTGTAATAAACATGATGTTGGCGTGTTACACTAAATAAATTTAAACTGTTTGACTTAAGACCCAGGAGTGCTACCACATTTGTCTAATTCTCGTATATATATATATATATATATATATATATATATATATATATATATATAAAACAAAACAGCCTAGCCATTCCATCCCACTTCCTGCTTGGCAGTGTGCTATGATGCCAATGGGAAGACATTCACAGCAAGAAGCTTAACGCGTATCAGCCAAATGAGGGACTTCAAGGGAGCCCCGGAGCAGGATGCACATGACCTGGGGGTCGGGGACGACCACGGAGCAGAGGAGGGATTTGAAAAGGGAAGGGGGATTAGGAAGAAGGTGCGGCGTTAGGGAGAAAAAGCGGGAAAGTAGAAAGGGGATGAGCCCGTTACATAGGAGACAGCAGGCAGGGAGGATTAACTGCATCAGTGAGCGATTACCTGAGAATGGAGGCCTTGTTGGAACGGGTGAGAGAAGAGGCAACACGGAGAGGAGCAGACTGGCTGCAGAATATGCTGACAGACCCAGGGGAGGACCAGAGGAAAACAGACAAGTTCAAGAGCCCAGGAGACGTCTCAGGGCACAGCCAGGCCTACAACCAGCAGGGACATGGAAGCGGAGCCCCCTCAGCGACGGGCACGCAGAACCAGACCACTGGAGAGACTCAGCCCATCCCCCATCAAGAATGAGGAGAACACGCAGCACCAGTCCTACAGCAGTGAGAGGGTGCGCGGAAGGGCCAAGAAGGGAGCGCAGAGTCAGAGTGGTTCCAGAGCAGTGCCGCAGAGAGGGTGTTCGCGCGGGAAGAAGTGACCGTACAGTGAAAGGCAGCATGAAAGGAGGACGGAGATTCAGAGGGAGGTCCCAAAGCAGCATGGCGGTAAGTGCGGCTCGGTCAGGGCTAGGTGGAGAGGCCAGTCCCGGGGAATACAGAGCCCGTGATGGAGGCATTAACCCTAGGGACACACCAGGTTCCTTTTTCTGTGGGGAGGACATTCGCCCCAGGGAATGTACAGTATGGCAAGCAGCAGGGAATAGGGCTACAGGACAGGACCAAAGAGGGAGGGGTGGGAGAGGTCAACAGGAGCCATTAGAGGGGGGGTCAGGCAGCTATAACTTTCTGGCTGCTGATCACATGGCAGGCCAAGGCTACACAGAAGGATATGCTGACATGCCTGCCTCATCCGGAGCAGTCCAAGGGGACACTGAACTGCTAGTGGGGGATGGGCGGGCAACTCCTATGCTTTTGTCTCCACAGTCAGCATTCAACCTGCAAGACCACAACGCCAGACGGCTGTCAGAAGGCCCGAGGAGTCAGGATCACCGAGACGATTCTAGTGCGACGACCGCAGGTACACTACTTCAATTATTAGCTGACAGCAGCACAAGGGAGGTTAACACACTGGCAAATAGCGCAGTAAGCGGGGGAATGGCAGGTACAATGAATACGGTACAGGCAACACCTAGTGAAGCCAGCGTAGGATCATTAAACACTATAGTGGAGAATCTGCTACAGCTTCTGGGTCAATTAGAAGGAAGTCATGGTAGGGAGCTAAGTACGGGAACAGCATCAACACAAATAATGGATGGCCTAAGATTACAGCAGACAAACGTAACTGGGGCATCTAGAGCTCCTTAGACCACAGAAAAAGTGGCGGACACAAGCAGGCGATCAGTAATTGACACAGCAACAAGTCACACATATGTTTGTTTCGAAGGCCCCCTTGGTTTGCATTTAAAACAAGAAATAAAAGAGAAAATCTGGAACAGGGAGTATGTCGACATATTTGCCCTGTTACCATTAGATAGCTTTCAAGTGGAAAGATTAGAAAAGATTAAGGAACAGCGAAAAGAAAGACGAAGAAAAACGTTGCAGCCGTTTGATCCCGAAAACCTTCGGGAATTGGCTGCAGGCGTTTGCCACCTTAGCAAGCGTAATAGGCGAAAAATACCCAGAGCAGTGCTCAGCTCTTTTTTGTTATTTGGACGCGATATATGAAGCCAACAAAATCTATGGAGGAATTTCTTGGCTTCGATACGACGAACAATTCAGGCAAAAGATGTCCATTAGAAAGGAATTGAACTGGGACCATAGGGATATCAGCATGTGGATGAAGGTAATGTCCAATAGAAGCGCACAGGCTTATGGGGCATCAGCGCCCTTTACAACCCAGTTGTTCTCTACTCCACCCTTTCAGTCCACCTTTCAACCTTCCTTTCCGTCCACCTCAGGATCAGGCAGTCTATCTCAAGGATACGGTGGGGGTATGAAAAAAAAAGGGACGTGTTGGGCATTTAACAACAGTGTATGCAGATGGGGGGAAACTGTAGATTTCGGCATGAATGTTCACTGTGCGCAGCCCCCCACCCCTTCACTAGATGTTTCAAGAGGGGAAGACAAGGAGCAAGTAGACCCCGCGACAGTATTGGGAAAGGGCTTGACGTCGGGGAAGTTAGAGGAGATCAGTCCATGGCTTGATAGATATCCCCCACGCGATAAGGCAAAAATGCTCAAGGAAGGGTTTGAGTTTGGTTTTTTAATCCCTTTTAATCAGAGTGGCCCAAGAATTATTAAAAAGAAATCAGCAGAGGAGGCCCCAAGTAAAGGCGGGCAGAATGGCAGGACCGTTTTCAGCCCCACCTTTCCCAAACCTCAAAGTTTCCCCACTAAGCCTGGTTCCCAAAAAAGAGGCAGGCAGTTTCCGATTGATTCATCACTTATCGTATATAGAAGGGGCTTCGGTGAACGATTATATCGATAGGAACCTGGTCACAGTTAGCTACCCTCGTTCGATGAGGCCATCCGATTGGTTAGGGAAGCAGGTCAGGGCGCACTCATGGCAAAAACAGATGTGGAATCTGCATTCCGGCTGCTGCCCGTGCACCCTGACTCCCTGCACCTACTCGGTGCTTCTTTGACGGAGGTTTCTATGTAGACCACTCTTTACCAATGGGATGTGCAATCTCTTTGGTACATTCTTAGAATGGGTGGTTCGGAAAGAATTGGGGGTAGATGCGGTCATCCACTACCTTGATGATTTCTTGTTCGTTGGACCCAGAGAGTCACACCTTTGTGCAGCACTGCTGCAGACGATGCGTAGGATCACGGGAAGGTTTGGCGTCCCATTGGCACATGAAATGACGGTAAGGCCTACAACGCGCCTGAGTTTTTTGGGTATTGAAATAGACACAAAAGCCCAGGTATGTAGGCTGCCAATAGAAAAAATAGAGGATCTCAGAAACTTACTTAATCAATTCTTGGCATCAAAAAAAGGTTACTCTGAAGAAACTACAGTCTCTGCTAGGTAAATTAAACTTTGCATGCAGAATTATACCAGTAGGGAGAGTGTTTGCTCGCAGATTGGCATTGGCGACAACAGGGGCCAAGAAGCCTCACCACCTGGTGAGGATTTCAAAGCCACTCAGAGCTGATTTAGAAATATGGCGACTGTTTATTGCAGAGTACAATGGACAAGCATACTGGCAGGAAGCTATAGTGGAAAGTGACAGACTGCAGCTCTTTACAGATGCAGCGGGGGCGACAGGTTTTGGAGTCTATTGGCAAGGGCGATGGTGTGCATCCAGATGGCCTGTCAGTTGGGAAACTTGCTTTTTTTAGAATTGTTTCCGATAATCGTGGCCATAGAGCTGTGGGCCAGAGACTTCGCTAATGAGGCAGTGCTATTTCACTCGGACAACATGAGTGTGGTCATGGCGCTTAACAACATGACCTCATCATCACTACCAGTAATAGCACTGCTTAGACACTTAGTATTGCGCTGCCTGCAGAATAACATCAACTGTAGGGCAAAACATGTCCCTGGCTGCACAAACAATGTCGCTGATGCATTGTCTCGATTACAGATGGACAGATTCCGGAGACTGGCACCTCAAGTAGCTCCAGAGGGAGAGGAGTGCCCGGCGTGGCTATGGGACATCCACTGAGAGGTATTTTGCTATGGGTTAAGAGCTCATTGGTTCCATCAACTTGGAAAAGTTATCAGCGGGTTTGGCAAGAGTGGTGGTCATTGGAGTAATGTGGGAAGATGTGACTTGTTAATATGGTATCTCCTACAACTCTTTAATAACAACGCATCCCCTAGCGTAGTGGGCAGAACATTGGCAGCATTGAGCTTCCTTTTTAAAGTAAGAGGACGGGCAGACATAACAAAGGAATTCGTAATTAGGCAAGCAGTAAAGGGCTTCAAAAGGGGCAAAAAAGTTACAGACCTCAGACTACCCATTTCCATAGATATGCTGAATATAATGTTTAAACAGTTAGAACATATCACCAAATCAGAGTTCGAAAAAGTCTTATTTCAGCTGGCTTTTTCTTTGGCTTTTTATGGGGCATTCAGGGTATCCGAGATAGTGAGCAGTTCAAAAAAAGGGGGCAATGGCATTCTAATGGAGGATATTTCAGCGACTCAGGATATAGTGAGTATTCTTATTAGAGAACCTAAAACGGCAAAAAAGGGGGGAGTATTGAAAGTAACACTAGGCAAGGTAGAGGGCATGGTCACTTTCCCCCTGCAATGTTTTCACAGCTACATTATCATTAGACCCCAGTTAGTTGGCTCATTCTTAATACACGCTGATGGTTCGGCACTGTCAAAGTTCCAGTTTAGAGCATTATTGAAGAAAGCGGTGAAAGGTATCGGACTTCAGCCAGAGGATTATAATAGTCACTCCTTTCGGATAGGGGCAGCTACTGAGGCTGCCAGATGGGGACTCGGCGAGGAGACAATTAAACAAATAGGGAGGTGGGAGTCAGCTAGCTTTAGATCTTATGTTAGGCTACATAGAATTGAAAAAATGCCCCCCCTTATAACCAGTTCTGTACAGTGTTATGGTTTACCTAGATTAAGTGTGTTTCTTTGTTCTTTATGTTCCAGGTTCAAGACCCCTAGTAGTATGGGTAGTGGGGCACTCTTTCATACACTGGGCAGAGCGACGGTCAGGGGTAAGGGTTGGGGGCTAAAGGTTAGGGTTCCCAGAAGGCATAGTTAAAATATCTTGGCTAGGGAAGAAGGGTATGCGCTGGGATACAAAGCTATCCCAGCAATGATCCAACATGCAAAGAAAGTTGGGCCTCCAGGTGTGGTAATTTTACACCTGGGGGGTAATGATCTCGGCTATTGCCCTATGAGATTGGCATCGGTATTCCCGGGAGTATTGCCAATTTGGTCTGAGATCATCCCACGCAGGGAATGGAGAGGTGCAATGTCTGGCCAGGCCATCGACAAGGCTAGAATTAAGGTTAACAGGCCAGTATCCAAGTTCATTCAGCAAAACGGGGGTTTAGTAATTCGTCACAGAGAAATAGAATATGAATGGTCGTTGTTCCGTCCAGATGGAGTGCACCCTAACGAGGTGGGTCTCGACCTTTTTAACTTAAATATGAGGGAGGTAGTCGGGGAAGCATTGAGTGTGTTGGGGGCCATGCTGGGATGAAGGAGTGTCCACCCCAAGCATGGCATGGTGGGTCTCTGCCTGTCCGCTAGGAAGTGCAAGGAATTTAGTGTGGGGCTGGACGACCCCCGAGGTGGGTGGCCAGCGGAGTTTGAATGCCGGTAAATGAAAATTAAGGTGGGGTATTCAAAAGGTAACAAAATAGCCTGATTATTGGCAAGTTGCACAGGAGAGGCCCAGCAAAAAGGAGGCCAAAGGCCAGGTTCCACCGAGCTAGGTAGTCCAGCTGGTGGAGGAGTAATGAGACATGTAAGGGCTGACTGGCAGGGACTCAAAGTACTTTTATTACTAACCAGTTACGTTTTTAAAATGTTGTTAAATGGGTCGATACATGTATGTGTACTGGAAGATGAATTATATATATGTATGTCATTATCAATCATATTAAGCCAAGTGTCAACTATGATAATAAATGCTGTGAACAGTTATTTCCAAAAATTAACATTGGTGTCTGTGTGTTTTTTGTGGTGGGGAGTCAGAGGGTGAAATGTGGCGGAAGTAGCAAGGTCATGCAGAGGTATAGAAAGGTTGATCATGTAAGTGCATATGCAATTTAATAATATCCCGTATAATCTGCCATGTAATTTGCAATAATTAGCTCGTATGTGTACCCATCTTTAGAGGCAGCAGGGAAGAGGTTGTTAATTGTAGGGGTGAGTGTAAAATCTCTGCTTTTTTATAATGCTTCTTGTGCTTCTAAGTTGTACAGCGACCATGTGACAAACAGCAGTAATCATACACCTAACATGTAGTTCAAGGATTTAGGAGCCCTATAATTTGAACTGGGAGAGATGGAATGGATTGCATTAAAGAAGGCTAGTTCTCATGAGAACAAGAGTTTCAGGAAAAACAGCAACAGTCTTGAAAGTCTATGAGGTTTGTGAAATCATCAAGTAGGCAAAATAGCCACCTGATGATAGTCATATATCAAAAATACATCTTACAGTTTATCACAGCATTTTATGTCAGAAGCATACATACTGGTGTTTGAGAGCCTTGAGAAGCATTGATCTTTAAAAATTGCATTTAACAATAACACACTTGAAGGGCATGTCCACCCTCCAAAATATTTTTAAATAGTGCTTAAAGGGTCATAATACTCACTGAAACAACTTTACATTTTCTGAAACTACAATTTGAGATAAGTAAAATAATGGTACTCACGTATTTATCTGTGCTTGCTTTATCATTAAATTATTAATGTTTAGTGAGTACTCCTAATTCCCCCCACCCTCCCTCACTCACTTTTAGTGTCTGTGACATTTATGTGTTCTGCACAGCCTCACCATGGACGCTGCTCTGCTTACACATCTCCCCCTCCCCTGCTGTCTTTCCTCTGCTGATTCTCTTAAATGTTGCAGAAAGTGTGCTGGCAGGCAGGCAAAGAGGTCAGGCATGGGTCACATATTATAATTTCTGCTTCTGGAGTGACAGGTCTTTCCCTGTAAATGCTGTGATTAAACTCATGATTTCTCAGAATCTACTGCTCAGATTTAAAATCTGAAAAAAGTTTTGGAGGAGTGGAATCTTGCTATTTCTAATTTACTATTAGATTCTATTCTAGTAAATGCTATTCTATTTTTGAAATTCGATTTTTTTAGAGTAAAGATGCCCCTTTAAAGAACCCCCAAAGACATTTTTCGCAATGCTTACCTTTATCAAAAATGTCTCTAAATTTACTTACATCTTTGAGTCTGGCCGTGACAATAGCAGGCTAACCTTGAAGAGAGGAGAGGGGTTGTGTTGTGTAGTTTAGAAGTTTAGTACAGTAAGAAATTATGGAGTGCACCCAAACCCCTCTAAATTAAGTTTAGAGGGTTGACATGGAAATACGGAATGATTGAACAGGGATAAGCTCCTGTGTTCCATTGTTGCACAAAGGTGTCAAAGCCTAGTATATATGGGTCAAAATAAGTAAGTTCCTTACTCAGCCACTGGGTTGGCAAATTTGGAAGTTAGGTGCAACGTCTTCTACCCCAAGGCTTGTCATAAATAAGTGTGCACTACTAAATATTATACTTTTACTGCAGTGATTCACATACACAATGTTTGGGAAACAAACAGTACACCTAAGAATGGAGACTGTTTGTTCCCCCCGAAAAACTGTGTATGTGAATCACTGCAATACAATTACAGTATTCATTAAGTGCTGTGCAACTCTTCCTTCCTTGTATATAAGGGATAGTCAGGACCCAATATTTTTTCCGATATTTCGGCCTGATTGATGTTGTAATCCATTGTAAACCATGATATACTAATATGCCTGATCATGCTATAGGTCTCTTTAATAATTCAACAAAAAATAAAGCTAGAGGTGCACTCTTGTCCAAATTCTGGGTGCAGATACCTCAAGTGGTTCTCCCTTCAACCACAATTGTTTGAACAAGCTTAAAGGGCATGTCCACCCCCAAAACTAAAATTTAACCCCTTACTGGCCACATCAAGTAGTTTAAAACAATCCTTACCTTACATTCCTGCTCAAAATAGTTCCCCTGCTGTGCCCCTCCAAAGTCCAGGAAACTGCTGTGTAGGAGCAGTGTGTGACTCATGCTGTGCCTGAGACTTCCTCAACCTCATCAAGGTTGAGGCATGCTCAGTGCAGCCCTCCCTGCCTCTCAGCCAATCACGGACGCGGCTGCCGGTCCCGCCCCCTTCTTTCAATTCCATGCAAGCAGAGGGCCTGAACACTGCAGCGGAGGAGAGAGGGCAGGTAAGTAAGAATCGGGGGACTTTCTAACAATTATATTAATGCGGTTGGGGCTGGGGGAGCATGCCCTACCACATATCAAAAGTTAAATTTCGGGGTGGACATGCCCTTTAAGAAGGTAGAGGATCGCACTCCAATCAGTTTATGTTTTTATTGTGAACCACACATCACACACAAACACAACATTTCCGGGGAATAACATGCCCCCTTCTTCACCTGAAGAAGGGGGCACGTTATTCCCCCAAAACGTTGTGGCAGACAGGGGATTAACATTCAGTCATTGGCTGTGTTGTCAACTGTCAAATCCATAACTGACAGTTGCTAACTGGAAGAAACAGGGAAACAGGACATTGTGCAGGATTTCAGGTTAGACTTATTTATTTCAGATTTCAAACTATTACCGTTTGGGTTTTGGGGGACAATTTACCTGTGTGTGAGTTTTCATTTTGGGGCTCGACTTACCCTTTAAGGTCTTTTAGGGTCCTGAGCAAGACTTTGTGTATAAGCCCAACTTTGATCATTTAAAGCCTGTGGTTTGGGTGCGCACTTTAAGAATTAAGGCCCTGGTGCTACCTTACCATGCTTACAGGTGTGGGTTTCATGTGTTTTACAATCAGGGTAACCCAGGCCTGGGCAGGGTAAAGTGTCACTTTGGATTTGTCCTATGCATTTAAGGCCATACCATCAAAATCAACAACTCTAGTGATATGGCAACCACCATGCCATTTAAGTAAATGTCAGGGCTAATTCCCACTTGCTTGATTCAAATTGCATTTTGCACTCCAATCGGGGTTCAGATTTGCATTGCCAATGCAATTCTATCGGGGTGTTCCCACTATGAGCTGTGCTCAAATCACAGATATGTACAGGATTGCAGCGCACATAGCACATCATGCACAGCAGTGCAGTGCAAAAAAATCCTGCACGTGTGTCAAAGTGGGACCTAGTCCTAACATTAACTGGCCTTACATCTTGTTATTTCTCCCCTCTTCACTCCATTTGACTTTCTTCTACTTGAATCACCTTATTCTCAATCTCTCCTTTGTAAAGAGAACTATCCTTTTCAATCTATTGTGTTATGTTTCAAATGTTATGTATAAAAAAAGTGATTCTTTACCAAAAAACTGTTGTGTGTAATATTTTACAACCAGAAATTGCTTTTACCTTTCACCTCTTTTAATATAGGGTTCTACAAATCAGCTTATTTGGCAACTTTTTTGTTTAGGAAGTACATAGTGTTAATTCTCCACTCTGCCGGGCTACCTTGCATTTCTTTTTTTTACCAGCACTGCATGGATTTACTGGCCAGGACAGTGATATACCAGCTGGGTGAGAACCTTGGTTCTTGGATAAATCCATTCTTCCGCTCAAAGGCATATTTTCTTCAAAAACCCTACTTTCCGACGTTTCCTCCAGTCTTAAAATGTTCTCTATTGCTATTCTTTTCATCTGGAATTCTACTTCTCTATTTAAAGTTTCCATCTTGGTTATCACGCACATTGATTATCCTATAATATCATGATATTCCTATAGTGCAGGTCCTTTGTCTTTGCATGTAGAGTGCTAGCACAGCTGTAATTGACCTGCTTGCTTTATTTAAACAAGATGTTTTGGACAAGCAGGAGAGGAAAAACTCTCTGTAACGGTCATAACTGTCTAGTCTTCTGCTGCAGTGAACAATAGTTACTTGGTGATTAAATTGCAGGGTTCTATCTTAGGGAGTTTTCACTGTCTCTTCCCACAATTCAAATGTTGATACCTTATGACCTTGGGCAAGCCGCTTAATCTTCCAGTACCTACCAAACTTAAATTGTCAGTAAGTACTTGCTTTACCAGTTATGTTGTGTATTTAGTGCTGCATATAATTAGAAGGGTTATCAAAACAAGTATTATTGCAGCAACCACCCATAAATTAAGGTTTTTTGCATGCTTTAATTAAAAAAACTTTTTTATTTAAAATATCTTGTTACACTATAAACTGGTTGTATTTTACCCACAAGCTATTTATTATATATAGGTATTTTAAATTATCTTATGTTGACATCTAAAAACTGGATGATGTAACAAAGTAAAATGTGTAAAAAAAAAAAAGAGAATAAATCTCCTTTTATAGTTAAGGTCCATTGTCTCACAGACTTTCAATATTAGAAATATTAACAATATTAGTCCAATATGAATAATCGGTGCCCTGAGTAATAGAAGGGATTAAAGAGTAACTGTGGTCTACATACAAGTGCTTTATTGAAAAGAGCTCATAACAAGCCTAGAATGTTGTCCCTAGCATCTCTGGATCCAAAATTGTAGGCTTGTAAAGTTACACTTTCCAAACTGCCCTGTCTCCATGACAGGCATTTGTCATAAGCCCCACTCCCAAAAAATCAATATTTTCTGAAGCTAGTTACAGACCTTCGACCATTTCTCTGTCCATTCCTCTACTAGTGGGTACCTTAGGGAGAGAAAAAACATTTCAGCTGATGACACACTGTCCCAGTAGTGGGTATGCTCCAAACTAAAACTTGAAGGCAGACCCCAAGTGCTGGCAATAGTACCTGCCTTTGATATGGGTGATCTGTGCATTACCAGGGGGTGCCAGCCAGTAGAGCCTTACTTTAAATGTCTGTAGGCTGTGCTATTCTGTCTGTGCATTTAGAGAGTTAGATGTTGCATAATGATGTACGCACAATATATACAAGCAGATACTAAAATACAGTAAGCACAGGTGGTGGACCTGAAGCAGACCAAGGCAAGTAGCATTCAGCAGTGCAGTGTATTGACTGTGCCCAGGTTGGTGTTTTGACAGGGGGGAGGGTGGTAGGTGCCAGTATCAAATCTTATTTATATTTATTCTAAGGCTGGCCCTGGCTGGTGATGTCACAGCACTTATCAATAGCCCACCAACACAGGTGCCACTTAAAACCTTGCATCATGTGACATCATCAGAGAACGATGCTGCTCTGTACTATTTGGTGACTGGAGGCTAGCAACATATAAGGTAATGCAGTGGCTGTAAGAAATATAGGGCACTAACATTACATTTTTGTGCCAAGGCCTATGTGGCCTAGGGTCTTATTCAATAACCAACAATATCAGCAAGTTCTGATTTACAAATGGTCATTTGTACAATATCATGCGGTAGTAGGGGCCACAATGGTATTTTATGGGCCGGGCGATTTTACAGTTTTAAATCTACAATCGCAATTTTACTGGCACGATCGTAATTTTATGATCGGTATTGCAAAAGTAATCTGGCCCTGATGTTATAGACAATAAATGCATGCCAGTAAAGTTAAACAAAAAAAAAAAAGAAAATCCTGCCTGGGCTTGTATTTTTCTAAAAAGTGAAAGGCCATGCCAATGAGTCCCAACAATTTGAATGCAGAGTTTTAAATCTTGAAAATAAGGCTGGCATGTACAGGTTGACTTTTCAATCTAATTGGGCAAAAAATCAACCTGTAACCTCCATTCAATAGGCTGCACAGCAATACTTGGCAGTGGCATAATTACAGGTCCTGGGACTAAGAGGGCCCACTGATCAGCTGATTGCGTTAACTTGCCTGAGGTGGGGAGAACAGGGGTGTGTGTCAGGGGCCTGGCCACAAACTTGCATGGGGAACCAGACCCTGTAGTTTAGCTAGTGATAGTTGGGCCAACAAAAGCTTATTGAGTCAACAGAAACTTTTGTATCATTAAGCAATTGGTCCCATTAGCAGCAGCTTTATCTTGAACAGATTTCAAGCATTTCAGTCAAAACTATTGCACCTGCTCTGCAGTGCTTTTATCAAAATAGATATGATATTACTTATCCAGTGTTGGATATGTTGCTCATACTTGGCAGGCGCAGTTTAAACACTTAGGGGGAGATGCAATAAATTTCGCAATCGCAATCTACCTGCACTTGTTCCCGCAATGTATTAACCACTTTGCGACCGTTACCATTGCGGCTTTAAAGACACAATTGAAAAGGCGTTAGTTTTTGCGCAAAAAAATAGCGCATCGCTTGCGCTGCACAAATTCTTAAAAAATTGCGATATGGTGCAGGCAGTGCAAAACCCCTGCTAACACATTAGTACATTGGTTGGCGTGAGTTTAGTGCTACTTTTCCCGTTAGCACGGGATATTGCATCTCCCTGTTACTTTCCAGTTGCATTGCACTGTTATAGGTTGTGAAGGGCCAACTAATGGGAGGAGCAGCTCTGCAAGAAGCATATCCTCCCATTGGCATTCATAGAATTGGTGGGCACAGGAAAGGGGCAGGTCCAAGGTAGAGTGCAGGAATGCACGTTCAGGCGTAGATTACCATGCGGTAGTATTCTATGGGGATCGTAAATCTATGATCGCGCTATCATTATCATTAATTAACAATAAAGAACGTAAATTAAAGACTGCTAAACCTATCGGAAATTAACGATAGGTTGGGTGCTAATTTTGCCCCAACCAATTAGATCCTATTTATTATTTCAAAGCTAACATCTTATTGGTTGGGGCAAATTTAGCACTTTTATTGAATCTCCCTGATACTTTCCAGTTGCACTGCACTGTTATGGATTGTGAAGGGGCCAACTAATGGGAGGACATGCTCTGCAAGAAGCCTCCCATTGGCGATCCATTAATAGAATTGGTGGCCACAGGGAAGGGGCATGCCCAGAGTGGAGTAGCACATGCACCTAGAAGGGATTTAGCTCCTTATGAATAAGGTTCCTTATCTAGCAAAAAAAGGCAGGTTCCAGGTTTCCCCTGTGCTTTTGTCCCAGAGCAGAGCACTCAAAATCATAAGTAGTAAAGGAAGGAGAACCAGACAGGAGGCAAGTTGCTGAAGTGACATAAAGTACACAACATGTTTCGGAAAGTACACAACATGTTTTGGGTACAAAAACCCTTTCTCAAGTGTGTTTCATGATAACATGCCGTGTACTTTTTCTCCTTCCTTTACTACTTATTATTTATCTCCTTAGGCTGAGGCCACACTTTTGAGTGCGTTGGTGCCTGCTGGCACTGCAATCCCATTTTTGGGGATCAGAGACCTGTGGCCCCATTTTTAAATGCACGGTATTGCCATTTATCGATGATGTAGGGCCTCGGCCGAACATTTGCGCTGAATGTTTGTTAATTAACGAATGTTCGGTCATAGATTACGATGCGGTAGTAAACTACTGCAATGGTATTCTATGGGGATCGTAAATCTATGATTGTGTTATTGTAGATTTATGTTAGATTGTTATTGGTAATTTACTATCGTTATTGGTAGTTAACGATAAAGAATGTACATTAACGATCCCTAAACCGACTGCTAAACCAATTGTTAAAGGCACGGATTTGATAAAAAGCGATTCCGTGCCTTTACAGATAGGGCCCCGGGTGTGGCCAGTCCAATTGGCCAACACTAGCATGCCCTTTTTTGACACATGTTAAAATGGAACAGTGTGGCCTTGCCCTTACACTGGGTGCACCTAAAGGTAGGGGGTATTTTTTCTTTAGTTCCTCATACTACAACTTATAGAATTTACTTTGAACATTATAAAGACGTATTCATTTGGATGCATGGGTAGTTTTAAACCAATTAAAGGGGGTCAATAAGTAAACAAAACTGTATACTTGACTTGCATGGTTGAAAAAAGAGAAACCAAAAACAAATTAAGTGAATGGAAAGGTTAAATGCTTTTCCCTAGGCCTCAGACTCCCTGGGAATTTATGAACATCAAGCTAAACTAGGTACAGGAACTATGATGCAATCTTAGAGCAAGACTTTCTCACATCAGTCCTTATCAGTTATACAGAACAAATGAGTAGTATTTGGTCATATTGGCAACAGACAATATATGAGCAATACAAAATAGCCCAGGGAGCAAGGCTGTAGTGACTCTAACTGTAGAAACAGGATTGTTTATTGAAATATTCATTCAATGAACTGGCAATTAAACTAGCATTTCACATCAGTCCCGGTCCATCTAAATATCCTACAGGTATGTTTTTGTGGGAAAAGTGGAGTACCCAGCAGAAACCCACGCAAGGACAGGGAGGTCATACATACATCTGTGCAGAGTAGATGTAGCCAGTGGTAGATTTGAACATGTGCTGCAACTCAGTGCTAGTCACCATGCTTTGTACCCTTCACCTCATCCATCTAGTTGTGTGCATGGATGCTGTGTATTGTAAGGTCAATCACAATAAGACTCTGGCAATATGTGGCACCCATAGGTGTTGTAGCCATACAGGCACTTTTACTGCTACAAATTGCTTAAAGGGCATGTCTACCCCCAAATCTACATTTTCACCCATTACTGGCCCCACTGTGTAGTGCTGTAAAATCCTTACCTTACATCCCTGCTCCAAATGACTGCCCTTCAATGGCTCTTCAAAGTCACAAAAACTTAGAGCAGGAGCCTGCCTGTGTCCCAAATAGTGTCTGTCTCCTGTCTGTCCTCTGGGAGAAAAATGACATGCTCAGTGCAGCCCTCCCCCCCTCCGTCCCCCTCCCCCTAGCTCCAAACCCCTTTTCTGTAGTGTAGGGCTCCCTCACCCACCCCCAAACGATGTATTACTTTGTGAAATAACTCTTCCAATCACTACTTACCTTTTCCCCCGACGTTCTGTACTGACGGAAGCCGCGTCTGAGATTGGCTGAGAATGGACGCTGCTGCCGGTCTGGCCCCCTGCTTGCAGTTTCATGCAAGCAGAGGGCCATGACAGAGCGTCGGAGGAAAGAGGCAAAGTAAGTAGTGATCGGGAGAATTATTTTACAAAGTGCTATGGCGGTTGGGGGTGGGTGAGGGAGCCCTAGAGTACAACAATTTTTTTTTAAAACGGGTGGACATGCCCTTTAACCCTGCTGTTTTGGAAAATATTTATAGTATTTTCACATATAATGCAAAGATCGCTATTCATTTTATTTCTCAAGGGACATTCGCATCAGCACTGATAAATGGGTAATAGGTATTTCTATACTGCGTTTTGTTTTTACATTTTCCTTTTCATAATTGAAAGGTTTGCTTGCATGTTATTTGCCCTTTAACATTGCACTGCAAGCAACATTAGTTACTTTCAACAAGAGGAAGATAGAATCTGTATTTATTATTATTATTACCAGTATGTGTTATTCATCACATATTTAGCAATTGGCTTGTCCAATAATAAGTAATGTTGAGCAATATTATTTATGTAGGCCTGATCTATATAGCATGCAACTTCAGACAAAATAGAGTCTCGGGCACCTCCCCTATTTTTATCACGTAGACAAACCTCTCTTACTGCCCAGTGTCCTAATTCCCTACAATCATTAACTAGAAGTTAACAATTACGTGTGCACAGCAGGAATGGAAAAAACAGTAGGAAAAAGATTGGGAGGGGGAAGTTAGTACAAATGCTGGAGAGCTAAAAAGTCACAAAGGAATGAAAAATAGAAATAAATATGCAGATATCTGTGAAGTGATAGTCAGTCAAAAATATGTTTGCATATAACTACAAAGCCTAAACCATTAGTTAAATCAATACAACCGACCCTCTGTTCTATAGAAGAATGCAGTCATAACTTGGCTGCCTGCAAAAGTGCGGTCAGTCGCTTCTTAGCCTTTCTTTCACCCTGTCTCATGACTGATATCCATGTCATCTTCATGGTGGACCTAGAGGGGCTGTCCCATAATGCATGATTGTGTATCGAATGGCTGACTCTCGTTTTATATATGGTCCCTCAATCGAATGAAACGGCCTCATTGATGATCTAACAGATGATAGTCACCCAAAACGGTTGTTTGGTGCACCATTTGCGCATCATGGGTCAGGCCTGCGATCACGTGTGCACAAAGCTTAAGAATGATTGATGAATTTGTAACAGATTGTGAGTGAAAACTAAAGGTTCATACACACCTGGTAAACGGCCGATAGACGCGCGTGTGTATGCGTTTGGTCGGGTCTTTCAGCAATCCGCCTGGCAGATCGTCGAACGAACCCGACCAAATGCATACACATGTGCAACTATCGGCCATTTTGGCTGTTCGCCACGGGTGTTCATCGGGCTCGGGGGTCTGGTGAACATCGCCACATGTGTAGGAACCTTAAGAATGAATTTTTACCACTGTTCTGTTGGCATTGTTTTACTTGCACTTTGCCCACTGATAAAATTCCCAAAATGGGTTGCATGGGCAGTAGGGCAATCACTACGCCATCAAAAAGTTATACATTTATGCATATTGTATCATTCAAAAATTATTACTTTGCTTGTTGCAAGTGAAAACCTAATTATATTAAACATATTGGGGGAGATGCGGAGATGCAATATATTTCGCGATCGCAACCTATGTGCACTCGTTTCCGCAATGTATTAATCACTTTGCAACCATTATTACATTGCAAGAACCCTAGCGGTAAGTTGCAACTTTTTGCGCGTATTTTAAAGACACCATTGAAGAGGCGTTAATTGTTAGTACATGGGTTAGCGTGATTTTAGCGCTTATTTTCTTGTTAGCACGGGATATTGCATCTCCCTGATGTGTATCCTTGTTACTTTCTGTCCCTGTAAAATTGCTTAGCACATTGGTTGGTTGTACAGTGGGCAGTAGCTCTAGTTAAGGGGTTAATTGAAAGTCCAGTCCATGCTAATACTGGTACCAGGACAATAAGCATTATGGGGACTATTTATACCATTGTGGGCTTTATCTCTCAATTTCCCAAACTGTTAACACCTTCTTTCATACAACTTGGCTCTAATATCAGGCTTGAGTGTAAAGATAATTAGCATAGTGCTATAAGCAGTGCCAAAACAGCAGTTAACTGTGCAAGCAGAAGGGGGGATTCTGGGCACCTGTAATCCCCCCAAACATGCCCCTGCACCCCACTGTCAATCATGGACCAGATGGCTGATGTCACAGTCATGCAAGAGTTCAGCGACTACAGATATATAGATTTTATATCTGTAGTCCCCAAACTCTTCTTTGTGTGGATGCATTTAAGATTTCTGAATGATAACCAAGTCATTTATAGAAAGTATACACGGATCTACATTTGCATAAATTATAGGGACAAATAATGGTTGCTTTTTCTACGGAAAAAGCAATTAAAAATAAAAAGTCTTGATCTCAGCACGGTAAACTTTTTAATTGTTTCAAAGAGAGAAACAAAGCAGCAAACAAAGGTCTAGTCTTGTTTCACCAACTAAATATATAATTATACTGTAAATGATATTGGCTGAAGTAATTAAATCTTATGCCGCTTTCATTCAATAGACTGCAATGTCAAGCAGTCTATCGGACAGATTCTGATCGGACTGGTTGGAAAATATTCTGACAATCCCATCAGCAGCCATGTTCTCTTTAGTAAGTTTTAACCTGTAATCCACTCATGGTATAAAGTGCAAGGTTGTATAGTTCTATCAGTATTTGCTAATCGTTTTCACCATATGGGCTGCTTTGTTTGTGCAGCTGTAGTTAAACTACCTGAAGATTATATATTCAAAATATAGGATGTGTAGGCAGTTTCTAGGCTTGCACATATCAAGCTATTTTTCAGGTCAGTTAATCACCTGGAAAAAGATTTTCTAGGCAAACAATCATTTGAGACAAATATTTAATCTAAAAGTTGTTTCTGTTATTTTCTCCTTCTGGAAGACAACTGTTTGAACATATTTGCGTGAAGGATCAATCACAAAAATCTGTACTCATGACCAACTTACTGATGAATAAGGCTGGATACACATGGAGGGACTATTTGGCCAAAGGAAACCACACGATCCATTGGGATTTTCCGACACATCCGGACGATCGAGGTCAATCGCGGCCAACCACCCCTCACCAGGAAATATTTTCTGCCGACCGACCGAAAGTGCCGTGAATTGGTTTTTCGGCCGAAAATATCTTCTGGTGTGTACCCAGCCTAAAACACTCAGCAACATATTGTTTGGGAGCCAAGATGGAGCTAGGATGGGCCCATTTGTATCAGGCCTTTGTGATCTTGAATTAAACTGAAATACTGCACTTGATCCTTCCAGTAGTGCTACTATAGCCTGCAAAGCACAAAACAGAATTATTGCTAATAATTCATCAGTGAAGGATCAGATTTGGGAGCTTAGTACCATAAATAGTTATATAATAGACAAGAGCTATAAATATTTAGTGAATTATATCTTCATAAAGGGTGCTTAGCTATGTCATCATCTCTAATCATCATGACTCACTATATATTGTTTATTAAAAACAATAATGTACCCCACTACTTTACAGGGTATGTCTAGTGTTTTTGGACTTTGAAAAATAAGATTTATTAACTGTTAAAATAAGGTTGTTTACAATAATAAGGGAGGTAAATAAGCTATGTCTTCAGTCAAACTTGCAGGAGAGGAGCTAAATCTACACAACTTAATTGTCCTTTTAAGCAGTAGTACTGCCAACCTTTTTATGTTAGATCAATTCAATGTTCAATCTAGGAAGCAGTTCCTTACCTTGTGGCCATGTTCCCAACCATATAATACTTTACGATCGATTGTTATATAACATTGGCCATGCAATCGGGCTGGAATGCTGAAAGTCTAATAAATGTATTGACATCTTAAAGGGTAGCTGTGGCCCAAAAATGACTTTAGGTAAATAAACAGAAATTGCTTACCTTAGGATTTTTGAAATTTACTTTCATTATTTATTTTAAATAGTTTTGAAGATATTTACATATATTTTTGTGATATGGTAGGAGCATCACCTGATCCCCTGAACTTCCTGCTTCCTGTTTTGAAACCATGTGACAGTCCCTGTTTCCAGTGTCTCCTCCTCTTTATAAGCTCCCATGGCCCCTCCCATTTTAGGCCCCCATGGCCAATTCCCTTGCAGCCCCTCATGGCCCCTCCTACATGTGGGCCCCATGGCCCCTTCCCTTGCAGGCCCAACCTGGTATCTTTCCTTGCAGTCCCCTTAGCAATTTCTCTTGCTGCCCCCTTTGGCCCCTCCCACTCATTGATCCTGTGGCCCCTCCCACTTGCAGGCCCTGTGACCCCTTGCAGACCCACCCTGGCCCCTTCCCTTGCAGCCCCTTGAGTCTTTCCCTTGCAGCCTCCTGTGGTCCCTCCCACTTGTGGGCTCTGTGTCCTTGCCCACTCACAGGTCTTCTGGCCCCTCCCACTTACAGACCCCAAGGCCCCCCTCCCCTTGCAGACCCACCCTGGCTCCTTCCCTTGCAGCCCCCTTGGGCTTTTCCCTTGCAGCCTCCTGTAGCCCCTCACACTCACAAGCCCCATGGCCCTCCTCCTCATGGGCTCCCCATTGCCCCTCCCCCACTTGTACCTCAGACCAACACCCCCCCTACAGAAAACTGTAAAAACATCCTTTTTAGCAGAGAAAGAATCAGAAATTGTAAACTTTGTGTTCTAAAGTGCAAGTGGGGGAGGGGCCACAGGCCACACGAGTGGGCAGGACCACAGGGGCCATATGACCCATGAGTGGGCAGGGCCACAGAGCCCACAAGTGGGAGGGGCCACAGGGACTGCAAGGGAAGGAGTAAGGTTGGGTCTGCAACAGGAGGGGCCACAGGGCCCGCAAGTGGTAAGGGCCAGCAAGTGGGAGGCATTAAAAAAGCAGTGCTGTGGGCTGTGCTGTTCTCCCCACCCCCCTGAGACCCTTCAGTCATGTACTGAGCATGTGCCAACCGCAGATTAGAGAAGGAAGTAGTTTTTCTGACTGCAGATTCAGACCTCCCTAACTTTCTGATCAGTGATTTCTTCATATATTAGAAACCGGTCAAACAAATATAGTAGCCAATCTAACTTTTATAGTTAGCCAGTTCCATAAACATCAACTTAAAATGTTAAAAGCCAAGTCTAAATTTCTAATCATATAGGTTAACCCTTCGGTTGCCGCATGGCCAGTACATACTGTACGTGCAAGTGCTAATATTCTTTTAATGGGTGCAAGGCCCTACCCACTTTGCACCTAGACTGGTATTTTTTTTCTGGAAAGGTGGCAACCACACCAACTTAACTCCTGGGATTTATTCAGGTGTTATAGCAGACATTGCTACAGGTTTATTCAGAATCACTGCCTTTAAAACCAGCAGCTACTGTACTTGGCTGGAAATTAATGTTTTTCACAAAGTTACTTAAGGCTAGAAAAATCTCACAAAGCACATAAATAACATTTAACTAGGTTCAAAGGCAAGCCCCATTGGGCAGGTAATAAACTTTAAGCCTCCATTGTGACTTTTTAGACGTGACCCTTGCTATGCAATTGCAAGAAACAATTATAAATATTGCAAATTTGCCAAACTGTCAGGAAACAAAGGGGCTATTTCATAGTAAAAGTTACATTCAAATACTGAAGGTTTCACTTTCCATTTTGAAATCAAATGTTAATTGTTTGCTATAATATTGTCATTTTCTTTTTTTATGGAAATCTTTTTTTTATGGAAATCTTTACCACTAAGAATACCATAAGAAAGCTTAGGAACAATCTACCAATAGGTTGCATCTAAATAGTGGGGGCAGTAACAAGAAATAGCACTACTTTCACATTTCTTTCTATTATAACTGCACCTGATAACATAGAATTGTTACTTAAAGGGACAGTTCAGTGGAAAATTTTAATACACGATGTGTATGAACGGCCTAGTTCTGGACTATGGCATGAATGACCAATGGGAAAACAATGACTTTCAGAAAACTCCAGTTTCTGAAAGGCAACTCTGGACCAGCCCACTCAACTCATTCTGTATAGAACCAATGGGAAGACATGCTCTGCAAGGAGTGTGTCTTCCCATTGGTCATTCATGCCATAGTCCAGGACTAGGGCAATTATATAATTGCCCTTTAAATATATATATAATTTTTGTATCTTATTATTTTCAAAAGAAGGAACAGTATACAGCATTTGTCCAATGTAGAATGCAAAAAAATAAGACACATTAATTGCCGGTCTGGAAAATTTCCGTCTGTCGGTATCAGCTGCCTTTGCTTTAAAATAAAGAGAGCCAATAGTATTGGCCTGTGTATGGCCACATGGTTGACCGATTCCCATACCACGTATGGCCAATTGGTCAGGTCCAATGTGATCTGTCAGCACAATGCGATGGAAATCACATGTGTATGGCCAACTTTAGCTCTGCCTCTGCCTGTAGATGCATACTTATATATGACAACATGATGTAACCTCATGCTGAAGCTTTAAGAATCATTGACATTGCAGCTGCATTCTATGAGCCTAGTTATGTAGGGTCTTATACTATTAAGGCAAATTCTGCAGGGGCTGTATGCTCATGAGAACCTTTTAAATTGTAGTCAGATTGAATTTTTAAAATTTATTTTTCCCTGCTCATTATTGTTATTTGTAAAACCTCTTGCTAATTGCTCTTTATTCCTGCAAAACTGAATCTCTCACAGCCAGAGATCAAGAACACTTATTAGCACAAAGGAACATGACTAAATTAGACAATGCAGAAACCTATTGTTAAAGAAAAAATATGGATAAAACAAATTTACCTTTTTCTTTCAAAATAACCCCTCAATGTGCAGACAGTCAGAAGATATGGTGGTTAAAATGTTAATGTTTCCTACTTTTGTTTCTGAAGGAAACCCCTGCTATTTGATTACACCCCAGTGAAAGGGACAGTGCATAAGCTGCTGATGATGTTTCTGGAGGCACATAAACACTGGGAAAAGAATCTTTTAAAAGCAGCTGAGAAGCTACAGTTACAATGTAACTTCTTATTTACATTGTCCAATTGTTTATAAAGTATTGAGATGCACAAACAGATAAAAAAATGATTTTAATCACTTCTTTCTTTTCTTTCTAAACATTATCAAGTTGGTCTGGTTGGCCCCATTTGCTATATTAAACATCATGTTCTGTACAATGGTGCTTTAGTAATATACTCAAAAAAAACAAACTTTTGCTTAGAAATTTGTACCTACATTTTCATGCAAAAGGTTTGTACACAGTTGAAAAAAGATCCATTTCAAAAAGAACTTAATCCAGTTCCTTTTTTCACTTCTTCATAGAAAATACTTACTAAAGTTACCCTTATTTTGTGATTAAAACAGCACTGTTGCTCGGTAGTTCTCTATTTATGTTAATTTAGGTCAAAAAATCTTTATACCTTATCTTCCTTAATTACTGAGCCAGAAATCTGATTTTTGCTTTTTTTCTGGTCAAATATCTAACATACTTCCCCCCCCCAAAAAAAACAATCAAATATATTGCATACCACCGCCTATATTTATTTTTGGTATTAATGAGTAAACATATAGCTTCTGCACATTCTGGGCTTTGAAAAATAAGATTTACAAGAAGTCAAGGCTGTCAAGCATGTTTAGCTGGGTACACACAGTACCGATAAAGCCCCGATACCACCAGAGGCCGAGGGAAACACACAGTCCTGGGAGCGCTGTGTGTACCCGGCTTAACTGTTTGTAGTCCAATCTTTGAAAAATGACAGATAGGATCATGCAGAGGAATAGTTTTTGAGAGCAAGGAACTTGATTGACAGCTGAAATATAAGAAGTTGTAGATTGGATATCTAAAGGAATAGGGGGCAGATCAACAAAAAAATTATATAGTGGTGGTTGGGAAGAATTATAATTTCAGTTATGGTTAATTTAAAATAACCTATTTTTCAGTATAGATGCCCTTTAAAGGGCATGTCCACCACCTTTTTTCAACTTTAGTAATATTGTAGTTATTGGTCCCCCAGCCCCAACCGCCATAATAGATTTTTACTTACCTTAGTTACTTACCTTACTTCTTTCCTCTGCCACACTGTCCCGGCCCTCTGCTTGCATGGAACTGCAAGCAGGGGGCGGGGCCGACAGTCGCATCTCTGATTGGCTGAGAGATAGCCAATCAGGGACACGGCTGCCGGCTGCTCAGAACGCCAGGGGAGAGAGGTTAGGTAAGTAACTATCGGGGGAATATCTCAAAATTCTATTATGGCGGTTGGGGCTGGGGGACCAATAACTACAATATTACCAAGGGGTTTGGAGCTAGGGGGAGGGAGAGCAAAACGAGAGGGAGGGGGGGGGAGGACTCTCCTGCACATGGGGGGAGGACTCTCCTGCACATGCCTCAAACCTTGTCAAGGTTGAGGCAGACAAAGGCACAGGATGAGTCACTGACAGCTCCTACACTGCTGTTTTCCTGACTTTGGAGGGGCATAGCAGGGCAGCCATTTGGAGCAGAGATGTAAGGTAAGGATTTTTGTACACTACAGAGTGGGGCTAGTATGGGGTTAAATTTCAGTTTTGGGGGTGGACATTCCCTTTAAATAAAACTAAACCAGACATAATTTGTGCTCAGGAGACACATCTCAAACTAAACCACCATCCTAACATCCAGTGATAGCACTAAGGAATACCTTGGCAGTAATTGTTTAATTGTTTTCTTCTCTCTTTTGTCTTTGCTAATTTTTTAAATATTATTCTAATAATGTATTATATAAACTAATAACGTAATGCTAAAAAAATAATTGCAGGGTGGGGGGAGCAATCAGACCATCTCCCAAGGTCGCTTAACAATTTTGCAGATGCCTCCACACCTGTAAAGGTGGCCATACACTCTTACGATAATGGGTAAATCCCGTTGGGGAACCACAGGATTTATACATTATCGTCAGTGTGTAGGGGCTCTTCCCGACCAATCCTAGTGCCACCGAACAAACGTAGTCAACATTACGGCTGGTCGGAAACGACGGAAATTTCCATCAGTCAGTATTGGCTCCGATTGTACGGTACTGCGTATGGGGATCGGTCAGGTCCGTGTGTGGGGTCCCCACAGCATGTGTGCAGACAGATACCAATGTGATCTGTCGGCACATACTGTGGAAAACACATATGTATGGACACCTTTAGATTGTTGGCTGAAATGTTTAAATTGTTGTTGCCCATTTTCTCCCACAATTTCCTAAATTGTGCACAGTACTTTAAGAAGAACAGGGGCCTAAAGGATAAGCCTTGACTGTACAAAGATTACTGGCTGGGCTGAGTGTAAATGATTATGTTACAAAGTTGAATAATGAAGAGTATTTATTATCAAACAGATGAGAGTGAAATAATACATTGTTTAACTGAAATTGAAATCCGCCAGGTAGGATCACCAACAATGCCCAACCAAACAGCTACATACATGTGATTTCGGACTGAAATAGTGTTCTTTGTAAGTGTCACCTGCTTCTTCATTGGGCGTCATGTGCAGAATCAACCATATGTATGGAGCTTTTGTGTCCATCCTTGGCTACATCTACATGCAGTTTGTTCTCCCTATGCTTGCATGGGTTTCTTCTAGGTACTCCTGTTTTCCCTTAATCATAAAGGCATAATGAAAGGATTTGTGTTTGACTGTAAGCTCTTCAGGGCAGGGCCTGATAAAATAGTTAAATTGTAAAGAATTTTTTAATGTTTGTAGTTTTATGTAAGAAAATAAAATTTCTTACATATATTTTTTGTATACAAACACATCATCCCCCCATCCCCCACATAGATAGATTCCCCCGTACATCAATGTAGACTTATTTTATGTAAAGGATTTATTCTTCCAATTTAAGATGTGTATCAACAGGACCAATGTTTGTTATTAAACACTTAAATTTGCAGTTATGGCTATAAACATCTTATAGTTCAAAGATAGCATAAATTACAGTGTATGTCACTTGAATGAAGGGTGTTTATCACATTGCACTGTTTTGTATTGTATACACAGGGCTTTTCACTCTAGTAATATCTTTTGTATTGGGAGACAGGCATGTAGTGGTGATTTTACTTGGGGGAAGGGCCACCGATGTCTTCTAAAAGAATGGAAAGCAGAGAAAAAAGACTGTGGGTCATATATTAAGGTTATTTTAAGGTTTATTATGAGTAATTATTTCCTTTATGAGACCAACCTTAATAAAATAAAAATAAATGTAGAAGTCTTGGACACTGGTACCCTAAAATCTAGTTCTTTGAGCATCCTTAGCCAGCTTCAATGGTCAAGGACTGCTGAGATGGATTCCAAAGCTGTAGTTCAGAAGGCTGGAAATCCATGCTCTATGAAACAACAAACGTACTTTCGATCCATTATCTTCTCATTTATGCAAATACTATTTTAGAACTTGTATGCAAAAGATATTCCCATGCAAATGCTGAAAGAAAATATGACCTTGAGTTACTTACAGACAGGCTTCTACATGAAGGGAGGAGAAGAAAGAATTACCTTCAACAAAGAGTTACTGCTCTAAGGCAAAAAAAGCAAAAACTGGTTTAATGGCCCAGCCGAAACCTGTTTACATTGCTACAAACTATGAACTGGCACCTAAAAAATGGCAGCTAGACAGAGAAGAAAAACAAATAAAACTTTGCTGCAGGGCTCAATAGCATTAGTCATCTAAAGGCAAACCAATGTTGTATGTACAGCAGCTGTGTGCTTAAAAGGAAAGCACAGCGGTTTGAACAAGTTAGTTCCAGTCACCTGTTTTACGTTCACTAAATTGTGCTGATGTTGGGACTTCATTGTGCTGTGTCCATGAGCTTGGCGACCTAAACTGATTACTTACGATCTTATATTGTTCTCTAAAAAAGCAGCTGATGAACTGTTTTGATAAAATGTTAACCTGTCCATTGCCAAAGGTAAAGTTTATACTGTTCCTGCAGTGACAATATTTTGCTGTTTGCTAAATATTGTAGTGTTGGTGCCTAATTAGGGACTTGTTTTCATTCCCTTTCTTGAAGGGAGTGTTTGGTTTTTGGTATTCTATTCCCTGTTTGGCACCTCCTTATATTTAGGGAGATACAATTACCACAGAAATAAATAGGGTGGAGCGCTATACCATTTGTATATTAAAATATTGAGCAATGCATTTCACAGAACTGTACTGTAAGACAGAATCACTTCATTATCCTCCTCCTGTAGCTCTGTAACATGTTGTGCCTATTCGTGTAGGTTCTAAAAGGGTAATATTGGAGGGTAAATTTGCCTTTGTCGACTCTGGTCATAAACATACCATAATGGTAACACATTTACAAATATTATTAGTGCTACTCCCTCTACATGTTTTTTTATGATAACATAGCGTGGAAACATTTGGTAAACTAATACAATATTAAGATTGTCACAGCTCAGCTGTTTATACTGTTAGAGAACTGCATTAAATTTGCTTTGCAATAATGCCCCTATATGTCAAGTAGTTTACTTGCTCTCTATAGCCCCCATATATCCTCTCTATAATATCAAACTGATTAGGAGCCGTATATGGGCCAACTTGATGCACATGTTTACAAATATAGATATTTCCAGAGAAGCAGTGCTTTTCTACACATGTGTCTACTGATTGGATATTTTGGTATTCTGTATGAAAGAGGACTCAGATCAGTCTGTATACCAGCTCCCCTGCCTGCTGCTTCTGTTTTTTCTTATCCTTAGGGTTATTGGTACATGTGTATAGGGGGTAAATGGGAAATGTGGGGATTTGCAGTTTTTACACATACTGTATATGTTGCCGTGAGATTAAAGAAGGTATATCATTTTACATGGTAGTTATGTGGTATTTTTTAGTGTTGGTGCCTATTTAGGGGCTTGCTTTCATTCCCTTTCTTGAAGGGAGTATTTGGTTATTGCTCAATTGTTTACTTATTTAAAAGGTAATGCTGAAAGGGAAGGACTCTAAAGGCCATAGCCTTAGGGCAGGGCCTCACTGCGCCCATGAAATCCCATGCGATTTCGTGTGCAATTTTTTTTTGCATTTGCGTTTTTTCAATATAAATAGAAAAACGCATGTTTTCTGTGTGTTGCCGCATTTTCAATGATCTGAAAAAACGCATTCGCAAATGCAAACGCAGAAAAAATGCTGCAGTGTGGCCTAGCCCTTACCAATATTGCCATGGTTTTCAGTGACTATTTGTGATATATCAGTCTTCTTATAGTATTTTTTTTTTTTTTTTAAATATCCTTGCTTCAGTAGCACATATATAAAAGTATAATGCTTATCATACAATAGTGCTGCTTCATAACTGCATTATAATAATCTTCTCTAGCCTGTCCATTTATTGTTTTCTAAAAGTAAATGTCGGTAAAGGTCTGGCTGTATCATGCAAAAGCATACTTAATATGACTTCTTGGCTTTTTTGTAATGAAGACATATCTGATGCACAGATGAATTTGATATTTGGACTCGTTGGCAGGAGGCAGAGGGAAGGAATTCTTGACATCCACAATGTTCAGAAAAGGCATTTATAAAAGAAATATGGAGATCTGCTAGAGCTGTAATACAGTAAATTATAGAAAGTCATTTCAAATCTAAAATCGAACTGAAAAATTTAAACCATCTTCATGAATGACCCAGCATTATAGAAATAAAAGTTTCATGACCAAGGGAACTTTAAACTTATGGCTGGTCCTGACAGCTCTAAATTATCATGGTATCTCAAGACTAGAGTTCTTTGATAAGTGAACTATTCCTTTAATGTATTGATTGAAGACTGGGAGAAAAAGGGGCTATGCCTTACCTTCTGTTCTTCAACCAATTGTGCATGGGCACTATAGTTAATCTGAACCAGGAAGCGGTCGGGATATTGTGTAAGGTAAATATCTTCTATATTTGTACATGGCTCCTGGTCGATTGAAGAAAGGAAGGTAAGGCATAGCTCCTTAACCTCCCGGTCTTCATTCCAGTGCCGTTTCTAGCCATCTTGGTGACCTAGCATGATCAGATCGCAATCCCATCGACCTTAAAATCAATACATTAAAGCAGTGTTTCTCAACCAGGGGTCCCTGAGAGGTTGCATGGGGATCCTCAAGAGATTGACAGAAAATGTATGGATTCACCATTTTGATGAATACAGATGTATTTTTCTATATTTTTATCAATGTTCTGTATGTATTATGTGTTTGGTGTATTGATGTCTGAGAGATAAATAAAAATAAGTAATGTTTTTATTTAAAGGTTCCCACCCTGAGGTGAATTTGAGTGAATTTTTTAAAAGAGAGATATTTATAGATTTATAATTTATATTTGTAAATAATATGTATTTTGATAATTTGATGACTGAGAGAATAATATAGAATCATAATTTTATGTAGGGGTTCTTCGAGACATGTAAATTGTTTCAAGGGTCCCCACTGATAGAAAGGTTGAGAAACACTGCATTAAAGGATATGCACACCCTAAAATCAACTTGTATTTGGAAGCTGCAGCTTTAAGTAATGTCCTTTTTTTTTTTTTTCTAGGCCCCCCTGAGCCTACCTGTGACCATCTGAAGTTACTGACATCTTGGGTTATGGTTGCAGTCTCTTTAGCTCCGCCCTTTGAGATTTCTTTCCTCTCCTGCTTTGCTGTGTCGAAGAAAGCACGGCCCGTTGCACCTCCCACCCGCGCGCACCCGCCGTGCCCGTGTGACATCAAGGGAACTATTAATTTAACCCATGCAGACTTGTAACCTTTAGCTTTTCCAGGATTTACTGGGAGTTTAGTTAAACTATTGAATTTCTATTGACGCTTGCCCTTCTCCATGGATAAATGTTAATTAGTTTAGTAAATTGGCCAAATCATTTTAAGCCCAGTTGGCAAGGTTTCTAACTTCAAATGTGTCCCAAAAATTCCCAAGAGGCATCTCCAGTGCGACACACAATACAACCACACTGTACTGTATGTACTAGTGTCCAAAATATCTAAAACAGTAACAGCATGGTATTCTATTCTACTTTGTTTTTATACATGTTTTGGTCATTAGTAGCTGCCTACGCAGTGTGGATGTAAAGAGCTTAATTTTTCTATATTTAAAGGACAACTCCACCCTCATAAGAACATCTTTTAGAAAGAATGGCCTCTTTATAATATGTTGATATATCATAGTTTGTCCTCTGAATTCATTACTGTATGCCTGCTATGCTTCTGGATGCCTCATGGAAGCTGAGCAATTTAGAAACCCTTACTGAGCCTGTACTGAGCCTGGGCATGCTCAGAAGAGGCAGACAGGGGATTAACATTCAGTCATTGGCTGTGATGTCAACTGTCAAATCCATAACTGACAGTTACTAACTGGAACCAGGAAGCAGAAACAGGGGAAACAGGACATTGTGCAGGATTTCAGGTTAGACTTACACCTTTCACATTTCAAACTATTACCGTTTAGGGTTTTGGGAGGTGATTTACCTGTATGAAAGTTTTCATTTTAGGTCTGGACTTGCCCTTTAATGTGGCAAACACAGACATGTTTGATATGAAAAGTTGATGAGATATCGATTCAGGAATTAGGATCACTGTGATAAACCATACACTTCCAACACAACCTTTTAGAGAAAATCTTAAATATAGCTTCCCAATACTGTACAGTAAAACAAAAATTTCAGCATTAAATGTAAGGAGCAGCTGATAACTTCTTAACACTATATATGCAAATTGGTGTAATTTGTCAAAGTGAGAACATGGTGTTTTGATGAGTCAGTGTGTTTCTGAGTCACATCCCCGAACCTGTAAAAACTAAAACTCAATAACCAAAAATGGGCACTATAAAGGGTACAGTTTTACTCCATGTCTTAGAAAGACTAATAAATATGCCAAGATCCTTTTTTATAACAAACAATTCTTGAGGGGAAATTGTATTAAAACATGACTAACCATAAAGAAGATAGAGATCTGTTAATGTTACAACTTGTATAGTTTTTAATTCTGGTTTCTCTCGCCTAGCTGTGTAGGAGCTGTGACAAAATATGAAGGAGTTCTGCTGATTTGCCAGGAATCCATTTGGGAATAACTTATATTGATGCTATACATGAGAATGTTGCCTTGTAATCACTGCAACAATAAATTACCTCCATTTCATCTTTTTTCTACACGAACTAAATACTGATTTACAACAGCAGATACATGGGCTTTGGTCTCTACTATTTTAATAATTTTTTTTAAATGCATAAATTTTTATTTATGTATTAAGAAAATACATTTTTATATAATTTAGTACAATTAACACATCAATAATTGCCATAGAGGGGACCTCCAGTTCTAGTATAGCTTTGAAAAGTATTTTGGTATCTATTGCATGAAGGGGATACTACATAACATGACAATATTTTCAGGTTTATACTGAATACGAGTCATCAGTTCCAGTATGCCCAATTGTCTGATCCAGACGAACATTTTTTATATATAGACAATGTAGCAGTAACCCCAATGAATAAAATATGGATGGATTAAATTTTGGTAAATCGGACTGAAATATCAGAGATAATTTCAGCCATGATGGCCCTATGTTGACCCCCCCCGGATACGTGGTAAATTTGATGTGATTGTGCAGACTTCAATAGGATGCACGGTTGTTAGCAGTCTAATTTTGGCTGTGGCCCATTTACAGTTGAGTAAAAAGAAGTAAAGGCCGTTGACGCACACCGAAAAAGGGCTCCACTGGATTTGTAAAATCACAATTTATTTAACAAATATGCAAGACAATAAACATTGTTCTGAAGTACAGGGATCTAGCTGTGGTTGTAGGGAGTGTGGCAGTCCCAAATGATCTCCCTATACTTTATAGGGTTGCTACATCTCTTAAATTGTAAACAGTATGTACCCAGCTTAAAGGACAACTCCACCCTCATAATGACATCCTTTAGAAAGAATGGCCTCTTTAAAATGTGTTGATATATCATAGTTTGTCCTATGAATTCATTACTGTATGCCTGCTATGCTTCTGGATGCCTCATGGAAACTGAGCAATTTAGAAACCTGTACTGAGCCTGTACTGAGCCTGGGCATGCTCAGTAGAGGCAGATAGGGGATTAACATTCAGTCATTGGCTGTGATGTCAACTGTCAAATCCATAACTGACAGTTGCTAACTGGAAGAACCAGGAAGCAGAAACAGGAGAAACAGGACATTGTGCAGGATTTCAGGTTAGACTTATACATTTCAGATTTCAAACTATTACAGTTAAAGGTTTTGGGGGTGATTTACCTGTATGTAGGTTTTCATTTTGGGGCTGGACTTGCCCTTTAAAGCAGATGTAGTGTTAAACACACCGCAGTTGAGGGATATTGTAGGCTAGGAGGCACTGAGAACATTTAATCTATATATATATATATATATATATATATATATATATATATATATATATGGATTATATATACGTTGCCTGTTTGTCGGTGGAATAAAACACCTTAAAGAAAATCCTGGTGTGCACTGATCAAAACCCATCTTTCAATTTTAACAGACCAACTGCCTTTCCCAAAACTGAATGAGTTTAAATAGGGACATGGATTTGGGGGTTTCAAAAACACCAAGGTGGCTTTAATTTATTTTGGAATGCCCTGAGGTACACTAGAGCAGTTAGTTCTAAGTAGCATTGTCACTTTATTGCAATAACTCTCCTTTAGGGCTAGGCCACACTAGCGTGTTTTTCGCGCGTTTGCGCACGCGTTTCTCGCTCGCGTTTCTCGCTCGCGTTTGCGCCCGCGATTTTCGCTAAAATGGAAATCGCGGGAACGCAAAAATTCCCACGATTTCCGATGCGCATGCGATTGCGCGTCCGTTCGCGTTTTGGTAACACATGCGTTCACCATTTTTGGTGCGTTAACGCATGCGTGTCCATAACGCGAAAACGCATGCGCGAAACGCGCAAGAATCGCGCACACAATCGCATGCGATAACGCTCGCGATTGTGTGCGCGATTCCTGTGCGTTGCAGTGTGGCCTCACCCTTACTGTGGCCAAAAAGTTCCACACCATATAAGTATCTGTGTAAAGAGCAATCCGGCCAGGGAACAATGCAGGTAAGAAGTGCTGGACAGAAGGATGTTACAGCCAATAAGACGTCTAGTTGGCTTTAACATCTAAACAGTGTAACACTTGTTTCCGAACTACAACTCCCAGGACCACCTCTGCTAAACTGGGTAACAGATCATATAAAATAGCTATTTGAAATGTAACTTTTTAAAAAACATTTCTATGTATATTATTATTTTTATGCCCTACTAAATCTGAATGTCCCCTTTGTAAATAAAACACATTCACCTGGTGCTGACTATCTCAACTGTTTCAATTAGTTTGTCATCAGTGAACAAATACAATTGAAGATTTACATCTCGTGTTTCATATAATGAAGCTTGACTTGTCGGAAGCACAGCCTTGTGACTGAATGGATGGAAAACCTCATTCCCTGGTAAATAAATATACTGGAGGGAACACTTACCCATTCTTTTCCATGTCTACTACTCAAATTATGAGCTCAGAGAAAGACATAAAAACATACATTCCCAAATGGCTGCGAGGCGACGGAACTTACAGCAGCCGTTGGCCTTACACACAGTGATCCGAAGGTATTGGAACTTAATCGTTACTGTGTGTACCTAACTATACTGATTGGTTGTATGTGTGAAATACAGTGATTAGAAGCGCCATGGAAGACATTGGCGATATATAAATCCACAAAAATAATATGTCACCAAGGCACAGTACAATTTTGTAAATATCTTCTAGCACGATAGACTATTGATCAATAAACTGACCGGTAGTCTGCTGATCAGAAGAAAAAGTGCCGCAGGCAATATTTTAGGCCAAAATATTGGACCATGTTTACTGGGCTCAACCAAAACTTCCATATTCCCACCTCCTGGGACATGGCAAGTTGGTTAAACTGTGTTGCAGAGCAGCAGCCAATTCTACTTCCAGAGAGGAAAATACTGCCACTGGAGTTTTCTTTTTTTCTTTGGGCACCTTAAGGAAGAACAAACCTATAAGGAATAGCTAAACCTAAAAAAGTGCATGGATAAAACATTTCTCACAACTTGTTCAAAATGAGAATGAGCAATGCAGAGTACCCTTTCCCCCAACCCAACATTGTGCAGAGATACGAACATCCCAGCTTTTTATGAAAAATGCCACCCCCCCTGTCTGATTGGGCGGAAAGAGGAGCTGAACTGAGACTACACAAGCCTTCCTATGTTGACCATTAACATACAAAGTGTGTAGAGCTTGTAAAAGATAGAGAATATCAGTTACACAGCTCTGTTAAGCTTCTCTTAACAAGTTTTATAATTGGTAAATATTGATTGTATACATCTGATTACATAAAATTAATCTATTGATTGGACATAACTATTGGTCATCTAAGGTTGGATCTGAATCTTTTTGTTTGTATCAGGCTATAATTTGCCATCTAAACCTAATATATAAAAGCATACCATTAATCATAGAGAACAAACTCCCTATGTTTGAGACCCCATATAAAGCACTCACACACCTGGACCACCAATACAATAACCAATCCTAGATTGTTGCCAGCAAAGTGATTTATTAATCCTCTATATTAATACCATAAAATCATCTCCACACTTCAATCACAATATCATATAAAACATGTATCAAAACATACTATCAAAAACAGTATGTATCAAAAAAATGGTATGTATTTATGATATGGTTTTACCCCTAGCACCGCCCTCGCATTTAGAGGGTAACACAGCCACATAAGTTTAATACTACTGTGCACCGGGAAATATTTTTAAATATTTTTTTCTAATATGTAAAAGGTTCAAGAATCTGAATAAAATGGCAGCCCAGAATGGATTGGGAGTCAGTATATATAGTGCATTTCAGTTCTGCCTTTTAACATTAGGGAGGATAAAAAGAGGCCAAAAAAATCCAGTAAAATGCTTCTTATGTACATCAAAATAGGTACTGTTTGTCTTGGCTTTAAATTGAACAGCTTCTGTGCTGAAAAGAAGCATTTGTGGAAAAAGCTGTTTCAAAAGAGAAACAAAACACTTGCTTTCCATATATTCCACATAGTAGTAATGATGTCAACCCACACGTCCAGCTCATGGGAATTCTTGTCTGTTCTGATGGATTTGTTAATTATTGGGCATCAGTACACAAGTACGATGTATGATGGCCAAAGTAAGCACGGCTAAAGATTGACCACTTTGGGCAATAATCTTATGTTTGGCCACTTGGTTGGGCACCCAGCCCCAGAGAATAAAGGAATCCAACTGTTTTCTTGTTTCCCAATGATCAACCCAACACTTCTGCCCAAATGTCTAATGCATTAAAATTTTAGAAATCACAAATGTTGCTTCCAATGGTTGAAAGAGATTATAACCATTAACAGAGCAGCCATAAGCAAAATTGAGGGGAGGGTTTTACTTCTTGCTGGAACCTCATTACTCTGGGTTGAGATGTCTGTCTAAAAGAACTAACTAGTTTTAGCAAATTTCTGTTCTAAGGCTAGGTACACACACTAAATGACTGATATTCCAGTTGGTATTCCAGTGCTTTTTTGCCAGTAAATTTTGGGCGAAATTTACCAGCATGTCCGATCAAACTTTCAGCATTTTGGACAAAGGTTCACCTGTCATTGGTCGCATTGAAATATCGAAGGAAGCTTTTTTCACCAAGACAAATGATATTTCTACCTGGCCGACTGCGGGCTAGTCACACAGGTTGCAATATTGCATTGAGTGTAACCATAAGAGATGATGATTTGACAGAAGAAAATCACTCTCGTCTTTTTCCAATGTTGTAATTACAACAGCATTGTCTCCAAATTGTCTTGGGACAGATAAAGGGATTTTTTTTTATAATTACGAATCAATAAATACAATACATCACAACATAATTATATGTTACATAGTGCCATTTTTTATATAAGTGTCATGTTCAGCTCCTTTAAACTACCCATTAAATCGATCAGTCCAGAAGAAGGAAAATTGGGTTTAAGATTTACCCCCTTTTTGATGAATTTTCCCTTTAAGACTGCAAGCTCCTGGTCACTAGAGTTTGTAGATTAATATTAATGTCAGGGAGATTAAGTGATTTTAAAATTGTAGGCTGCAAAACAATTAGGACCAGAAGCAAATGTGGCCTCAATGTGTCAGATTACTACCAATCCACCATTTCCCTAACTAGCTAAATTCTAGAACTGATTTTACCAACTGTATACTGGTGTTCACTTAATCCTTTCTATATATACATAAAACTGCAGAAATATCCTTATTTGCAAGAAGGATAATAACAATCTTCATCTGACCAAGACAATTTTCCCCAGATTTATTGTTTTGTTATTTTCCACAATTTGTTGGTTCATGTAAAGCTATGTATTGACAGGAAGAAGTTAGCTTTCTTCACTAAGGCACATACTGTATGCACATCAGTAAGCTTCAGGCTCATAAACATTCCATGATGCACCATGTTAGAAATGCTAATGAAGGACCTAAATGGCAACCCATGGGCTTTGTGTAAACGCTGGCTAAAGGGTTCCTGGTAAATACACAAAACACCATAGGCTGCTATTTAGTTGCCTCATTGGCATATCTTATGCAGTGCATTGCATAGTTCTTGGCTCTTACAGCCTATAAGCTTTAGCCTACATTCACACTGTACGTTAAGTTAACACTTAGCGGCAGGCATCATATTCAGTTGCACAGCTGTGCGTTAACACACAAAACTGCTGCATGCAACACACTGTATCGCAGCTTAATAGTGTGAACGGTGCTGTTCATTACTAGTAACACAGCGTTTTGGTGCAAAGTTTCTGCATCAAAACGCTCTATAGTGTGAACATAGCCTAATACTTCTTGGCAACATTATCAGACAAGGCTAATTTTAGCTCAGGGAGGGTATTTTACCTGCTAGAATGTAACAATGGAAATCCTTAATGTAAGAAAAAATAGGCTTTGGACCATGCCAGACATGAGTTTAGGCTTCAAAATTTACATTATACAAAATGCCTAATGAACCACCAGTTTAAGGACAATGACACGTGCTAGTCTTTTCTTATGTACAGAGACGTGCAGGTCTAATTAAAGTAATCAGAGCAGTAATTACAGCAGCTTTTGACTGACACAGTTTTTCCTGATAATTACGTTTGGCTCTGCCCTAATGTGGCCTAACAAAATACTATGTTTTAATATAACAATTAATATATGCTAGGAAAAACAACTGTTCATTTATCTTGTTCTGTACTAGATTAGGGCTTTATCTGATTACTTGTCTTTACCTAATATATAACTAGCACAGATGCTACAACCACAGGAGGTCAATTTTATCTTGGCCACAGCATTGGTCCAGTTGTCCTCTTGCTTTAATAAGTCTACTAAATACTGTGTCCATATGCCCAGACTGAGTATCAGACAGCTTTAGGGATAAAACTTCTATTCATCTTGTATACAAACACTGCTTAACGCTGGGTACACACCATACAATAATTCAGCCCGACTGACCATCATTTCAGTGTTCCGGACGGTCTGGCCGAATTATTGAATGGGTTCTTCTTGCGGCCGGGGCTGGCAGCTGACTATTTGTTTGTCCGAATTGGACGAATACATGATCAGACGATTCGGTTATGATTAATTGTCGGACGCGGCTGGTTTTGCTGGGACCGACAGTCCTTCCTCCTGGCCGACCTGTCAGAAACCTCGAACAGTCAGAAGAAACGATTGGAACATGATTACCCAGCTTAACGCAATGGTAGTGGTAGGACTACAATTTTTACTAAAGTCACAAAATCTGACTCAGACTTTTGTAATACATTGTACTACATTGTAATATAGAACACTTAGGCTGGGTACACACCAGCTAATATTTTTGGCCGACCGACCGATTCACGGCACTTTTCGAAAATATTGGCTAGTGTGGGGTGGGCGGCCATGACCGAGATCGATCATTCATTCGTCCGGATCGGATTGGGCATGTCAGAAAATTCTAATCGATCGTGCGGTTCCCTATGAGAACGCACGATCGATCGTTCGCAAATTCATCCGCAGCCGAATTTGCCGCGATCCACGGACATTTGTCCCGGCTGAGCGCTCGCTCAGGACAAAAAGTCCCTCCGTGTGTACCCAGCCTTACAGATGACATACAGGGAAATTAAATCTTAGAAAAGTGAGCATACTAAAATATCAACATAAAATTGTGTGGTTTTAAATTGGATGTGCGACAGGTTGTAAAGAAAATTCAGCAGCACCACTTTAATTCACACCAGACTTCTGTATTCAGATCAGTATTCTGTCTGGTGTATAGACAGCCTAACTTCATCGAAAAGGAATGGACAGCATAGCTGTGTCCCAGAATGCTAATTTCCTAAAGAATATTGGGGTGCTAGCAATGCAGGTAACAACATGAGTTTTTTTTTTTAATTTATAAAGCTGTACCATTTATTTTATAAGTCCAATTATGGGAAACGATTGCATGTAAACTATTATTATTTACAAATGTAGATAATACATGAGCCATACATGGCACTTTTACCATTCTGAATCCAAACAGTAGTAGTGCTCTTAACATGTCAGATTTTCTCCCAGATGTTTCCCATGAAACAACTCTGTAATATTTTAAGCCAGGTGTGGAAACATACACAAACTTTGAGACAATATGGCTTATATAAATTTAGCTGAAATGTATTTAAATACTTATTATACACACAACCCAAGTTGGTGGAGTAGTTTCAGGCTGAGTAAAGTAAATATAACCATTCATAACTGGGCATTCCAATTCCTCTCCCAAAAGAGACAACTGTGTCAACACTATTATCAGCGCCAAGCCAAACTTCTTCCCAGCCTCAAAAGCAGCTGTCACAACTAACTTAGAACTAGCATCTGACACAAGCCAAAAAGGACGAGGAAGTTTTCGTTCACTTTAAACATATTATTGATTGAATTATTTGATTTTATTTGAATGATCCCCCCAAACCAATAGTTTAAAAAATAGAATGTATGAAATCTTATAAAATGAATCCTGATTCTAAGGCTGTGTACACATGGGTGGAAGACTCCACTGTTATTATTACACCCCCCTAGTGGCCTTCAGTCAGATGCTAATGAACTAGAACTCCAGTTCAAAGGTTTTCAAGGCATATGATGCTCAAAAATAGCTCACAGGTCAAATTTTACACTTGCTATTTGCAGAACTATGAAGTCATGGAAATAATAACTCTTTTTTCCCCAAATGAATCCTTAACAATAACATTTCAATTATGGACATGACCTTGAAAAGGGATTTCTCTTTTAATTATTGAATATACACAAAAACTTCTGTATATTTGTTCTGGCTTTTTTTTTTTTTCTGTAAGAGAAATCACTTAATTTTCAATTACAAGTGGCCATTCTAAAATAACCAACAACTACAAACTCTGAAGGCCAGTATACACATGTGTACGAACGGCCATTTTGTCCGACTATCAGTAAGTGTATGGGCGTTCGATTGCCCTAAATGGCCGTTCCGTCGGGCAACATTGCCTCGACTATCAACGATGCCTGACCAAGTACCCATATACTTATCAATAGTCCACAAATAGTACGCCTTGTGCGTCATGTGTTCAAAGCTTAAGTTAGGTTGGGTTACACAACCTCCAATATTTCTTGTCAACCGACCGACATTTCAGTGTATTGGTCAAATATTGAATGTCCGTCTGTTTGTCAGATTCACAGTATCAATATTTTCAGAGCAATTTTTTAACTAAAATCATTGTTTGAAATTGGCTGCGTGACAGATTGTGACAGAAATTCATCAGCACCACTTTAGTTTAAACCAGACCTATAAGTATTCTGTCTGGTGTATACACAGACTGACTTTATATGAAATGAATGGAGACCATAGCTGTGTCCCAGCATGCTAATTTCCTAAAGAATATTGGGCTGCTGGCAATGCAGGTGACAACTAGAGATGGCTGAATTTGAAGAGTTCGGTTCATTTCATAACTTCAGTAAATGTTTGGAAGTTCAGAAACAAACTCCATTTAATGGGAGAAAATAGTTTGAAAAGTTCGGATTAAATACAAATGAAATATCATTTATAACTTGAAATGATCTGGGGAACACGTTCATTTCACCAAAACACGTTTAAACACTTCTTTCCCTCATAATCGGGCAATAGTAGGGCTTCTGCACGCTACATTCAAGGGTTATGGCCAATTTGAGGGTCACCAAAAGATACATTCGAGGGTTACTGATAATCCAACAATACATTTGAGGGTTATCGAATTAGAAAGCTACATTCGAGGGTTACCGAAAATCAAACGATACATTCGAGGCTTACTGAAAATCTAATACATTCAAGGGTTGCCGAATTTGAACGATATATTCAAATGTTACCGAACTATACATTTGAGGGTCATTAACAAAACGGAACATTTGAGGGATATCCCCGAAATGTCGCATTCGAGGTTTATGGCTGAAATTGAGGGTTAGCGACCAGTACGTAAATTTAATAATTATCAAAATTTCGTCCACGGGTTCAGAAAACTATATCTGTTGTATTCAATTAGATCAACTGGACTTGAAGTTTAGTCTTGAAGACATTTCGCTAGTCATCTGACTGGCTTTCTCAATTCAGAATGACTTGTACAAGAATCTGTGGCAATAATGTACCCTGGAAAATCCCAATTAGCATATCACAGCCAGGTGTTAAGGGCGTGATTGGATAGTGGCTAAGAGGTGTTATAGGAATGCCCAGGGTAGGGTGTCACAAGTCATTCTGAATTGAGAAAGCCAGTCGGTTGACTAGCGAAATGTCTTCAAGAACTAAACTTCAAGTCCAGTTGATCTAATTGAATACAACAGATATACAATGACCTGGATGAATGAGAACCTTCACAAGCATAGTTTAGAAAACTAGTTTGTAATTTGAAGAGTTCAAATAGTATGAGTCCATATCTAGTGACAACATATGTTTTTTAGTTAATAATATGTGTCAATTCCTGTGGTCCTAAATGTAGCAATGAATCAAGTGTTATCCAATGTTTTCTAGGGGTACACACCATCAAATTTTTGTTCAAATCATTGTCTGTCAAGCAGAGGTGTAATTCCTATGACAGATATATGACAGATAAAGCCTCCTCACAGAAAAAACACTGTAAATGAAGCACAGATAGATGCCCCATCATAGTTTTTCTGGGGAGCCCAGTAATTCCTAGTTACACTACTGCAGTCGCAACAAAAATAGCCACACCAATGGTTTGCCTGCAAATGCATAATTTAACTTTTCAGGACAATTGACCAATACATAGTAATATCGTTTGGTCAACCCAAAAACTTGTATGATGTCAACACAGCACAACTGTACTAGACCAGTAAAAAGGTGACATTTGATTGGTTGCTACAAATTAACAGGACTAGCAACTTTTTGCAAATTTATGTTCACATTTAAGCAATGTTCCCCTAATATATAATAAAGACACACTTACTAATGAGCTAGGAATAGTTAGTAATAAACACAAAGCCTGCATCCTTGATTTAAACAAGACACATTCATAGTTTGAGCTTATACAGATCTTTGTTATCTGTCTGCAAATTTTCCCATTATGCAGTGTGCATCAAACTCTCGTGTTGCTCGTTGTCGATATAAACAAAGCAGAAGAAGGAAATTACTTTTGCTGGGGGTGATAAAACTGTAGCTGCCTATACAATGCAGATAAAACATTCCACTGGGAAATCGTTGAGCTGGAATGTAGAGCAATTTCAAAATACAGCAAATGCTTTTAGGTGTGCTCCCATCAAGTCTGGAAATGCAGTAATCCTGTATTGTATTAAGGTCAGAAGCGAGTATGGCCTTAGAGATACATTATTTGTCTGAGTGCTTTGTGGCCAATATATACTGTTTGTTATTGAGGATATTATGTTACCGAACAACTTTATTCTCTTATGCAGAGATATCCACCAACCCATGTCATCAATCAAATAATAGTTTATACGTCCTGCTTCACTTCAAATTATTAAGGAGCTTTCTAAATCCTTGTTTTATAATGGGAGTCCTAAGGTTAGTGGATATGTTTAAATGGTTGAACTTTGTCATGGTAGTAATGCAGTGATTGAATTGTGGTGAGATGGCACAGCATTACTTTATGGAATCCGCCGGTTGTTTTGTATCATTTACAGAACTTTCTTTATGGCAAGAATGTTTTTTTTTACTATTGGGAACCCAGTGCACAAGGAACGTTATTTAGCTATTTTAACCTCTTTTTTATACATTTAAGGGTTAGTTCACACTAGTTATTCTGAACTATTTTCTACTGAAATGCCATTTTAGCCTTTAAAGTAATGCACTGGGATGTGACATATTTTCAAAATACATATTTGTGATGTTATCAGTTAAAAAAAGAAATGCCTACACCTACCCCCCCCTCAAAAAAAGTGAAATGCAAAAATAACAGCTTAGTAAAATGTGATTGGTTTCAAGGCCTATTTTCTAAATTATCTGCTTTTCAGTACAATTCCTCACAACTCTGCTTCCAGCTGTCTGTAATCCCCTGCAGAGAGTGAGACACTAGTTTGCCATATGACCTTGCTTCTCCCTCCCCCATGTCCAGACTTTATGTCAGAGGCAACCAGCAAGCAACAAAGCAGTCAACAGACAAGTGCTATGAATGAACCAGCCAAGTGGGGGGCCTTGGAATATGTAGTGGCAGGTGTTGGAACTAAACTTTCTATGTGGCATTATTTAATCGTATGTCCGGCCCTTGTTTTGGTTTTATGCCCTCTCTGTGCTTTTTTTCCTAAAATGCCCTGACATGAAATACTTCATGATTTTACTTTAAAATGAATGCAGATATACCAACACACTAAAAGCATGGTTATACATTTATATATAATGTATTTGTTTACTAAAATAGACCTAATCTTCAAATGAGATTTTTAGTGCAGTATAGTGCAAGTCTATATTTTTAAGAAAATATTTATAAAATAATTAAGTTCTCACTCTGCCTGAAAAGGCTGTTTTCACACATTTTTCTGTAGGGGGGGAGGGGCTGAGTGGCCCACGGCACCTGCGGATGGGCGGGGCCATGGCACCTATGAGTAGGCGGGGCCACATGGAGCTATAAGGAAAGGGGCCAAGGGGGGCCTGCAAATGGAGGGGCTATGGGGTCCTTGAGTGGGAGGGACCAGGGGGGTTTGCAAGAGGAGGGGGGCTGCAAGGGGAGGAGGAGACACAGGGCAGATTGACTGTCATCCATTGACATGGTTTCAGAGCAGGAAGCAGGAAGTGCAGGGGACCTTTTGATGCTGCTGCCATATCACACACAAAAATGTAAATATCTTCAAAACTATGCAAAATAAACTGCAAAAATTCTCAGGAGAGCAATTCCTTTTAATTTACCTGAAGTCATTTTTGGACCACAGTTCCCCTTTAAATGTTTATAAAATGTTATTTTATAATTTCAGTTCTTGTCCATATAAGATATATTTCCTGACCTATGAAGTTTTTCAAGTAAAGATTTCAGATTATGGTTAACACAAATCTGACATCTAGCACTTGCAGCAGACCTATATATACCCTTTGAAGGTAAATGTAGTATATTTTGCTTTTGTTCTATAGATGTGTCACAATCCGTTTTGTGTGTGTATTACAAAATTATATAGACTACTAAAGACCTGCACATCTGCTATCTGCACCCGGAGTGTTTCTGAGGATGGAGCCGCTACAACCTCTGCCCTATAATGAGAGCATAGATATGCTACCTGAAACCAAGCACACATCGGTCAACAATCACATGGGTCCCTGCTCTATTCGGCAGTGTTTGTTGATCTGGTGGGATGGACCACCAACTTCACCTACCGATTGACTTCACAGGTGCGATTGCTGGAATAGCCACTTGTCGCCTGCTTGTTCGTTAGGCATTGGGTGTGCAATAACATGTATCTAGGCTCAGGGCAGAAATTACCTTACCCACAGCGAGCCTTCTACATTGAAAGGCAACCCAAATCTCTATGAAGCACAGTTGTCCTTTAGTTAACTTTTTTAAGATGACAAAATACATTTAGCAACAAAAATATGTATGTAGGTAACACAAAGCCATTTTTGTCACAGCAAAATAACAATTTTTTTTAGGTACCCAAACCCAACCTGATGAGTTTGTAAAAGTAGACACCTCTGCCATGATTATATTTTAACGTAAAACAGATTTTTAGCATATTCTTACACATAATAAAGATACAAGGTTTTGTGACAGACAATTAACATATCACTAACCTAAAAGAAGGGAACGATGGGTGAAAAAAGGAATTAGAAAAGGATTTTACTGAGGGTGTAGTCAGTCCTCTGATATAGAACCAAGATACACTTTAAAATAGTAGAAGCCTCATACACTTACAAAGAAAACTTTGTAAGTTTTTTTGTTTTTTTTTAAGCAAAAATGCAGGAGCCTTTGAGGAGCACACTGCCCCATTTCCAAGTATGTACAGTATTTTCCTATTGGCTTTCATATCACTACCCTTCTAGATTTATTTATTCTCTAGAATTGAAATATATTTCAAATGTTGGAGTGGATGAGAAAACATAGAAAAAAGGTACCTGCTAGAAATGGGGCAGTGTCCTTCATTTCCTCTCATCTGTTTTATCTATGGTTGTATATGTTTACAGCTGCTCTTTTTTTGGTATAGTTGATAGAGTTAAGCTAGGTACACATGGTGCGATTTTTTCATCCCGATCGACTTCCGATCCGACAAAACGATCGGATTTGCAAGAAGTCGGGTATGAAATTAAAATACGACCGATCGGAAACGACCGATTATTGACTGTTTGTTCGGAAGAAGTCTGATCGGTCATGTTGGTAAATCTCGATCGAAAGCGTACAGTCTGTTCGTGTATACAGACGATTGACCGATCAAACAACATGCCAAAACGATTAATTCAACTTTTTCAGGTACAAGATTAATTGGACTTAAAAAAATTCTAAACCTTTGGGTTAGAATTCCAAAAGCATTTTCAACTACACGCCTTGCCCTAGACAGTCTCTAGTTATATATCCGACGCTCACGGGTCAAGCCACGCTGTAGAAAAGGTTTCAAAAGATGCTCACCAAGTGCAAATGCCTCATCGGCAACAAACACATAATTTAGATTATGCCGAATAACAGAATTTGTAGGCAAGTTTAGTTCATTGTTTTTTAATCGTCGTCAAAATTCTGTCTCTTCTATTACTCCGCCGTCAGAAATCCATCCGTTTTTACCAAGATCAACCATCATGAACTCATACCTTGCATTTACCATGGCCATCATTATGACACTGAAAAACCCTTTGTAGTTATAAAAATATGATCCTGAATTCGCTGGAGGGTAAATGCGAACATGTTTACAATCAAGGGCTCCTCCACATTTGGGAAAGTTCCATACATCATTAAATTGATTAGCCACAGTCTTCCATTCTTCATGGTTACTTGGAAACTAAAAATAGAGAATCGGTCACTATAGTATAGTGGACACAGTTACGCTATGCACCATTTTGTATTATGATTTAAAAGCCGTTACAATTTTAGTTACAGATTATAATGCTCAAATAAAAATATAGACTAGTACTACAGTATAGTGCAAGGATGATATAGATAACTTCAACTCCCTGCATACTCAATGTCTTGCCACTGTAGTTTAAGAATGAATGATGGGAGTTGTAGTTCTCTACATTTGGAGGAAGGCACAACATTTGAGAATCCCTGATATAGCGGACACAGATACAATGTTACTACATACAGTACAGTGATTCGTAGGTTATGGCACTATTTAAAAATTATTAAAAATCTTACCTTTATGTATTCAGCCATGAGCTGCGACACAATGGCCTGACAGGTTTCTGGGCTAATTTTTCCCAGTGCTTGGGGTGAAATAATCGAGGAGAATTTCAAATCGGAGTAAGATCTTCCAGTAGCAAGAAAACGCAGAGTTGCAACTAATTGCTGTTCTGACGATATGGACATCCTCATTACTGTATCAGTTTTTGAAATGTGAGGATGCAAACATTCCAGTAGCTCACGGAAGTTTGCATCACTCATTCTCATATAGTTTTTAAAGTCATCAGGGTTGTTCTCCCTCATGGATGAGGCCCATGTGACTTAAAGAATCTCTTTTTTTTAACCAGGTCTTGGTCCACTCTCTTTTTCTCTTGCTTTGCTTCTCTTGCTGAGACATCTGTAACAAAAGCAAAGCTGCAGCTGTCCCTCTTTCTTTCTTTTTCTGACAAAGGCATGTTGTACAGAAAAAGGAGATGCGATCGGAAAATGGAGATGCGTTCGAATAAAAGCGTGCAGCTTGAATAGTTCGTAGCTAGTTTATTATCGTCATTTCCTTTCTGAATGCACTTCCGTTCTTTACGCACGATCGGAAAGAAATGAGCAAAAAAATTCATATTACGATCGACATTTTACGATCGGGACTTGAAAAAATTGGATACGTGTGTACTACTCCAAATACATTCGATCGACTGATTGACAATCTACCGATCGGTTGTATTGGTCGATTGGAATCAAAATCTTGAAAAAATCGCACCATGTGTACCTAGCTTAAAGCAACTTGGCTCTTGAGATTTCTATGGTAAAATTCTGTTGTTTATTCTATATTTATGGTAATTCAAATCAGGTCTTTTGGCAAGATGGCTCACAAAGGCCGAGTTTGTAGCAGCCTAATTATCCTAAAAATGCTACGTGTAATTTGTCTGTATGTAAGCACAACAAATCCCCTAATATCGCATCTAATAATCTATAGTGGAATTTGCCAGAAAACCATCTATATATCCTTAAAATGCAGTATGTGTACTTGTGTCTTATGTATTTTTGAAAGGTTTTATAACCTTTTTTTCACTTTTTTATTTGTAGTACAAGATTTTAAACAGGTTACAGCTTATATCTTATAAGTTAGGTATTAACTTCAGACATATTAAACAAGGGACAATTAATCATAAAGCAATTCTGTTGGCTTCCAGAGTAATCTACAACTATTCACTGTACATTCTAGTGCAGTATTAGTTAGAGTGTTCTCTGTGCACTCTATTATAAAACAAACAATGATTACTGAATCTGAAACAAATATGTTTTTTGCTGAAATTATGATTTGCCTCCTCCATGTCCCAGCACAGAATTCTGTGCTAAAAATTGATACAGTGCCTAGCTCCCCCTAAATCTAATCTTATCCCACTAGAGCATATGCATATATCAGATGAATAGTAATACTGAGAGAAGTGACATAGGAAGAACATTTTAGCAGTAGACAACACATCATTTCCAAATGCTACACACTTAAATGACTACCATAGACTACCTTGTTATATCATTAGCATTTCGAATAAGATAAATCATTCTGGTGTCATATTCTCTCATCTGGCACCAGTCTTAAGTAAAATGTAAATATTCTGACAAGAATCCCTTTAATTGATTGGAAATAGACATGACTTCTTTCCTTTCATGAGATTGCTGCATGAGTATGCAAGTGGAATGTGTGAAACGTGTAGCAGTAGTGCATTGTGGGAACTCAGCGCTACCTATTGTGAGTACACAATACTTTATCATTAAAGATAGTTGGGTGAAGCGGCAAAGTTATAAAGACGGGTTGTGAAGCTTTACGGGATCACGCAACACTAGTTTAACCGACGTATGGACCAGCATTGGTAACAGAAATCAGCTTTGATAGCATCTAAATACTCTGTTCTTTTTTCAAATAAAATAGGAATTTTAGCTTGATTGGTAAACCTTTGTGACCCAGAAAAATGAATATCTAATTGGTATATAACTGGGGAATGGTGCAATATTGGCATTACTTTGCACACTGTTAACTTCCATATGACCGCAAGTACTTACAAAGAGCACTTATTAACTGTGGATACTGAGGTTGAGATATTTTTATGAATTAACTACATTTTGCACTTTATAATTATGAATTCATATATGTTTTGATTAAGAATATTGCATTTTGAAAATCATGCAAGGATATATCTAATATTACGCTTTATTGTGTCACAACTACATCTTAATAATTTATATGTGGAATGATATTCGTTTTTTATGGTACATGAGTTGATTAATTAGGCTGGCCAGACCTTTAGTATGTAGGTTTTTATTTCTATTTTTTATATTTATGCATGAATTGTAAATTAATTCATATAATAAATAACTTATTATATTAGTATTTTATTGCTCTACATCTTGTATTTATTAGTTTTATGTTTTGTGTTGTGCAGAAAGAGAAAAGTTGCCATTTTACAGTTTGGTACTATATATGTGATTTGCCCAGAAGCAAAGAAAATAATATACCAATCAGCTATTTTTATCTCTCTATGTTAAAAGGAAGAAGGAAGTAATATTGGAAGTGAAAGGGGGAGGGGTTTCTGTAGTAATATATTTTATTAAACTAAAGTGGTTATATAGTTAGGAATTAGAAATTGAAAAGGTAGACAAGGGGGCATATTTATAAAAGGGTTGTTAACTTTTCTCCTCCGTAATTGTCGCCGTTTCCTCCAAATTCTAAATTAATGCAATTTATAAAATGTCGAGAACCATTGGCGTAAAGTCATTACTGCCGTCTAGCGCCATTTGAGTTATCGCTGCATCAATAGCTCAAATGTATTTATAAAACGGTGATAACTGTATTCTTGCTCAAAGTTTGCCATTTTAAAAAAGAAGTCTGAGGTGGTGAAAGCGCTTAAGTTCCCATATATCTAGCCTGCCAGTGGGTCCTTGAAAGGTGTCAATACATTGGCAGTGTTTCTTAATACTAATAAGTGTCCTGGTTGGGGGCTAGGCTTTTTTGCCCTGCATTTACAGTAATATGGTCGCTTTTTTACTATTTTCTCTTTTCGCCTCGATATCTGACTTAACACAATGAATATAGCGATTTTGCCGCCACGCATCGACGATACTACATCACTGTGGCAATAATTTCCGTGGAAAAAACGAAGCTTTATAAATACAGTGAAAATAGCGATCTTTGCCATTTCGATGTCCTGTAATAGCAAAATGGCAAAAATAGCGATTCTTTATAAATATGCCCTATATTATAAATCTTTAAATCGGTTTAAAAAAAGGATGGACTTTTTCTTGAACTGCAAAAAAAGTTCTGAAAGTATAAAGAATATATAACACATAAGGCTAGGCATTTTTAATGGGGAGGTGCAGTGGCGAGAATCTATATTACAGTCACTCAGTAATGTCACTGAGTGACTTCCTGTATTCTACTGCCCCTCCCACTGTCTCCCCCTCCCTGTATTAGTAATTTATATAGGAATCCATGTTTATTGTTGACAGATGATGTTCGGTCCTTCTTTCTCTTTTCAATAGGAACCGTTATTAACTATTTATACATTAAACAGGGATTCCTATATAAAAGACTAATACAGGGAGGGGGAGAGACTGGTAGTGGACAGGTTTATTTTTTTGGCTTGCCTTATGTATTATAAGAAATAATACGCTACCTACAGTTTAATATATGGATTTACTTCACCTCAGAGTTCCATGCCCTGTATAAAAGCACTCGGCCTGCGGCCTCATGCTCCTATATGGTTATGGAACTCCTCGGTGGCGTAATATCCTTATATTACACTGTAGGTAGCGTATTATCCCTTATATAAAGCCTATAGTTTTTGGTAGCCTTTGATGATCCTTTTGTGAGGTTAAAATAATTTTTGCAGATTAGTTGGTTAGTTCAAATTGTGTTTTGTAGTGCCAACTTTCCTCTTATATGATATGCCTGATTTCTTTCCATTCCTCTGTGAATAAACCATGAATGAACAAGCCCTCAGTTAAGCAGTGTAAAGCTGAAGGAGAAAGAAATGATTCCGTCGGATCCAATGGAATCGCCTCTTTCCTCCTGACGCTGACAGCTGCGGTCAGCCCCCTGTAATAAAGTATAGGGAGTCGGCCACGGTGATGCTAAACATGTCAGTCCCGAACGTTCTCACTATACTGTATATATGGAGAACTCAGGACTGTGTGGCATCTTTGAAAAAGGAGATAGGTACAGTACATGTGTACCCAGCTTAAAGGATAACTATCGTGTGTATAAAGTTGTTTTTTTAAAAAATACAGTTAAACTGAAAAGGACAGGGATATAGGACTGGTAATTCCTACCTCCCGATATTGTTTCTGTGAGGAGCACCAGCCCAAAGAAAAATGATTCTGACAGTCTTCCTCCTGGGATTCAGCACTTTCTTTAATACAGGAATAGTCCAGGACTAACCTGGCAATGAAATCATATTCGGATGTAAGAATAATCAATCCTACATCCCTGCCCCAGGTACTTTCTAATTTTTAGATTATAGTTATTCTTTAATATTATTAGTAATTAAATGAAAGCATTCATTGTTTGAGCTAGAAAAATGTAAATATTATCTTTTTAGAAAAGAAAACACCCTAAAGGTGGCCATACACATGCGACATTCGTCGTTGTAAGAACAAACGGATCGCATTGTTTTATGTCATTTAATGATAACAATGCAAACGTTCGCACCATACATTTAAACATCAAAAATACACTGCGCAGGTGTAACATTCTTACATTTTTCGCACGTGTAGACGTAACGTTCTTACGTTTTACATACATAATTATGTTTATTTAGCAGAAGTCTTTATTTCGTATTCGAAGGCCGACCGACAAAATGAACGTCCGTTGTTGGATGATAGACCAAGGATACCGTTGTTTCGTTACCATTAACATAATGATCGTTGTCTTAAACTACTGAAATCTGTTGTTTAAGGTGCCAAATCTGAAATGTGTATGGCCTCATACACCTGTAATGTGTAGGGCTTGTTCACTATAGAAACTGATAAAAACTGACAGAAACACAAAGCATGCGTTTCAGTTTTTTGCATTCATTTTTTGTATTTTCCATATATTTATAAAAAATGCATGCAAAAAACATACAGACATGCAGCCTGCAGTGCATTTTTTAACAAAACAGACCGGATTGCAAAAGGACAAAATTGAAACACAATAATGTGAACTCTATGGGTCCTTTTTAGGTGTTTTTAAAAATGGTCCTTTGCAAAAACGCACCAATAACTGACCTAGTGTGAACAAGCTTTAAAGGGGAAGTTCAGTGCAAATACATATGCTTTTGAGAAAAAAGGAGCAGTATTTTTTCATCCCAATGACCTTAATCTGCCCATTCAGCGTTGTGTCTGTGTATAAATAAATGCAACCGAAATACTGACTTCCTGTTTTCAGGAACCTTAATAGAGACCGTTATGGTCTTGCCCTCCCAGTGCCTGGGTTGATTCAGTTGCTCAGTAGAGATCTGAGCATCTTTGACCCATCCAACAGCCAATCAGTAGAAATTACTGTTAGGAACATTCCAAGGATGTTGTGTATCCTGGGAAGAAGAAGGACAGTTAGAACACGAAATGTCAGCTCACTAATGTCAACGGCAGAGAACAGCAAAGGGTATGAAATCAACCGATTTTTCAAAATGGGAGAGTTTGTGCATCACGCAAACTAACAATTTAACAAATATTCATAATTTCCACTCAACTGTCCCTTTAAAACTGTGAATGGTGAAGAGCACATTTTATACAAATAGAGACCGTTATGGTCTTGTCCTTGACCCAGCGCCTGGGTTGATTCAGTTGCTCAGTAGACATCTGAGCATGTTTGACCCATCCAACAGCCAGAAATTACTGTTGGGAACATTCCAAGGTTGTGTGCATTTTGGAAAGGAGAAGGGATGTTACAGAACCTGAAATGTCAGCTCAAGGAATAGCAAGGATTATAAATCCAACACATTATTCAAAATTAAAAATTGCAAACTTGTCTAAAGTTAAGGGAACACTCAAGATATTCTGTAAAATAGTCAAATTCCCTTTTAAGTTAAGGGAACACTCAAGATATTCTGTAAAATAGTCAAATTCCCTTTTAAGTTAAGGGAACACTCAAGATATTCTGTAAAATAGTCAAGTTCCCTTTTAATTCTCTGGAGTGGATTGGAACTGCAAGAGCAATGAAGGAGGAATGAAGTAGAGAAGTATTTTTGATAATGTTTTTTCTAAATGTAAGAGAAAGTAATCATCCAAACTAAAAACCAGGCATGTCTTGTGAAATTCCAATAGAGTGTAGACGTCACGGCTCTAGCATGTGGGAGAGGCAACGTGAACAGAATTCTGTTTACTAGAACTGAATGTTTTATTTGGTTTCTGCCAGTATAATAGCAAATCTGCGTTTGTCATTAAAGACAATAATATCTTTATTGTGATCTATTAAAAATAACAGGATTTTTTTAAACAATAATCAATACCTGTTTGCCAAAAGTAAAGCAGAAATAAATAAATGATAAATTAAAGGCTATGTTCACACTACAGACTGCACAACGCAGGGGAAACATTGCAGTATATCACAAGTGTCATGTTTCCCCTGTGTTATGCATTGCTGGTCCCGTTGTTTTCAATGTTATCACCTATTGGGAGATTTACCTAACTGATATTCACCAGCAGCTGTGTGGCTCTGGACAAATCACAGAGTACTGTGACTATTTAACGCTACCTATTTGCTGACATTAACTATTCACGTAACACCTGCGATAATTGTGCAGCTGCCGCAAGCAATGGGTTAAAGTCACGCTAACTGATTAGTTAGCGTGACTTTAACCCATCCTGCCAGCTCTGTGGCTTGCCATGAATACCGTTAATAGTGTTACCGCATAAAACTGCTGCATGCAGTAAATTTCAGGGAGCTTCAAGAAAAGTTCTTATTCTTAAAAATGATGCTAATTTTGCCCCAACCAATCAGATATTGTTTAACATTTGAAAGCTAACATCTGATTGGTTGGGGCAAAATTAGCACCATTTTAACGATCAACAGGGTTATTCAATAAAAGTTCTTATCGTTAAAAATGGTGCTAAGTTTGCCCCAACCAATCACATCTTATTTAACATTTGTAAGCTTACATCTGATTGGTTGGGGCAAACTTAGCACCATTTTAAACGATAAGAACTTTTATTGAATCTCCCTGTTTGTTTTTAACGTTTCTATGGCCAAACTGTTTTGGTGATTTTCTGATCAGAAAATGCAGTGTTGACGAAGCATAAGACTTTCTAAGGTTGGGTATAGATTTCATTTTAATAATGAATGTTTTCATGTGCCCAAATTTATTTATACAGGGTCGGTATTGGGGCAATTGCCATAAGATTGCAAAGTTAATGGGCCAGGCGAGACATCACAATTGTACCTCGGTCATGAAGAAGAACAGGAAAGGTGGTTCCTAACAAATTGATTGAATGTCGCTGGAACGCTCGGCAGGTAAGTTCTAATCTATGGGTTAAAGGAGAACTGTATTGCCTAAATGCATTTTTTTAAAGGGCAACAATTAGTGTCCAAATTAAAAAATTTAAAAACATCATACTATTGAACTATAATTCATCCCATGCCTCAACATGTGTTTCTCTTTACAATCCATCCACCCGTTTTGTAGATATTAGATTTATACTTTTTAAGATTCAGAGGTAGGAACTGTCAATCAAAGTGAATGGCATGTATAGTCACACCCTCCTACTGCTGTGAATGACCATATCCATGGTCCTCCCTATGAAGTAAATTACCCTCTAACTATTAAAGGGCATGTCCACCCCCAAAACTGTTTTTTGCTGTAGTGTAGGGAACGCTATCCTGTGTACTTTTGCCATACACTTTCATTATTTTTTGGAACAGTTATCAAGTTGTTTTTATTTTTGTGTTTCTTATGGGTGTAGCAATTGATTTCTCTCCTCCTATAGTGGGCAGTGTTCTTGTAGTCTATGGAGATATGTCCACCAGAAGGGTTTTGCATAATAGTTAAAATAGCCCTTTCTCCATTTATTAATTAAACATGCAGAATCTGAGCAACTGATTTGCAAGTGCCACCTGGGGTTCTGGGATATATAATTATATATACACAGAAATACGAAGGCACTCACAGGTCTGAAACTTTTGAATGGCACTTAGGCATTTCCTTGCTTGGAATGGAGTGCTGATCGCTGCTGTTTGCTCTATAGTAAGACACATTTGTTACAAGCAGGGCTGCATTTATTACAGACTGGTTGCTTTTACACTTGAATTTATTCACACTCAGCTTTGCTGCATGTGTTTCTGATATCCCTTTGATTACCATGTTGCTCTCTACACTGGTTTGCAATCATCCCCCTCTGTTCTATTACTAGATATTATTTCTGGTGAAATTGTGGAACCAGATATTCCAATACATCAATAGCTCTGTTACTCAGATCTCCCGTTCAATATTTAGTTGGAACAGCAAACCAAACTTTTGCTGGAATTAGTTTTTATCTTAGATACAGAAAACCAAATACTGAGAACTAAATTGAGAGCCATCTGAACTAAGGACTGCCCATTCAAGCTACCCAGCCAGAATCACTCAATAAGCTTATATCCTAGTACATGCCTCAGAACAAAGCTATAACATCTCAGATGAAATACAAAACTGAAACTAGCTCTCCTTACTGAACATTGACTATTTGTAGTGACTCCTAAACCCACCCCCAATATCTGATTGGTCTAAGATCCAAGATCCAATCAGATTTAAGATTGTATCTGTACCAATCAGATTTTGGGTGTGTGTTTATGAGACACTATAAAACAGCATGAAATCTTCAGAGAAGCTCAGCTTTTAATCAGCAGTCAAACTGGCAGGTCTGGCCTTTGTATTTAGGTTAGAGATTTGCAAGTAGATGGCTGGTTGCTTAGTTGGACTGCCAAAATGAATATTTTTTAGCTCCTGAGTTTCGAACCTATGGTGTTGTTGTATAGCAGTCCATGAACTGCACATAAATGTTGATATAACAGATAAATGATAATAATAGTGTTTTGATTACAGAGCCTGAAATTGCTTTCCCTTGGCTAAATAGCCTGCAAAATAATGACTAACCCAAGTGCCTATGTAGTTGCACTACTAGTTTCACAATTCCCTGACAAGCACTCTCAAACAGCAAAGGGCAGATAGGGAATGTATAGGATAGGGGTTGTATATTGAAAACATGCAGTGTAAATACAACCAGGTTGTAATGAATGCAGCCCTGCTACTTACATTTACTATAAGCATCCCCCAATAATGAGATGATCTGATGACTAAATATATATCCACTTACCATATAAGCTTATTATAAAATAAAAAATTTGCTTACAAATGCAAAATCACAGTTTATTCCTGTGCTGAGCAGGGAAATGATTTCTCTATTGCCCCAGAGCACTGCATAGCCAGGAAATCCCAACTTGGATACCTCATTATTAGGGATGGCCAGTTCGTGGATCCGATCCCGGATCTGCCTCGGATTTATCCCGTTCGCGAACAGCAGATTTTTCCGGATTTTCCGCCTTCCGAACTTCCGAACCGCGGATTTCTTGTATTTGCGAAAATTTTCGAAATTATGAGATTTTCACGTAATTTCGAGAATATTTTTTATTTTAACGGGTCCGCTCGCGGATTTTCGAATTTTTTCGGACTGGATTTTGCGAAGTTCAGACATCTCTACTCATTATACAGAAAGTGAATGGTTGGGTAATCCACTGGAATGCGTCTTGCTTTTCGTAACATAGTAACGATTTAGTTGCCGCCATTCACATGGCAAGACGCACAAAAGTAAAAAGACCTTTCAAATGTTGCAACAAAAATGAAAGTTTATTGCAAGCACTTTCTGCACATTTACTTTAAGGTAACAGGTATAAAAGGACATCTATACTGAAACAATAGTTATATTTAGATATCCAATCTAAACTGTCTTCTGCTAGGTGCAGTTTTGCTATAACTGGAATGGACACAGTGTTCATGCAAATTATATAAATTACATGATGGGAAATTTCCTCATTCAATGCTGCCTCTTAGTGATTACTGAGCATGCTTGCCCTTATAGAGAGTCTGACCAGATAGAAGGAGGTGTCGGTTAAGATTAGGAGGAGAGATACTGAGCCTGAGCAAATAAATTACTGTAATGAAGGAATGCAGTGACAAACAAACCTCAGAGTATGTGCTGCTTTTTAATGGATTAAGATGAGGCAAAGTCATTTTTTCACTATAGTTTCCCTTTAAATTGCTTTAAAAAGAGTTAGGAAATTTCGAGTCTCTCTCTGCCTTCAATTAGCCATGCTGTGAAGGAGGCGTAATGATTCTGTCTGCCTCTAAATGTCACTCAAAGCTAGCATGTGAGAAAACACTCCTCCACCCACCCTCGATCAGCTTGAGTATGTAGGCTGAATCCTAGCAACAGGACATTTCAAGTTTGTTTGACAGAGGAGGCAGAGGAGTTTGTTTGGTAATGGAGGAGGAGAGAGGCTGTAACAGACATTCCAACAAGCCAATGATAAGTTTTATGTTAACCAGGGCCCTGGGCCCTCTAGGAAGCGGGCTTTTAGCACTCATCTTTGCTGTGTGATATATAACTGAAGGCAGCACAGTTGTAAATGAGAGTAAGCGATTTCAGTTGCTGGAAGTGTGGACATGTAATGGGGTAATGTTATTTTTTTGATATTGTTGTCCTTTAAGAACTCATCTTTGTTGTGTGATATCTAAGGGAGGGCAGCATAGTAGTAAATGTGAGTAAGTGATTTCAGATGCTGGAAGTGTGGACATGAAATGGGGGCGATGTTGTTTTTTTTATATTGTTGTCCTTTAAAGGGGAAGTTCAGTGCAAATACATATACTTTTCAGAAAAAGGAGCAGTATTTTTCCACTTCAATGAGCTTAATCTGCCAATTCAGCATTTTGTCTGTGTATAAATAAATGCTTCCGAAATACTGACTTCCTGTTTGCAGGACCCCTAGTAGAGACCGTTATGGTCTTACCCTTGAGCCAGCGCCTGGGTTGATTCAGTTGCTCAGTAGAGATCTGAGCATGTTTAACCCATCCAACAGCCAATCAGTAGAAATTACTGTTAGGAACATTCCAAGGATGTGGTGCATTCTGGGAAGAAGGACCGTTAGAACCTGAAATGTCAGCTCACTAATGTCAACAGCAGAGAACAGCAAAGGGTATGAAATCAACTGATTTTTCAAAATGGGAGAGAATATGTAGAATAACTAAGTATGCATTACACAAACTAACAATTTAACAAATATTGATAATTTCCACTGAACTGTCCCTTTAAGGGAACAAAGTGAGTATTTTGTTTGGAACTCTGGTGGTCCACCAAGCACAGTGATGCAATATATATATATTGTCTTTCCAGGGGAATAGGCAGAGATGCATAACTAATTTTCCAAGTATCAATGACATATTACAAGTGTCATCCACTTACAGAGTAATCAAGTTTAAATGATGTCTGTCATTGACTGGCGTACTAAAATTCCTATAATTCTAATCCTAAAATAGACTTCTGGCATGGAAACTGTACTGATTGTCCAGAACATGGAAAGGAAGTGAGACAGCTAAGAAAATAGGACAGACACTAGAATCAGAGCACAGAAGTGTTAATAGAGGTAAATCTAGGATTTGCCAGACCAATTCATTATTATTATTATTGCAGATATTCATAGCGCGAAAATCTTCTGTATTGCTTTACAATTACATATATATGGCCCTGCCCCGAAGAGCTTACAATCTAAGCACATTTATTTGACATATACAACCTATCAGTATGTCTTTATGATTGTGGGGGAAACCGGAGTGCCCAGAGGAAACCCACACAAGCACAGGGAGAACATAAAAACTCCTTGCAGATGTGTCCAAGGGTGGAAATGAACCCTGGACTTCAGTGCTGCAAGGCATCAGAGCTAACCACTGAGCCACCATGCTCAAAAGCTAATATGTAAGTATAATGTGCTTCTTTGAAAACTGAGGTTACATATGAATGGGTAACTGTGGAATTCCATGCAGAAGCTAGTAAAATACAGTTTCATCTTCACATACACATACACATCTTCACATACACTAAGCTAAGATTGCAATTCATAATTAGATAGAGAAGCAGTGTCTGGTAATGGCAAGGGCATAGCTATGTGTTTAAGTCTGGGGTTTGCAAACCTTTTCAGACTTAAAGGAACAGTTCACTCGAAAAGTGAACTATTCCTTTAAGGAGCTATGCCTTACCTCTCGTTCTTAAATTAATTGACCAGGAGCCATGGATAAAAAAAGAAGATATTTACCTTACACGCAATCTATCGCTGCAGAAGTGACAGGTCCCGACCGCTTCCTGCTTCAGAGTAACTATAGCGCGCATGCACGATAATGCTCGTTATATTTACTGTGAACAGGAAGTGGTCAGGAAAATTCACTGCTGCAGCAGAGGATTGCGTGTAAGGTAAATGTCTTCTTTCTTCGTCCGTCGCTCCTGGATAATTGATTGAAGAACGGGAGGTAAGGCATAGCGCCTTCAACTTCTGATCTTCAATCAATACATTAAAGGAATAGTTCAATTTTATATAGGAACTATTCCTTTAAGCCAAGTACACACAGTCCAGGTCTTTAAAATACATTTTTTAAAGGTTGTTCTACACACAATCCCGAGCATTCTCCCCATGTAAAGGATAGGGAGAACGATTGGGACTGCAGATTTTCCTCAGCCACGGTGACTCCCTATACTTTAAAGCTGGGCAAACACATGAAAGATTGTTTAAAAATGACAGACAGAATCTGCAAGATTAGTTGGTGAACATTTTTCGACCTCTGGAGTGCTTGAAAATAAGCTACACACACTAGGGATAAAGGGACGATACCTTTGGATCCCTTTATCATTAGTATGTGTACCCACCTTAATGGCACACTTGTCTAAGAAAATTTGTTTAATGCCACACTTGTTCTTTTAATATCGGTCTCTCCTATAACCACAATGTTCTTGGTAAGAATATAGCAAGGCCCATGTTGTGATTAATCTACCAATGCCATCTTGGGAGGCTGGCAAATAAAAAAAAAGGACTGGAGGGTACAAATGAACAGTACAGAACTAAGCCAAGGTGCCTTATTCTACTATTACTAACCCTTAAAGAAACCTATATATGCATATTGACCTATCAATTCAATTATAAATAATAGCTGCAATAAAAAAATTAATCTAAAAAAAAGGAACCATTTATTCATTAGTTACAACACGTGATAAGATTATCACACAATAATGAATATTGAACAGTGATATTGTTACATATATAGATCCCTTAAAGGGTAACTGTGGTCTCCAAGTCTTCCAAACTAGTAAGGATTATATAAAAAGCCTTCTATCCTACCTTAAAAATAAAACCTAAATCACATCTCTAGATAAAATTTGTGAGAAGTTATTGCTGGAAAGGTTCAGCAATATTAATTCCTGCTTAAACACTTCCTGTTTTCAGCCATGAGACCAGCTTGCAGTCATGTGACCAGTCTGTCTGCATTAATAGGCTCCTCTTCTCAACTCTCAATTTTTTCCACAGGTACTTCCTGATTTACGCAGCATTAAGTCTTTACTGAGCATGCTTCTCCCCCGGGGCAAAGGGGCATGCAGAGATAAGGTGATGTCACTTAACCTACTGGAAGCAGGAAGTTTCAACATTCACCTCAATATCATTTCTCACAGGCTGAAGCCAGAGATGTGATTGTCGGCTTATTATAAAGGAAATACTGCAGGCTTTCATTTCATCGTAACTTGTTTGGAGACCACAGTTGCCCTTTAATTCATATGTACGAGCTCTCCTCCATTGCTGCTACTGCTTGGGCCCAGTACATACAGACCCTTATCAAATTTAAGTCATTGCTGCATGTGCTCTACCATATTGTTAAATTTTGTGTTCACAGGAGCTTTAAAAATGTGTCTTTGTTGCTTAAAATGGTCTGTCTGCAGGCCCCACTTATATGTTAAATAGTCTATCAGTGTATCATTGGGAATTTCCCTTTGGTTTATTTACCTAAAATACAGTAAAAACCTTACCTTTTGGTTTCACTTAAATTTCCTGCTTATTTTCATTTACAGTTGATGGAATTTCCCTGTAATGATCTAAAGTTAAACTCACACAAACAAATATAAGAAACCAATGAACAGTTACATTTTCCATACACAGAAAACACACGAAGGTTCAATTATATCTTATTATATATCTTATATAAATATCTTATTATTATTATTAGTATTGTATTTCTCATATATCTTATTATTATTGTATATCTTATATATCTTATTATTATATATCTTATTATTATTAGCAACATCTACTGTATCAGGTTGTATTTCCCAATTACACACAGAAATGTTCATTATTTAAAAAAACTCCCAATGCAGTCATAATGGCTCAAGAATTTACTGTTAAAACTAGTTTTCTGCTGGAGATGGGTAAAGCTGGCCATATAACGTTTAGATGTAAAAGCCGATTCAGCATTTGTTGTAATAAACTGTAAATTGGCATTTACATCTTCCTTCAAAGGATCTAACCTGCAACATTCTTCTGATCAACCCCTTGACAGGATTACACTTTACTATCATTGTTAGATATGGCAATCATTGTTAGATCTATCTAATCTGTCTTATAGGTGTATGGCCACCATTACACTTCTTATTGCTAAGATATTGCTAATAACTTGGAGAAAATTTGCATATCTTCGCCCATTACTCTGGGGAACCTGGGCGTAAGAAATTATTTCTTGTTTCTAAAGGTTCGTACACACGCATGATGACACCGATGGCTACATGCGACAAACAACTGTTTCGGATGAGAATCGTCCATGTGTATGAGTTCGGTCGGGGGTCGTTCGTTGATCCGCCTAGCAGATTGGCGAACGACTACCGACCAAACGCATCCACACAAAAGATTCTCGGCCGAAAATGACCATTTGGCACGTGTAGCCGTCGGTGTCAGGGGTCGTGACTTGGGCGCATATTGAGCATGTGTCCAAACCTTTAAATTTTGTGGGCAATGTTATTCAGAAACTGCAAGATACCTTCCGTTTTAAGAAGGCTCTGCTCCGTTTTTATGCTCTGTAGAGGGGTTTTTGCTCCTTTTGGCCCACCTCTCCTTTTGGCCCACCTGTTAACTCCTGTGCAATTTTTTTGCCATGTCAACATTTTTAGTGCTGAGTGTAACGTTAATATTCCAATTTAGGTTATTTTATTTTTATATGATTTCAGGCATCTTCTTGAAATCGACTATTGTTCATCAATAACCACGAATGAACAAATAAGAGAATATCAGAACATACAAGCCTATCATCATATCTAAACAATCTGTTGTTTTAATAATTAATATTTGATTTGCCACGTTGCTCAACTTATTTGTACAACCTATTTTGCAAATAAATGTAGGGTAGCTGTTTTTTTTAGGTTTAAAAATCCCAGTGAAAAATGCACTGACGTCTGTTAAAGCTGTACAGCTAGTTCTGCCTAAATACAGCTTTGTACGTAGTTTATACCGTCACAAAATTTCTTTGCAAAAGGTAAAAAAATCTTAAGAAATGTAACCCATGTAAATGGTGTGCTGGAAAACATTAATTGTAAGAATAAATTCTAATTTATTAGAAAGTGTAGTAACATTCTGTGGTAGTCTTGGATAAAAGTTTCTCACTTGTACATGACTTCCAACCCCCTCTGAATCAGGTTGATATTAACCAGAGAATCCAAAAAAAGGTTCAAAATGATCTCAGTTCATTACTGTGAGTGCAGTATCATTACTGGATAACAATATGCGGCATGTGTGAACAATTCATTTGTTTTTTGCTTTTTATTAGTTATTGTGTGGGGATTCCTTGACCCAGTGGGTATCAGACAATGCCAGCTTACTTTTGGGTAAAAGAAGGTAGAGCTATGGTTTAAATCAAAGAGCAAAACTTTTTGTCACCTTTAGCTAGGCCATTTATTGAGTGGATCAATCTCTCAGTTCTTTTACAGGGACTTCATAGATCACTTGCATAGATACAGCTACGCAATGGAGCACTGGTTTTATCAGGAAAAACAGAGCTAAAGACTGTTTTCAGTTAGCTTGGCTAATGCTCTCCAGAGTAATATAGACATGCCATTCATTTAGCTTTCCCAATATGGTGTGTGTTTTGTAATGTGACTCCCAGTCTTGTTTACTTGTCAAATACCCCTATGCTACACACTTCTTTATATCATGGAAAATGGGTTGGCAGGCTGCTAATCTAAAGGAAAAGGATATTATTTGTACACATCCTTTTCTATTAATTTCTTACAATAAAAGAATGTATTGGGGGGAGAAGTAATGTTATTTTAAAAGTTAAAACCTTTTCTTTTACAATTATATTTATTAACTTGGCTTTAAAAACCCAAGTTACTGTTTTCTAGCAAGAGACACAAAATCAGCTATAGACATACAGTATGGTACGTAAGTGTGCTATGTTTTCAGGAATGTTATCAAAACATTACTGGCCATTGTATTCCCATTTACTTTAACTAACGCCCCCCTGACACTTTTTTAAATGCAACCGAGACATAGGATCACTATATATATCACAGGCCATCGCAATGGTAAAGATGGTTATTTTTTCACCATATTTATAAAGCCAATCATTTTAGCTATGTAAATTATTGCGGCAATGTGCAGTGGTAGTATCTTCTCTATTTAATTCATTGATTGATTATTTCTTTATTGTCACGGTACTTGTAGAGTCCAGGAAAATTAACTTCGCAAATAAGTACAGGTTGAACAGTTTAAGTGCAGCAACAAACAGTAGCCGTATCCTATATAATAAAACCCTAAGTGTGCGTCTCTGAGTCCGTGTGTGTGTCACTGCAGTTCCTATGGACTCACCACTAGAGGGAGAGTCTCTGCATTTCCTATTGACTCACCACTAGAGGGAGAGTCTCTGCAGTTCCTATTGACTCACCACTAGAGGGAGAAACACAGGAATTTAACAGACTGCAGGTAAATTTGCTTGGGACAGAGGGGTCCCTGGGACAAAGGGGGGCCCCTGGATTTGGGACAGAGGGGAGGGGGGCCTGGATTCTGTACAGAGGGCGGCCCTGGATTCGGGACAGAGGGGGCCCCTGGATTCGGGACAGATGGGGCCCCTAGATTCGGGACAGAGGGGGGGCCTGGATTCGGGACAGAGGGGGGGGGCTGGATTTGGGACAAAGGGGGGCTCTGGATTTGGGACAGAGGGGGGACTCTGGCCTTGGGACATGGACAGAGGGGGGGGGGGCTGGATTTGGGACAGAGGGTGGGCCTGGATTTGGTACAGAGGGGGGGCTGGATTTGGGACAGAGGGGGGCCTTGGTTTTAGGACAGAGGGGGGGGCTGGATTTGGGACAGAGGGGGGCTCCTGGATTTGGGACAGGGGGGCCTCTGGATTGATTTGGGACAGAGGGGGGGGCCTGGCTTTGGGACAGAGGGGGGGCCCTGGCTTTGGGACAGAGGGGGGACTTTGGCCTTGGGACACTAAGATGGTACTCTGGCCTTGGGACATGGAGGAGGGCTATGGCCGTGGGAAACTAAGGGGGCACTCTGTGCTTCTAGTGCCCGTTATTGTAAAATTCAAAGATACAAAGTTACACAACAATAACAATGTAACAGGCTAAGAATTTAAAAAGGCAACAGATAATAAATAAAAACTGTTTTTAGAACTACATGTTTTAATTAAAATATTTCGAAACCGTCTCCCAGAGGGTAACAAGGCAAAAAGTTCATGATTTGGGTGAGAAGGGTCTGTAATAATTTTATTAAATCTTGAGGATCTGCGTTTAAGGAATATAGCCTCAACTGAGGGGAGCTCAGTGCCCACAATGTACTGTGCATATTTGACAATTTGCTGGACATACTGTAGCTCTGCTTTAGTGCAATTCCCATTCCAAATAAGAATGTTATACGTTAAAGGACAATTATACACACCTTCCCTCCGCTCCTCTTCTTTGGTCAGTACCTTTTACCCAGGGTGAGGACCTGAACCGCTAGGTCCTTACCCCTGGGTTCGCGTAACTTGCAGCACAGTCTTACTGAAATGCTGCTCTGATAGGCTCCGCCCCCTCCTCCCAGTCGGCGACGAGGCCAATAGGAAGGCACACTCTGCAACAAGCGTGCCTTCCTATTGGCCTCATCGCGTAAGGAGAGGAGGGGACAGAGCCTACCAGAGCAGCGTTTCAGTAAGGCTGTGCTGCAAGATATGCAAACCCAGGGGTGAGCTCCTAGCGGTTTAGGTCCTCACCCTGGGTAAAAGGTACTGACCAAAGAAGAGGAGCAGAGGGAAGGTGAGTATAATTGTCCTTTAAGATACTTTCAATAGTACATTTATAAAAGTTAATTAGTAAAGCCCAGGGCAAATACTCCTTTTTAAGCAGCCTAAGAAAAAAAGAGTCTCTGTTGGGCCTTCTTAACACACTCCTTAATATCCCCCCCCCAAGATAGATCAGAACTAAAATGCGTACCCAGAAATGTAATCCCATCCACCCTCTCCACCTCCATACGATTCTCTATTTGTCGTTATACCGGACTTAACACAATAAATGGCCATATTTATTGCGGTAAGTCCTGTATCGTGGTGAAGAGAAAAAGTTGATCCTGGTAAAACCGGAAATTGCTGATCGTATTACGGTACATTAAATGCTGGAAAATAATCTAACACCCCCTTGAACCATTATTAGTATTCAGAAAGAATGTACTGACACCTTCCAAGGACCCAACGACAGGCTATATATATGGACACCTATGCGTTTTCACCACCTCAGACTTTATTTTAAATAGCTGAACTTAGCGCAAGGAAACACTTATCATTTTTTATAAATACAACCAAGCAAAATGGTGATTTTGGTGCGGTGGATCCGAAAACTTAGCAAACCTTTCTAAATATGCTTCATAATTAATTCTGATTACCATTTGTGGTTTAAATGTACCTGATCTGAAGGTACTCTAACTTATACAGTGTGTCTCTGGCTCAAGCGCACACACAATATCAAGAAAGGCCTAAAATTACAAAATACATTTGCAATAATAAAAATCTCTGTTAACTCAGAACAAAGTTTGAAATGTACACACCTTCTTTCATCATGATGAAATGTTATTGAGTTTTAAAACTCATAGCAGATACAAACATTAATAGGGCTTTACGCAACTATGGCGTGTCGCCTTCTAAAATGCAACCTTTTAATCCAAAAATAAGTACATCTTAATAAAAACATTACCGGTAGTTTTGTGGAAAGTTTGGGCTTTAAAAGTTAAGTTGGCTAAAACATTTTTCTTCTACCCCCCCCCCCCCCCGGCCTACCTTTATTGCTTGAAACTTGCTGGCTTCCACCGTCTGGATAACGGCATCTGCAGCTCCGCCCCCGACGAGATCTCCTGCTCCCTCCAGCTTCCTTGGCCTCCAAAGGTAATTTCCCGTTGCACTGAAGGCACGCGCATGTGGTGCAACCGGAAATTACCTAGTGGGCATGACCATCTGTAACTATCTAAGTAAATACATAATGGACATTGAATAAACTTACCCCATGTAAGAGCTAAGCCACACTAGCACCTTTTTATTTTTTGCGCTTGCGTTTGCGCATGCATTTTTTGCTAAAATTGCAATTGTGGCAGCGCATGCGATTGCGTTTCCGTTTGCAATACACAATCGCATGCGATCTCCATATTTATGTGCAATCGCATGCGATCTCGTATCTCGCATGCACAACGCACCGGAATCACACATGCAATCACATGCGATTGCTTTGCGACACAGTGTGGCCGTGCCCTTAGTAAGGTCAATTTCCTGGCAACCATATCCAAATAAGAGGTGACACAGATTACCGGTACTGCTTTTATGTCAAGGAATGCTACCTTCAGTGTTGTTCTGAGGGTTTAGTTGTCCTTTAAAAACTAGTTTTAAAGCAGCCCAAAATGATAGTGAAGTAATAGTTTTAGTGGTAGTCTCTTTTGGGGCTGTGGTAAAAAGTTTAGACCATACATGCAAATACAGAGAGCTGAATAGAGACCTTTTAAGAGCTGTATGTTATATGGCGATGTAGCTTTTCACACAGCATTGTGTCCCGCATTAACAAAGAGGCCTGTGTGTTTTACCCAACATCAGCTGCTTGTTTGGGGTATAATTATTACGTGTTGCCTGAGTGGCAACTGCTTCCAGTAATTACAAAGACAGCTTGCAGACTTAGGCCCCATTTGTTTCTTATGCCAAATAACAAAAGTGCAACTGTTTCTGATGGTGTTTGTGCACAAAGAGGAAAGTGAGTTCTACGCAAAGAACTAGAAGCACAATTTAGAATGTGTTACACATGAATTCCTTGTGGGAGAAAATGAGGTTCTAGACATTGTCAAGGTTTAGGTTTTTTTTGTTAATGTTTTTAGTTTTTAATTTTTTTCAATATTCTTTTAAATTATGATTAGAGGTGTTATGAATTAGAGTTTTCTGTGAAGTGACAGTACAGATGTCACAATTACTCAGGTCCAATAACTGCAAACTGTACACATACAATATTATGTATCTAGATCTGCCTTAAGCCTTCCATATACGGGATCGATATTTTGAGTAGAGATAGCTGAACTATATAAAGTTCCGTCTGTTTTCGAACTTTCAAACTTCAAGTTCAAAAGTTCGAATTCGGACCCATTCAAGTTAATGGTGGAGTGATAGTTTGAAAAGTCAGGGTGATTAACAGATAAACTAACAATGGTAACTTACTGTAAATGGCTGTGGCACCTGGGAAATGGTCTGGGGAACATGTCACTATCACCAAAAGTTTTTAAACACGAGCGGGCAATTGTCGGGTTTTGCGCAAGCTGCATTCAAGGGTTACCAAATGATACATTGAAGGGTTAGCGAACGATACATTCTAGGGTTAGCGAAAACGATCCGAAAATGAACGATACATTTGAGGGTTATCAAACCATGCATTTTAGGGTTAGCGAACGGCCCTAATAATTATCGAAACATTCTAGGGTTACCGAACGGCCCAAATAATTATCGCAAATACAGCCGCGAATCCAGAAAAACAAACTAGCTCGTACGCAAACTGTTTCGAATAGTTCGAGTTCGTCTGAACTCATAAATTTCGGCTCGAACTAGGATTTGAGTTTGGTTTTGGGTCCATCTCTAATTTTAAGCAATTTGGCAAATTCAATCCAATCGCTCAAAATACCGATTCCATGTATGCCGTTTTTCTAATTAATCAATTAACTCGGAGTTAGAAGTTTTTGCTTTCCTACATTACACAGGGCCTTCTGTTCTCTAGTTACAAATCAGGGCTTTTTCTTTATTCGTGGTTGTCACTGGTGGCTGTGAAAACAAATACAGAATTTCATACAGAAAAATGAGGATTTGCCTGGACATGCCTGTGGCAATCTCACCATGCCAGGGCAATATTACTGTGTCAGATGCAATAATCTGTAGTGAACTGTGGACTTAATGCAATTTCTTTAGTGTGTAAGGCTGGGTACACACCATCAGATATTTCTGGGCGACTGACCGATAGTGGGTCTTTGTCCGGAAATATCTGATGGTGTGGATGGGGGCAGCCGCGACCGAGCTCGGTCGCCCCTTTGTACAGATCGGACGAACGGGCGATCATGCCTGTTGGTAACTCATGGCCCTTAGGGAACCGCACAATCAGTTGCGCAAACTGTCGGCCACTATTGCCGTGACCAGCGGTCATTTGTCCCAGCCGATCGAAGAACAAAAAGTTCCCCCTTCTGTACCCAGCCTAAGTCAGCTTAGCTTTTTGGCTGTTTTACCTCCCAACGTTCCGTCACTTCCCCTTGGCCTGGCCCATTTTTTTTTGCAATTAGAAGTCAATCATAAAAAGTTTGGACCAGGCAGTTTTCCGCATCGCGGGCTATAAAGTTATAAAAGCTAGTGCATGGCCAGCTTTGGCTGCTGCAGTGTTATACCAGAGGCTCAGTTATATGAGAAATTACATTTTGATGCCACATCCTCACACTGCATTAGTTATATCAAGTTCCAGTTTCAGATTTGGTCGTATTTTTTTGGAATACTTGAGGCTTTGTTAAATGACAATATTAGTTATAAACAGCAGCTTGTAGAATAGCTGCTTACATTTTACCCATAACTAAAGGTTCCTACACACCTAGCGATGTTCACCCGAGCGCTGAGCCCAACTGACCCTCGAGCCCGGTTCGCTTAATGACCCCCAACCGAGTGCATACACAGTGGAAATGGATTAAGATCATATGGGGCCCAAGGAAGAGCCATCATTTTTTTTTTTGCTACATCTATTGTATAGACTGTAATTTTGTTACTGCTTCTGAAGCTGGGCCCCCAGAGGTTTCCTGGGCCCTAGGCAGGTACCTCGGGTTGCCTTGTGGATAATCCTGCTCTTATACACACCCGCGACTACTGACCGGGCTCAGGGGTCAGTCGGGGCTCGGCGCTCGGGGGAACATCGCTAGGTGTGTACGATCCTTAAGTGTAGAGTATTTTGTACCACTGTGTAAAGGAAATAATCACACTGGTGACTGGTGAGTTAAAATTGTACTAAATAAATAGTTTGGAAGAGAAAAGGAATGTAAAACCATTGCTGTCTTTACTCAAATATTTAAAGCATTACTTATAAACTTTCCATTGATTATTTTCCAAATTCTTTTAAACTACCTCTAGAAATGTATACGTATGTAAACTGCACAAGGAGTATAATACCTTCTCTGTTTTTTGCCTGGCAATATTATAAATGTAAATAAAGACTTTGTATATGCAAATTTGGTACCCAAATTTGTTTTCCCCAAGTCCTTGGAACTAGTCTGGACAAGCTTTGCTATGTGTGTATAAGAACTAAGGCTGGGTACACACAAGCAGAAATAGCTGCTACTTTTTTCATGACCGACATCGATTTGGTCAACAAACAGACAAAAATTGTAATGTGTGTACCCAGCCTAAGCAAATCCAACTTCAGTTGAGAATAGATTTGTTTGAAATAAAAGGGCATTGTTTATCAACTACTTTCTGTAAGTGTTAAAATATTCTCTGATCAACACACTGTCATTTAGGCTGGGTACACACCAGAAGATATGACTGACTGTGCCGTGTATCGGTCGGTAGTCTGGAAATATCTGGTGGTGTGGGGTGGCTGGCCCGCGACAAGCTCAATCGCCAGTTTGTCCATATCAGATGAATGGGCAGTCAGAACTATCTGTAAATCACGCTCGATTGTGCAGTTCCCTACGGGACTGCATGACCGTTTGCGCGAACTGTCGGCCGCGGCCACTATTGACGCAACCGACAGTCATTTGTCTCGCTTGCAACGAACGATCGGTTGGGTCAAAAAGTCCTACCGTGTCTTAGTCCTCTATACCAGGGACAGATAATATATCTATATCTCTTATATAAATATATTTATATCTTCATAGGAGATTGCATTGAGTGCTACCAATGAGGTGGGGGTATATGATATTACATATAGGAAAGTTGTATATGTATGTGTGTACTATCTCACTATTACCATTTAAATAACCATCAATAAATCAATATAATACATAAGGCTAGGCATTTTCAATGGGGAGGTGCAGTGGCGAGAATCTATATTACAGTCACACAGTGATGTCACTGAGTGACTTCCTGTATTCCACTGCCCCTCCCACTGTCTCCCTCTCCCTGTATTATTCATTTATATAGGAAGCCCTGTTTATTCTTGACAGACGATGTTCGGTCCTTATTTCTCTTTTCAATAGAATCAGTAATTAACTATTTATACATTAAACAGGGATTCCTATATAAATGACTAATACAGGAAGGGGGAGAGACAGTGGTAGTGGGCAGTTTTTTTTTTGTAGCTTGCCATATGTATTATAAGAAATAATACGCTACCTACAGTGTAATATATGGATTTACTTCACCTCGGAGTTCCATGACCTGTATATTCTGTGTGGTCGTGGAACTCCTCGGTGGCGTAATATATTTATATTACACTGTAGGTAGTGTATTAAGTATAGCACTGACTTAAATTAGGTACAACACAAAATGGCAGCTTAAACCACACCCCTGTGTCTGCTCCATGTGAAAGGAAGTATAATCCTTTATAATGCTACACAGGACATGATGTGTATTGTAATGGACACCAAGGCTCCTTATATACCACCTCCAGCCTGCAGGTGGTGTCAGTGAGTGATAAAAAACAAGACATCCCTGCTCTCTATGGCTAGGAGGAGAGAAAGTGAAAGTAGATTTTGGTGTGTGCTTTGGAGAGATATTGAGATATTGAATGCAACACAAGACCCTGTGTATAAGATCTTGTGTGTAAGACCCTGTGAGTAAGATCCTGTGTATAAGATCCTGTGTGTAAGACCCTGTGTATAACATCCTGTGTATAAGATTCTGTGTATAAGACCCTGTGTATAAGATACTGCGTGTAAGACCCTGTGTATAAGATACTGTGTATAAGACCCTGTGTATAAGATCATGTGTATAAGACCCTGTGTATAAGATACTGTGTATAAGACCCTGTGTATAAGATACTGTGTATAAGACCCTGTGTATAAGATCTTGTGTATAAGACCCTGTGTATAAGATCCTGTGTGTAAGACCCTGTGTATAACATTCTGTGTATAAGATACTGTTACCACCTGTTGGGAGGACAGATTATTGGATACAAACTCTGAAGCAACAGATAAGTGTACACCAACTTACAAGCACACATACATACATATACAGGCCTGGTCAATATTCAAAGTGGTGCACCATAGGCAGGGACACACATGATTACTGCATATGTAATGAGGGGAAACTGTTAATGTGCACTGTCTGCTTTGTGCCAGACCACCAGAGTAACACACTGTGTGCCATGCTACCCATATAATCCTTCCATAAAGCAGTGATCTGGTACAAATTGGTGGCAGTGGTGCTGGTAATACTATTTATTCTCCCTGTTTTCTCTGTATATTTGTTCTCTGTATTAAGCTATGGAGGCTGCTACTGAACATATTGATTGAAATCCTCCTGTCCTTGTGTCCTTGCAGATGAAATGCCCCAATTAGACTTCAGACCTGCAGAACCTATTTGGTTCCTCTGGAAGCTGGTGACTATCTGAGTAACAGTTTAAAACATACCTGTGTAAATATTCTATATCCACTATATCCACACATAGCAAACCATACACACACATAATTTCAATTTTGCACAAACGGGCACATTATATATATATATATATATCTTTGTGTATCAAGAAAGCACTCACGAATCAGAAGTACAACTGCCTGGGTGCAAAATCACTACAAATATAAAGTCCTTCTTCCAAATGACTGCACTCACAGGACTTCTTAGTCAAATCTTTATTCACAAATATTGTTGACGCGTTTCAGTACCCACACGAACTGTCCTCAGAACAACCATTCCCATGTGTCAAACACCCTTAAATACCCTCGGTTCCCCACATGCTCCCTCAACACGAAAGTGTCATCAACCAGTATAAACCATCATATCACAATACTCACAATCAGGATCCTGTCGGGACTGAAACGCGTGTGGGGACTGAAACGCGTCAACAATATTTGTGAATAAAGATTTGACTAAGAAGTCCTGTGAATGCAGTCATTTGGAAGAAGGACTTTATATATATATATATATATATATATATATATATATATATATATATTATTGCTATAAATAACCTGCAGGAGCCTGAAGAGAAGGTAAGGTATTTACCTGATTGCTCGCTCCTCCGCCACGTAGTCTGACAGGTCCTGACGGACTCTATTCTCTATGCTCTTTCTATATCGCACGTGCTTATGTGCATAGAGTACAGAGTCTGTCGGGAACTGTCAGACTATGCGGCAGAGGAGCAAGCAATCGGGTAAGTACCTTACCTTCTCTCCTGGCTCCTGCAGGTTTTATTGAAGAACAAGAGGTAAGACACAGCTCCTTTACCTTCCATTCTCCAATAAAACTGAATAGCAAAAAAATTTAAGCAGTGGAGTTACCCTTTAAACATGGCACCTAAGGTGCTGCTTTAGGGTGCTTGTACACATAGCAATCTTTTCCACAGTAATTTTCAGTCTGATAATGATGCAAAAGCTTTTCTCCGCAGATTCTTCTCTAAGCATTTAGTACATGTTAGAATCGGATTCTGAAACTAAGAAGGCTTCCATGCAGGGGCGTAACTGCAGGGGCCTGTTTTAAAACAGCTGATCGCGTGTATGCAGTCAAGATATGTGCGATCAGCTGTTTAAAAGACCGAACCAAAATCCCTGCCTTTTAAACAGCCGATCTCACGTATGTTTACTTCAGACATACAATCAACTGTTTACACTGGCCCTGACGGTACGCCACTGCTTCTATGTTGTTGCCAGTACAAATCACAGCCCATGTAGTCTTCAAAGAGCCTTGTGAGCATGTGCACTTCTTGGCTACACACCCTGACCCCAGTATTACTGTCATTTTCTATATTGATGTCTCCACGCAAATATGGAAGTCCCCGAAAAGACTTTGAAAGCTGCTTGTTACCCTGCAGTTTATTTACCAGCCAGTGTAAATTGCATACAGCCTTTCTGGAGCAAAGATAAAGTTTTCACATAAACAAATTATAAAAATTTCCTCCAAGAGATACTGCCCCCTAACATAAATACAAATTGATCTTCCAGCTGATACTCTGCAAAAAATTGGTATTGGGAGGTACGTACTGACTGTGGGAATAAATATTCACATAGGATATGATAATAAAAAATTTCTGTATTTTCCAAAGATACACAGCAGCAAATCCAGTCGAGGCTGAGTTAATAAGTCTAAGCTTTATTTTCTTGAGAATTAAACTAATGAATCACAGGCTCATGTTGTAGTGATTGTTGAAAATTCTTTTTAATCTGAATCCTTTTATTTTATTTTTTAAACTTTTCCCCCTTAAATTCTTATGCTTTCTTTACGCGAATCCTAAATACATTTTAGGCAACGCCTTTGGGAAACCTAATCAAAGCACAAAAAAACAGAGATACACAAAGATGTTATTCTCAGCAAGGCTGTTAGCAGGACATTGCGAAACCCATACTGTTTGACCTCAAGGGAGCTTTCTCTAACTGCTTATTTTTCCCTAAAGCTATTTCCTGCTTTTTTTGCATTTACGGCACAGATTTCAAACACATTTATTCATAGCACCTAATGCCAGACCCAGCAAAGTCATAGATTAAAGAGGAAAAATAAATATGGCTGAACTTTAAACTTTATGCAAAAAGATGTGTTTTGGGCTTTTTATTAATCCTGCACCCATCTCCTTCAGTCTTTAAGTAGCTGATTTCTGTGGTATTTTGCCTAGAAGTTATATTTTTAGGAATGCTTTTTTCTTATGATAATTTACAATGTAAAGAAAATGTACAGAAACAGTTCATTCACACGTCTCTCTAGATTAAAAAGTCTTTATATTACTTATCACCATTTTTCATCCATTTATTAATATAATTTTTTAAAGGACATGTCCACCCCCCAAACTAAAATTTAACCCACTACTGGCCCCACTGTGTAGTTTTAAAAAACCCTTACCTATATCTCTGCTCCTTATGGTTCTCCTGCAGTGCTTGAAAACTGAAGAGTAGGAGTTGTCTTCCTGTCCAAAAGTTTTTCATCTCCTCCCTGTCCTCTGAGAGGACAGTGGCAAGTGGAGGGGAGCTCTTTCACCCCTCCCTCCCACCACTCGGATCCTTCCTCTGCAGCTGTTGCAACTAGCGTGACATTATTTTGCCATATGATTGATGCCCCCTGTCCACCCCTAACTGCCAAGTTATTTGTTTAAAAAAAATCAGAACGCCACTTACAGACCTTCCCGCAGCGTCTCTATTGACGGCAGCCGCATCTGTGATTGGCTGCAGGTCCTGCCCTTGCTTGCAAGTTCTGGCAAGCAAGGAGCTGGATCAGTGCGCCACGGGAGAGAAGGGGCTGTAACTTGCGGTTTAATCATTTTTTAAAAAGAAATATCTTGGCGGTTGGGGTGGACAGGGGGGTTCTACTGTATAGCAAAAGATTGATTTTGGGGTGGACATGCACTTTAAAAAAAAAAAGAAGAAGAAAAAATAGACAGGAAACCAGAATATGAAACAATCTATTGGTAATTTGCAGCAATTTAGGCTAGGCACAGGTCAGCTAAAGATCTACTGAGTGATATTTTGCTTGATAATTTGTGGGAGTGTTGGGTGTGGTTGTTGTGTGAATGACCCACACATATAGGTAATTTATGCGGAGAATCAGATCCATATAGTAAAAGTATAGTTATTGATAGATCACACAGCAGTCAGAATTAGTTTATTGACTGCAAGACTGCAGACTGTACCTAGCTTTAAGCATATACATCTGGCCAACGATTAACCTTTCCTTACATCTGCAAATCATTGGTTGTACCCATTTGCTACCCTGATCTCTATGTGGCAAGAGATGTGATAGGGACCAACGGTAATTTTCAAACTGGTCAATCGTATAGTATAGTATAGTATTAAAGGTTGAATAAAGACAAACGTCCAAGCGCAGGATTTTCAAGGGGCGGATTCCTAAATGGGTTATCACTGAACAAGCCCAGAAGGAGGTTCATGACCGAATACATGTGTTCTATTATAAATGCATCATATAATAATATGGACATTGAACAATCATTCTTTATAAAGAATAAATGAAACAATCACTGCTGTGTATGTAATATATATATTATAATGCAATGTTTGACAATCAGCTATACAACTACCTCCAGGATGTCCCTATTCCTGCCCACTAAGCTCCATCACAGTATAGTAGGTCCAGTAAGTAATGTATATAAACCCAGTCTCAGCAATCACCTCAGGCAGCTGCAGGGTTAATATCGATACAGTTTTGTATCAATCATTATTGGTTATGCTGCTGTCAATCACAGGACAGACTGGATACATTTTTGAAACATACAAATGCTGCTTCTTACTCACAGCTCAATTAACTATGTAACAAACTATGTAGCAAACTATGTGACAGTCTATGGGCACCAGGAGAGGTAGAACAGCAGACAGAAAGGGGGGATTCCAGGCACCAGAAATCCCCCCCTAAACACGCCCCTGCATCTAGCAATATCCTCATTTCCTGCCTAACTGTTGATCCAGAGGAAGGCAAAAAAAACCCATCAAATTTATGAAGGGGAAAAAATTCCTTCCTGACTCCAAGAGGCAATCGGAAATTTCCCTGGATCAACTCTACTTTATGTATCAATACCAGTAACTTGCAACATTCCTTGTTTGCAGAAACTCATCCAGCTGTTTTTTGAAACTGACCAGTGAACCTGCCATAACAAAGTCCACTGGAAGACAGTTCCATAGCTTTACCGTTCTTACAGTGAAAAACCCTTAGGCTTAAAGCCTAAACCTTTTTTCTTCAAGTCTTAAGGGATGTCCACGTGTCCTCTGACATGTTCTATTGGTGAACAATGCCCCAGATATGCTTGTGAAGGTTATCATTCATCCAGGTCATGGTATATCTGTTGTATTCAATTAGATCAACTGGACTTGAAGTTTAGTTCTTGAAGACGTTTCGCTAGTCATCCGACTGGCTTTCTCAATTCAGAATGACTTGTACAAGAATCTTTGGCAACTATGTACCCTGGAAAATCCAGGGTACATAACAGCAACAGCAACTGCATCAACGTATGGCCCAACACAGAAGAGCCAATTCCTCGGGTCAGGACTCAGCCGTGTACCTGCATCTTAAGGATAAAGGACATACCTCTGAAGATTGTAATATTAACATATTGGCAAAGGAACGTGACTGGTTCAAGAGAGGTGTTAAGGAGGCCATTTATGTGAAAATAAAGAAACCAAGCCTAAATAGAGGTGTGTGGGGGGGGGGGTTTCGACACCAACTGTCTGCCATGTACAATGCTGTTTTGACACCTTACTCTGGGTGTTCCTATAACACCTATCCAATCACACCCTTAACACCTGGCTGTGATATGCTAATTGGGATTTTCCAGGGTACGTAATTGCCAAAGATTCTTGTACAAGTCATTCTGAATTGAGAAAGCCAGTCGGATGACTAATGAAACGTCTTTAAGAACTAAACTTCAAGTCCAGTTGATCTAATTGAATACAACAGATAATGCCCCAGATAGTTTTGTTATTTCGTTAATGTATTTATACACAGTAATCATATCCCCACACAAGCGCCTTTTCTCCAGCGTACATAATTGTAACTTTTTCAGTCTCTCTTAAAATTCAAGCTCCCCCAATCCCCTTATCAATTTAGTTGCCCTTCTCTGAACCCTTTCCATTTCAAAGATGTCCTTTTTGTACACAGGATTCCAAAATTATACTGCATATTCCAAATGAGGCCTTACTAATGCTTTGTAAATAGGGATAATAACATTTTCCTCCCTTGAATCCATATCTCTCTTTATACAAGACAATACCATGCTGGCTCTGGCTGTTGCTGGCTGGCACTGCTTGCTACCTTTAGGTTTGTTATCCACCAAAACTCCAAGATCCCTTTCCAACAGGGATTCACTTAACACAGAGCCATTTATAGTATATGCAGCACAGGGATTTTTAAGTCCAAAATGCATCACCTTACATTTATCAACATCATCTGCCACAACATCATCTGCCATCATCTGCCACTTAGCAGCCCAAAGTGACAATCTATCTAGATCCCCCTGTAACGATTGCACATACTTTGAAGTTTTTAAAGGTCGACACAGTTTTGTGTCATCAGCAAACACAGAAACCTTGCTGACAATACTCACTTCCAAATCATTCATAAATAGTTTAAATAGAAGCGGCCCCAGCACAGAACCCTGTGGCACCCCACTTAGCACTTTAGTCCATAATGATGAAGCCCCATTAACAACTACTCTCTGCATCCTATTCATTAACCAATTTTCTATCCATGTACAAATGTGCCTCAACAGACCTTAGCATAATGACTGATTGAGATGGCACGTCGGATGTGGGATTGGTCATTTGGAAGGAATAAACCCAGTTCTGATGACATTTGCACATATACATGGCTAGCTTTCTAAAGAGGATATTTCAAAACCAATAATCCCTACTGCAATGGCTGCAAGACATTTTGAACATCAGTAGATCACTTGAGTTACACATAAACCTTCCGACACTCTTATGACGTTTGGTGCAATAATTTTCAACCAGCATTACAGACATAATGTCAATCCCAAACCATGATCTGGAGAGGAAACAGGATAGCCTTTGTGATATAGGGCAAATCCCACTGGATCTGACTGGATTAGCAGTATATCTTTAATGTCTGTGGCCTGCCTTATTCTTGTACTTTCTTTTAACATTATTCATTCCTCAATTTTGCAGAGCAATGTATTAAATAATTATTTATTCTATAGTTTCTTTATTTGCAAGTATTTCTGCATTTGTAGACAAAGTGTTTCCCTGATAGTGCTATCCAGTTACCACTTTTATTTGTACAGTTCAGCCAACAAGCACTAGGATTTTAGGCTACAGTGGCCAGGCTGGGAATCAGCAGTTCACCCGGCATGCTGAGCCTCTTATCTAAGAAGTTCAGTAATTCTGGTAAATAAATACAGAGTGTCTGAAAAGTGCATCATTTTACTTTTTGTGGCCTTTAGTCTTTGATATTTTGGCTTCTAATACCAACAAAAATATTATTTAGAATGTTGCAGGCATAGCAAAATATCTGACCAATAAGACATAATTACTTAATGCACTATGGATGAATTCATAAATATAATTTCCCACACTTTTAACATTATACACACAAAAAATACACTCATCAAATTTACCATATGGCCAAAGGCAGACATTAAAAAATATAGAAAAATATGTCATACAATGAACTCCTTTCAGCAAGAAGGGAGGTGAACCGTTAGTCTGACCCCTAGCCAGCTGTATTTAGCTAAAATTGACATAAATACTTATTATAGACTTTTGGAACTACATGATATGTTAGTAAAATAAATACCTTCTTTATACATACAAGTAGGAAGAATGTTTAGAGTTAAAAAAAAATTGATTGCAGTTGGTAGTCTTCCTTTTAAAAATTATTTTTGAAGAATTAAATATTTATATTGTCTTTTCTTTTAAAATTCTATTAAAACATTTTCGCTTTCTCAACTTTTATTTTCATTCTAAAGCACTTTTTAAATATGTATGTATATATGATATTTAGTCCTAACATTAATACCTATTTCTAAAAAGAAAAAAAAAGGTAAATAGACTATCATAGTTCTCTAACCAAAAACAGCTGTAGCTTGTAAAGAGTCGCACATTTATACGTCATGGTGAAACAGAATTTATTGCAAAGATCACATTTCACTGCTTCATCAGTCTGTGCCTTGATCAGCAACAAAATGTTGAGCTGATAGTGATTTTTATGTTTAACAATGGATGTATGAGGATGTAACTTGATTATTCCAGTAAACACCCTTATAAACTGTAGTATAGGGGCCTGGCCATGATCGCTAGGACGTGTGGTAGTCCCAAATGGTCTTCCCTATAGTTAATATAAAGAGAATGTTCAAGACTGTGTGTAGCTAGAACAAATGCCAGATTCTGTCTCTTATCTATCAAATATTGATACTGTGTGTACCCAGCTTAAGTCTTATAGTACACCCGAAAGCAGATGGCAGACAAATTGTCATTTCTCCCAACAATCACACTTATGTGTCTGCTTGGTCGGGCATTGTTGATGCTGGATGCATGTGTGTACTAGGCTTTTTAAGGTGGTAGAGGATAAATTGGCTTTGTAGACAGTTTTTTTTAATAATAGGAGCTTGCTTTTAGTTTGACAGGCGTACAAAGTCAAATTAGTTTTAGGGTACTGGAGTCCTGGGAACCTTATATAGAATTATAAATTAAATGTGTATGGTGCAAAGGTTACAATTATAAGTTGATAAGTTATAAATAAAATGACAAAGAAAAGAAAATCAATGCACATTCCTAGGCCCCATACAATATCATATTATCTACACACTGGCATAGATTATAAACAAAGGGGTTTAAATATACATTACTGTTATTATATGAATGAAAAACCTTCCACCTACGTCAAAGTAGCCACAGTTGGGAATGTTCTATCTTTTAAACTTTTTTACCTTAATTACTTTTCACACACTTTTGCATTTCTCATAGTTGCACATTGGATCAATATAGCACAATAGCAGGCTTTTACTACCCCCCTGCCGACTTTTTTTAGTGAGGGAAGAGGCCATCCATCCAGTGCTTTATATTAAAGACATAGGGCCTCCAATTAAAGGGCTGTGTTGGGAGTGCTGCTACAGTCCTTCTATTGTATATAGATAAAATGATCCTTATCCATCTAGGTAAAAGAAAAACTCTGTGGTCTGAACAATTCTATGAAATTCTTTGCACTAGTCATTATGTCAGAAGCCATGTGTGATCATTTTTGTGGGTGTGTGGTGAAGACATAAAGGGATTGAAAGGTTAGCTTTATAATGAGTTGGGTCAAGCAGATTAAGCAATTAGTTGCTTAATGCATAAATATGGAATGAATTCAATTTAATGGACTGAATTTGAGCTATATGGTAACATCATTTCTTCAAGTAAATCCAGGCTTCAAGCTTTGAGCTTTCCTAAATCTGGCAAAAATGATCAACCAAGCATTAGACAAGGTCTGCTAGATAAGCAGGAATCTTGAGTGCCTTGAGTGATATAAGATGGAGTTTAGTCGCAGAAAAACAACACATACACAAATGGCTCCTTCCAAGATTCAAAAAGTAATTAGCATATCTATTCAACTCATTGTACTTTACAATGCTATACTGAATATTTAAAGCCTCATACACACATGTATGAGGCCGACTCGCGACGCATGATGTGTATGCAAGGCCAATAATTGTGCCATGTATGGGCACTTTGTATTCAATGCGTTTATTAACTAATGTAAAACAATAATCATTACCATTTTATTGATCAATGTTTAGTGATATCAGTGCTTTATAAAAACCGTCCATTGTGTCACAGTGATTTATTTAGAAAAACATGTGAATTGGGGTGTTTTTTTTGCAATGGTTTAGTTTTCCCCAGAGATTGTGAAATAAAAACTAGCTTTGATTGCAACATAGGTTTAACAGTCAAATTAGTGACTGGTGTACAGCAGTGATCCTGTTTTGGGCCTGGGTGTCCACTTTCCAAAATGTACTGCAAAAATAACAGTACAATTTAATGATTTCATACTTAGATTCCTTTCACTGATCAAATGTTGTTCCTCCCATGTCTCCACTTGGTGTATTAGCCTTTGTTTTGCAGTTGTTTTCCTTTGCTTTGCACTGAAAATATTCTATGGGCACATCCTAGCAGGGGAGAGTGGAATGTCACTTTATTTTAGCTAGAAGCGAGTGAAGTAAAGATAATGCACTAAAGGCCATGGCTCTGTTCACTCTCAATATCAAGTTATGTTAACACAGCTTTTCAACGCAGCTTTTCATCACGCCAAGTGGGGATGTAAACAAAGGTCTTTTTTTATAGCTCAAATCAGTAGAAGGAACCATGGCAACTTTCTTCTGCTCTTTCCTATGATAAAGTTAGCCTTTGGCTAAAGAATGAGAATCATGAAGTTGACCTGCAGTTGACATTCAAGTGATATTGCCACAGAAAGAGTTTGCCACATCAAGGTTTATTTGGAAATGTTGGATAAAACATATTTATTTCTGTATAGAAATTTGGGTTTTGCAGTCCTTTAAGGTATTGAAAGTTTGGAACACAGCGCGCTTTCTAAGCAGCGCTGTGTATGACTGAGGAGAGGAGGGGGAGAACCTTGCCTGTTAGATGGGCCCGTCTACTCCCGTCCGCAATGGATAGCTTCTGTTCCCAGTAAGGCTTTGCGGCGGGTGCAGGCGGGTCTCAGGCGGGTCTCAGGCGGTTACACACGTATGTCACACAGCATGTGCAGCCATATATAAGGGGTCGGAGCTTGGCGCTCATCGCCATTTTTAGCCCTGGAAATCACCAGGAAAGTCTTTCCCTCCCGACCCTCCCACGATTATCTGCAATAATTGTTATGCAATATTTATGTATACGATATTTATGTTGAATTAATGTTGTATTTTATATTAATGTTTGTAATATAAAACTGAATGGGGGACGGAATGTCACAGCAGGTAGTCAGATCCTTGTTGTTTGGTTATAATTATTGGATTTTACATGCCCACCGTAATTGGTGGCTGGCATACAAAGGGGAGCTCAGGAACATCTGTTTTGGTGGTCACGTGTTTACGGGGTTGCTATGGCAACCGTTGGCATGGTGTTTTGTGTGATTATCCAATATCAGCATATAAACACAAAAGTGGGCTTCAGCGCACACCTGTATCAAGCACTACTCAGGTGCCTTACGCGTTTCGAACTCACAGGTTCTTAACCATAGGCATGCTATCCACAGGTGTGATGAAGTTTTGTGTGATTACTACTATTAAGTTAAAGATTTATGTTATAAGGTTTATTAGTTATATACGAATAAGGCAGTTCATAGAGGGCTTGCTCGGCTCCAGGGTTTCCCTTCCCAATTCATGGTGGGTTAGCATAAAAGGGGTTCTCACCCTTCTCTCATAAATCAGTCAATTTATGTTCTCAGGGCCATTCTAGAAGGACTATTTGTAATCTACTGGGAAACAAGCTTGACCTTTGATTGAAGACATAACAAGAAGTTTCAGTAAAGCTGGGTACACACAGTTCCAATCTTATAAAGGTGACTCTTATCTTTTAAAAATGTGGCTACACACAGCCATAAACATGTTCTCCCTGTATAAAGTATAGGGAGATCCTTTGCAACTGCCACACACCTAATGATCTCAGGAGACTCTCTATACTACATTAAAGGGAGCCGACAGCTTAACAAAACATACTTTTTTAGGATCCCAAACTCTTACAAGGTATACACGTTTAAATCATACTCCAAGAGAAAGCCTTTCACACACCACCTGGTACTGCCCAGGGTGGAAGCAAATACAGACTAAGCAAACAGCTTGTTACTCCTTTTATTATGTAAGCAATACTGCTGTGAAATATGCAGGACATATTGGGAAACAACCGACACTCCACATACATAAACAAAACACACCATGTTCACAAATACAGCCTTCTGTTTCATAATAAATGGAAGGTCTTACAGTTACTATTATTATTTTATATTCTGTAGTGTTTAAATGTTGAGAAAAGGTTTAAACAAAGCCACGTGTTTAAATTTGTGGTCTCCAATTTTTCCAAACGAGTTAGGGTTATATTAAAAGCCTCCCATCATACCTTCAAAAAGAGACCAGAGATGTGATACAGGGCTCATTTTAAAGGAATATCGCAGGCTTTTATTTAACTCTAACTGGACCACTCGCAAACCTGCAGGGGCCCCTGCAAGCTTCATTGGCTTGGCCCCTCACTCCCTCCCCAGTGGCAACAGGATCAGACATTTTTAAATAGATGTAGAAAAGGTACATGTGATCAGCTCTTTAAAGGGGAACTGTGGTCCTCCATTTGGTATTTGTCTTATGAAGGCAGCCATTCATCACCAGATCATTTGATCGTCACCTGTGTTTAGGGTTGGAGCATGCTCACTGCTGTCTTTACTGCTGAGAAATTCTAATTAACATACCAGATATGCAAAATCAATATTATAATTACCTAGAAGTCTCTTTTCCCCTTATTTGTATAATGAGCAAGGGAGTTGTGGGGAAAAATCTCCCTAACTCGCTTGACTCCTTGTAAATCTTATTTTTCAAAGCCCAGAATGCGCAGAAGCTGTATGTTTACACATGAATACCAAAAATAAATATAGACTGTGGTATGCAATATATTTGATTGTTTTTGCAAAAAAAATGTATTTAAAGGAACACTAAAGCCATTTTTATAAGTATATTACATGCATTTCTATTATTCAGAGGGAGGTGAGAACACTTATTCCCACCTCTCTGTGATTAATAGGACGCTCAGGGGACACTGGAACTTACCTTACCGGCGCTCCACTCACAGCTGCTTTTGCACTGACAGACGCGCTGTCCCGATTGTGCACCTATCTTTTGTATTGGCGCGCATGCGCCTAAGATAGTTGCTTGGTCGGGACAGCATGGCTGTCATTGCAGAAGCAGCTGCGAGTGGAGCGGCGGTAAGGTAAGTTCCAGTTTCCCCTGGGCATTCTATTATTCACAGGGAGGTGGGAATAAGTGTTCTCACCTTACTGTGAATAATAGAAACGGATGGAATATACTTATAAAATGGGTTTAGTGTTCCTTTAATTAGAAAAACACAAATTCAGATTTCTGGCTCAGTAATTAAAAAAGGTAAGATAAAAAGATTTTTTGATAGGGCCTACTTTAGAATAACATAAATAGAGAACTACCCAGCAGTGCTGTTTTAATACTTATTACCAAATAATGAGGATCTAAGGTTCACCAGGTCTGAAGGTAGCTCATTGAGCCTACCCAGCCAGGTGTATACTAGACTAACAGCTAACTGTTGTAAACTTTATGCCTAAATACAAGACTACAACTTAATAGCTGCTAAGCAAACACTAAGCTGCAATTCAGATCTCTTGCATTTTATAGTGTCTCCCAAACACACCTTTAAAATCTGATTGGTCTAATTTAAATCCTGAATCTGATTGGATCTTGGGTATTGGACCAATCCAACACGCCACCCCAAAATCTGATTGGTTCAGTACCTACGATGAAATCAGATTCAAGATTTAAATTAGACCAATCAGATTTTAAAGGTGTGTTTGGGATCAAATACCTTCTAATAGTTCTAACTATTTGATAGCTAACTATTTGACAATCAATATATTGCATACCACTGCCTATATTTATTTTTGGTATTCATGTTTAAATATACAGCTTTAATGCATTCTGGTCTTTGAAGAATTAGATTTATAAGCAGTGCTGGATTTATACTTTTTTTCTCCCCTAGGCCAACTAACTTGTACTGCCTGTGGGCCCCCTTCAAACACACACACACATACGCGGCCATTCATTGGCTGAAGTGGAGCTTTGTGAGTGGGAGAGGAACCTGCCGCCCCTAGTAAATCGGCAATTGCTGCCCATTTCACATTTAACAGAAACTGATATGGCTCTGCTGTGTGCCAAGTAATGTGCCTTGTGCAATGCTGCCTAACTTAAACCCATTTTTTTTTTTTTGCCGCCCCTGGTGGCTGTGCCGTCCTAGGCCACGGCCTAGGTGGCCTAGTGGAAAATCCGGCCCTGTTTACAAGGAGTCAAGCAAGTTAGAAAGAGTTTTCCCCACAACTCCCTTGCTCATTATGCAAATATGGTGAAAAGAGACTTTGCATATCTAGTATGTTGATTAGAATCTCTCAGCAGTAAAGACAGCAGTGAGCATGCTCCAGTCCTAAACCAAGGCGGTGGTCAGATAATCTGGTGACCAATGGCTGCCTCCATAAGACAACATACAAAATGAAGGACCCCAGTTCCCCTTTTACTCTGCTGCCGGCCCAGTACTGGAGTTTTAAACAGTTGATAGCGTGTGTGTGTATATATATATCAGAATGAACAGAATTTGTATGCAATACTATATATATATATATATATATATATATATATATATATATACTGTAGGAAAATACAGGAGCACTCCTGGGATTTTTAACCAATTTATTGTAGATAGCACATGAAGCGGCAACGTTTCGGCCCCGTGTCTAGAGCCTTTATCAAGCCATGTGAACACAAACAGTGATTGCAACTAAATAGAGGAGACTCCTCCCAGTGATAGTGATGTCAGATCATAGAATATATTAACCCCACAGAGTACTTATCCCCAGTGTAGGGTAAGTATAACACCTGCTTACCAAGTAAAGTGCATACATAACCATAAAGTGCATATAGTACTAAAGTGCATAGAGTGTACATAATGTACTATAAAGTGCTCTCGATATAGCATACACATAATGTGTAGAATTAAAAAGTGTTAAAAAATGTTAAAAGGTTAAAGTGATTGGGATAAATAATGTAAAAATATATATATAATATCTAACCCCAATAGATATTAATATGTTAAATAAGTTACTATAGAGTGCAATTACAAGTGCTGAAATATCAATGTTAGGATAATAACAAATGGGTCATCATAGTTATTAATGATTAACGTTCACTTAAAAAACATCTGTACGAAATATTTTCATTTAGTCCATAGGGATTGACCGTATTTAGAGTCCTGATCCAATAAGTTTCCCGTTGGAGTAAGATTTTTGATCTGTCTCCCCCACGTCGTGGTATTGGACATGATCAATAGCCTGATATTTAAATGTAGCAATATTATGTCCAAGTTCCAAAAAATGTTTGGCCAAAGGTTTACTAGTCCTGCCGTCTCTAAAGGCCGTGTTTATAGCTGATCTGTGACCATCCATTCTCAATCGCAGGGTAAGGTCCGTTTTGCCCACATAAAACAATCCGCAGGGACAAGAAGCCAAATATATGACATGAGTCGTTGTACAAGTTTTTAATACAAGTATAATGCAGTAGGGTGTTTCTATCTGATGTTTTACGGTATAAACAATAATTAATTTTATTACCTGTCAATGATACTTGTACATCCAGGAATTGGACTCTCTCACAGCTCAATTCTGCCGTCAATCTTATGGTGTTGTCCAAGTTGTTCAGATAATCCAGCATATCTTGGAGTGATTCCCTAGAACCCACCCTACTGCATTATACCAGTTTTCATTCTAAGAAACTGAAAAATTCCCTTCCTATATCACAGTTTTGTCGAGTCTTGAGGAATAACTCAGATCCTAAGATATTGGAACAGCAAATTATGGACATGTGGGGTAGATTTACGCACAGAGGGTATGAAAAGGATGTACTTACCAAGGCCTTAAACCGAGCAAGAAATAAAATATTAATCCCAGGATTCATCATCATTTGTATGTATTACCAAGTATACCACACTATACACTAAAATAAGCGACATTTTACATGATAATTGGAAAATATTGTTATCTGATCAAAAATTGAGGAATTGCTTACTGGAGAGACCCACTATTGGATACAATAGGGGTAGAAACTTGGGGGACATTTTATTTAAACGAGACCCAGTTAAGTGTTATACACCAGAACGCACTTGGTTGACTACTAGGAGTGGTGGAAGCTATAAATGTGGTAATTGCACATCCTGTAGACATATGCAAAGAGGGACCCATTTTCTACATCCACATACCAAGACCCCTATTAACATTAAACATGCCATAACTTGTACAACGACTCATGTCATATATTTGGCTTCTTGTCCCTGCGGATTGTTTTATGTGGGCAAAACGGACCTTACCCTGCGATTGAGAATGGATGGTCACAGATCAGCTATAAACACGGCCTTTAGAGACGGCAGGAACTAGTAAACCTTTGGCAAAAATTTTTTGGAACTTGGACATAATATTGCTACATTTAATATCAAGGCTATTGATCATGTGCCAATACCACGACGGGGGGGAGACAGATCAAAAATCTTACTCCAACGGGAAACTATTGGATCAGGACTCTAAATACGTCATCCCTATGGACTAAATGAAAATATTTCGTACAGATGTTTTTTAAGTGAACGTTAATCATATAAACTATGATGACCATTTGTTATTTCCTAACATTGATATTCAGCACTTGTAATTGCACTATATGTAACTTATTTAACATATTAATATTATTGGGGTTAGATATATATATATATTTACATTATTTATCCCAATCACTTTAACCTTTTAACATTTTTTAACACTTTTTAATCTACACATTATGTGTATGCTATATCGAGGCAATTTATAGACATTATGTACACTCTATGCACTTTATACTATATGCACTTTATGGTTATGTATGACTTTACTTGGTGCAGGTGTTATACTTACCCTACACTGGGGATAAGTACTCTGTGGGGTTAATATTCTATGATCTGACATCACTATCACTGGGAGGAGTCTCCTCTATTTAGTTGCAATCACTGTTTGTGTTCACATGGCTTGATAAAGGCTCTAGACACGGGGCCGAAACGTTGCCGCTTCATGTGCTATCTACAATAAATTGGTTAAAAATCCCAGGAGTGCTCCTGTATTTTCCTACAGTATATGCAACTATCAGTGGGAAGCACCCGGGTTCTTTGTATTTGTAAAACCGGCTCAGAGTGCCACCCATATCGTTGGTTATATATATATATATATAAATACACACACAAACATACACACACACTGCATTAGAAATTATTTTTACATCACGCATTGAGAGTTGTACCAGAGTTCCCTCTATGTTTTAAGCCTTTGTAATGCTCCATAGCACATTTAGGAAATCTGGAACATTGGCTGTGACCTATTTTAACTGCACTGTAGTTTGTTTTGCATGCAAGAGGGAACATATGGCTCTCCATAGGGTTTTAGCAGATGCTTTTAGTTCTCACTGCTCATGTTTTGAGACATCATAAAGGATAAAACAAATTACACATTCAAGGTATTTAGCAGTAGCTTGGCAGATATAAATTCAAGGAGAAATAAATGGTAAGGACATCACACGGTTTGGGGCCTTTTGCATATATTAGTAACTATTAATTGTTTGTGTGTCTTCAAAGGTCAGTTACATTTTAGAATTTGTCAAACAGCGATTATGCTGTAAAATTAAAATTTGCTGCCATGTCTGGTTGCAGAGCAGACACATATATAAGATAAATCTCATAGTATGGACAAAAGTACCAAGAGATTAACAGTTCTATATACTTGCAGTATATGGCAAGGACCAGCAACATTTCATAGTCCTCAATATGGTAATAAGGTCCTGATTAAGGACACACCATGGTAATGTTATCTATTTTAAAAGACTCAATGGTTGGGCACAAATGACAATAAACTGCAACATGTTGGGTTTTTTTTTGACATTTTACAGAAACGCCCACTGTTAGATGTCAGGTTTCTACTGCTTGCTTTTTGTTCTGACCCAGTGATAAGAAATGGAAAATTACATGGTGACATGTCTTTTTTTGGTAACAATAACACTGTGGCCAGTGTGCGATGTAACGCTTCCAGGTATCTGGGACAGGATGTCTTCTAACAGCTGATTAACAAAGCCCTAGATTGATATGGTGCTTGCACAATGACAGACATTCTGTACAGGAAACCCAGCTGGTTTAAGTGCACTTCTGGTTTTTAATAGTTTTAAAAAGACAAGAGCATAAACATGCTTTGCACTTCCTGAAATATTATGCATTTGTTTTAAGGGAAATTATTAACAAAAGTTATTTTTAAAATATTTAGTTTTCTATTATCATACAGCAATGTACTGTCTCTTCTATACAGCTTTTGACATTGAATAAGACCTAAACCAAACCATACATTCAAAGTAAGATATTCAGGCAAACACCATGGGGACAAATCTCTTATTCCCCTTTTACCAAGGTATCTGTGGCAGTAGTTCTAGATGCATATAGCTAACATTAGATTGAATTAATTGCAATATTAAAGGTCATGTCCATCCCCCTAAGAAAATTTTTACCTTATGTAAATCAGTCCCCAACCCCCATTTTCATTTTGCTAAACATTTCCAAGGTGCTCACAGAGTTATTCTACCTACAAATCCCAATCCCTCGCCGCATCTTCTCTATTCTTGCTGGTAATGGCCGTGATGGTGATGTCATCGGTGACAGCCTTTATAGAAGGAGCATCCTCTGCTGCAGAGCGTGCTCGGAACCAGCTTGCAACAGCAGCAGAGGAAACATGAATGCAACTTTGAGGGATCTGAGTTTTGTAAGTAGAATATCTCAGCTTGTAAATGTTTAAGTAAATTAAAATGGGGCTTCTGTAATTGATCTACACAAGGTAACATTTTTCGAAAGGGGGTGGACATGCCGTCATTATTGTGGCTGCACATGAGCGCGTTTTTTCTTTTTTTCCTGATTTAATCCCAGGAACTAACTGGATAAAAAAAAATCAGTATGCCAAGTTCACCTGCAGCTTACCCATAGATACAAAAACGATCAGTAAATTTCAAAATAAGACAACAGTTTGCACTGCTAGATCTTTGCACTGCTAGATTAGTGGTACATAAATCAGAGCTGTCAAGAAATATGTATTTTGAATATAGAATTACTTTGGATTTACTTTAATAGTTAATTTAATGGGAACACCACAACATTCTGGAAAGGCTCTCGATTTGTAAAATCCCATGATACTACATAATTGAATAATTTACAATTGATCCAGTCTCTTATACTTCTTTTACCTGATGTTTATTTTCTCAATATCACCAGTATGGTAGGAGATAACGTTTTTGGCTACAGGACATGTTTTGACCCACATTACATGGCAAGATACTGAGGCTGAAGGCTGGTGTGACAATTATTTTTGAGCATTACACAAGTAGGCTGATTTTAGATTTTTTAGATAGTAAAAAATCCTGCAAAACCAAACAGAAGATGTAAAGGAAATGTGCTACAATCACAATAAATAAAAAGGCTTTCTAGAGAAGAAGCACACAAAAACTGGCATAGAGAGAAAAGGAATGTGTAATGTATTGAGAACAGAAGCAACATAACATGATATTGAATGTCTTAGTTTCATCTGATACCACCAGAAGCCATGATGCAAACTGCTCTTTTAGGAGACTTTTGGGACTAGTGACAGTAGATTTAGATTGTTAGACTTAATAAAACAACAATCAAAGATAAATAATTTTCAATACCTGTGACTTACAATTACCTTTTTTTTAAATTTAAGGCAGAATTTGGTTGGATGGAATCCAATTTTGGGTATCACTGGCTACTCTGTGGCAATACACATTGGCAATATTTCGCAAATCCCATTGGATATTTTCAGTCAGGCCGAAATATCGAAGGTAAAATCCACCTGCAAAGGACGATGTTACATTGAACGTTCGTCAAACTGAATTTCAAGACATGCTTTTCATCTTGAATACTTGCTATTGCCACCATATTTATCAGTTTTTCCTCATGATTGTAATAATATACTTCCTCACCTATACCCTGTACCTTCCAGTCCCTACCATGCAAACAAGAAATTGCAGTAGGACCATGGAAAAGAGGTGGCCAGAGAACAAATCATCTTTGGCAACTGGCATACACGTTTTTATGAATAAAAAGAAGAAACCAGAGGACCCCCTTTGTGCATAATGGGACTAATTTGTTAAATGAGGTTAAAACTGGAAAACTGTGGGCGTGACACTATAATTATTGTTATTGCTCCACATGTAAATTGCATCAATCAAGAGATAATTTAACCCACATTCACACAAATGTACATAAAGCTGTTTAAGTCTTAAATACATATATATTTTTTTAATGAACATTGGAATTAATTATGTAATGTATAATGTGGAAACTGCAAACATGAACTACCTGTGAACCAAACACCTGCAGGATAAATACTACTTGTATTTTTCATCAGATTCCATTTAACCTTCTAAACTGGTTCATACATTTAGTGTATTATTAAATGTAATTGGTGCACCATTAATTATTTTGCAAGCTTTACATTGTTCGATTGTTATTCTCTAGAAAAATATGTTACCAAGAAGTACAGAGAAAACAAGAGGGACCTCTGTGCTATTAAGATTACAATATATCTTTCAAATCATAACTCTCTTTTATTGATATTAATGTATTGTAAAACGGAACCCAAGAGCTTGCAATCAATACATCCTTACATAGAAGATTTTTATTTATTTGGGGTTTTTTTCCAAGCTTCTTTTCATTTCTCTACAATGTGCATTTTATTGCTACATCCCTGAAAGTAAAACTTTATTTGATTTACTATATGTTGTAATTCTGTACAGAAAAGCAAACCCAGAGGGGAAAATATTATATACCAGTGAGAACATTTTAGCTGAAAAACATCACTATAACTCTAGAATGAGGGTAGATTATTTTGGAGATTGCTGATCCCATGGTATATTGTTCTTTGCTGGTTAGGCTCATTAAGTCAAGAGGATTTACTATCTGGTTGCACAATAGCTGTGATTCATTTAACTGTTTTATGCTTGTTATTTGCATTCTAAAGCTGGGTACACACTGTCAGATTCTCCTCCTTAATGACCATTCGGCACGTCCGACCGGTTGGCCAGGAGGAAGGACTGTCGGTTGAGGTAAAAGTAGCTGGACCGCCGTGGTTTTCAGACATGTCTGATCGTGCATTCGTCCGAACGAATGGCCGGTCGTGTCTGAAAATACATGCAATTATTTCAGCCCCATTGACTGATACACTGAACTATCGGTTGATTGGACCAAAATATTGCATGGTGTGTACTCAGCTCTAACCAGGTGTTATGCACAAAGATTCTAACTCTGTTTTACTGACAGCCTACATACTGTACTGAGACTAACAGTTGCCTGAAGTAGGGTCCACACATGTGACAAGCAGGATAAACAATGGTGGAGGTGCACTCTACCCAACTGTGGGTGCAGACGCCTCTGTAGGTTCTTCCCTTAGGAACCAGTGGCTTCGCAGGAAAAAAGAGTAGCTGAGGGTCGCACTCCAAATCATAAAGACATTTTTATTATGAACCACACATATTCACGTCACAACGTTTCGGGGGGATACCCCCTTCTTCAGGTGATAAAGTGCAACTGTGCTTGAGGAAAATATAAAGACTGTGCTAGACATAGGTCCCGCCCCCTCATTGGGTGGAACCATCAACAGGTGTTTGTTACATAAATATCAGTAAAAAACATGTACAATAAACGTATTCACTTTAAAAACAGTCTCAATAATGCAATGTTGAATCGTGTTCAATAATAATACAATAAAACAATGTAATATATATAAACTGCTACAGTGTGTTAAGTGCTTTCAATGTGCAAATAAAGTGCATATCAAATTCCTAGTGTCTTTTCATTGTCTCTAGCTACCAGCTCAATGTGGCAAATAGTCTGTGAAAAAAAGATATATACAGGAAGATATGTAACAAACTGGACATGTGACAGCTGTTGCATATTACACAGAAAATTATTCATACACATTAGCAGTATTGTCAACTGCCAAGTATCCACCAAAGATTAGATTTATGGAATTTACAATCTTATTCAATTCAATTAAAGGGCATGTCCAGCCATATAACCAAAATTAAACTATAGGTTTAACACTACCCCCCAAACCCTATTTTCGTTATACCTACCTTCCCCAAAGATGCCTCTGAAAATACTTACCTGGTCACTCGTCACAAAGCTTTTCTTCACTGCTCTACTTCCACAAATGCGAAACTCCTCACTGCTGCTGTGTATGCTTGAAACAAACTAGCAACAGCAGAAGAAGGCGGCACGCAGGCGTCGATGGATTGAGTCATGTAAGCATTTCCAGAGGCATCTTTTGGGATGGTAAGTATAATGAAAATGGGGGTGCAGGGTGGCTGTTGTTAAACCTATAGGTAAATTTTTGTTATAAGGCTGGATATGCCCTTTATGGGGAAACTAATTATAACATTTTCCAAAAAGACAGAACACATTCACAAATAGAAATGAACCTGAACCCAGTTCCAAAAATTGGTGTGTAGACATCTAAAAATACATACAGGGTTATTCAATAAAAGTTCTTATCGTTTAAAATGGTGCTAATTTTTCCCCAACCAATCGGATCTTATTTAACATTTGAAAGCTAACATCTGATTGGTTGGGGCTAAATTAGCACCATTTTAAACAATAAGAACTTTTATTGAATCTCCCTGCTTGTGCATAGAAACTGAAAGTAAATACTGGGATCAGTTAGCATGGCCAATAGGTGAACCTCACAAGGCTGTTTGAAGACTACATAGACAGAGAAATGTACTGGCAACAATATGAAAGCCTTCTTAGTTACAGCATTCAATTCTTAAAGGAATTGTACACTTGGCTGCCTTATTTCAATCTATAAATGAATTCATGTATGCGGCACTCACTCCGATGTGTTTGTGTTGCTACATGACTTCAATCCAGTATTTGTTTTGCTCAAGCTCAGCCCCCCAGCCCCCTGCCACACTATCTGACTCTCTGTAGGGGCAATCATGCTCAGCAATCCCTATGAGGCTGCATTGGGAGAGGGAATTTCCTACCATGCAGTTCACATACCAACCATCACCATTCCAGCAACAGCATAACAGAAAAGATTAAGATACTAAGGAACTTGATTGACAGCTGAAATATAAGATGATTCAGACTGGATTTCTAAAGAAATAGGGAACAGATCAACAAAAATAATGCTAAAGTGATAGTTGGGAAGAATTATACTTTCCAGTAAAAGGCAATTTAAAAAAACTAATTTCCCAGTGTACATATCCTGTAAGGATAATTACTGTCCCCATTCTGTCAGAGTAAGCTGGCCCCTCGCTCCATGCAGCCAATCAAGGCTGTAACAACTGACATCACAGCCAATGATTGACTGCTGCTTCACCTGCTGCCTCCACTGCACATGCTCAAGTTAATAAAAATCTCATTGAGCAGAAGGAGGAGGCAGATACCTTTGTCAGAAATCAGTTGGGATTACAAATTCCTGACAAGTCACCATTTTTTTGTTTTAACTAAAAACTAAAATTTCCCCCACTACTGACCCCACTGTGGAGTGTTAAAAAATCCTTACCTTACCTCTCTGCTCCAAATGGTTCTCCTGCAATGTCTGTCCAAAGTCCCGAAAGTGAAGATCAGGAGCCTGTCTGTGAGTGAAAAGGTTTCTGCCTCTTACTTACCTTTCCTCTAAGAGGTTTCTGGCATGTACGGTGAAGCCCTCCTCTACCCCCACCCCTCCCTCTGGATCCCTCTTTGCTGCCTGGTGCCCTACCTATAAACTTTTTCTGTAGTGTAGGGAACCCTATCACACCCCCAACCGCCATGTTTGTTTGCAAAAAAACTAATCAGTACTCTACTTACAGAGCTTCGTTCCCTTGGCATTCTGCACTGCCGGCAGCTGCGCCTATGATTATCTGCCTCTCAGTCAATCACGGCGCGGCTTCTGATTCAGACCCCTGCTTGCAATTTCCTGAACAATGGGGGATAGAAGATCTGTAAGTACCTTTCTGATAACTATTTTTGCAAACAAACATGGCAGTTGGGGGTAATATAGGGTCCCCTACACTACAGAAAAAGTTTGTCTTGAAGGTGGAGATTCCCTTTAAATATTTGGTTAGTAATTTAGGTAATGAATTGCAAAATGTATCATTTAGGGTTAGGAATAACGACAATTTACACGAATGCAACTTACTGGAATAATATCTTACAATGCATGGGTGTTCGAGTAGGAAAACTTTCACATTAAAGTTTTTAAAAATGTTTAATTCCCTTTTAATATAATGTAAATTATATAAAATACATGTTTTGAAATAATATCTTGGTTTTACCTACCATTCCATACCTTGCTGGAAACAGTATGTTCAGTCTACTGACCTGTGCTCTATGAACAGGAGATACAGAGGTGTGAAGCAAAAAATAGGATATGTAAACAGTTTCAAAGCTTAAAGCTGGGTACACACAGCACAAATTTTTGAAAAATGACAGACTGGATCTGCAAGATCACAGTTCCGTGCGTTCTGTGCAGATTGTACAGCCTAACAAAAGCAATGCAACACCAGACCACAAAGACAAAGTGGCCGGAAAGGTAGGTGTGGATATTTGTGCTCTAAAATATGCATGTGGATCATTATCAGTTTACTAGCAATATATCCAGGTCAGTGCCCTTAAAATGTTGTGTCATATTGTGTTAACACCCACAGCTTATCATGTGTCAGTCCATGTGTCAGTGTAATTTCTATAGCAGTACATCCAGGACAGTGTCCATTTAATGTCACGCCAGGTTTACACTCACAAAGAAAAGAAATGAAGGAATTGACTTCCTGGTGAAGTAAATCACATAAATAGAAAATATTAAATGGATGCAAAGAAAAAAATGTAAAATGAATATTAGTTTTATGATCCATGATGCATGCTGAATATTAAGCTGCAATTCCCTAATTACATTAGGGAAAATCACCATTGAATTTTTTTTCTTATTGAGAGATAACCTTCCATGTCTACCTTTGTAGGGTCATGGATCATCTTTTTTTTTATTAGTAATTGACCCATGGCAATTAAAGGGGTCTGTGGCCATTTATATGAATTAACCAAAAGCCATAATTTTATTTATATCAATAACAACAAAAATTTCCCTTGCTCATGTTCAGCCCCTCCCCCATATAGAATGTTTGGGACTGCGTGTAGTCTGATCTCTGAAGAACATAAAAATTAACAGGGCGATGCACCAACGGGTGCTGTTCTGGAGTTTAAGTCACGCTAACCGATGTTATATTGGTTAGCGTGACTTAAAGGAATTGTATACTAAAAAAAATACTTTGCCTCATTTCAGTCTATAATGAATACATGTAAGCAGCACTTACTCTGTTGTGTTTGTGTTGCTGCATGACTTGAATCCGGTACATGATTTGCTCAAGTTCATTCCCTCAATCCCCCAGCCCCCTGCCTGACTCTCTGTGCGGGCAAGCATGCTCAGTAATCCTTATGAGGCAGCATTGGGAGAGGGTACTTCCCATGATGCAGTTCACATACCAACTGTCACCTGTCCAGCAACAAGAAAACTATACATAGCAGAAGAGTTTATGACAGTAAGGCGCTTGATTGACAGCTGAAATGTAAGATGTTTTAGATTGGATATCTAATGAAATAGGGGACAGATCAGCAATAAAATGGTACAATGATAGTTGGAAAGAATTATAGTTTCTATAATTCATGGGCAATTGCCCATTGGGCAATTTAAAAACGGTGCAGCCACCGTAAGTGGTTATATGCCGGAATTGACATTCTCTTGTGACACTTTAAATGCCAGCTAATAGCTTGCGTTAAAAGTCCTGAAATAGAAAAACGGCCTTTAGTGATGCACTGAGAGCTGCTATCGGAATATACAGTAACATCACCATCTGTTTGCACCGGGTGGCCGATTGTGTGTACGCAGATTTTCTGTAAAAAATGTCACGCTATACATGTAGTTATACTTTGTGCTTAGTGCTCTCTGTTAGCATGTGGGTCATTCTGTTCAGCCTCTGTGTGTGCGTATCTGTAGTTTAGTGACAGGATTACTTAGTTCCTGAACCCAGCTGATGTTATGTCCTGATGTTGTGGCTAATTTGCATATTTAGCACGTGGTACATAGAATTTGTTTGTTCTTGGCTCCTGTTTTCCAAAGCATCTTTTAAGTTAGGCAGAGGGGTGGAGGCAGTCTACATGATTGCTATACTGTGATTCCATACTGATTTCTTGCGTATTGCTAAATAAAAAGGATTTTAGAAAATGCTGTTGTTCTTGATTTAATTGATGGAACCTTTTTAGTGGTTGGTGGTCATTATGCTACAGTGGAATTAAAACCTCCCTTTCCTGCTTATGGTAAAATGAAAGGAATATAGCTACAAACTTTAAAGCAGATCTAAAACTCAATTTTAAAAAAATCCTAATGTGAAAGCCTTTCTCCTCAGACATTGTAAGATTCTTCTCTAGTAAGTTGCATTTAGTACATGTGAGAAATAGATTCTGTAACTAAGAAGGCTTTCATATTGTTTCCAGTACCACACACAGCCCGGGTAGTCTTGTCGAAGAGCCTTGTTAGCATGTTCACTTATTGGTCACGCCTCCTGCCGCCAGTATTCACTGTCTCTATGCACACAGTATTTTCTACACCAATATGGAAGTCCCTGATAAGACATTGAAAGCTTTGTTTCCCTGCAGTTTAGTAAGCAGCTAGTGTGAATAGTATACAGCCTTCCTGGTGCAATACAATTTACTTTTTTAAAATTCTAATCCTAGCAAAAGATAAAGTGTCTAAATGTACCTAAAGTCTTTGCATATGCAGTGGTGGCTCATCAGTATAAATGTCATTTTTCTGACTGCATAAAAAACACAGCCCATAAAGTTATGGATTCCAATCCCCTATACTTTGTTTCCATTATCTAGTTACACATTCATATATGGTAGCGCTATTCGGATAGCGAAATAAAGCGTTGATTTAGCAAGACAAAGTACATGGGGTTGCAGGTTCAGTTCCCCAGACTTACTTTTAATTTTTACTGAAATGTTGATATTATTTTTCTTACATTCATGCATGCTAAGAAATACACTGCACAAATTACTTTTCTTTTTTGTATGAAAAGCAAAGAAATATATATATCATTGTTAGGGACAGGAGCATTTAAATATGTTTACACCAAAACTGCATTTAAATCCCTGTTCAGGTAGAGGGAGGATCTGTGTGTTATTACAAGATTGGTTGTCAGCTTCTAGAAAGGCTGCAGCTTCTTTGTTTTGATCTGTTGATTCCTACAGAACATGCTTACTGTAAAAATTAGCTGGGAGTCACCCATCTATGGTGAATTATGGGAGCTGACCCCCTAGTATCCACAGGTTAATTTCATAAATCCCACAGCAGACACAGAAAGGGATAGGTGAGACACAACTTGTTGTATGTTTGTAAATGACTTAGCATCTTACTAGATTGTGTAAGTTTAATTAAATCATTACATCTGATTTTTATTGTTATAACCTAATGGTTACTTTCTAAGGTAATTGTAGTAGTAGAGAATTGTCAGCCATTGATGAAAGGGAAGACATCTTGGATATAAAATAATACATATTATTGGCTAACTAAAATAATTGAAAATGCAAGCTTTCGAAACACTTAGGTTTCTTCCTCAGGCATAATACATTAAGGTAATTATAGAAATTCTAAATGCATATTATATCTCAGACATCCCACCCTGCCCTTACAGACTTCCGGGCAGGGTGGGTAAAGGGGGCAAGTCCGGGAGTCTGGGGTGGTCTCTGAGTGCCCCAGAATGAGGGAGACTCCCAGTCAATCCGGGAGGAGTGGGATACCTGATATCTAGGGTTGCTACACGTCCGGTTTACCAGTGTCTGTGTGTGCCAAGCATGTTACCATTGCTGGCTTGCCAAGCATTTCCCATTGTCTGTGTGCCAAGTACATAGTGTGTCTCTGTGCCTTTGTGTGTCGGTCTAGCTCTCTGTGTGTCTGTAAATCTCTGTAAATCTCTGTAAATCTCTCTATCTATCACCAGGGGAGAAATATTGGGCCTATATTTGCTCTTTAATGTGTGTATGTGTGTATCTGCTAAACTGTATGTGTTCAAATGTGTACTTGTTTATGGCCGTGCTAAAGTGTGTCAGTTTAAGATGTGAGTAATGTGTGTCTGTATTAGTGTCTTATAGGGGCCAGTAATTTTAAAGGGACAGTTCAGTGGAAATTGTCAATATTGGTTAAATCTTTAGTTTGTGTAATGCCTTCTTACACCTATTCTACACTTATTCACATATTCTCTCCCATTTTGAAAAATTGCTATTCCCTGCTGTTGACATTAGTGAGCTGACATTTCAAGTTCTAACAGACCTTCTTCTTTCCAGGATGCACCACATCCTTGGAATGTTCCTAACAGTAATTTCTACTGATTGGCTGTTGGATGGGTCAAAGATGCTCAGATCTCTACTGAACAACTGAATCAACCCAGTTACTGGGTCAAGGGCAAGACCATAACGGTACTACTAGAGGTCCTGCAAACAGGAAGTCAGTATTTCGGTTGCATTTATTTATATACAGACACAATCCTGAATGGGCAGATTAAGGTCATTGGGATGAAAAAATATTGCTCTTTTTTATGAATAGCATATGTATTTGCACTGAACTTCCCCTAAGTTTATCTTATTGCTTATATTTTGTTAAATATATTAATAATGCTACATATAATAGTAATATAGACTGCTTTATGCCTTACTATTAAATGTAGTATTCTTAAACTAGTGAATAAAATATAAGTGAAAAAAGAAACTTTCAGGGTGACACATTAATCTCACGCTAACCAATGTTATACCAGTTAGTGTATAATTGACTTGCCTTTGTGGGACTTTTTTCCCCAGCTAAAAGCTGTTCCGATCAGAATGCACCAAGACCCCCATTGCACCAATGAGCCAATGGTGGCTTTCAGTGCATACATTTATATACATCCACGCCCACTTTAAACCATGCCCACTTTAAACCATGCCCATATTAAGCCATGCCCACTTGTGTCACAGTGGCTTCGCGCGCTGCCATTAACCTCTCCCACATGTGTCCGTGTTTGCTATAGTGTCAACCCTAATTACAACAATGGAGATCAATATATCTCAGTGTAATGTACAATAATCAGTAGTTTGTATTACTTTTTTTTTGATCTTTTATACCAAATAACTGCATCCTACATAGATGAATGTTTTTAAAATCTACTGTATTTTCAATACAAGCTATTAAGATCCTGTTTCTTTTTTATCAGAATTCAAGGTCTAGTGCTGTTTCATAAAATATCTGCTCCTCCCCCTTCCTCCATCTGCTTTGTACCTTACCCTCCCTTTGGTTTCCACAAGGGGGGGTGGGGTGCGGATGGTTTAACCGACCATACTGTTTACATTTACTCCAGTCTGTTATCGACTCGTACCATTCTCTCCCAGCATGCATTGTACCCAAAGAGCAGAAGGGAAATGTATGTGTTTAAAAGGGACAGGCTGTGTATTGTAAATTGCTGACATGAGCTTGACAATGTAGCTTTACTTATATTTATTATGGTAAATAACTTGAAATATAGACAATGTCCTTAATGGAATGACTGAGTAGAGTATTTTCTGTAGCTTTGACTATGCCTGTGTTTTAATATTAAGCATTTAAAACATCCAGGAAACACCCAGGAGCAATAACACTGAGCGATGGCCTGAGCAGGAGTGGCCAGGGAGAAATATCACCTGGTACACTTTATTTTTGATTAACAGACTACAGATTGGAATAGACCCTGTAGAGCTGTCAGGGCAGAATATCAGGTCAAAATTGATATTTGATCACAAAATATATGGGCCATGACGCAACACTGCAGGAACATCAGAGGTAAAACCACCTGTAGGTAAGGCTATTTAGATATTAGACAGATTTGGTGATTAAATAATGAATCTAACCATTAGCTAACACGCTGAATGATCAGATAAATCTAATTTAACCATTTGTATTGCTGTTACATTGTACTGTATTCAGTTGATCCATAAATGGGTCCTACACACTGTAAATAGATCACATTCACTGCCATGTGCTTCTATCTATCTGAGCCACGGGGGCTCATTGGTTAGCACTGATGCCTTTCAGCGCTGAGTTCTGAGTGTGAATCCCTTGGACCCATCTGCAAGGAGTTTGTGTGTTCTCCCCATGCTTGCGTGGGTTCCCTCTGGGCACTCTGATTTCCCCCACAATCATAAAGACATACTGATAGGTTGTATGTGTCAAATAAATGTGCTTAGTCTGTAAGCTTTTCAGGGCAGGGCCTGATGTCAATGTATACATGTAATTGTAAAGCACCATGAAAGATGTTGAAAAAATCCACAATAATTATATCTATCATTCCGTTAAGCTGAATTTCAATATAGTGTATGACTAATAGTGCCTATTTCTATGTAACTGTAGATATTCCCTTTTGGAGGTATAGAGATGGTCCCATAATCCCAGTGTTCGTTATACATGGAAAGCCAACACAATTTCTACTTTAAAACAAGTTTTTACTTTATTTTCCTTCTCTTTATTTCTATATTACAATAAATAGTAAAAACCCAATATTATTAGCTTTTATCAATTAGATTTTGGCCTACATGTACTGGTATGTAGGACATATTGTATAAAAATATGCCGTTTAAATCATTGTTATTTGTTTTAATTTTTAGTTTAAAGTCATTTTAGCATCCATTGTAATCTATTTATCAATCCTAAATACGCCATCTACTGACCAATGTTACACATGATATGAAAACTAAAACAGCTGGGTACACACAGGAAAGATTTTTGAAAGATCTTGCAGATCCTGTCTGTCATTTTTCAAAGATCAGTGAACACAGGCACTGTGTGTTTCCCTCGGCCACGGATGACCCCCCTATAGGGAGACTACCACGGCCAAGGAAAAATGTAGGTCTTTGCTGAACAACCACTCGGCCAACGGGAACATTCGGCAGCCATGCCCTCGTTTGGGAAAGCCACTACACACACTGCCGATCAATCCCTAATATCTGGGCTTTATTGCTAGTGTGTGTACCTAGCTTTAGCTTCCCATCTTAGGGCTTCCAACTTTCCACATATTTCTACTTGAAATCTGCCGAAAGATGGGGACTGAAGATGGGGTTGGCGGAAAGTTTTTTGCCTGGCCCAATCTTCATTTTTTAAAACAATTGGAAATTGGAATTTTCTGAAAGTTGCAATCTTTGGAAACATTAGATTAGATTAAATTATGTGCTTGTTAAAAAGTTTTGATAGGAGTATGAGAAAGCAGAGTTTATGATCAGTTTATAATGAATTAAGCTTCTGAACATTAAAACAATTTTAAAAAATCCACAATTTTACTAATAAGCAGCTATGTAGCTGAGTATCTATTATAAGGATATGATCCATCATTGTACCCATTATAATTTGGTTTCTTTGTCTATTATAAAGATAATTTCTCTTGACTGATCAGTGCCCTAAATTATTGGATTTCTTGATCCTTCTTAACTTTAGAAGGTTATCCAACCTATCCCAAAAAATGATGTGTGTACATGTAAAAAGTAGGGAAACCTTTCCCTTTTCGAGAAGTTAGGTCATGGGCATTGTACTATTGGAAGGTAAGCCCAGTAAAGAAGTTAAGGGGCAGTACAGGCGGGTTCCCAGGTACAAGGGAGGGCATAGTGTAGGCTATTTCCTGACTCAGTGGCCATATAGTGAATTGGACATGAATGCAAATTGCAGACTCACAATGTTATCCGCGTGGGTATGGCAGATCTGTCTATGCTCTCACAAATATTGATATGCTAATGAGATGACAGCTATTTTTAAACGTATTTCTGCAACTTTCACACTGTCTGAATTATCAGGGAGGGTCAAAGGTGAACAAAATACAAATTCCTGTAGCGCTCTCTGGAGCAGGAAAGTAAATAATTTAAGAGAAGGCTAAAACTGCTTCTTTTGCATCCCAATATCAGCTCTGTTACCTATGCTGGGTCCAGCTACAGAGCTCTATGCTTATTTCACTTACATGTCCACCCATCATGAATCAGTTATTTGACCATCACGTATGAAGTCATAGTCCACATACAGGGAGATTCAATAAAAGTTCTTATTGTTAAAAATGGTGCTAACATCTGATTGGTTGGGGCAAGATTAGCACCATTTTAAACAATAAAAACTTTTATTGAATAACCCTGATAATATACTTGTCTGGTCATCTTAACAAAACTTATATAGTTTATGGTAAATCTGTGGTATTCAGTTAGATCCACTGAACACCAACGATCAACAGCTCATTATCAGATCTTTGATGCCCTACCTCTCATTTGGGGCTTTATCCCTCTGTCTAAGATGGCTCTTACTTACTCCTACTTGCACTTGAGGGGTCCAGGGTACAGCTAGGACATGTTAGAGGTGTCTTTGAACAGAACTGGGTGCTCTGGGTGTCTGGTTGGGAGATAGGTATGTGTCAATTCTATTGATTAATTATTAATTATTAATCGTGGATATTAAATTAACAAGTGTGATCATTAATTGAAATTCCACCCTTTAAAGGGGATCCTGAGGGATCGGTTTGTGTAAGGTTAGTATATTTTGGTTAAAGGTGTGTATAGCAAAAAATGTGTTGGGGGGCCTTAAGCAGTATAAATATATAAAATTAAAGGACAACTATACTCACTTCAGCCCTAGTCCTCTTCATCCATTTTAAAGTACTCAGGATGAGGACCTAAACTGCTAGTACTTACCCCTGGGTTGAGCTAACTCCTACACTTACCTCTTAAACTTTCAACCAGCACTCTGTTCTTCACTTCCTACTTCCATGCTGTGAGAAGAGCGAGATGAAGACACATTGTTTAAAGGGACAGTTCAGTGGAAATGATCAAGATTTGTTAAATTGTTAGTTTGTGTAATGCCTTCTTAGTTATTCTACATATTCTCTCCCATTTTCAAAAATCAGTTGATTTCATACCCTTTGCTGTTCCCTGCTGTTGACATTAGTGAGCTGCCATTTTAGGTTCTAACGGTCCTTCTTCTTCCCAGGATGCACCACATCCTTGGAATGTTCCTAACAGTAATTTCTACTGATTGGCAACTGAATCAACCCAGGCGCTGGATCAAGGGCAAGACCATAACGGTCTCTACTAGGGGTCCTGCAAACAGGAAGTCAGTATTTCGGTTGACTTTATTTATACACCGACATAATTCTGAATTGGCAGATTAAGGTCATTGGGATGAAAAACTACTGCTCTTTTTTCTGAAAATTATATTTATTTGCATTGAACTTACCCTTTAAGAAGCATGTCTTCCTATTGGTATCGCCCCAGCCAGGAGCGGGAGGTGGAGAACAGCAGGCAAGTTAGCTAAGTTTGTTAATTGAGCTGTGAGTAAGAAGCAGCATTTGTTTGTTTCAAAAATGTATCCAGTCTGCCCTGTGATTGACAGCAGCATAGACACTGTATCAATATTAACCCTGCAGCTGCCTGATGTGATTGCTGAGACTGGGTTTATATTTAGTACTTACTGCACTGTGAAGTTGACTTTCAGCATGGCCAGAACTTCCAGACCCGGACTGGAAGTTCTGTTCCGATCTGTTAAAAAGTTGATTGTGTGTATCTTTAATGCATATGCGCAATGTTTAAAAACAGCTGATAGTGGAGCTTTGGTGCGCTGGGGAGGGGGGGGGAGGTGTCAGAAGGAGGCTGGGCTCCAATCTTGTGGGGAGGGGGCTGGGCCCCTGAATTTTTATGGCTGTTCGGTCATGAACCTCTTTGTGGGCCTATTCAGCGGTAACCAATTTAGGAATCCGCCCTTGAATACTCATTCCTACCTTCCCTATAATTAGGAATCAGATAACTTAACTTTACTATAAAAATGATAAACAACAAATCTATTTCCCTTAAAAAAATGAATGGGCTGTATTGCAACCCAGCAATCGGGGGGGTCAGAGTGGCAAGTTGGCTCCGCCGTCTGGTCCGATTCACCTGTAAGTACCGGTTCTTATATAACATACATATACTCTGAAAAAATACTGAGGTGCAATTAAGGTCAGAAGTTTTTAAATGTTTCAAATAGTGTATTTTTATAAAATGTACAAAATTAGTCAGTTTTTTCTTTTTCTTCAATTCAGCCATGGTTTTCAGTACAAAAATTTAGCCCTTGAGACACTTCATCATCGGTAATAATACTTACTTCTATAATCAGTGACTTAATCCTTTAAAATGATTTCTAAAATGACTCATCAGACTGTAAACAATGATTGTAGATGTAGTAATACCTGACCTGATATTTCATACCAACTATCAATTCTGCAGTATTAAACAGCAGCACACTGTTATGATATTGCTATAATATGTCACAGGGAACTCATGTACTATAATTATTATAATCATTATGAGGTGGGTACACACCAGCAGATATTTCCGGCAGACCAGCCGACCCGAATCAGACAAACGGGCGATTATGTCCATTGGTAAATCATGGCCGATCGTGCGGTTTCCTACGGGACTGCAAAATCAATCACGTACACTGTCAGCCACTGTTGGTGCGACCAACAGTCATTTGTCACAGCTGAGCGCTCGCTCGCAGTGAATGCTTGGTCAGAACAAATAATAGGCTGGTGTGTACCCAGCCTTAAAGATTACCTATTGTGCACATGAAAACAATCTTTGAAGAGTCCACTGATTTGTTTACTTATAACACATTATGGACATGGAAGAATCATTATAATGAGTGCTTTAATATGTAATGTGGGTATTATATGTAATAAATATTAAAAGTATGACTCACAAATATAAAATCGAATTATAAAGCACAGGTTGAGGCCATACTGTACTGAGCTTGTGCGCGTGTTTGTGCATGCATTCCTGATGCGCAAGCGCACGTTGGTGTGTGCTTGCGATTGTGACCACCCAGTGATTCTCAATCAGAAAGTATACGATTGCGCACAAAAATGCGGAACGCATGCGCTGCGATTTACAAATCGCAACACAGCGCTCTCTAGCGCACTGGTGTGGCCACATAAACTGAGCCACACTAGTGTGCACTTTTAAAAGCACGATCGGATCAAAAACGCGATCAGATCAGTGTAGCCTAGCTCTCAAAGTTCGTACACACGTGCGATCGCCGGTGCTGACGCGTGACGCATGATGGGTACGAATGCCAATTTCGTCCAATAATCATGCCATGTATCACCCAAAATGGGCACTCATTCAAAGATCCAGCCGGTCGGGCAATGATCCCCGACCAAACAGCTGTTTCGGCTGATAAAGTGCCCATACACGGCACAATTATAGGCCAAAATGGCCGTTTTTACACATTGTCAGCACGTGTGTATGAACCTTAACTGTCTAATTTCCCTTCACTGCTAAAATTCATTAGGAAGCGAATAAAAATCTTTCCTGCAGAGATAGTACAATGGAGATTAATAGGAATTACTGTGTGTTTCTGTACAAAAAGGCCCTTGAGGTCTAGGACAGTGACTAGGGGTGACAAAAAGTCTGCAAAATGAGGCTTTCCCTGGTCCAACAAGAAAATGTGATACTCCCTGCAGCCCTCATTCCTCTGATATTAACAAGTATGCAAGCTAACACACAAATGATTCCCTAAAACTTCCACTACTATACTACTATATGTGTTAGTGGCTTATATTGGGTATCATGTTCCTATTTCAGTGCCATGCTATCAGAAGTCACCAGTCACACCCTTCTGTCTAATAGATCTTCAATGTTTGCTGTCCCCTTGCCTGACTGTACAAGTCCTAGCAAGTTCGGACAGTTGAATGTTATGGGTTTGTGCTTTTGCTGATCTATGTTAAGTGTATACCTTCTGGTTGAAGACCACAGAGACTGACATACATGTATTGTGTAGAATAAAAAATTAAATATTATGTATGTTACATTATCTGTTATTTAGTCTTATTTAGACAAGGAAGCTATATAGCTTAAGGAGAGGTGGGCCAAAAGGAACAAAAAGTCACTAATAGATCACTATAATTCACAAGGAAGGTGTGAGTCTATGGATTCTTGTGTAGCTCATTATTCTGATTTCCATGCTGTAGAGCATGGCACCATCATACACCTCCCTTGTGGACTACAGGCCGAAGGTGTGTAGTGGAGTACTGTCTGTGATTATTCATGGTTGATAAACCATATGACTACTTCCTATAGCGCAATCACTTCTGGGATCAGTACATAATACATGCATTAATAGTCAGTTAAAAACGGATGCATATAAGGCCGGATTTAGAAATAACTTGCTAAATGTGTACAATAGTTTGCCTGTAGAAATGTTTGTCACAATTTGAACTGGCACAACACACTTCAGGTTTATAATTTTACATTGTTTTAGACATGTCCCCTTTTCCTGAATTAGACAACTGAGTAATTATGTCTGTAATTGAATACTAGTTTTATTAAAAAATCACAATTATATAAATGATTTTCCAATCACTTTGTCATCCCAGTTAGTAATTATAAGGCATATTATTAAGAAATGTCCATGATGTTCAGTGTTAGTTCTCCAAAGTAATATTCAGGATTAAGAGTCATGCTCTGGTGTTCTTGCATATTAGCAGAAAACGTTAGGAACACTTGGTGCATGATCTTTGCTTATTATGATAATGCTTTAAAATGCAAAGCCTATGTATTTATTCAAAATTACAAGTAAAGTCAGCAGGTGCAGCTGGGAAACCATGTTTAAAAAAGTGAGCATAATGGGCATTTACTAGGAAAGGTTTGAAATAGGGAAATATGCATTGAGCTAAACAAGGCAATTATTAACTGATGCAAATGGCTTTAAAATATTAGAACAACTGAAATTCATTTAGTCCAATGTAAGAAGCAACATTCTGCATATGGAGATTGTTAGGAGGGAGTAATCACAGGCTCAAAATCTTGTAACGTTTTATTATTTACTTAAAATAAATGAAAGATCCCCCAGATAGCTAGTGTATATATTGCAGACACCCAGGATGATCACTTAAATAAAACAGTGTATCTGGCTGTATTCTCACAAAATACCAGTGTACTGAGCAGCAGTAGAGTTTGACATCACTGTATGCAATGTGTGTTAGTCAATGTCTTTGTTGCTTTTTGCCTTTTTCTCTTCTCCTCCTTCCTCAGTGTAGCATGACGAGGAACATGGAGGAAGATGCTAAGGAGAAGCCATTTTTGCACATGATTTGCAACCTTAATCTAGCTTTGTAGTCCTCCAGGTAGACACTGTGTTTACCTACCATCCAACAATTGGAGGAATGTGCCCTACACACCCTTATTTAAGCTGGGTGCACAGATGCCAGACAGGATCTGCAAGATCCTGTCAGTCATTTTTCAAAGATCAGGCTACACACAGTCCTGAGCATTCTCCCTATGCAATGTTCAGGACTGCATGTTTCCCACAACCACGGCCGACTCCCTTACAGGGAGACTACCAGGGCGATGGAAATGTTCAGTCTTTCCCGAACGGCCAACAGTATAGGGGCTTTATCATTAATGTGCCTATACTGTGATTTCTATCATCAAATGGGCAAAATGGGCAAATATGCATTGCAGGATTCAAAATGAATTGGTCCTTGATAATGTGATTTAGTCTTAATCTGGGTACACATGTGACATTCTTTCGTCCCAACCAACCGTTCAGCTCTTCTGCCAGAAAAAAGGACTGTCAGTCGCACCCAAAGTAACCTAGTTACATCCACTTACAGTTATACTCCCCACTACCTAAGTACAGGAAGATACAAAGCTGATTGGAGAATTCCTCATTTTCTGTCCTTTAGTGATTCTCTTTACGCACCATTCCCATTTGTACAATATCGGGATATCCCAGTATCGTCTGATCCTTGGTTCGTGTATGGACGATTGTCGCATGAAAATTTTTAATCGGCCCAATAAGAAAATGTTTATTGTACGATCAATTGATCCTACAAACAAGATTTGTTAGTGTATGGACCCAATAAGATAAATAACTACAGGGAGGGACAGTAACTGCAGGGCTTTCTTTATTAAAATTGTAGTGATAAGATTTACTTAAGGTATTATTATTATTATTATTTGTTTATATAGCGCCAACATCTTCTGTGGTGCTTTACAATTACATAGTCGTTATACATTACATACAGGGTAATACATGTTATACAAAGTCATACATACTACATACACAAGAATTACATAATATAAGTAAACAGAGTGAGGAGTTTCTTACAGCAATACCGTGATACAATAGGAAAGAGGACCCTGCCCAAAGAGCTTACAGACTGGATGATATGGGGGTGAGACATTAGGTTGTGGAATCGGTAGGCTGTAAATAGAGTGGCAATGGAGTGTGAAAGGCAGGTTGGATCATATTGGGTAGTAAGGGGGTAGTGTTTAGGCCAGGTTATACCTTAAAGGGCAATGTTAGTCAAATAGTTTGAAAAGTTCTAATAAAATACAATTAAAATATCAATGGTAACTTAAAGGGCATCTATACCAAAAAATAGGTTATTTTAAATTGACCATAACTGGAAACTATAATTCTTCCCACCACTGTATCATTTTTTTTTGTTGAAGTAATATATAGTAATATATATTATAGAATTCATAGCCAGTAGCCACTAACTACCAATTACTGTTTGTATGGATTGCACAGTGTTAGCCATTGATGTAAATAATGATTTCTTTGGAATGTTAAGTAATATTGTATTGGCTAACTGAATAAACTGGAAATTCAAGGTTTCAAAACTTTAGGTGTCGTGTGTCATATTTTCATGGTGCCATGTCTGATAAAGAAATTAAATATTTCCAGAGTGTTTCAATATGTTTATTAAGTGAATCCCTCTTTATCAACTAAACTACAAAGAACAGCTTGTAGATAAAATGAAAGAATTGCATAGTGTGGCTGGCCATATACTGTTTTTTTTTTTTTTTAAAGATTTGATCTTCAATTTATGGCAGTTTAACCAATAGAAACTGGAATTGGGCAAGGGATTACATTTTGTTTGATGGGATGAGGGTGATCAGTGGGGTATTGATGCCCATACCCCCAAACATCCCATTTTTAAACTTATTTGAAAAGTCTGCCCCATGTTCCAATGGGGGTCGTGGGTGGTTCAGGGTAGATTGGGGCGTGGCCTTGGTAGTCTGTGATCATGGCTGGGTTGTCTATTGGTGCGGTATAAATAGACTCACGCCTCTTGATGGCCCTTGAAAATAATGGGAGGTATGTTGATGCTACATAGCCTTACCGATGTTTGATTAAATTTCTGTTGAAAGTAGCACAATGTAGTATATTGATCTGTACTCCCTGAAGTAATAGATAGTATTTTATCATTGGCCTTATATCAAATAGTGTAGTGAGTATATCTTGAGTCTGGAAATTGGTCCCTAGAAGTTGCTATACATAATCATGGTTTTCCCACAGGACAGGGGTCTGGAAAGGGTTTTAGACAGTTTTTGATAATTTCATGTTTTTTGGTTTTTTTTTATTCTGATGTCGGTTTTTTGAGTTTGTGATTTTTGCTACCGTATTTCATAATAAAGTTAAATTTTTGTCTTATTTCCATGTGTACATAAGTGTTTTAAAGGGCAAGGCCAGCCCTCAAATGAAAACTTACATACAGGTAAATCACAATCGAAAACCCTAAACTGAAATAGTTTGAAATGTGAAATATATAAGTCTAACCTGAAATCCTGCACAATGTGCTGTTTCCCCTGTTTCTGCTTCCTGGTTCTTCCAGTTAGCAACTGTCTGTTATGGATTTGACAGTTGACATCACAGCCAATGATTGAATGTTAATCCCCTGTCTGCCTCTTCTGAGCATGCTCAGGCTCAGTACCAGATCACTAAATTGCTCAGTTTCCATGAGGCATCCAGAAGCATAGAAGGCATATAGTAAAGTAGGATATATCAACATATTTTAAAGAGGCCATTTCTAAAATATGTTATTATGAGGGTGGAGTTGTCCTTTAACTGCTAAAGAACCCCCTGAAAGGTTGCCTAATTTTTCGTTACAGCCCCGGTCTGTTATTGGTAGACATTCTGGTGCTAGATCTCTTTTTTGACATTATTATCACCTCATATCTTCACAGTAAAAAATCTTTGAGAAGAAAATTCAATGGTTTATAAAAACCACGATAATAATGCTATTTGACCGGCGTCAGCAAAATGGCAAAAATAGCACTCCTTTCTAATTATGCCCCCTAGGATTAAAGTTCCTCCATCATCACTTTGGGATGAACATCTCAAAGCCTGGAATACCCTTGCCATTGGTTAGACGTTGGGCATGGAATCTGTCTAAATATCAGGCAATCTAGCTTAACTGCCTGCCAACATCCCAACAGGTTCGCTAGTCTGAACCATTCATTTGTGATTGACATTGTAGAAATGTCAATCACTTACTTAGTGCAGATGTTTATTTATCATAAATAAAATGTAATGTAGGTAGTTAGATAGGTAGGTAGGTAGGTAGATAGATAGATAATCATGCTTTTAATTTATTTTTGATTAATTCAATTTCATATATAATAACAGTAATTTAAATGGGCAGGAATAATAAGCAAGGATATTTACACGAAACAAATGAAATGTGCTAAAACATGTAACAGGTTCCCACCCCTGCCTCTAGCTTCTCTCCCCCCTCTTACTTTTGTATTTCCTGACTTCTTTGCTGTTACTGCTCAGGGTAATCTCATTGTCCTAGTGAAAGAGGATTAGCTTTTAATAACACAGGTAAATACATAGCCAGACAGGTCAGGCAAGCTTCTTTTGTTATTGGTTGAGGCTAATACTGGTGTGAATGTTCACATGTAAATAGTGCAAACTAAGCACAACGTCACAAACCAAACCAAAATAAATCACATATCAACAATCATAGATTTTTATAAGTTTTGTTCATACTGGGTGTGGGATGGAAGGGGTTGTTGTATTGTTGTTCGAATCATATTACTCCTTATACTAGAATTGTTTCATGGTTAACAAAAAGTCTTGTGCATTCCATGGAATATTAATGTATATTTATTTGTGACAGGTTTGTAAAATTTTCTGACTTGTAAGAAGGAATCTTTAACCCGAGGTCCACCTACAGCCCCCTTTCTTATAGCTGAATCCCCTTGTATGTTAAAGAAGAACAAATCCACAGAACAGATCACTGGATTAAGCTGGGTACACACCTTCAGATCCTTTGTCCCGACCAACCGTTAGGCACTTCTGACAGCTCGGCCAGGGCGAAGGACTGTTGGTCACGGCAAAAGCAGCTGCAGCTGTCAATTCACCATGCATTCAGACGAAGGAAAACCCATGCAATGATTTCAGTCCAATGAACAGATATAAATTGGTCAATTGGGCAAAAAATTGCACAGTGTGTACTCAGCCTTACAAAACTTAATTTTTTTAGTTAGTTACCTATGTTCCCTGTAGCCCTAAGAGGCAGAAGTCCTAAAGTACCTGCTTCCGATAAACCCCTTTACCATAACTTATAATTACCACAACTTTTACCAATTTACCTAAATAGAAAATGGTACAGTTGCAAAATAAAAACTTGTGAAAGAACAACCCCCCCCGAAACACATTTTAAAATGCTGTGTTGTGACTGTGGCTGGTTGAGCCATTCAGTGTTTAGATACATCCTCTCATTACCCTGCACATTAGCTAGCTGTATTCACACCCTAGCTATCTTAGCCTCCCTGCACATCAGTTGGCAATATTAACACACTAGTTATCTGAGTCTGCCTGCACATGATCACACCCCTGATAGCTGAATCCCCCTGCACATTAGCTGTCTCCTTGAGGTTTAAATAACAGGGAAGAGCTATTCCCATAACCCCCCTCCCCCTTTGTCTATTTTCCTCTCCATGTGCACCATCATTGCTGCCCACAGGCCTCTTAACTAGTTACTACACTGCCATAGGGGGAGGGGAGGACCACATTACACCCTTTTACCTTAGAATTTATCTTCCATCCACTGACCTCCTTTGCATTTGCTGTCATTAACCCTTTAAGCCTATGCCTTCAGGTGGGAGGATGAGAAAGATGAAAGTACAAAGGTTATTTCTGATTAAACCGTTTTCACCTTCATTTAGGCACCAAACACTGTCCTCAAAATGTCCTGCCTCTACCTAGACCTGCCCTCTTGACACATAACTTAAATCTAAGGGCATAGCCACACTGCGCCGCACATGCAATCGGGTGCGATTGCATGTGCGTTTTTGATGCGTTTGCTCTTTTTTCTTTAGAGTTAGGGAAACGCATGCGGTTGTGCATAAATTTCCGATTGCATGCGTTAGCGATTCGCAAACAGATGCGCAATCGCAAAGCACACAAAATTGTTCGATTTCAGGTGCGTTGCCGCGATTTTAATGTTATTGAAAAATCACATGCGCGAGCGCAAATGCAGAAAAAACGCGCTAGTGTGGCCTAGGGTGAGAAACTGGATAACAGGATTAGGCCCTTTATTATTCTGCCCCTAAAGGTTCGAACACACGTACGATGTGTGCACCGAGCCATGACCCCCGACCACGACGCATTCGTGCGATGAATGGCCGTTTCGGGGTTCCTGGCTTGGTTCCAAATCGTACGTGTGTACAAACCTTTAAGGTGGCCATACACACTAAGGATAATGGGTAAATCGATGTCTTTATCGGCAAAAGTGTTTATGGCCAAAATTATTGTTTCCCATGACGACAAACGTTCCATGTCAGCAAGCAAATTTCATTTGTGGTTGGCTCCCTTTACTAAAGTAAAAGAAGTCAGCTGTGATCGTAGGGTGTATGACAGTCCCGAATGTTCTCCCTATACTTTATATAGTGAGCACAATAGTCACTGTGTGTACTCCCATCTTTCAAAGATCACAAACAAAATCTTGCTGATTCTGTCTGTCATCTTTGACAAATTGTTACAATGTGTACCCACCTTTAGCTGTGTTCAGTCATAGTCCTTTCTTGGACAGGTTCTCCCCCCTAAAAATGCTACAAGTTTCTAGGAAAAGGCAACCTAGGCGAACAGCTAGGTCACTGAGAGGAGGGCACTATTTGAAGTGTTTTCTTTTTAAAGACAAGGAATCCTTTATCAGAGCAGTAAGTTACCAATCTAGTTCACTATAGCCTTGCTGTGTGCAAGGTACAGCAGAGGCAGCACATTCCTGTGACTAGCCAGAAGGGGGCGCTGTCTCTCTGCTTAGTCACAGGAATGTGCTGCCTCTGCTGTACCAGTAAGGAAACAGACTTTTAAAACTGTCAGGGTTCATAACAAATATTTATTTCTATGTGTGCTACAGTCTTTGAGTAAGCGCCTAGGAGCCATGAAAAGTGCGGTGTATGTATGTTCATATATACATTTTAATAAAGATTACCTTTTCATTTAACAAGTGCCTGTTTTATGGAGCGTTCTGCCATCAGTGTGTTTGTCTGAATAGAATACGGGAACTGGCCCCAATGTGAGGAGAGGTGGAACCTGCACGCCAGGAAAGCCATGCTGTAGCAACGTTTTATTAATACCTTTATAAGCAATCCTACATGTGGTTTATGAGAGGTGCAGATTTATATATCGCCCACATCTTCCATAGCATTTTACCACTACATGTATAAATTCACATCAGGCCCTGCCCCACAGGTATAGGGCACAGAACTTCTAATATCCCTATGATACGGGGTACATTGTTCATTAAAACCCACTCCTCCTTCCCCCTCATTGAAAGACATTCCCATGTTTCTTATTGTGCAATCTACAGGCTGCTGTGCAAGTTCACAGACTAAAGCTGGGTACACACAGTAACGATAAAGCCCCGATACCGTCGGATCCGACGGTATCGGGGCTTTATCGTTACTGTGTGTACGTTCGTTTCCCGAACGAGCGCGCGGCCGCTAACGATCGGGTCGGCCGTACGCTCGTAGGAGTGGAAAGAACGTAGGGAGAACGCTCGGGACTGTGTGTATGCAGATCTTTGAAAGATGGCAGACAGGATCTTGCAGATCCTGTCTGTCATCTTTCAGAAATCTGTACTGTGTGTACCTAGCTTAACACTCCTCCACCCCACACATCACTTTTCTGCAGCTTCACGGACCCCCAGTCACATCCAAACACCCCCCCTCACTTTATGGCTGGTCTATTTAAATAAAAAATATATCACAGTGACATTACCCATCCTCCGTTTCCTCTCCCCTGTGCTCCGTTTCCTTTCCTTTCCTTTCCTTTCGCCCCCAGCAGCATCACCTGACCCCTTCACCTCCTGGTTTGTAGCAGCTGATCAGACCACCCATCTGTGATCCAGTGTTCCGGTTTCTAGCAGCTTCATGACCACACACACTCTGTACGCTCTTGTACTTACATCAAAGGGTTAGTTTCCAGGGGAACTTCCTTGTTATAATCGGTGCGCTACTACATAGTAGCACGACGATTATAAGGCTATTATTTACAGTTTGTTTGCCCCCATAGGGATCATTGGGAGCTGTGGGTTATATAATTATATTTGTGATCACTCATATATGTGGTGTTTACTGCATAGCCATGTCAAGTTTGCACTTGCCTCATCAGTTTATTTTTACAGCACAGTCTGGAATATTTAACCAGGGGAGGAAACAACAAACCAGGGAAAATCTTTAACAAACCTGATTTTGTCATTTGGAGCACAAGTTTCAAATCATTCTGGAAGATGTACTAATGTTAGTACTCTATATACTAATAATATACTACTTTATGTAATATCATGTTAGTGCAAGTTTTACAGTCATTTTATGACAGGTTAGTGCAGGTTTTACAGTCATTTTCTGACATCTCCCTGATAATTCCTTAAAGGGCATGTCCATGCATAAAATTAAAATTTGCATAGAGCTGCAGCACCCCCCAAACCCCATATACGTTGTAGACCCAGTCAAAATTATAGGTCACACTAATGGGCGTATTTACAAAGTAGCGTTATCTTCCCAGCAGTAATACTGCTGTTTTTTATGTACCCCCCCAAGTACTGCTATTTATAAACCAGCAGTATTACTGCCAGGAAGACAATGCCGCTATTAAAGGGCATGTGCGATTGCGTTTGCATTGCAGTGTGGCCGTGCCCTCAATGAATTATTCAGCAACAATCATTTATTCAGGTGCTGAAAAAAAACAGGTGCACTACGGCCGCACATTGACATGGCGAAAGAAATTGGCTAAAGGCTATTTGCCATTGTAAAGTATAGCGGTAGCGAAATCGCAAATATTGCTTGTTAATAAATATGTCCATTGTATACCGATCCTCTGTATCTCTTTATTAACTGTCCAAATCTGTCATTGTCTACAGTATTCAAGAAGGGATAAAGCATTTATTGTAATTTTATCCATTATCTCAGAGATAGAAGTCAGTGTGGGTCTCTTTCAATGGTGTGACAATCATACTTCTTCAGTCAGATTTATCTGATTACAGCAAATCCCCAGTACACTACAGCAAAGCGCAGAGCAGAGGGATCCGGAGTCCTCCTGGAGGACAAGGAAGCAGCGAGGAGTGGATGACAAACAGACAGCTCCTACTCTTCACTTTCTGGGATTTTGAATGGGCACTGCAGGAGAACCATAAGGAGCTAAAGATTTTTACACAATGGGGCCAGAAGTGGGTTAAATTTTAGTTTTCATTCCCTTTAAGCCTTGTACACATAGACAACAACTTTGGCTTTCAATCTAACATGTGTGATTATCAGTATTATCAGGTTGGGAACATTACAGGAAAGGTAAGAAAAGGTTCCTGGCCTGACATTACTAAACATTGGATGAATTTGTAAATTATCCAAAGACAACATAAAGCACTTTGGGTACTTTGGAGAAAGTGGTAGCTAAACACTTGATTGCAACACAACAGAAAAGATAAAACACAATTCCATTTTGTACCTGGCTGTGTTTGGGTTTAGAGTTTTAAAATCATTCAATGTCTTACACATTATAAGCAAAGAATACACTTGGCTACACTTTGGCATGCAGAACCTGCTGACACTTCTAATCTGGTCAAACTGCTGGTAGCAATGCTAGTTCCTTGGATAAGTCAAATGCTTTTTACCCACCCTGACTGATTTCTTTAGTTTTTTAAAGTACAACATGGTGATTGGGATTTCTTCTTGTTGTTTTATTTTTATTTATGCATTAGAAATGAGATTTTACCATTGAAATAATGTAATCAACAAAACAACAAAACGTTAAATTCTAAAGACTGGTTTCCTTTTGCTGCATCAGTGTGGTGGGGCAATTTTTGCACAGCGAAGTTTTGCAGCATATAGATGTGTTGGGGACCATTTAGTCTCTGTTTTCATGAAAATATTCTACACAAACTATCAGTTATCTATTATTCAAACTACAAAATGCTTTTGGTTGTGTATATTTAATAAATTTTGACACTTGACCACATGATTAATTTTTCCCAGTGATTATGAAAGCCAATCTACTAGATTATAATCTTACAGTGATCCATGGGGCCTTTTTATAAACCCACAGTATCGTTGATTACCAATATACCGCTATAAAGCTGGGTAAACACAGTAATGAAAGCGCCAATATCTGATAATATCGTCGCTTTATCGGCCTCGTGGCCATTTGTTACAGACCGAAAATTTCCCACGCCTGTGGGCATCTCCCGGTACTAAAGTATAGGGGCGTGGGCCACGATTGTGTGAACATGCAGTCCCGAACGTTCTCCTTATGCTGTGTATAGGGAGAACGCTCGGGAATGTGTGTACCCTGATCTTTGAGAAATGACAGACAGGATATTGCAGATTCTGTCTGTCATCTTTCAAACATCTGTATCTGTTTATGGCACAGACATAAATTACTGAGCGTTATCGGCAGTCTATAGTGACATAGTTAACAATTGTCGATACCACATGGCAGTAAAATACATTGAACCACAATTGTTATTTTACATCTGATGCATTGGTGTAAATGAAGCCAAGGGAAGGGTAAAAGGAGATCATTCATACGTTATTTACTTTTAATGTCTTTTTCCTATCCTTTGTTGACCACTCTCCATGAAGTGATAAGGAAGATATGCAGCTCGCTTCTGAGTGTTCCCAAGGCCAACAAACATTTCCCGCCGGTTCGGGATAGCTCGGAACTGCCCGGAAATTTCCCCCAGCCTCAGACGTCTCACTGTACTAAAGTATAGGGAGTCGGGAGTCGACAACAGCTGAAGGAAATGTGCAGTCCAGAGCTTCCTCCCTATGCTTTATTTTGTGAGAACACTTGGGACTGTGTGTAGGGGCATCTTAAAAAAATGATAGACATAATGTTTAAGATTCTGTATGTCCTCTTTTAAAGATCTGCACCCAGCTTTAAGCTGGGTACACACGATGAGATATTTCGGTCCGATCGACCGATAGTTCAGTGTATCGGTCGATCGGACCGAAATTATCGCATCCGAATGCGGCCATGTCCGACCGATTGTTCGTCCGAATCGTATGAAAGGATGATTGGACATGGTGGAAAACCTCGTCCGATCGATCGCGGTAACTGTCGGACGCGGCTGCTTTTGCTGCGCCCGACAGTCCTTCCTCCTGGCTGACCGGTCAAAGAATCGAACGGTTGGTCAGGAGGAAAAATCGCTAGGTGTGTACCTAGATTTACTCCCATATAATCACTGCTTTTAGGCTGGGTACACACAAAGGGACTACTCGGCCGAGACAAACAATCGTAGGGAACCACACGATTGGCCATAATTGACCAATGTGTTCAATCACCAACAGCCGTGCCGCAGACGAAACCAGCGCAGATTTTTCAGCCAGAGTGATACACAAAAGTATTGGTCAATTTTGCCTGAAAAATCTGCCCTTGTGTACAGAGCCTAGAAATTAGGAAAAGAAGCAACTAGTTTGATGTAGTAGGTCCATGGTCTAGATTTTAGTATTTAATCTGCTGAAATGAATAAGACATTATACAGATTATAGAACAGTGATATAAACTGTGCTTTAATGTAATCACAAATGTTCTCTTTTGGTTATTTATCAGTATTTTAGCATCTTATACCTGGTAGGAACAGTATGTCAACATCTGTTAAAACTGCAGGGGAAAGACGTCATTAGATAAGTATCAGGTTTGGCTTTATGTAAACGGAAACCTTAGACGTAAATCTTTTACCCTGTCTGACAGCTTAAGACATAACATGAAATCTACTATCCTGCTTTGGTAGTTTCTTTAATAAGCAGCTTTGCAGTTTTTATATAGGTTTACAATGCACACATACAGTGCCGATTCTAAACATTTTGATGCCCTAAGCAAGTCTCATCTGGAGCCCCCTTCCTATTGGAACCCCCTTCCAACCACATCTTGCACTAATCTTTGCATGGATTAGAAAACTCAGCCAAGATGATTTTACTGTATGGAAACAGCAAGGCTACAAGAAACTATATTGGTAACAGCTTATTACACTATGGCTGATAAAGATCCCAGTCTTTAAAAAAAAAAAAAAAAAAACCTCCACCCTCTCAGCACCCTAGCAGCTCGCCTATGCCTAGAAACTGCCCTGCATTAGTATATATATATATATATATATATATATATACTAGCAAAAGTGTGCCCGTTGGTGCACAGTGGAAATATGTGTGTGTATGTTTAGCTATATGTGGATACAGATGATATAAAATCTTTATACACACTACTATACAATTTAGGGATTTGTACAAAAAAATAAAGGCAAGATGTTAAAAATAAAAGAAATCCTATGAAATCTTGGTTCTATTGGTCTCACATCCCCTAAATGAATATTTTGATCTATTTATTGTAACATTGTATAAAGTGTTATAGTTTAGTAGAAACACCACAGTGAAATAGAATTGTTGCGCAGAGCTTGAATCAATCTTCCCCCTTAAATTTCCAACCAATAATAGATCAATAGGAGATCAATTGGATCATTCTATAATTAAAGTTATCAATATGTCTTTCAATACTCACCCTCCCCATTAACTCACAGCTGTCACCAGGGATTCTGTTAGAGAGGGATCACTATTGGTAAATGTGTTAGAGAGGGATCACTGTTGGTAAATGTGTTAGAGAGGGATCACTATTGGTAAATGTGTTAGACAGGAATCACTCTTGATAAATGTGTTAGACAGGGATCACTATTAGTCAATGTGTTAGAGAGGGACCACTATTGGTCAATGTGTTAGAGAGGGATCACTATTGGTAAATATGAGGTCCTATAAAGAACCCAGTCTATCCTGTCATGTTTCAGTCTTATTACATTTATCAGTTCAGGACACAGGTTCATGGCTTCTATGGGGTCTATTGCTTAAAGGACATGTCCACCCCCAAAACTATAATCCCCCCACTACTGGCCCCATTGTGTAGTGTAGTTTAATCCTTACCTTACATCCCAGCTCCATCTGGTTCTCCTGTAGTCCCCCACCAAAGTCCCAAAAACTGTCCACCAGGAGGATAGCAGAGTCCATATAGGACTCTGCCTCCTACCTGGCCTCCGGGAGAAGTTTGGCATGCGTACTGCAACCCTTCTCCCCCTCCCTCCCTCTCCCTCCCTCTCAGGATTCCCTCTCCCTAGTGTAAATCCCTTTAGATATATGATTCCTCCTGTCCCCCCAGCCCCAACCGCTCTATTTGTATTCTTAGAAAGTGCCCCAAACTCTACTTACCTTCCCTCTTTCCACCGCTGCAAAAAACTCCCAGCAGTCGCGTCCGTGATTGGCTGCCGCTCAGCCAATCACAGACGCGACTGCCGGTCCCGCCCCTCTGCTTGCATTTTCTCGCAAGCAGAGGGCCGGCAGAGCAGCGGAGGAAAGAGGGGAGGTAAGTAGAGTTTTGGGCACTTTCTAAGAATAAAAATAGAGCGGTTGGGGCTGGGGGGACAGGGGGAATCATATATCAAAAAATATTTTTAAGGGTGGACATACCCTTTAAATAATGTAATAAACCATTAACAAACTCTCTTCATTGTCTCAGAGAAGTGGGCATAGAAATGTTTTCCTATCAGTCCCCCTATCATATAGAGCAGGGATAAGCAACCAGTAGATCTCCAGATGTTTGAAAACTACAACTCCCAGCATTCCTCTACAAGCACTCTGTAGTGAGGGAATTCAAACTACAACTCCCAGCATTCCTCTACAAGCACTCTGTAGTTAGTGATTCTGGGAGTTGTAGTTTCCAAACATCTGAAGATCTACTGGTTGCCTGATCTATAGATATCCCTTCCTGTCCAGCAAACAGCAGCTCTCCTTTTTGTCTATTGAGAGAGAATGGGTGGGGTGGAGTTAGGTGAGAGTGAGAAGAATGTTTTTACTAAGACTGTCACATGTTTTACAAAGGAAGTGACATATAAGTCTTGCAACTTCCTACTAACTTCCTACTTCCCTACTAACACTCAGAAAATGTTTTGATTGGCTAACCCTGCTGTCAATCTAATATTAAGCACACCATTGGATACAACACTAAAAGGGAAGTGAGAAATATGTTCCTTTGTAAGCTTCCATTGCCTCCCTGTAAAACTTACTGGGGTGTGGCTTAACAGTCCATTTTGAAGATAGGAACTACTAAGTACTTTTATTTATTTATATATTTTGCCTTCTTAAAATTTCTATATACTTTAATGTCATTACTACATGCTTGTGAAGGTTCTCATTCATCCAGGTCATGGTATATCTGCTGTATTCAATTAGATCAACTGGACTTGAAATGTAGTTCTTGAAGACGTTTCGCTAGTCATCCGACTGGCTTTCTCAATTCAGAATGACTTGTACAAGAATCTGTGGCAATTATGTACCCTGGAAAATCCCAATTAGCATATCACAGCCAGGTGTTAGGGTGTGATTAGATAGTGGCTAAGAGGTGTTATAGGAACGCCCAGAGTAAGGTGTTAAAACAGCATTGTACATGGCAGACAGTTGGTCATTACTACAGTCATTACTACATATTTGTTAATATTGATATAACTATTTGTTTAGTGCTTTAACAACAAATAAACACTGTCCCTATGTATATTACTTTTACCCACCCCCACCAACATACAGGGTTATTCAATAAACATTCTTATCGTTTAAAATGGTGCTAATTTTGCCCCAACCAATCAGATTTTATTTCACATTTGAAAGCTAACATCTGATTGGTTGGGACAAAGTCAGCACCATTTTAATTGATAAAAACTTTTATTGAATAACCCTGATAGTACCTCCGAAAAACCCAATGTATTCCCCATGTAATTATAAATTTATTTATATAATATAAGGGATATATATATATATTATGTTTCTGGGTTTAAATAGAAGTAGATTTGCCGCTTGCAAATATGCTTCTTGTTTTAAACAAGGTTAGAAATTTACAGGGTTATTCAATAAAAGTTCTTATCGTTTAAAATGGTGCTAATTTTGCCCCAACCAATCAGATCTTATTTAACATTTGAAAGCCAACACGTGATTGGTTGGGGCTAAATTAGAACCATTTTACACTATAAGAACTTTTATTGAATCTCCCTGTTATTCTGGTAATACCGATATGGTTAAAGATTGGGGGGGAGATTATTAAGTTCAGTAAGAGCAGCTAATTTCCCGGGGCCTTTTGAGACACAACTGTAAGAAGAGGCAAGTTGCAAGTAAATTAGTGACCTTTAGTACCAGGGAATGGCTAGATAACTAGTACATTGTCAAGTCTACAGGTCAGGGACCTCTCTCCTTATCTTGCATGATTTAAGCACTTGTATAAAATGTACATAATTTAATAATTTATTTATATTTGTTATCTATATTGAATGACTTTTGTATATAAATGAAAATATACATATAATAGGGCAGGAAATAGACTCTAAATATAAAGCTTGCTTCTCAAGCAGATTCATCACAGACAGTCAAGTTTAGTAACGTACCCTTATTGTTCTCCCTCTACACTATTTCCTTGGGAGATGTTATTACCTCTTTTGGCTTCAAATATCATTTATATGGAGACGATACACAAATCTACTTGTCCACCCCTACGCTAACTCCTGACATCCAATCACGTGTCTCCGACTGCCTCCTTGCCATCTCCTTCTGGATGTCTCAACGCTAACTCAAATTAAATCTTTCTAAAACTGAACTGATTGTTTTTCCACCAAACCTGGTCCTGTCCCATCTTTCTCCATTTTTGTTGAGAATACCCCCATTTCCCCTATCCAATCTGCACGCTGCCTAGGGGTAATTATTGACTCCTCTCTCTCCTTTTGTAACCACATTAACTATGCTGCGAAAACCTGCCGCTTCTTCCTTCGCAATATAGCCAAAATCCTTTCTCTCCCGACCACCTCTATGCTTCTGCATGCTCTCATTCTATCACGCCTGGACTATTGCTACCTACTACTTTCATGTCTTCCTGCTTCCCACCTTTCTCCCCTTCGGTCTATACTTAACTCTGCCACACATATTGTTTTGCTCTCTAATAAACCGGATCCCAAATCTCTGTACTGGACAACAACCTGGCTCCCTGTTAAACAGAGCACTACATACAAAATCCTTCTCCTAACATTTAAATCCCTTCGCTCTGCTGCTCTCCTTATATTTCCTCTCTAGTCTGCCCATATGTTCCTGCCCGTACCCTCTGCTCATCGCAGAACTAGCTCCTGTACACACACCCCACTCGTACTGCTTCCTCTCGCCTTAAACCTTTCTCTCTTGTAGCTCCCATCCTCTGGAATTCTATTCCCCTATCTCTACATCAAGATACCTCAATCAGCAGGTTTAAACCTAGCTTTACATCCTACCTATCTGGTAACCAGCACAGTATTTGATTGTTTTATTTGCGCTGCATACATCTCACTCCAGCACCTATACCCATTCCATTTTATCTGTGTTTTACCCACCTAACTAGATCGTAAGCTCTATGGGGCAGGGACCCCATTACCTCTTGTGACAAAGCCCTAGCACTTCTATTTATATAAGTTATATATTTATGTACTGAACTATCTATGTATTTATCTCCCTTGTATGACTTTATTGCATTTGCATTTTAATACTGTACAGCGCTGCGTCCCCAAGTGGCGCTATATAAATAAACATATACATACATACTTACCTGCCAGAGATCCATCCAGCCATGCAGTAAACAGTTTGCAGACTCCACTAATGAAGTGCAAAGCCCACTCTAACCCTATCTAACATCAAGTAGAGTGGATTTTACCAGGGCCGCCATCAAACTTTTCTGGGCCCCATACTGGGTACATTTCAGGGGCCCCCATAACACGTACCAACTCGGACACGTGCATACCTCGCAACATTTTAAAACGCAAAAGAGGGACACGTGTGGAGAAGAGAATCTGTGAATGCGGAATTTTATTTTTCACGCTCACTTTGTTAAGACCACTCCCATTTTGTTAAGGTTACACCCATTTTAAAGTCCATTATTCCCATTTTACATTGTCACGTCAGTTGGAGTATTGGAACTTTTTTGGATCTATTTGTTCTCACGGTGAGGAGTCCCGTCCTTTGGAATAGACGTTTTTTCCCTGCTGGGGTGTGGAGGTCTGGGTGTTCTTTCTTATGCTGGTGATTACAAGCCTTCAGGACAGGTAGACATGTTTTCGTATCCAGTGTTGTGGACTTGATATATTACAAATTTTGTAGAGTATTGTTTGCTGATTTTTTAGAATTATAACTCTAAGAAATCACATTGTGATTGAAAATATAAAGTTGTGCTACTTTTAATAGGAACATTCCTGTATTGTTTTATACCTTCTTAATAAATTTTGTGATTTAGTGCTTTCACCCCCTGCTATTGATTTTATCATTTTACATTGTTGCCTGCAATATTATATATCAATGTTATATATAATATATCAATTTGTGCCAAATCCTGACACTGTCTAGCCTGTGATAGTCCACTCCCTATTAGGCTATTATCTACCCCCATGTGCAGTGTAATGCACTCACTATAACATGGCAGGCAGTGTGGCAGTATTGGGTAATGTAAGCTTTCAGGCAGGTAATGTGGCCACATTTGGAAAATGTGCACATTCAACCCTAGTGAGTGCACATTACCAAATACTGCCACAAAGCCTGTTCTGTTAGTGAGTGGACTGCACTGCACGTGGGATAGGAAATAGCCCTGTAGTCCTATTAGGCTATTACCTACCCCATGTGCAGTGCATGCCTTGGTAGCAGAATGCTACCTGCTCATTCGAGTATATCAGGGCAGACACTTTTTATAGTATAAATAACGGGCGGCAGACTTTGACCAATACAGTTTTTCTTTTAAATAGTCACTCCATTGTGTCATAAGGGTGCAGTTTCTTTCTAGGCATCATTGTATGGGGGTAAAATTACATGTTCCTGGCTGTATGTAAAAATGTGGTTGGTGACAAACTTCTCAACTGATATTACTTTACTTTTTTTACGTACATTTCCTTAACTTTACTACCATCTAGTGGCAACTTTGTCTCTTTACACTTGCTGAATCTTGCTGGTATTTCGGCTGTTCGTTGCCAGTCAATTTAGCAGGACCTGCAATGTACCAAGAAAACACCAATAATTCAAGTCTATTGACTGACATATCTGGCTGTGTGTATCTAGCCTTAGAGCAGTTTCAGCCTGTATTGACTAATGCGTAGTGGTTTGTACCACCAAAGAATGACTGTTCATGCGGAGTGGACATGTAAATCACTTGCTTACTTTGATTTTTACAAAATTCATAAAGTGGCAAAGTAATTGCAGAAATGTTCTGTACTTTTCACCAAAACTATTTAAAAAGAGGTGAAAATTATCCAGGAATATTTGCCAGAACGTTTCTTTCTATACTTTGTTGGAAAATACATGGTGACAAGTTTATATTATGCATTAAAATCCTATTTTCCACAATATAAGCCCAAGATTATAATAATGCATTTTGAAGACTTTTCTGACCAGTTAATAGTTACTTTGTGTACTAAAAATATTGTGATTGTGTGTTACTCCATCAGCACTAGAATTACCAACTTTTTTAGTTTCTGGTGCAAGGCTCACCCCTGCTGAGATTTTCACAGGTCTTCAGGTTGATTATCTGCAATCTATTGTTGTGCAAATCACCCATTACCTGTAAGGCCTGGCACATTTGCATTTTACTCAGAGTAGCTCAGATCCAAACCTGTGTGTGAGACGTGGAAACCTTCAGAAATGCCTGCATCTATACAAAATGTCCCCCACATGTCAGACACACATTCACAATATATGGAAACACAATTCTTTTATAAAAAAAATAGTGTGAAAACAGAATGAAAACTTGCTGATACAATGACATGAATACAATGAAAACTTGCTAACACTTCAGTCTCCAATGTATGTTTGTACATGTTAGAGCGGGCCGCATATTTGCGCCCGCTCTAACTGGTCGGGCCGCCCGCTTATCGAGGTCTGACGCTGCTGGCTGCGAGGTGAGGGGGTGCCTGTCACTCACTACCTAATGGGGGTCCCTGTCACTTACTACCTAACGGGGTCCATGTCACTCACTATCTAACCTGGGATCCCTGTCACTCACTATCAAACGGGGGTCCCTGCTGTCAGTCACTACCTAACGGGGGGCCCTGTTGTCACTCGCTACCTAACGGGGGTCCCTGCTGTCACTCACTACCTAACTGTGTGCCTTTACTGATTGTAAACAAGCTGTATTGTATGCTGATCCCTGCTACTTTCAGTAAGTACAGTATTAGCCAGGGGCTTAGCTAGAAATGACTGGGCCCCATAGCAAAAAAAAATTATGCCCCCGCCCCCACGACCTTCCAACCCCACGGACCTCGGACCTCCCACCCAAACATTTTTTGGGGAAATCAGTGTGGTGTAGACGTGTTGGACCAAATGGCACGGATGTATTCCGTAAGAGCAGCAACACGCAGGTGTCCAGTAGCAGTTTTTTACAATATGCTGGACATGGCAGCGGTGAATGCCTACATTTTGTACAAGGCATGTACAGGGTGGACAGGCAAAAGCTGTCCACCCTGAAGCTGTTGCAGCTGCTGTGCCAGGGACTGTACAGACAACACAGTGCCAGGTCCAAGAGAGCTGCAACAGGAATCGCAGGGACGATGGACACTGGGTCTGCAAACGCAGTAAACTCTGTAAAATTTGAAACACTTAAAAATAAAACAGACTTGTGTATCCATATATTGTGAATGTGTCTTTTGTATAAATATGGCAGGCGTTTCTGAAGGTTTCCACACACAAAGATTCAACCTTCCTTGGTTCAAGCTAACAAATGCAAATGTGCCAGGCCTCACAGGTAATGGGTGTATTTTCAGAACAAAAGAAAGAGAACAATGGAGCTGATAGCATGTTAAACAACTCAGCAGGGGTGCTAGTAGATATGAGGTCCAGGGGATTTACGCAAATCTGCGCAGGCCTGGTAAATCTAGTGTTAAAGGGTATCTCCACAAAAACAGCACAGCTTGCATGGATTCCCACAAGTATGAGACACCTGCACAATGAAGTAATTCTGTGCAGTCTTGTGGAAGCAATTGCTGTTCCAATTGCCCTGCAAGTTAAACTCCACCCCTTTTTCATGCCTGCCTGCAGGTGCACGCGTTCCTCCTTGTGCAGATATCTGCAGGATCCGTCGGAAAGCTCTGACTCTGCTTGTAGCAGTTCCCATTGCTATGGCTATTGCTGAGCCTGTGCTCGCCTACACATACACACACACACCATCCCTCCCTCCCCAGGGTCAAGTGGGTGTGCCAGCACTCATGATAATACACATTAACTGACAGCCTGCCCAGCACAGGAAAAGACACACCTCCAGGAACTAGCCCAGCTTCCCTAGGCTGCTGCAAAGGAACAGATGAGATTTTTTGAAAAAAAGGGTATCTACTTCAAAGTGAGAAAGTGTGATAAATGACGGCAGCAAGCAGCAACTCCTGAGACCTACCTACAAAAGCAGCAGGGGGTCTGCCGCTTTAAGAATAACTAAAACAGATGTAATTTCCCCCATTCAGATCATACTTCAAAATAATTCAAGGGAAAGACTTATGAAATATTTACTCAAATAACGTAATCTGATGTTAAAAGTAAGGCACATCTGTACATATATTTTATAGGTTTGCATCACAAGGGGAACTTGGGAGCCCTGCCATGCATAAGGGATGGGGAGGTTGACCACAGGGGGAAACAAGTTACCTACAGGAAAACACACCTTTTTTCCCTGTATGTGCTCCAGCAACTGGAGCCATTTTCTGTTTGCTGGTGAACTGGGACCATCTCATCAGAGATTGTGCTCCAGTTTTCTCCATCCAAAACAGCTGGTACAATCCGGTCATGGACCAGGTATGGGAGAGGATTAGCAGGGATGGGGCAGGGTGGCTGTAGGCACTATTGGCCCCAGGGGAGCAACCACTCGGAGTTCCGGGGGCAGCATAATCCCTCCCAGGGAGTCTGGCTGGGGACTCTGGTAACAGGCCTGTGAATTTAGGCGTAGGCTAGTGGTTCACCCAGAGGTGGGATGGAATTCCAAAGCCACGGACTCATGGCTCAGAATTAGGATGTCCCAAACGGCCTTGAGTACAGTTTCGGGAAGTATGGGGAATGAAACAACAGGTTTTGGGTCCATTTTGCTGGCCAAAAAGGCCAGTCCCTTTTGGCTATTTAAATTCGGAGCAGCTTTCGTCAAAAGTGCTCCCTTTGTGGTGGCATCAAAAATGCTTTAGAAGAGGTAAGGCCACAAGCAATAAATTAGGTTCAAGGAGCCCCAAGGACCCCAGTGAGCATAGCTGCGATGGGACCGTGGCTAGATAATATCATAAGAGGGAGGCAGCACAAATCATCCAAAATCATTTTTTACATGTTTTTTATTTATTCACCATTGGCACAAACCTTGATAACTGGTTGACACACAGACACTGGTAAAATCATTAGCACAGATTGACAAATGGTTGCTTCACAGACACTGGTAAAATCATAGGCAAAGACACTGATAAATGGTTGTCACACAGACACTGGAAGAATCATTGGCACAAACTTTAATAAATGGTTGGCATACAGACACTGATAAATTGTTGGCACACAGATAACTGATAAAATTATTGGCACAAACTCTGATAAATGGTTGGCACCCAGACTCTAATAAATGGTTTGCACCCAGACTCTTATAAATGGTTGGCACATAGACACTGATAAAATCATAGGAACACACTGTGAAGAATGGTTGGCACCAAGACTATGCTAAAATCACTGGCAAAAACAATGATAAATTGTTGGCACCCAGCCTCTTAATAAATTGTTGGCATACAGACACTGATAAAATCATTGGCCCAAACTCTGAAAAATGGTTGGCACACAGACAATGATAAAATGGTTATGTGCAGCATGGTGATGTGCTCGGTTTTAAAAGAGAGAAAATCTGTTTCTTTCTATTTCTTCTATATTTTGTTCTGCATTTTCTCACAGTTTTTGAGCTAGAGACACGACATTTGGTACAGATGTAGGGGACACATAGGAGAAGTGTGCTATTAGCTAAGTAATCCATGGAAGCATTTCAGAGTTATCACAAATTTACAACACCTGCCTCTTTTTTTTGTGTTTCTTATGGGTGCAGCAATTGATTTCTCTCCTCCTATAATGGGCAGCGTGCTTGTAGTCTATGTAGATATGTCCACCAATCAGAAGGGTTTTGCATAATGGTTAAACTAGCCCTTTCTCCATTTATTAATTAAACATGCAGAATCAGTAAAACATGCAAACAACTGATTTGCATATCCAATCTGGGATTTTACATTTACCCTTTCCATTTTTCTAGTTAGTTATCAGTGCTACATGATCGGATATTGTTGTATGCAAGTAGCATGTTGGTGTTAGATTTAAAGGGCAACTATAGTGAAAAAATGATTTTGCCTCATCATAATCTATAAATTAATACATATAAGTAGCACATACTCTGAGGTCGCTGCATTCCTTCAATACAGTAATGGATTTGTTCAGGCTCAGTATCTCTCCTCCTAATCTTAACCGACACCTCCTTCCATCTGGCCAGACTCTCTATAAGGGCAAGTGTGCTCAGTAATCACTAAGAGGCAGCATTGGAAGAGGGAATTTCCCATCATGCAATTTACATGATTTGCATGAACACTCTGTCCATTCCAGTTATAGCAAAACTGCATCTAGCAGAAGATAGTTCAGATTGGATATCTAAAGATAACTATTTTTCAGTAGATGCCCTTTTATACCTGTTACCTTAAAGGGCATGTCCACCCCCTTTACAGTCTTTCAGTCATCAATGGACACCCTCATAGCCAAAACTACAGACAAAGTTTCAGACATACTGAAACAACAAGGAATCATTGGCCAACCAATTCAGGCTAATCTATGCCCATTACTTGAGTCCGAGGGAGAGATATCGGAGGATGGGAAGAACCTGAAGAGACTCCCAATGATGCCATATCCCCCGCAGCCCTGGAGTTCCTCATTACAAAAATGAGAGAAACTTTCCAAATATCTGATCAAACAACAAAAAAACAAGGGAGATCAAATGTTTTCAAATAAAACAACATCAAATGTATTTTTCCACCTCCACGAGCAGATGGCAGAAACCGTCAAAACGGAATGGGAAAACCCGGATAGAAGATTCTCAGTGTCACAAAATATGACCAGAAACTATCCGTTCCAAAAGGAAGACTCGAAGATGTGGGATGAGTCACCTAAAATTGACATACCTATAGCTAAATTAGCCAAAAAAGTTGCCCTAGCAACAGACGACTGGGTCTCTTTAAAAGACCCTATGGAAAGAAAAGAGGAGGCGGCCCTCAAAAGAACCTATGAAGCAGCCGGAGCAGCAATCCGACCGGCTATAGGTGTCACAAGTATCACCAGATCCAATAGAATCTGGATCAAAGATTTGGAAGATGCTATTTCTGACGGTACACCGAGATCAGAACTTCTGAAGCTGTTGCAGGACATTAAACAAGCAAACAAAATTATAGCTGAGGCATCCATGGATTTCCCTTAAACTGTCTGCAAAAACAATGGCCCAGTCTACAGTCGCTAGAAGAGCTCTTTGGCTACAACAGTGGAAAGTAGACAGTCAGTCAAAACAAGGCCTGACGAGCCTACCATTCAAGGGAAACTTGCTGTTTGGCCCAGCCTTGGACGAGGTAATTGAAAAAAATTCTGCTAAAAAATCTTTACCAGTCTTTAGAAGATTTAGGAAAGAAATTCCCTCTACTTCCTCAGAACAAAACATACAGCAAGCAAGACAGTATCGACCAGGTCGTCCATATTTTCAGAAACAAACATGGAAACAGGACCAGTCCTTTCGGGACTCAAAAGGTATGGGACTATGTGTCAAACTGGGAAATGACAAAGGCAGATACTTGGGTTCTACAAACTATAGACCAAGGATACTTGATAGAGTTCAAGCAGAAACCATTACAGGGAAAGTTCTTGACCTCAACAGTACCAAAACAAAAACAAGCAAAGGAAGAATTGGAGAAAATACTACAAGAACTTCTCAGTATAGCCGTTATAGAAGAAGTTCCAAAACACTTACAATATCAAGGCATCTACTCCCCCCTTTTTCTCAAAAGAAAAAAGTGTGGGAAATTCAGGGCCATTTTAGACCTTCGGTTTGTGAATCAATTTGTACAGCAAACAAAATTCAAGATGGAGACATTGAAAACAATAGTTCAACAAATACAAAGAGAAGACTGGATGGTGAAAGTGGATCTAAAAAACACATACCATCATATCCCGATCCATCAGAAACATCGCAAATAACGGAGGTTTCATGTTTTGGGACATCACTACCAATACAAATGTCTGTCATTTGGTCTCTCCCCTTCACCTCGTACTTTCACGAAGATCTTGGCCCCAATCATAGCAAAAATGAGAACTCAGCATATAGAAATTTACGCCTATCTGGACGACATACTACTAAAAGCTCAACAGAAAGAGTAACTTCTGTGGAACTTGGCGTATGTACAAAAAGTCCTTATCAATCATGGATGGATAATAAATGTAGGAAAGTTTCAGCTTGTCCCGACACAGGAAATTCAATTCTTAGGGGTAGTAATAGAGACAAACAAATTACAATTACGGCTACCTCAAGAGAAACAGTCAGAGATAGTCAAAGAAGTGAAAAAGTTAATCAGCCTACCTTACTCAACGGCAATGGTATGCCAGAAAATTATAGGGAAACTAGTAGCTGCATCCGAAGCAATCCAATGGGCAATGATGCATGTGAGACCACTACAACTAAACCTACTAGATCAGTGGAACAACCGTCAATCAAATCCTCCTCCCGTCAGAGGTCAGACAGAAAATGAAGTGGTGGGTGAACAACAAAAACTTCAATCCTATCCAAACCTACTACTATTCATGGATCACAATTACTGTCGATGCCAGCCCTGTGGGCTGGGGAGCATGGTGCAACAGTCACCAAGTACAAGGGAAGTGGAACAACCACCGGAGAAAACAAAATCAAAATCTCAGGGAACTCCATGCAGTGCTCTTGGGTCTGAGATCACTAATGCATTTAATACAATACCTACCAGTACAGGTCCAATCAGACAATATATCAGTGGTCTTTTACCTGAACAAACAGGGTGGAACAAAGAGCAAAAGCCTCTGGAAGGAGACAGAGAAAATCCTAACCTGGGCGGAAAAGAACATACTACACATAAGAGCCATTCATATCCCAGGGAAACTAAATATCCAAGCGGACAGCCTAAGTCTATATACAGCCAACCCGACAGAATAGAGTCTGAAACAGTCAGTGTTCAGTCATCTAACGAACAAGTGGGGAATTCCACTGATAGACCTTATGGCAACCAGGTCCATTGCCAAACTGAGCAATTTTTGCTCTCGCTATCCAGACAACCAAGCAATAGTGACAAATGCGTTCTCCATCAAATGGACTCCTCACCTCATGTACATCTTTCCTCCAATACCTCAAATCAACAGAGTGCTCAGGAAAGTACAGGAAGACGGAGCACAGATAATAATAGTCCTCCCCTACTGGCCGAGGAGACCTTGGTTTCCGTGGGTACAGAGGCTAGCAATTGCTCCACCAGTCAGACTTCCAATTACACCCAACCTGATCAGCCAAGGCCAACTGATCCATCACAATCTAAAACAGCTGAACCTGTCGGCATGGCTCTTGAAATCCAGCCCATGAAAACAGCCGGGCTGTCAGATAAAGTAATCCGGACAATAATGTCGTCTAGGAAAAAGACAACATCTAATACCTACTATAGAACGTGGGGAAAATTTTCAACATGGTGCCAGCAGAAAGGCCTAAAAGCCGAACATGCTGAAATACAATCTGTTCTGGAATTTCTACAAGAGAGGTTAGACAAAAATCTAAGTCTGGCAACCCTCAAAAGACAAATTACTGCTATCTCAGCTGTCACAAACAAAAAATGTGCATCTGAACCCCTAATAATCAGGTTTATAAAAGGTGTCAAACAACTAAAACCAGTAAGGAGATCACCAGTTCCTGCATGGCACTTAACCCTAGTCCTCAAAGCTCTACAGACACAACCATTTGAACCACTGACAGAAACAAGTATCAAAGAGCTTACCCTTAAAACAGTGTTCCTGATAGCAATTGCATCAGGCCGTAGGATTTCAGAGATAAGAGCTCTGAAGTGTAATCCACCATACCTTGTATTTCAAGGTAATAATGTGATTTTAAAACCCGATACAACTTTCACTCCAAAAGTAGATTCGAATTTCCACATCAATCAAGAAATAATCCATCAGCAATGCAAGAGACTACCAGTGAAAGTCAATTAGATGTAGGAAGGGCATTAAAGCAATATATATACTGAAAACAAAAGAATTCACTTGTTAATTTCCAGGGTATCAAAAAAGTGTGTCAACCAACTACCCAAACTATCTCAACTTGGATCATCACAATAATTAAACAAGTATACACTCTGGCAGCATGTCAAACTCCAGGTAAAGTGACAGCACATTCCACGAGAGCCATGGCAGCATAATGGGCATTCCAAGCGAAGGTGTCACCGGTAGAAATTTGCAGAGCAGCAACCTGGTCAAATCTAACTACGTTCATAAAACATTATAAACTTGATGTTAATGACAAAAACAAATCAGAGTTTGCAACCAGAATTCTGGAAGCAGCTAAATAAATATATAAGCAATCAAAACTCTAGTCTCCCTCCATTCAATGATTATTACGATATTTTACGATAACGATCGGTATTTTACGATAACGATACCGATCTTTTATAAATAGGGCCCAACATTTGTTACAAGCAGGGCTGCATTTATTACAGACTGGTTGCTTTTACACTTGAATTTATTCACACTCAGCTTTGCTGCATGTGTTTCTGATATCCCTTTGATTACCATTTGGCTCTCTAGACTGGTTTGCAATCATCTCCCTCTGTTCCATTACTGGAGATTATTTCTGGTGAAATTGTGGAATCAGATATTCCAACACACCAATAGCTCTGTTACTCAGATCTCCTGTTAAATATTTAGTTGAGACAGCAAACTAAACTTTTGCTGAATTTTTTTTTTTTTTATCTTAGATAAAGAAAACCGAATATTGAGAACTAAATTGAGAGCCATCTGAACTAAGGACTGCCGATTCAAGCTACCCAGCCAGAATCACCCAATAAGCTTATATCCCAGTATATGCATCAGAACAAAGCTATTACATCTCAGATAAAATGCAAAACTGAAACTAGCTCTCCTTACTGAGCATTCACTGTTTGTAGTGACTGCTAAACCCACCCCCAATATCTGATTGGTCTAAGATCCAAGATCCAATCAGATTTAAGATTGTATCTAGACCAATCAGATTTTGGGTGTGTGTTTATGAGACACTATAAAACAGCATGAAATCTTCAGAAAAGCTCAGTTTTTAATCAGCAGTCAAACTAGCAGGTCTTGCCTTTGTATTTAGGTTAGAGATTTGCAAGTAGATGGCTGGTTGCTTAGTGGGACTGCCAAAATGAATATTTTTATCTCCTGGGTTTCATACTTATGGTGTTGTTCTATAGCAGTCCATAAACTGCACATAAATGTTGATATAACAATAATAGTTTTTTGATCACAGATCCTGAAATTGCTTTCCCTTGGCCGAATAGCCTGCAAAATAATGACTAACCCAAGTGCCTATGTAGTTGCACTACTAGTTTCACAATTCCCTGACAAGCACTCTCAAACAGCAAAGGGCAGATAGGGAATGTATAGGATAGGGGTTGTATATTGAAAATATGCAGTGTAAATACAACCAGGTTGTAATGAATGTAGCCCTGCTACTTACATCTGTTGTATTCAATTAGATCAACTGGACTTGAAGTTTAGTTCTTTAAGACGTTTTGCTAGTCATCCGACTGGCTTTCTCAATTCAGAATGACTTGTACAAGAATCTTTGGCAATTATTTACCCTGGAAATTCTCAATTAGCATATCACAGCCAAGTGTTAAGGGCGTGATTCGATAGTGGCTAAGAGGTGTTACAGGAATGCCCAGAGTAAGGTGTCAAAACAGCATTGTACATGGCAGGACTCAGCCGTGTACCTGCATCTTAAAGGGCATGTCCACCCCCAAAACTAAAATTTAACCTTCTACTGGCCCCACTGTGCAGTGTTTAAAAACCCTTACATTACTGCTCAGCTCTTTATGGTTCTCTTGCAATATCTGTTGAAAGTCCTAGAAATTAAAGAGTAGGAGCCATTTCTAGTGTAATTTGTTTCTGCCTGTAACTGTTCCTCATCAAGGTTTCTATGAGGGCAAGCATGCTCAGTAATCACTAAGATGCAGCATTGGAAAAGGGAATTTCCCATCATGCAATTCACTTGATTTGCATGAACATTCTATTTTAACCATTATACAAAACCCTTCTGATTAGTGGACATATCTCCATAGACTACAAGCACACTGCCCACTATAGGAGGAGTGAAATCAATGGCTACACCCATAAGAAACAAAAAAATGAAAATAACTTGATAACTGTTCCAAAAAAATAATGAAAGTATATGGCAAAAGTACACAGGATAGCGATCCCTACACTACAGCAAAACATAGTTTTGGGGGTGGACATGCCCTTTAAGGATAAAGGACATACCTTTGAAGATTGTAATGTTAACATATTGGCAAAGGAACGTGACTGGTTCAAGAGAGGTGTTAAGGAGGCCATTTATGTGAAAATAAAGAAACCAAGCCTAAATAGAGGTGGGGGGTTCGACACCAACTGTCTGCCATGTACAATGCTGTTTTGACACCTTACTCTGGGCATTCCTGTAACACCTCTTAGCCACTATCCATACACGCCCTCTAATTCAATACAACAGATATACCATGACCTGGATGACTGAGAACTTTCACAAGCACCTGCTACTTACATTTACTATAAGCATCCCCCAATAATGAGATGATTTGATGACTAAATATATATCCACTTACAATATAAGCTTATTATAAAATAAAAAATATGCTTACAAATGCAAAATCACAGTTTATTCCTGTGCTGTGCTGAACAGGGAAATTATTTCTCTATTGCCCCAGAGCACTGCATAGCCAGGAAATCCCAACTTGGATACCTCATAATACAGAAAGTGAATGGATGGGTAATCCACTGGAATGGCGGCAACTAAAGAGTTACTATGTTACGTAACATAGTAACTCTTTAGTTGCTGCCATTCACGTGGCAGGACGCACATAAGTAAAAAGACCTTTCAAATGTTGAAACAAAAATGAAAGTTTATTGCAAGCACTTTCTGCACATTTCCTTTAAGGTAACAGGTATAAAAAGACATCTATACTGAAACAATAGTTATCTTTAGATATCCAATCTGAACTATCTTCTGCTAGGTGCAGTTTTGCTATAACTGGAAAGGACGCAGTGTTCATACAAATCATGTAAATTGCATAATGGGAAATTCCCTCTTCCAATGCTGCCTCTTAGTGATTACTGAGCATGCTTGCCCTCATAGAAACCTCTACAAGGAATAGTTAGAGGCGGAAACAAATTAGACCAGAAATGGCTCCTACTCTTTAATATCTGGGACTTTGAACAGACATTACAGGAGAACCGTTTGGAGCAGAGGGGTAAGATGAGGATCTTTGAACAATACACAATGAGCCCAGTAGTAGGTTAAATTTTAGTTTTGGGGGTGGACATGTGTGTACAGATATAAGCTGTGCAAGCAGTGTGCTGCTAGTCTAGGATACCTGACTGGGAAAGCTCAATGTCCACCAGTAGAGGAAAATCAGGATGGATTGTTGAAGTTGCTAATTAGCACAGAAACAAGGATCTTAATTTACTTTTTAATGAGAGACCCATAAAATTGCACAACTCTCTCTATGCTCATGTTTACACAGACACATTCCAGGAATCTGTAAACTATTTAAAAATAAGATCTTGTAAGTAAGTTCAGGAGAGTTTTTACCACAACTCCCTTACTCATCATGTAAATAAGGGAAGGAGAGACTTCTGGGTAATTTAAAAAATAGGTGGGTTAAATAGCTTGACTTCACTGCACATGTCAAATCTCTCAGCGGTTAGATTTGGAAATGAATTACATCAGGAAAAGGCTCCTACTGTTCAGTTTCCTGGACTTTTACCAAGCCCTGCAGGACAGCCATATGCAGCAGAAGAGAAAGGCAGGGGTCATTTAACAGAACACAGTGTGACCAACATTGGGACAAATTTCAGTTGGGGTGTGTGTGGTGGACATGCTCTTTAACTATTAAAAGTAGCAGCTTAGATGGCTCATTTTGTAAGTAGATTCTCACTGCAAAAGCTAATGTATAATAAATCAATCTTTTGCCACATGCATTCCAGTGCTTTTTAAGTGGCACATACAAAGAAAGTATTCCATGATAGTCTCATTTAATATGTTGGTGCTACTTGATTGTTTTTTAAGGTTATTTTGTTTTCAGCTGGGAGTGGGACGACTAGTGAACAGGTGTCCTCTTCTGGGCTGTCTAAGTTGATGTGGCCGCAGGTTAAACACTGAATTGCACAGCTTCGGAACTAAAACAAAACAAAGATAATTTTCATTAAAAAAGGCTACAAACTGTATTTTCAAAGCAATATTATTCCTCCTATGCACAAAAGAATTGTCGATAAACTCCCTTTAACACATGATGTGACACGAACAGCATAGGAATTAAAGACATGTAAAAAATAAAATATAAAGCCTGGCAATGCTGGTGACCGCAACAGGAGTTTGTTTGCTTAACCACTGTAAGTGCACAAACTTGTCCTAATGCTTGATATAGACCAGTGTTTCTAAGTAGGGATGGGATCCAGGTCCGATTCGGAACTTTTGGATCTTGGAACTTATGTAGTTACTTTTGAGGTTTACCGAATCTACTTTTGAGGTTTACCGAATCTACTTTTGAGGGTTACCGAATCTACTTTTGAGGGTTACTGAAGCTACTTTCGAGGGTTTTTGAGACTACTTTCGAAGGTTATGCCTATGACTAAGAGCATGGGTACGCTTGAAACGCATAGGGCTATGGAAGTCTTGTTGTTATGTTACATGTGTGAATAAAGTTGATTGCAGTGAAGAGTCACAAGTGTTTTCGGTTGTTCAAGTGCGCCAGAGTTCCTCGTGTTCGGATGGGAAGCTGTACTTTCGAGGGTTACCAAATCTACTTTTGAGGGTTAGTAAGGTTTCTTTCAAGGGTATCTACTCTAGAAGGTTACTGAATATACAAGGCTACTTTTGTGGGTTACTGAAAGTAGCCTTAAATATGCACGCAGAAGAAGTGACCTGAATTCAGCGCCAGGAAGGAAAGTAACGAGCAGACTGGGGGGTTGGATGCAGAGGTTAGTAACACTTCTGAAATGTTATAATCGGCATGCTACTACGTAGTAGCTTGACAATTATAACAATATTTTGTTAAAATTGGGTTTCATAGAGACCCATTAATGGGGTAGATTATAAAAATATAGTTATGGGTTGTTTTAACTATTGTAGGCAGAGAACACAAAACCATATAAAGAAACATTTGCTGTTATTTTTATAGTGCTTATCAATTTCTGGTCCAGGCTGACAGCTGCAAGGCAAAGGTTTATGACCTTGAAGAACAGTGCCCAGCTGGAAAACCTCAAAGTATTCAATATTTCAACATCTGGTAAGCTCTAGGGTGTAGAACCGTGACTTGGAAAATGATTTGTCAAACTGTCTCTGATTAGTCATTGCTGTTAGAAAGGGAGAAGTAAAGTGGATAGCAATTAGACTCAATTTACCTGCGTGCTCTATCTGATGTATTCAAATGCATTTAAGAATTCATTCAATTAATACAAACCAAGACTTGACATTACAAGAAAATTAGATAAAGGCAATATTATTTTAAAAATAAAGGACTTATTTATTAACTGTTAATGCTATACATCATTTGTGGAATGAGCAAATATTTGCTTAAAAAGCATTATTTTCTAACTTCACTCATGTTTGTCTTGATAAATACATCCAAATAAAACATTGTGCTAGAAAGTGATGTAATCATAGAGGTTATATACAGGGCCAGTTGTGGCCATTTTAGTGACCTATGCAAGTGTCCCCTGGTGCCCCCTTCTTTATAAAATTATTGCTCTATGCTTGTGAAGGTTTTCAGTCATCCAGGTCATGGCATATCTGTTGTATTCAGTTAGATTAACTGGACTTAGTTCTGGAAGACCTTTCGCTAGTCATCCGACTGGCTTTCTCAATTCTGAATGACTTTTACAAGAATCTGTGGCAATTATGTACCCTGGAAAGTCCCAATTAGCAAATCACAGCCAGGTGTTAGGGACCTTCTGAATGCAAGACGTGATTGCATTGTGGCTAAGAGGTGTTATAGGAACTACTCAGGGTAAGGTGTGAAAACAGCATTGTACATGGCAGCCCCAGCCACTGGTAGATATAGGTGTATTACCACCAGAAGGAAGTACAAACCTTTACAGAACACATCAATTCTGTAGACCAGAACATCAAATTTACAAGGGAAGATGTACAAAACAACAAACTGGCTTTCTTGGACTGCTTGGTAGAAGTTAAGGAAAATGGTAAACTGGAAGTAGAGGTTTACAGAAAACCAACACACACAGATCAGTATTTGATGTTTGATTCCCACCACCCTTTAGATCACAAGCTGGGTGTCATCAGAACCCTGCAACACAGAGCAGAGAACATCCCAACTAGCACAGAGGTGGAAGCTAAAGAAATAAAACATCTCAGAGGAGCCCTTAAAACTTGTGAATATCCAGACTGGGCCTTTGCCAAAAAAGGAAAGAAAAGAACATGAACAGTGAAGAAGAAAAGCAAGACAGGAGAAAGAACATGGTCATCCCATATGCATCAGGGGTCTCCGAGAAATTAAGAAGAATTTTCAAAAAACACTGTATCCCTGTCTGCTTTGAACCAAACAACCCACTGAGGCAGCAATTGGTACATCCGAAAGACCCAATACCAAAACACAAGAAAAGCGACATCATATATGCAGTGCAGTTCAGTGAAGAATGTTCTGATTTGTATGTGGGGGAGACCAAATAGCAACTGCATCAATGTATGACCCAGTACAGAAGAGCCAATTCCTCGGGTCAGGACTCAGCCGTGTACCTGGATCTTAAGGAAAAGGGACATACCTTTGAATATTGTAACGTCAACATATTGGCAAGGGACCATGACTGGTTCAAGAGAGGTGTCAAAGAGGCAATTTATGTGAAAATAAAGAAACCAAGCCTGAAGCCAACTGTCTGCCATGTACAATGCTTTTTTGACACCTTATTATGGGCAGTTCCTATAACACTTCTTAGCCACAATGCAACCACACCTTGCATTCAGAAGGTCCCTAACACCTGGCTGTTATATGCTAATTGGGATTTTCCAGGGTACATAATTGCCAACAGATTCTTGTAGTCATTCTTAATTGAGTCGGATGAGTAAAGAAACGTCTTCAAGAACTACATTTTAAGTCCAGTTGATCTAACTGAATACAACATATATTATTGCTCAATGGCTCAAAAAGGATCCCTGCCTTTAAAATAAAACGTTGAATATTGCCCTCCAACGTCTTAGTGCCCTAGCAGTTTACCTAGGTGTCTTATGCCCAGAAACAGCGCTGATTACATACCTGCTTGTTAAGAAAGATGTAAATGACAGGGTTATAAACAGGACTGGTCTTGGCAAAATAAGTGGGAAGAGTCGCAGCGAGAGGAGAAATATTAAGCTCTGGATTGATAACCACAGTAAGAGCAAAAGCTGTGTATGGCAACCAGCAAATCAGGAACGCAACCACCATGAATAGGACCATAACAACAACATGCCTCTCTTCCTCTGGATTGGTCTTTCCTCCTTGTTCCTGAATCTTCCTGTTTAACTAAGCATAAAAAGCATTATTTTTAAACATATTTTTCTCAGGCGCAATGACTTCCTAGCAAAAAGAACTATTACATAGTATGTAATTTTGTGGTAGAATGACACTTAATGAAATGTTCAAGGTGACACAATTATTAAACCCAGACACTACTGTAAAGAAATATCTTTAAATTCACACAAACCAATGTAATAGAGGATAATAGAGGATAAAGTCCCCCAAAGTTTAAGAATGATAGAAATTCAGAGGTATCTATTGTTGGGATATTACATGGCAATTGCACCTGTGTGACGTAGCGGCTCACGGTGCTTCTCCATGTTAGTGGAAAAAAAAACAGTCACTGCGCCTCTATTTAATTTGTGTGCAGACATATAGAGATGCAAAATAATGGATCTCTTGAGTTTCATAAATGATTGATTTCTTCAAATTTGCAGTTGATTAAAGCAACAAAAAAAAGCATGACACTGAAATTCTGCACAAAACCTCAAAAAGTGAAGTTTGGTAAATGCTGGAGTACCTGTATAATATTGTTTATTTTTATATGTTTCAGTCGTCTACTGCTATTATCTTATTTATAATCTGTAAAATAAAAAGCTGCAAAAGAAGACCAGCAGATCACATTGACTAGAAGAATTATTGAAGGAATGTAGAATTGAGGACATTATAATTGCCAATCGTGTGGTTGAAACAAGATAGGATAAGAAGTATGAAGAGTATTTCAGATATATATTTCTGGTGTCTTTAAAAGTATCAGGTTATAATTAAAATATCCATAAAAACATAGGGAAGATAACCAATGCGCATTCCTAGGCCCCCATACAATATAATACCGTCTGTGCACTTTCATACATTATAAACAAAGGGACATTAGAATGAGAAGCCTTCCAACCATGAAGATCATTCTTATGATCATAATAATGTTATTAAAATCCCCTTTGTTTATACACAGTCCTTTTATTCTAATCTAATGTAAATAATCAACATATCCCACATTAACTTAATATTTTATAATGAAAAAATTTTTCATGTTTTATAAAGAAATTAAGTTTAATTTTTCTTTTAAAAATGTCTTTTGGAATCAAAGGGCATGTCCATCCTGAAAAGAAAACTGGTGGCTTCTCAGTTATCTGCCCGCAACCTCACCTGCTATTTTTATATTTTAAATTTTTACATGCATTTCTAACCAGATATTTAATGATATGTTCTATTCCCTTCTGGCACAGGTATCTGATTCCTCCCTCTGCTCAATGACCTTTTTATAAGCTTGAGAATGTGCTGAGGAGGCAGCAGGTGGAAAAGCAGTCAATCATTTGCTATAATGACAGTTGTCACAGCTTTGATGCATGGAGGGAGGGGCCAGCTTACTCTGCCAGAATGGGGACAATAATTATCCTTAAATATCTGCTTAGTAATGCTGGAAATAAAGGGCAGAATATGTCAATTGGGTGTGGGAGCAGATAAATGACAATTGACCTTTATGTTTTAAGGGTGGACATGCATAAACACTTTAAAAAAAAAATCTGCCAAATATAAGGTAAAATATCATTGTCAAGTAACATTTTCAATTTGCATACATTGTGTAAAGAGCGTAGAATACTTCCATACGAGAATCCAATTATTCCTACAGGAATTATAAAGCATGCGAAGAAATATGAAATCAGATAGCTATAGTTGCTCCAAGACCTTTCTTCCCAACCAATAGAGCAGGATGTTTTAACTCCTTCTGGACCATATGAACTCCAACCAAAAAGTGGAGCTATTGCCCAGATTAGGCAAAAAACCCAGACGAATGCCAGTCCTTGGTAACCTCTTCTTGTACTCAATTTTAGGGCTCCAATGGGCTCACAAACAAAGTTATACCTTTCGTAGGCCAGTATAGTTAGAGACCACAATGAAACGATTCCTGCAACATATTAGGAAAAAGATCAAAATATAAATTTCATTATTTTATCAGCCTTCGACTCAATATTAAATTCAAGGTTCCAGGTAAAAAATTTTTAACAATGTTTGTCCAGCAGTACAGTGCTCATCCTTTTATCATACAAGAAACTGTCCCTCAAAAATATTGTTTCAAATTTAGTTTAATCTGCATCTTTGACCATGAGGACATTTTTTGTAAACTTATGGCATTTGCAGTTCTCAACACAAATCAAACACTAAACAGGGAGATTCAATAACAGTTTTTATCGATAAAAATGGTTCTAATTTTGCCCCAGCCAATCAGATCTTATTTAACATTTGAAAGCTAACATCTGATTGGTTGAGGCCAAATTGGCACCATTTTTAACGATAAGAGCTTTAATTGAATCTCCCTCCCTATTAGTTACTGATTTGCCAAAATAATATTAGTTATAATATAATTAATAAAATGTGTTTATCTATATTTCCAATTAGAATGGTACTGATATTGTACAATGTTTAATAAATTTCAACTGTGAGTAAATAAGATAAGTTCTTGAAGGTTTGATGGAAACATCTGAGAACTGTTTAGTGAATTAAAAGTTCAATTTTAGTTGCCATTCAAATAAATAGTCCAAACTATGGCTTTAAAAAATATACATATATAAATATGCAGACATAAAAATATATATACAAATATGTGTCAAATGTTTATTAAAACTCTTTATTAAAATTGTTAAAATTGCAATAAAAATTTACAATTTAAAAAAACAAACATCTTTATATTATTTATATGTAATGAAGTTTATAAATAAACTATACAAAAGGAAGCTAGATTTGAGGGAAAAATAGCAAACAAATCTTACCAAAGTAATTGACAGCAAATCCTTGGAAAATGCAAAACCTTTCCCCCAAGTAGAAGTAACCGTGATAGTTTGTGCTGACTACTATGGTGGTACCACACAATGTCATCATTAAGTCAGAAAATGAAACATTTAATATAAAAATGTTGATGGGATTGCGGAGCTGAGGGTATCTTATAGTGACAAGAATAACTAAAACATTGTTAAATATGGAAAACACTGCATTCAGGAACATTAGGAATGCTAAAATGCTATATCCAGATTTTGGAAATATTGTTGGCTTGACGGTGAGGTTCTCTACTAAGCTTAGTTCAGTAGTATTGCCATCCATGGTACAGAAAGTTGTCTCTCGGTCTCTTCTCTCTCAACCATATGTCAAACTGATCTTTCAGGTCCTCATGTCTTCATGTTTACACCCATCCTGTAGACTTGACAGCAGATTGTTCGTTGTATAAAAAGTAAAGCAAATTAATTTATCATTGGATTAACTGAAAAGCTGGTCTTTTAAGATTATCTTTCTTATATAAAGGACATCAAATTCTATTAAAATATGTTTTAAGAAACTGTAACATAATGAGATTAAATGTAAGCCAATATAGAGCTAATTAAATTCCTGTGCACGTAGAAGGAAGTGCTCATGGCTCGGTATGCAGGTTAGGCAGTTGGATAACGTTGTAAACATAGTGCATCACATTATTTTATTAATTTTAGAAACTGTCATCAATGGCAAAATAATACACAGAATTTACTGTTAGATAACTTAGAGTTATTCTAATTAATGTAGCAAATTATATTAAAATTAAAGGGCATGTCCACCCCCAAAACTAAGATTAAACCCACTACTGGCCCCACTGTGTAGTGTATAAAAATCCTTTCCTTACATCCCAGCTCCAAATGGTTCTCCTGTAATGTCTCCCCAAAGTTAAAAAAAAATGCCTACCAGGAGCCTGGCCACCAGGGAATTTGTTTCCGCCTCTGAGCTGTCCTCTCAGAGGTTTTTGGCTTGCTCAAAGCAGTCCTTCACTCCCTCCCCCCCCTCCCTCTCACTCCCGTTTTGTTCTCCCTCCCCCTAGTGTAAAATCCCTTTCCCAGATAGTAGGGATAGTTCCCCCAGCTCCAACCGCTATAAAATATTTGTAAGAAAGTCCCCCGATCTTTACTTACCTTCCCTCTCTCCTTCGGCGTTCTGAACTGCCGTCAGCCGCGTCTGTGATTGGCTGCCTCTCAGCCAATCACAGACGCGGCTGCCGGTCCGGCCCCCTGCTTGCAGTTCCTTGCAAGCAGAAGGCCGGGCATTGCGGTGTAGGAGAGAGGCAAGGTAAGTAACAATTGGGGGACTTTTTTGATAATACAATATAGCGGTTGGGGCTAGGGGAACTAGCCCTACAACATATTAAAAATTATCAAAAGGGGTGGACATACCCTTTAAAACAATCTGGATTCAAATCATATTCATTGGACCAATGTGACTCCACCTCCCCAGAGTCTACTGTGCACCTGTGTTTAAAGATGCAAAGAGGAAAGGAGATTTGTTCTTTGCAGATAACTTCCCACATGCCTTTGGGTGTTGTTGAGCTGTTGACTATGACAGTCTGCAAATAGGGATATACCAGGAAATAACAAAAGTCTCAAGGAATGCAAATTAAGTATCAATGTCATAAGCCAAAGTAAGGCAGTAGGCCCAACATTGAGTGTGGGCAGATTTGCGAATAAAAAAACTAAGCAAAGTTTTGCAAAAGCATAACATAAAGGGTAAATAAAGGGGGGGGGGGGTTATAGCAAGATATTTGTATCCCTGTGATAGAATTTGTGGGCTTGGAATTACTAATTAAATTGCAATATATAGTTAATTATTTTGTGCTTTAAAAGGGGCAAAAATAACTTTTGATTGTGTGTTGGTCATGTTTAGCTGAATTAAAACATGCATCATTTGTCTTTATATTTTATTCCTGTTATCAGGCATCCCACCTCTCCCTGAAGTTCAGGGAGTCTCCCTGATTTTAATGGCAGATCCCTGACTCCCTGAAATAATATACAATCTCCCTGAAATGTGTTGTTATGAATTAGAGTAAGGGAGCACAATGAGTATTTTAGCGGTTAACAAGTGACAAAAACACTTAATAGTGACATGGCGTGTTGTATGCATGTGTGTCTGACTGTTTTCATGAGTGTGTGTTGAGATGCATGTGTTTGTGTCCAAAAGTGTCTTACTGTATACATGTGTGTGTATGCATGGATTATGCATTCATTTTGTGGTGGGGCTAAAGGGGTTGAGTATCTTCCCTGAAATGTGTGGGTACCCTCCCTGAAATGAGTCTGTTTTATAGATGCAGTTAGTCAAATATAGAAAAAACTTGCAGACAAACCCAATTTGCAATGCGAATATATAACAGCAGATGTCACTGTTAAATAAGACATCAATTTGACAAATCCATCTTCTGTATTTCTCTCATATGTGATATGTATAAAACCATAAAAGCTTTTTTTCATTTTAGATTAATTTCCAAATTTGACTTACTGTACATGTAAAATGGACCATCATTTATAATTTATGTTTAATCTATACACATTTTTTTACTTTTAGTAAAGCATTAGCACTTTACTAAAAGTAAAAAAACACACACGCTAAAAAAGTATATGTACTTTACAACATCTCCACATTTTTATATGTTTTAATAAATGCTCAATATAAGACACTTTCAAGGCGATGTAATGAAAGTTCTTATCTATACAAATGGTGCTAATTTTCCCCAACAGATGTTATTTACCATTTGAAAGTTGACACCTGATTAGTTGGGGCAAAATTAGCACCATTTTTTAATGATAAGAACTTTTATTACATCACCCTGTTTATATACTCACTTTATGACACTGTGTTAATATATGCTTGGTGCAGGGTACTATAAATGTTTGAATAGGAGATGAGTTTCAGTTGGCTTGATAAAGGACCCCCACACACAGGGCTGAAATGTTGCTGTGAGTGACTACCAACAAAACACTTTAAAAAAATTACAATATATATATATATATATATATATATCAAACAATATCCTTCACGTAGGGTGGCACTATAGTAATAAACAAACTCCCTGGTGGGGTTTGGAAAACAAACTCTTTGCTGGCAGGTGGACCGGCTGGAAAGCAGCTAATTCTTAGGGATATTAAATAAGCAGCAGGAATAAGCAGGCAAGTTAATATTATGCACAGTTATTTCTTGTGTCAGAATTGATAATAATCCCTCAACTGTTTGAACATGTTCTCTCTTCTGTCTCTAGTAAATAATTTTTAAAGTGAAAAGACATCTTTAATTCAGGAACTTAAAGGGCACCGCACAATCTTAGCCTCTATTATAGTAAGGGGCATCATACAGCTCCAATCTTAGCGTCTATTGTAGTAAGGGGCACCATACATCTTCTATTGAAGCCTCAATTGTAGAGGTTTTCAATAAGAAATTAGCTACATTTCCTTAGGTAGACTTTGAAACATAAGTTTTGTAGGACCCCCAGGACGTGGGTGAAGACTTGGGAAGGACAGTGGGTCATGCTTTTAAAGGATAGGTTTACTCAAAAAGTGATCCCACCCTTTTTTGCATTGATTAAAAAACAGGTGCATTATAGTATAGTATTAGCCAGGAATAGGGATGGTCGGTTCGCGGATCCGAACCCGGATCCGCTGCAGATTTATCCCGTTCACGAATGGCGGATTTTTTACGAGAAATCTCGTAATTTCAAAAATTTTTGAAAATACGAGAAATCCACGTATTTTCGGAAATTTTCGAAATTAAGAGGATTTCTCGTATTTTCGAAAATTTTCGAAAATACGTATTAACGAAAATATGAGAAATCTCGTAATTTCGAGGATATTTTTCATTTTAATGGGTCCGCTCGCGGATTTTCGAATTTTCTAATTTTTTCAAAAATTCACGGATCCTCGAGCGGACCGGATTTTGCGAAGTTCGGACATCTCTAGCCAGGAACTGTCAGAGGGAAGATCTGGGGATGGTCTGCAAGGGAACACGCCAATGGGCACGTTTTAACACTGCAATCCGGCTCCTGTAACAGTTATAGCTTCTTTACCTCCCGTTCTTCAATTAATGATAAAGAAACAGTGAACACATGAAGAACAAAAGACCACATTTACTAGTTATGTTTCATATGGTACAGTTGCTATGTCGTACGTTTTTTAGATTGCTTTTAATAAATATGTACATTTTTACACTCTATGCAGCTGATGCAATAAAAGGTCCAAAAGTTTGTCCATGCTGCTAATCTGCAGCAACCAATCAGATGTATTTAACTGCAAAGAACCAGTAAAACGCGAACACCTGTTTGGTTGCTGTAAATTAAACACATGGGCAAACTTATTATTGCAGAGTGGAATATTTATTATTATGAGAAAATGTTCCACAACAGCTCCCATACCCTTCTGACCATCCACAATTCCAACCCCCCCAAAAAATGGAAACTGACCATGATTTACATTCTTTTCTCAACCAGGACTTATCCTCTGTAACTCAGCAATATTTTTTACCCGCAATGCAGTCTACATGGATAGATGGTGACCCTATGACTTATCCACTGTCTCTCTTTGCTCTCTGCTTTCTGGGTAATTCGCTGGTTGACCTGAGGTTGAGAAAAGAAAGTAAATCATGGTCAGTTTCTTCTACTTATTTACTTTTAAAGGGTATCTCTACTGGGGGAAAAAGAATTGGCATTTAGTTTTATTGAAGAACGGGAGGTAAAGTAGCTGTGTCTTACCTCCCATTCTTCAATAAAACCTGCAGGAGCCAGGAGAGAAGGTAAGAAACTTACCCAATCGCTCGCTCCTCCGCTGCGTAGTCAGACTTGCACTTGCACAAGCAAATAGTAGACATAGTCCATTCTATTAACTTCTCTCTGGCTCCTGCAGGTTTTTCTGAAGAATGGGAGGTAAGACACAGCTCCTTTACCTCCTGTTCTTCAATAAAACTAAATGGCAATTTTCCCCCCAGTGGAGATACCCTTTAAAACTTCAGCATTGCAATGCTGCTGAAGACAAGAAGCTGTACACAGTCTTAAGATGAAAAAAAAAAACATTCAATATATAAACCTTGTGTATTATAAGGGATGATGTGCCCCTTGCAGTGTAATAGAAAGATATTATGTTAAAAGGAATTCCCAGCCCTGTATAAAAAAAGAGACCTGGGAACTGATATAATATCCTTATATTGCACTGTTCTTTACTGTTTCTTTCCCTGACCAGTGTTTGCCTGTTCAGTCTCCCTAAGATCAGGACCAGATTCCCCCCAGCTTTTTGCAATTTACCATTTATTACCTTAAAGTAACATTCAAAGACACATGACACTCATACATTGGTAATCATTTTGTCACTTACATGTCAGTGTACACACTCATAAATTCCCAGTAGCTTGTGTGCATTGACCATAAGAAAACACAATGCACAGACCCACCTTATTTTTATTTTCAACTTTATTTATCTTCTTATTTTCTTTCAATACAGGCAAGTTAACACACCTATAACATTGTCTCTCTGTCTCTGCAATACAATAGCTATATCTGGAACAAACATTCACTAACATGCAGTCTAAAGCTAGCCATATACGGGCCAATGGTTTTCAGATTTTTGATTGGTGGAAATGATTGAAAATCCGATTGGTTATCATAATCCAGCCACCTTGTACCACCGGTCTTCTGTATACTTCAGCTTGAAAACTTTGGAAGATAAATTCTGGGTAGACCAACAATTTTCTGCCTTGCCCAATATTAATTTTTTTGATAGATATCAATATCACTGATTGGTCTATCAAAAACAAGGATGCTGGGATAAATAGCCCTTTCAGGCTAGTGGAGTCAGATCATGACATAGAGGTACCACGAATATCAGACATCATTTGCAAACATTATCAGGCCAGTCGGTTGTTGATAAATCGTTGGAACATTGAGAGGTAAGTTTGTAGTGTATGGCCATCTTAAAACTTTTATTCTATGTTACTGAAACAATCTCAGCTTTATAAAATATTGAAATAATTCCTTAAACCTACAAACTCATTGAAAGTGAGTCAACAATATCACATAATTTGGGTATCAATATTTTTAAATAAAATTCTAATAACATATGACTGGATATTCTAAAAACTATGCATTCTATTGTTGTACTGTTTCCACAACCAGTGGTATTTTGAGATTTCTAGTTGGTGTATGTGTTGCTGATCTATTAACATAGCAAACTAGAAGTATAATATTAGGGTTAAAGTATTTCTTACAGTCTAATATATTATTGTTAAAATTCAGCAACAAGTTCCATGAGCATATAAAGACATGAGGCAATGGTCACATGATCTGTGACTTTAATGCTGAAATAGTGAGGTGATATTATTATTATGTATTTATATAGCGCCAACATATTCCGTGGTACTTTAAAATAACATAATCATACATTACATACAAGGGTAATACATATTATACAAAGTCATAAATATTACATAAAAAGGTAAAGCATAAATTATAAGTGCACAGAGAGGTTATTATTAACAGCAATACTGTGATACAATAGGAAAGAGGACCCTGCCCAAAGAGCTTACAGTCTAGGGAGGAAATAGGGGTGAGACAGACAAGGTGACATGAATCGGTAGGCTGTATTAGATTGGCAGTGGGGTTTGATTAGCGGGCCAGGATATATGCTTGCCTAAAGAGGTGGGTTTTGAGGTTACATTTAAAGATATTAAGGGATGGTAAATGATGGCCAGATGGAGGAAGTGAGTTACAGAGTAGAGAGGCAGCACAAGCAAAGTCCTAAATGCAGGTGTGGGAAGAGGTGTCATGGGTGGATGAGAGAAGGATATCGTTAGCAGAGCGGAGGTTAATCTGTGAATCAGCACTGAAATGTATCGAGTGGCTGCATTGCATAGAGCTTTATAGGATTGGGTAAATAGTTTGAACTGGATCCTTTGTGTGATGGGCAGTCAGTGAGAGAGGCATTAGAAAAGTGAGAAGAGTAATGAATGAGCCGGGCAGCAGAGTTTAGGATGGATTGAAGTGGTTCCAGTAGTCAAGCCTGAATATGAAAAGGGCATGAACAATGATTTTGGTAGCGTCATGCCAGAGGAAGGGAAGGATGTGTGGGATGTTCCTGAGTTGGAACCGACAGGAGTTGGTAAGCGTGTTGAACTGGGGTTTGAAGGAAATATCAGAATCTAGTGTTATTCCCAAGAAACAGGCATGAGGATATTGGTGTGTCGTTAACATTAATAATGAGACTAGGGTGGGAAGATGACAAATTCAGTCTTGTCCATGTTTAGTTTGAGGAAGCGGGAGGACATGAAGGCAGAGATAATACTAAGGCAGTTGGGGACCTGGGATGTCATTATAGGGAGATCTGGGGCAGAGATGTACATTTGGGTATCATCAGCATATTGGTGATATTGGAATCCAAATGAACTAATGAGTTGTCCAAAGTCATTAGTGTAAATGGAGAAAAGAAGAGGGCTAAGTACTGAGCCTTGGGGAACCCCCACAGTGAGGGTGAAAGGGGTGGAGCAAATTCCAGAGTGGAAAACACTAAAAGTCTTACCAAAGTCTTATTGCTTATAGGAAGAGTAGTATCCTGGATAGCTAAGGAGGCCAGGTTCTGAAGAAGTTGAGGGTGATCAACAGTATCAAAATCAGAGGAAAGATCAAGAAGAATGAGCAAAGAATAGTGAAGTAGATCATTAGTCACTTTTGTGAGGGCAGTTTCCCTGTGGTGGTTAGGGTGGAAGCCTGACTGAAATTGGTCAAGGAAAGGTCAGTATAGACATGTCTTTCCAACAGTTTGGAAGCAAAAGGGAGAAGGGAGACAGGCTGATAGCTGGAAAGACCAGATGGGTCAAGTGAGGGTTTCTTAAATATAGGGGATACCACAGAGAAAAGTACCAGTGGATAGGGAAAGGTTAAAGAGGGGGATTAGGGCTGATATGAAGAAAGAGCAGAAATAGGTAATGAGATAAGAGGGAATGGGCTCGATGGTGCAGGTGGTGAGACGTGTCCTGAATAGAATATATAAGAGTCCCTTTTCACTAATAGTGGTGAAGCATGTTAAGGGGCAAGAAGAGGGATTAACCAAAAACCAAGGGAGGTTAGGCAGTGCATGATTAGACACATACTTTCCTCCCTCTCACAATGCAGCAAGATACATTAGCACATAATGCATTCTGATCTTCCATCTCTTTGGGTCACTATAATACCTTTGCTTTTAGCCGTTAATATGAGACAAAACAATTCCCCACTAATACCTTCAGATGTTCTACTGCTTGTGCCAGGCTAACCACAAAAACATTTAAAAAATACAGATTCTAACATTGTCACACAGGGGTGAGCATAGGTTTAGCATAAATCACACAGTGCCCCTTACTGCATCTTCCCTTTTGTGCCTCAGCACTCCCGCTATGTTACTGTGTGATTCTATTGTTTTTAAACTATTCTACTTTTCAATAATACTAATTAAAGGCGACCCTACAATATCTAGCTGGGGAGCAATTTCACATTCTGACTTTTTGTCAAGACAGTACTTTGTCTCTTCATAGCAGCCCCATTCTTTCATGTGTCTTTGTAGCCCTGACTGCATGGCTCAGTCCTTGATTTTATACACCTGTGGCAATAGGTCTGAATAAAACACTTGAATTCAGTGATTAAGAGGCATATGTCAATTGCTTTTTCTTTATAGCATAGCTAAATGGCTTATATACAATATACTCCATTGATTCTCTCTACAAAAGTCATGTCATCATAATTTGTAGGGTAGTTAAACTATCAAATACTTACAAGTACTATCAAATACTTAAAAGTACTTAAGTTATTCACTTTTAAACATTCCACACGTCCTTATAAACCCACTATGACACCCACATTTACAAGAACACACACACACTGAAAGTTATCTGTTTGCATAAATTGATAATGTCAAGTCCCTGTGTACAAGATTGTAGTCATGTGATTCATAAAGCACATATTCAGAAACAATTGTTTTATACAATTATACATACTGTATGAACCTTATTCTTTTGTATTGTTAAGTACTGAACATCATCATGTAAAGTTTAATTACCACTGGGAGTTATACAGTTTGGAGATGTCAGGCTAAAATTCTGACTTTCCTTTTAGTACCAGCCTTAACTTGTCTTGTCAGCCAAAATGATCTATTGGCCATTCCTGCTGAAACACTTGGAATGTATAATCTGCTCCAATTTAACTGGCGTCTTTCTTAAAAATTTCAGATCAGAGAAGACAACACAGGAATTCAAATATAGTTAAAGATTTCTTGTTGAGACATGAACGACAAACACATTTTCTTTGACAATGAAATGAAAGGTTTGTAGAATTAAAGGCACAGCATCATTTATCATTTATTCAATTTAAAACCTCAAGGAAACAAATGTTTACATCACATTTTAATTTGCAATTAACAAGCAGATTGTATAATTTAAGTCTGGAGTCTTTCTGAATCAACATGTTAACATTTTTGCCTGCGATAAAACTAAAACTGGCTTATTGCAGAGGTAAATGAGCCAATAATTCCAACAGAAAGTAGTTCCAGTATTCCTCCAATGAACAACCCCCCCTTCCTGTGGTATTTCCCTTAACTGGTGAAATGGCAAATCCATTCAAACAAAGGGATTAAGAACCAAATTGTAACCACTTTCCACTAGAAATTAATGCCAATCGTGTTGGCAAGATTGTCCCCAGATTGTGAAAAACGACATGTTTGTGTACATATCGTATATACATGGAATCGTGCAAATGCATTTAGCATTTGATTCCTAAAGTGGTGTAATAACTTGCCTGTGCTATTAATTTGCAGCATCCAAACAGATTTTACATTTTACTGGGTAAATGCAGTTAGATAACATCAGTTTTATCCTTTACTATGCAAAAAAGGCAGAAACAAACTTTTTTTTCTGGCTAAACAAACTTTTTATTGCACGTGGCTGTGATATCACTGAATGCATTATTATAGTGTACAGTAAGGAGTCACAATCCCACATAGCAATAAAACAGATGCAGCCATCCATTGCTAAAACCTGGATGCTGGTATGTTTCTTAGGATTTGACTATTGGAATAAAACTACATTTTTTTAATATTTTGTAATCAATTCCGAGAAGCTAAGTTTTCCATTTGTACCTTCCATTCCAATTTGGAGCTACAATTTTAATAATAATCCAAATTTTTCTCCACTCTTCTCCATATTTATTAATAAATATTAATTTTACTTCTGTATATTAGATTCTATTTTTAAAGGAACAATATAGGGAAATAAGGATATAATGGTTGTCTAAGGGCGATAGTTACCGTAGAATAAATAAGCACTTTAATAAAAGACCTGTGGAGCACTGTTTTGTGAACTTGTATATATATTTGAACATTGTCAAAAGCACCAGGCTATATATATTCATTTATTTATGTTTTTTTCCTTTATATGGTAGATGAAAACATTTCTGTTCAAAATACAGAAAAGAGATGTACATATATATCTCCATCCTAGGCAGAAAACTGCTCCGAAAACCATGTATCTCTTGCATTTCTATCTAACATTGATATGCCCCCCCTTTTCAAATAGAGAAGAACAGAGTCGCTCATTGGAGAATATTAATGATTTAGGGAGTATGGGAAAAGAAGGAAGTGCAGTGCAAGGTTCACCATAGTGAAAGATTTTAATGACTTCACAGAGGTTTAACTTGTGTAGAAATAAGCTAATAGGCAAGATCAGCAACCCACCATTTCTGGGCCATTAGTAAGGGGGAAATGTTTATCCATCTCCACTAATTAAAACACCTTCTTTGTTTATCATGTAATATTAGGTTTAACTACACACAAATTAACCTTTTAAAAAAGATAGCACCTGGGGCAGGGAGGCAGGATTGATTATACCTACTCCCCAATATAATTTTGTTAAGTACAGTTTTTATCTTCAAGGTTAGTGTCCTGGGCTTTCCTATATTAAAACCTGGCATAAGCAGTTTCCTTCATGCTGGCACTGTCGATAGCGGCGTTTTAGGAAGGAACCTTTAACCATCTCAGTGCATTACCTTAAGGAGGCAATAGAAAGTGATAGTGGCTCATCTGACCCACACATGCAAACTTTCTGCCCTGAGCATTCATTTTTTGTGTAACTGAATACAACACAACAATTCGGTATGTGACCTGATGTAATCCTATAATTCACAGAAGCTAAATGGGGGGTCTTAAAATGAATACTATCCAACAAAACCCCCAAGACCCATTTGTATATACCCATTTCTTAGATGTCCCTAAAGGGACCTACAGAACCAGATCCCTTGACAGCAAGTTCAGCCTAGGTAGTGTATATGGGAAAGGTGTAGGGGAATGCAGTCTGGATGCAAAATTTCCAATGGCTGATATTTGCTCCATGTATGCTTGCATGGCCCACCACATTGGTTGGGGTTGTGTATGTGGTTACCACCAGATGAGATTTCATGTGCAATTGGAATATGGCCACCTTTACTATCATAGATTCGGGGAGTGGGTGATTTTCCAGGTGATCCAGAGGTGTTGCGGCCCCCTGTCTGTCCAATGAATGAGCAGGCTACTAACTGGCCTTTTCAAACGTTAATGGAATGTTTGTAGTTGTTTGGTTGGAGTTCCATCGTTGATCTACAGGGTCCGACCACCATTATCCATTGACATATGAGATTATGCGGCCATATGTCCATTCGCCACCAGCTTATTTGTCAGGTGAACAAGCGCTAACACAGGCTCCCAACCTATTAGTTTATCTATATAATCATGGGCCAAAGCCCACACTAGCACAGGGAGGACATACAATCTTTTTCCAGATGATGCCGTAGGTGCCTTAAAACCGATAAGCACTGCAAGGCATAAGTGCTAACCCTGCCCCTAAGTGGCAAACATTTTTCTTAAAAAATAAATCAATTATTTATAGATGAAAAACAGATACTGACATCTGTAAACATAAAACCAGTTCTGCTTAGAAGTAAATAAGTGAAATACTGCCTGTCCTTACTAAGGAATAATGGAGATTTTTTTTTCAACATGCTCTTGGTGTTTGTTCCAGGCTGAATCAAAAAGATATCTGGAAGTGAATCATCTTTATTTCTCAGACCACACATTTAGAGGAATACTGTATTCATGGAGGGAAAAGGGATGACATTTATTTCAACATCATTTTGGTTAATATATTTTCTAAATCTCCATATTGACAGATCTTGCAATCAACAATTAATAGAAATGTCGCTAAAAAGGACCTGTTTTTATTCCTTATTTATCTGTTTCTGTCCTATCTGATGTGTTTGTGATGTTAGAGGGTTTCTGTTTTATGCAAGGTCATTTCTATTTTAGCTTTAGTTCTCCTTCAATCATTACTAAATACCTTGTGTCTTTGTGTGATGAGGCCCTTTGTTGGAACATAATAAACATTGATTTTTAGATTTTTACAAGAATAGTTAAGCTTATTGGCCATATTTAAAAATAAAATTAATCCTGTAAAAGTTTTATAAAACATGTATAGGGCTGAATGAGAGGTCAGGAAAAAACTGGCTGCAAGTGCTCAGATGGGGAACCGAATTCTGCTTCATGTGCTTCAACTATTCACACCATGATGGGAATTTGCCATTGGAATTTAAATATGAAGTAAAATAAAAATAATAAGAGATGGAAGGGGGGTGGGGAGGTGGAACCAAGAAAGCCTTAAAGGATCTACATATTGTCTTCAGACATCTTTATTCTACTTTATATGTAGATCCCTAAACAAAAAGCAGTGTGTTTAGTAAATATTAGAAATCTTTATGTTAGAGACAAAGCTGCTTTCCATAGCTTCCGGTCTCGGTCCTTTTTAATATTCCCTTTATTTCACTAGGATCCTTTTTAAAAGAAACAAACCTTAAAAAAACAAAAGGAAGAGGAAAGAAAGAATTCCGATGCAGCTGTTTAACAGCTGTCTGAGAAACTGTTAGGGAAAAAGGGCTCTCAGTCTGGAATCATTTGCCACGTGGCTGCTAGAATGTCTGCATTCCTTCAGTGTCTTTATCCACAGAGAACCATTTTTAATTCAGATAGCAGGAGCGTGAATGCAGAAAGAGGAAAGATACAACCATATTGGCTCAGATATTTAATAGAGTGTGTAATAGAAAACTCATTTTAAATAACCAATGTGTTTTTTTCTGAAACTGGATAGATAAAAAAGCTAATTCCAAAATACTAATAAAGTTGTTATTTAAAGGATAACAATACTGTAAAAAATAACATTTTATAAATGGAAAGTACCTGGGTCAGGGAGGTTGGATTGATTATTCCTACTTCCCAATATTGTTTCGTTGAGGAGCTGCAGCACCAATTGGATTATTCCTGTGATGGATCTGAAGCCAGGAGGAAGACTGGCAGAATCAGTTTTATTTGGGCTGGTGCTCCTCACAGAAACAATATTGGGAGGTAGGAATTACCTGTCCCAAGTACTTTTCATTTTAACCGTTTTGAAAAAGACCTTTATACACACTATATAGTGCTTTAAAGGGACTCTATAGTGCGTAATGATTTTTTTTTTTAAATTAACCTGCATTTTAAAATACCATAAGAGGTAGGAGTGAGTATTCCTACCTCTCATTCTTCAGTACATGAAGACTGACTGATCAGCTGTTGAAGTTTAATGGAAGCACTTCCATCTTTATCTTCCTCCACTCGGTTTGCAAAGGGAGTAAAAAAAAGTCCCAGACTTGGTTGGAAAAGCTGGAACTGGTAGTTCTATTGTATACTTTGTACAGGGGATTGCTCTAAATGTATTAAAAAATAAATTATACAGTTTTAGTTGTGCATTTCTAAAAAAAAAAAAGAGTTTAAATGAAGAGAAAATTCTGGCCATACATTAGCTGATGTCATCAGGTAAACCTATGATATAGTCCGCAGATCGTATGATTGGATTGGCCGTTGAAATTTGAAGATTTTTAATTGTTTTTCCAACTGGCCCTATAGCTAAAAATATTGAACAATCGTCTGCTGACCATATATATTCTTACTGATAAGAATATATATCTGTAGGCATTGCATTTTTTTAAAAAATGTATCTCGACCAAACTTAATAGTTTTCCCATCAATCTAAAGATTATATTATATAATGTGTTCATTAAACAATGAGAGATGTAAGTCTAACCTGAAATGCTGCCTAATGTTCTGTTAACTCTCTTTCTTTTACCGTGTTCCACTACTAAGCAGCTGTCAGTCATAGATGTAACAATGGCATTACAGTCAATGACTGTATGCTATTCCTCTAGCAGCCTCCTCCCCTGGGCATGTTAAAGCTTATAAAAGAGCTTGGAGAGCTCTAAGACAAGGTGGAAGCTTTGGAGAGGCAGAGGGAAGGGGGAGCATCATTTTGCTTCCCTATGTTTGTCAACTTTCTAACTAATGCATTTTTTAAATGTAGGGGGTGATTTACTGATTACTGTTTCATTTAAGGGGAGTACATGTCTTTTAACTCACGATTAGGTATTATTCATCTAAATTATAGTTTAAACCAAACTATATATGTAAATTTCTACCGCAGCCAGCAGCCTGCCATCCTTTAGGTACATCTGTTAGTAGAAAGTGTCTACTTTATTTTATTGCTGAAAATCCTTTCTTTGCAAATACAGTATAAAATACAAACACTGTTCTGTAAGAGAATATAAGGGCCTTGACTGCAAGAGTTTCAATGTTTGTACTTTACCATTGTGCAGTTATCTATGGAACTGATAGTGGATCAATTTGCATACCATATGTAAAATATATTAATAAACATAGAATGATTTATGTCAACCTTTATATGTGCATGGGCATATACTGCGTGATTGATGAATCGGCATTTCAGGAAAAATATATCTGCTCCCAAATGTGATCACTGCCCGTTATGAAAACCCACATACTTCCAATACATAATTTCACATTACAGAATCCATCTTTGTTATTGCCAAAATGAAAAATCAAATAAAAAAAGAATAAACCGAAAACATTTTCATCAATGGATACTAGGAAGTGTGCACATTGGTAATATTTTTTCTGTTGTGGTGTCCAGATAATTATGTGCTAAATAAAACTAATGGGATCAAAAGAATCCAACTTAAATCAGAATGTAAATTCCTTGAACTGCAGTAAGGTGGCGCTTGTGTAGTCTAAGTCTTGTCTTCAGTGTCGCTATCTTTAAGCCAGGGGAGCCAGAGGGACCCATATTCAGCTATTGCAGAGGCTGACAGACCAGGACTCAGCTTTATAGATATATACATATATATATACACACACACAGACATATATATATATATATATATATATGTAAATATATATGTATAAACACGAACATGTTCCAACATGATTGGCAGAAAATCTTCTGTAAAAGGAACGTTATTATTATTCCTGCTCTTACCAGGAGCTTGCTAACTTATTTAAAGCTTGAAAAAAAACAACATATTCCTTTCTTACTGATAAAAAAAACATTTCAACAAAATCTCTCCCACAAAATGTTCATGGCTCTGTAAGATTACATGTCTGTTATTGAACTGACTAAGCTGGGGATGTGAAACCTGAGGCCCTCCAGATGTTAGAAAACTACAACCCCCAGCATTTTGCAGCCAGGGAATACTGGGAGTTGTAGTTTTCAAACATCTGGAAGGCGCAAGTTTGATATCTCTAGATTAGGCAGTAAGACCATTATAAATTTAGTGTTCCAAGTTTTTCCCAAATAATCCAGATGTATTTAAAAATGTTTACTTACATAGCCTCCAACTGTACAGTTTTGGCCTGTACAGTACAGCCAAAACAGCTGTAAGGTTTAGTGCCATTTATATTTGGGCTGGCCATGAACGAATCTTATATTTGCAAGGCGGGGCTGGGTATTTTATATTTTCCAGCCTGGGCAAGCTCGCATCTTATATTTACAGGGCACATTTTTTTATTTAAAAGTTTGTGCGGACACGTATATTTACCAGTCTGTGTTATGGGCACATTCAGCCCTCCAGTTTCCCAGTCAGTTTAACATCAGCCCTCCAGTTCCCCAGCCAGTGTAAAGTCATCCTTCCAATTCACCAGTCAGTGTTAGTCAACCCACCACTAGAGATGTCGAACTTCGCAAAATCCGGTCCGCTGAGGATCCGCGAATTTTCGGAAAAATTCGAAAAAATTCGAAAATCCGCGAGCGACCCGTTAAAATTAAAAATACCCTTGAAATAACGAGATTTTTCATATTTTCGAAAATTTTCGAAATTACGAGTTTTCCCGTTTTTCGTGAATTTTCGAAATTACGGGTTTTCATGTATTTTCGAAAAATATGCATTTTCGAAAATACAAGTAATCACCGTAATTTTGAGAATTTTCGAAAATATGTATGTCTGGAATTAAGAGAAATCCTTGTATTTTCGAAAATACGTGTTTTCCCGTATTTTCGAAAATTCCCGAAAATACGCTAAAACTCGTAATTTCGAAAATTTTCGAAAATGTGAAAAATCCGGAATCGGAAGTTCGGATGGCGGAAAAACTCGGAAACGCGTTCGCGGACGGGAAAATCCGCGGCGGATCCGGGTTCGGATCCGCGAACCGGCCATCCCTACCACACACAACCCACCTCCACAAACCACTACTACTTTTTTCGCAGAGCGCTTCAGGAAGTTACGGGGGCCACTTTACATATTTGTTTCAGGTGACAAAAGATATAGAAACACTTGTGACTGTGCCTGTGTGCGAGAGACACACATAAAAGTCAAAGCAAGCTGTCAAATTTTGGTTACTTAAAGGGCATGCCCACCCTTAAAACAAAAAATTGGTGACTGCCCGCAACCCCAACTGCAAATTTGTTTCCAGTTTATTACATGCTTTTGTAACAAGATATTTAATTCTTTAAGTTCTTTTCCTTTCTGGCAAAGGTTTCTGCCTCCTCCCTCTGCTCAGAGAGCATTTTGTAAGAGTGAGCATGTGCAGAAGGGACAGCAGGTAAAACAGAAGTCAATTATTGGCTGTGATGTGAGTTATCACAGCCTTGATTGACTGCATGGAGGAAGAAGCCAGCTTACTCTGCCAAAATGGAGACAAAAAATAATTTTATTGAATAACGTGTGCAATAGGGAGAGGGGATTGTTTTGGCCTGTGCTATGAAATTAACTCAATGGGTCAATAAGAAAGGCCTGTAGGTATATACAATGTATCGTAAAAGGGCTTAGTTGTATTTGCCCCCCCAGGCCAAAAGGTCCCAAAAAATGTTATTCACTATATTTGCTAGCAATTCAGGTATTTGGGGCTTGGAAATATTCCCCTGCCAAGCATATCTCAGAACTGCAACAGGAGTTAATTGCTTTTTACAGTGTTTTAGACATATTTTAATTTTTTGTGTATTTTGGTACTAGACTGGGGGCAGACGCAGGTTAAGGCACTATGCAAAAATCATTCACAATCAGGGACCTGGTGAATAATGAGCTTTTAGTAATGAGATTCATTACTAATTATCCAGGTTATGCAGAGCTCTAGTGGCACAGAGATAATTTTTTTGCCCAGCATGACTCGGGATTAATTCAACAAACTTAAAGTCTTGCTCATGATGTCCACACATCCAGATTAAACACTACCATTTTAATTGCACACGTGTAATGAATATTGCCTCCAAAGGAGACTGGAGCTCACAGCCTACCTTCAGGAGGAGGCCTTAGTCCAAGACAATGTACTGGTGGATGACGAGGTTACTGTAGTTGGAACAGATATTGGAAACTGAGTTGGTTCTGGATACTGGAGCAGATTCTTGAAACTGGAATGGGATACTGGTGTGGGACACTGGAGTATTGGAAACTAGTATTGGCTATTGGTGTGCTGGATACTGATGCAGGGTACTGGAGTACTGGTGCTGGATACTGGAATAGGGTAATACTGGTGCTGGATACTGGAATAGAGGGTTACTGGTGCTGGATACTGGAATGCCGGAGTACTGGTGCTGGATACTGGAGTACTGGTGCTGGATACAGGAATACTGAAGTACAGGTACTGGATACTGGAGTACTGGTGCTAGATACTGTAGTACTGGATACTGTAATACTGGTGCTGGGTGCTGGAGTACTGGTGCTGGATACAGGAATACTGGTGTTGGGTCCTGGAGTACTGGTACTGAAAACAGGAGCAGGTACTGAACAATGAACAAACAGGGGTGACAATGAACGTTGGGGGTAGGATAGCCTATTTTAAAATTTCTGTGCCAACCAGTGTCTGAAAGTCGTGACATTGACACCTAAGTCGTCAGTGCCACCGACCGTTGCCAGCTACATCACCCCTAAGGAAACCATGCAGTTCCATGCAGTAAGAGGCATGAGTTTATGGCAAATTACCAATTGGATTTTGTAGTCGACCATTTCTTGCATGCAAGGGAGCTATACTCATTAGGCAGGGTGAGCTATCTGCCTCATGCAGCAAATCTTACCATAATACAAATCAATTGGTTTATTCTTAAAGGGTCAGCAGGGAGGGAGGCAGCAGCAGAGCTGTACTGGTCTTGACATGGAAACAATGACCTTTATGCAGCTGATGTTAAAACCTTTTCTTCTTAAAAAATTCCCCACATCTGGATAGAAGGTATATTGGTGAACAGGTCTCCTAAAACTATAGTTTAAGGCCCATTTATGCATTTACACAAAGTCAACATGTCCCCAAGCAAGTGCCTTTCTCCACTACCCTGACCTAAGTCAATAAAGTCTTGCATTACATTTAAATTTTTTGATCCTTTATGTGAATGTAAGCGCATCTGTTATCTGCTGGTTTTAAAAGTGTCTCATAATTCCTGTCTCAATTTTCTGCACATTGCTTGTCCCATTAAGACTGGGCTGCAGCTCTTAGTCCATCCTGCTATATTTCTTTAAGTCCACCTCATCATAAAATACAGTTCCTGCAGAGAGGTTATCAAAGCCACATATTTTTCTTTTTTTGTACTGACAAGATATAACAAAATTAAATGATGTCTGTACATTGGTCCAATGGCTCTCTTATTTTAGCCTGTATCTATATCATTAAACCAGTGGTTTTGAACACATGGTTAGCCACAGTAGCTTCCCCACAGTCCTTACAGTGAGGATTTTTTTCTTTGTTGGGTAGTACTATTTTATAGCTTAGGCATGTTAATTATCTTGCGTTTTAAATGAAAACTAAACAAAATTAAACAGCTTATTTGATATTGTGTTAGTAAACACAGTACTTGCTATTTAAAGGGCAAGTCCAGTCCAAAAATAGCTTGTCTTTAAAATGTTTATAACCCCCCCCCCCCCAAACCCACTTTCCAAAGGTTTATACATTGCAAAGATCCCCCAGAACTTACTTACCTGACCCGGTCCCTCAACATCAAGTCCCCACCCCCTGCTCCTGTTTCGAGCAAAAACAGAAGCAGGGGACTTATGCGCCGACATACGCTTCAGTTCCAGGTCGCAGCTGTCAGATGATTTAATGTTAGTTGTAGTTACCATTTGTAAATACTGAAACTGCAGGTGGTTAAATGCCAACCACAACATTTAAAAATAGCAAATATTGGGGGTGCAGCCAGGCACTGATGTGAATGCACGCACCTTCAGTGAGCTCTGCAGAAGGATCATACATAACAGACTTTCCAGACCTAAAAACCCAAAACAAAGGCACGATAGTCAAATATACAAAAAATAACAGAAACCACAAAATATTACCAAATTTGTCAGTGCCGCAGGTGAAATCCAAAATGGTGCCGGCTTCTCAAAGCAAAATCCATTTGAAAGATCAAATACATAATTTAAATGTCAGTGCAATCACTAATATGGAAGAAACTGCAAATATACTCATGACTTATCAAGGTCCATATGATCAGGCTGAAAAGGAACCTATAAATATAGACTCTACTGAAAAAGGAGCCAGATCATCTACAACAATAACAAAATTCAAACACAAGATAACTTCTCTGAAAATCAAGATGTTATTGAGCCATATGTGATACTGACTGCCAAGACACTATACTTCCCCCCCCCATACCAAAGCAAAATTAACAAAATAGTACAATCCAGCAATGCTGACCCATGTATTAATTAAAAACATTGACTAATACAATGACTCAGTTATTAACTTCATTCAAAGATGCTATAAGTAAGGACATTACTATGGCAATTTCTGATTTAAAGGGGACTATGGAAGGCCTGGGAAACTGCGTGGCCTTAAATGAAACCAAAATTGATGAACTAATCTCCGCACACAATGTGCTAGTTGACACCTATAAATCAGTAGATTATAACTTAATATTCATGTTTAATAGACTGGCAGTATTGGAAGGCAAAGCCAGAAGGAATAATATTAAAATCCGTGGGATCCTAGAGGAAGTTAAAAATAATGACCTCCAAGATTTTGAAATAAAACTATTTTCTACTCTGTTCCCAAACTTTCAAGGAGACTCTATAATACATAAGGCTCTGGCATTTCAATGGGGAGGTGCAGTGGTGAGAATCTATATAATCAGTCACTCAGTGATGTCACTGAGTGACTTCCTGTATTCCACTGCCCCTTCCCATCTCTCTCTCCCTACCTATATTAGTAGGAAGTAAACAAGCCCGTTTTTGTACACTGACGGACTGACTGACTGAATTACTTTGTTGACAAGATGGAGCGAGCGGCCGAGTCAATTATGAATCACAGGAATGCCCTCCTTATCAGCACAGTAATTCAGTCAGTCAGTGTAACGAACCGGAACAGCACCGGGTGAGAGACCATGTTTAGTCTCTTCTTTTAGTTTGAGATAGAAATGGCAATTAACTATTTGTATTTATAAAAACAGGCTTGTTATCTACATTACTAATACAGGAAATGGGGAGACAGGGAGGGGGAGAGAGGGAGGGGGGGGGGAGACAGTGTCTGTGTTAGATTTTTCTTTTTTTGACCTTATGTATCATATGGAATAATACGCTACCTACAGAATAATATATGGATATTACTTCCCATCAGAGTTCCCTGACCTCTATAAAGCAATCGGCCTAACAGCCTCGTGTTTTTATATGGTCAGGGAACTCCTCAGTGGCATAATCTCCTTATATTACACTGTAGGTAGCATATTATCCCATATATCATCAATATGCCTAAGTCAAAGAGGCTCCAAAAGAAGCCACAAGAGACATATTAATACAGATGTCCGACACCAAAACAAAAGACAGTTTGATGTCACAAATGAGGAAACAACATGAATTCAACATGAACATCACAATTCTCTAAAATCAAATTTTTTGCAGATTTATCTCCTATAAAAATACTTCATAGAAAGGATCTTCTACCTATAACCAACATATTACATCAAAATAATATTACTTACTGCTGGGGATTTTCAGCTAAAATTACAACCCTTATAGAAGAAACAATTCACACTATAACAACACTTGTTGTACACTCCTGGCCAAGTAGGTTCTCCCCAGATCTACTACCCCCAATTCACAGAAGGGAAGCAGAAAAATGAATAAAAACTGGCAAACCAGTTTATTAAACACCCACTGAATGAAACAAACAAAACTTTAATTACTATTCCCTTGGAAGATAAAAAAACCCACATGTACAGCAAATAAACTTTGTATCTCCTTAGTGGAGTCTCTCTCCACTCAAACTACTTGAATTTCTCAACTGGCAAAGAACTAACCCACATACCAAACAGGTTTAATCTTCTTCCTATACTATAGAAATTCCTTCTTTTTTCTAAATACCTTTTTCGTTCAAGTTCGTATATCTTTACATATTAAGAGCTGTTATATGTTTTATTTTGTTCAAAAGTAAAAGGGTAGACATGCTTCTTATAACATCTAATGAATCAATATCAGTATGTTGCAGTGTATCTCTGACTTGTTATTTTATTATAAGGGATGATGTTGTTAAATTACACTACAGTTATGAAAACAAGTGGTACGTAAAATATCATATATTGTAAAAGGACTGAAAGGCCCATATAAGAGATCTCTGATGTGGAAAGAGATAAATAAATAAAAAAAACAAATATAATCTGCATTCAGGAAACCCACTTTAAACACCTGAAACAATCCACTTTCCAGAACAGAAATTTTAATCACATCATATGTGCGAATGGTCCACAAAAGAAAAATTGTAATATGAAATACAATAGCAGTAAATAGCAGTTATTAACCAAAACAAGCAATAATGTAAAAGGTTATATGCTTCTATGTGGGAACTTTAACCAAATAGCAGACACTACAATCAGAAAAAGACTAACAATGCAACTTAAAGGGCATGTCCACCCCTTTTGAAAACTTTTGATATGCGGTAGGGCATGCTCCCCCAGCCCCAACCGCATTAATATTATTGTTAGAAAGTCCCCCAATCATTACTTACCTTCCCTCTTTCCTCCGCCACACTGTACCGGCTCTCTGCTTGCATGGAATTGCAAGCAGAGGGCGGGACCGACAGCCGCGACCGTGATTGGCTGAGAGGCAGCCAATCGCGGTCACGGCTGCCGGGAGTTCTGAACAGCGGAGGAGAGAGGGAGGGTAAGTATAGATTGGGGGACTTTCTAACAATAATATTAATGCGGTTGGGGCTGGGGGAGCATGCCCTACCGCATACCCAAAGGTTTTAACGTTAGGGGGAGGGAGAGAAAAACGGGAGGGAGAGGGAGGGGGGAGGGCTGCACTGAGCATGCCTCAAACCTTGACGAGGTTGAGGCAGACTCAGGCACAACATGAGTCACACACTGCTCCTACACAGCAGTTTCCTGGACTTTGGAGGGGCACAGCAGGGGAACCATTTTGAGCAGAAATGTAAGGAAAGTCCTGTTTTAAACTTCTTAATGTGGCCAGAAAGGGGTTACAAAAAGGGGTTTTGGGGGTGGACATGCCCTTTAAACCCTTCTTTAATGCAGAGGATCTTCATGATGAATGGAGAAAACAATACAAAATAAAGGGAATACACATTCTACTCTAAAGTGCAACTATCTTATTCCCAAATCGATAATATATTAGTTGAAAAATGGATAATAAAGAAGACCAATAAAGTTGAAATTGGACAAATAAATTGGTCGTATCACGCACCCATTAGTATATACATAAACAAACCATATCAAAACGACCCATTGAGAACATGGAAACCAAATCCTTATTTGATAAATAATCAAAACATTTGCTCAGAAATATTCAAACAATTACAAGAATCCTTCTCACTCAATGATACAGAAACATAAACCAGTTTACTGCAATGCACACAAGGCCTACATGAGAGGAGTATTAATACAAATAGCATCTATAGAAGAAAAAAGAAAAAGGGAAAAATACTATATAGAACTTTTAAACTAATTAAAAAAATAAACAACACCCTGATAAATCTTTACAACAAAATACAATTAATTTACAGAATACATTCATTAAATTTATATACCTACCATAAACATCTACATAGACTTAAAGGGCAACTGTGGATTTAAAATAAGTTAGGGTTAAATGAAAGCCTGCAGTATTTCCTTTACACTGAGCCAACAATCACATCTCTGGCTGGAGCCTGTGAGAAATTACTTTGGGGTGAATATTCAAACTTCCTGCTTCCAGTAGGTTGAGTGACATCACCTTACCTCTGCTGGCCCTTTTCCCCCGGGGGAGAAGCATGCTCAGTTAAGACTTAATGCTGGGGAAATCAGGAAGTACCTAAGAAAAAAATTGACAGTTGAGAAGGGGAGCCTATTAATACAGGCTGAGGCTGGTCACATGACTAAAAGCTGGTCACATGGCGGAAATCAGGAAGTGTTCAAGCAGGAAGTAATATTGCTGAACCTTTCCAGCAATAACTTCTCACAAATTTTATCTAGAGATGTGATTTAGGTTTTATTTTGAAGGTAGGATGTAAGGATTTTTATATAATTCTTACTAGTTTGGAGGAATTGGAGACCAGTTACCCTTTAAGGCACAATCCTACATACAAAATAATAAACCAACTTCATTACTAGCCAATCAATTGAAAAAAGAGCTGCAAAAACCAGAATCCAACATCTGACCAACAAAGACAAACAAAAAAATAATAAATCCCCCACTAATTGCAGGTGAATTTGCGACATGCTATCACTCACTATATACCGTATATACTCGAGTATAAGTCGAGGCACCTATTTTTACCTGAAAAATTAGTAAAAACTGATTGACTCGATTATAAGCCACGGGTAGAAATTCTGACCACTACTGCCCTCTGATTCTGTTTTTTTTTTTGTTGATTGATTGTTTTGTGGCTTAAGTTGGCCTTTAAATGGACAGCAGAATTCCCATACATTAATCCCATACAGTAATAGCCAAATCCAGTACCAGTAACCCCCGATTACTCAGCACTCCAGATGTTTGGAAGCTTCAACTCCCAGCATGCTTTGGTTGCTGGGATTTGTAGTTTATAAACATGTGGAGTGGCAATGTTCAATAAACTTTTAATTAAGCTTACCATCATTTACAATTCTCCTGACCCCCATATAGTAAAGGACACTCTGACCCAAATAGTTAAAAGTGTCACCTGAGAGTTGCATTGAACTAGCAGACATTTTTTGCCCCAAACTAAAAAGACCCATCAGATTCACAGCATCCAGATGAGCAGTGACAGTGCTGAGTGAGTCCAGCAGCCAGACTACAGGAAGGAGTGTAAAGGCAGATCAGCTCCTGTAACTTTCTAAGCAGGTGAAGGATTTTTAACACCACCTACTGGTTACTATCTGCAATTGCACCATTTGGATCTAAATTAGGACTTGACCCGAGTATAAGCCGAGGTTAGGTTTTCAGGCTAATTTTAAAGGATATTGTAAACCCATATACATAACATTTGAAGTCTTTGCGCTCCGTTTGTATTATTCACAGGGAGGTGAGAACGCTTATTCTCACCTCCCTGTGAATAATATTTTGCTCAGGGGACACTGGAACTTACCTCCGCTTGCAGCCGCTCCTGCTCTAACAACCGCTGTCCCGACCATGCGCGCTCTCTTAGGCGCATGCGCGCCAATACAAGAGACAGGGCACACGATCGGGACAGAACAGCTGTTCTGTGCAGAAGCAGCTGCGAGTGGAGCGAAGGTAAGTTCCCGGTCCCCTGAGCAAAATATTATTCACAGGGAGGTGAGAATAAGCGCTCTCACCTCCCTGTGAATAATACAAACTGAGGGCAAAGATTTCAAATGTTGAGTTTACAGTTCCTTTAAAGATCTCGACTTATATTTGAGTATATATGGTAATCTAAAAGATGACAAAAACAATAAATAAAAATTAACTCAAAATCTTAAATCAACCATTCACAGTACAAGAGGTCACAAAAGCAATCAAATATCTCAAGTTACAGAAAACTTCGGGTCCAGATGGATACACTGCTGAATACTAAAGCCCTTTTTTACAGTAATACTAGCTCCAAAAACAGTAATACTAGCTCCAAAAACAAATAGTTACAATTCCAAAAACAGGAATAGACCCAGATAATGTAATCAAACATCACTACTACTATTCGGAAACAGACAAGTTAAAATATTTGGAAATATACCTATGTACATCTAAAAAATCATTCCATATAAAACTTGAACCACTCATAAAAGACAGACAGCAAAATATAGACAACTGGAACTCATCATACTCCTCACTTTATGGAAAGATTTCATTAATAAAATGTATAATTCTCATTGGGAGAATGTATAATTCTCCTAATGAACATTTACTGTTTACCTTTTTAGAACACTCCCCATTGAGATTACAAAAACATTTTCCATACAAATAAAAACAATTGTGACAAATTTTGTATGGAACAACAAAAAATATTGGGACATATTCATAAAAGCGCTGTATCACTTTTTAGACTGTACATATCTGATATATAGAGAAAGCTGCAAATATAATCAGTGAAACGTGTTGGCTTAAAGGAGTTATAAACTTGTACAACCTTCTATTTTGGCCCCCTTGGTACAGGTCTGTTTTACCCACATATGTAAGTTACATGGGCAGATAACCATATATACCAAATGCATAGTGGTACATGTTATATTACTTCTGACATTGAGAGACCGATTCGTATATGGGTGTGGGAATTAGTTACCCATGATCATGTATCTACAAGAGGTGCACTTACTGCATTTAAAACTGCTCCTAATTTTCCCTGACAACCATGTCTCTTTTTGATTTATGTTTACATTTACAAAGTCAGTATTAACCAGATAGTCCAGGAGCTTTCCCCCTCCTAAATCCTATGGTTGGTCTATCTGGTAGGATTTCTCCCAAGGTTTTGTCATATTTTAGTATTTTCCTTTTGTCCATAATACTTCTCTTGACAAATTTTCCTGTAGTCATGAATTTAAAACTTCCCACAAATAAATCTTTTTTGTTCTTGTCATTCACACCAGTGTCTGTATTGGAATGTCTGTCTCTTGCTTTTGTCAGAGCATCATGAAGTACTTTCAAAGAATATCCTCTGTCCGAAAATCTATGCCACATCTCAATTTGTTGTTTTCTAGTATTACATCATTAGAGTTGTCCCTCAGAAACTGGAAAACAGATAAACAGTCTTTTAATTGTGGAGGATGGAAACTTCTATAATGTAGCAGCATGTTAAGGTCAGGCTCTTTTCGAAACAATGAATTAAACAATTTGCTCCCTTTTTCTTTTAATAAGCAAATCCAGAAATTCTTTTTTTATATGTATAGTTGAATTCAATTTATTGAGTACCTCATGCATGTCTTCCAGGCTTTCAAGAGTTCCTTTCCAAATAAAAAAGTGGTCATCCATAAATCTGTAATATAATGATAGACAATCACTATTTTTCATTAAAATGTGTTTACACACATATTGGTTAGCATAAGCAGGTGCCATAGAACACCAATGGCAGTGCCAGCTTTCTGTAGAAAATATTGATTTTCAAATCTAAAAAAATTTAACTTTAATGCGGTTTCCAACATTTCCAACACAAAGTCTTGAAAGGCATGATTTTCACAATTATCAGTGTTGAGTATAGCCTTAATCGCTTCTAGTCCCATCTTATGAGTAATGTGTATAGGCTTGTGACATCGATTATCACAAGCCAGTATTCAATTTTTTCTAATAACTCCACATCTCTAAGTATTGAAATTAGATGCCCAGTATCTCATAGATATGTAGGGAATTCTGTCCATTTATAGCAAACTCAATATTATTGCGTCCTATGGTAGGGATATTGCTAAATCGGAAGCCACGGGGGATCTGTTTAGTCCGATAATAATCTGAAAGGAATAATCCATGTAGATCCAGATCTATTATTAGTTTATTTAGGCTTATTTAGAGTTTGTTGCAATAAAATCTGTATTAGGTTGGCTTTGGTCTATATGCTAGCGGTGCTCTATAGAGGTTGTCCAACCCTCACAATTGTAGTCCTTTGGTGTATAGGCACACACTTCCAACTAATCTTTCTGTTCGGGTGCAAATGGTCAGGACTCCATGCAATCAAGACAAAATATCCAATGCACTCCTGGGTCTCATTGAAGGGAAAATTAATTCTAGTGGTATACAAAGTGTTCCACCCTCCTCTGCTCCGCTCTCAGCAGTATAACATTTAAAAAAAGGAATGTAGGAAGGGAACACTTACACTTTAGTGTCTGCAAGTGATTTATTGGCAACATGTTTCGGGCCACAAGTTTGAAAAAGGGCCTCGTTGTGGCCCGAAACATGTTGCCAATAAATCACTTGCAGACACTAATGCTGTGTGAGTGTTCCCTTCCTACTTTCCCTTTTTTGAGTTTCATATGAATAAGTCTCTCAATATCAGAAGTAATATAACATGTACCACAGCGCATGTGGTATATATGGTTATCTGCCCATGTAATCTTACATATGTGGGTAAAACGGACTTGACCTTGTCCTTGGTCACAGGTAGGCCATCAATACAGCTTGGTCGGATTGGTCAGTGATGGTCGGACAAACAAGCCAGTGGCCAAATTTTTTGGGAAATTGTAATATAATGATAGACAATCACTATATTTCATTAAAATGTGTTGACACACATATTGGTGAGCATAAGCAGGTGCCATAGAACACCAATGGCAGTGCCAGCTTTCTGTAGAAAATATTGATTTTCAAATTTAAAATTTTTTTACTTTAATGCGGTTTCCAACATTTCCAACACAAAGTCTTGAAAGGCATGATTTTCACAATTATCAGTGTTGAGTATAGCCTTAACCGCTTCTAGTCCCATCTTATGAGTAATGTGTATAGGCTTGTGACATCGATTGTCACAAGCCAGTATTCAGTTTTTTCTAATAACTCCACATCTCTAAGTATTGAAATTAGATGCCCAGTATCTCATAGATATGTAGGGAATTCATGAATAAAATGGCAGCAATATGCTGTCTACAAATTTTCCTATGGGCTGAAGAAGGCCCTCTCTCATTGAAACAATTGGGCATCCAGGGGGTTGCTCTATTTTTTTTTATAGATTTTGGGTAGTGTATATATTATGGGACATTTGGGGTACTATTGGTAAAGGTACTCCCCCACATTCCTAATAATATTCTGTTGGTACAAAAGACAAACCTTTTTGGAGTAGTGAAGTCTCTGCTGTTGTGAGACAGGGGAGTTGGGACACAAGGTAGAAGATTTTAGATTTATGGCCATTGACCACATACCACTAAATAAAAGGGGAGGTAATAGGTCTAAAAGACTATTACTAAAAGAAGCGTGGTGGATTAGGTTTTTAGACACAGTACACCCTAACGGCTTGAATGAAAATCGTTCTTCTGTTTTTTATCTGGTGAAGAAAGAGTTTATTTAGATTTAAAGGGCATCTATAGTGAAAAAACACATTTCCCCATTGCAAAGTTAAATTCATGTACTCTATGCTGCCTTTATCCTACCTCTGTCAGTGACTCTGTTTTTCCATGGTGTCAGATCTCTGTGCAGCACTCCCCCCTTCCCCCTCCCCTCTGTTACCTCCTCCATGTCTCATCTCCGGCTAACTGACAAGCTTCTCATGTGCAGTAGGAGTTAAAAGTTCAACATCCTGAAAAACACACCCACACACAGTGGCCAATAGAAAGCAAGCTGTCCTGGACAAAGATCTCTCAGTATACTGCTAAAATACAATCTCTCTCTTTGTGACCCATCATCAATCAGTGAAAGCTATTAAGAAGGGGGGTCAAGTGAAGCCTTATTCTGCCATGAAAGCTACCTCTCTCCCCCTGCTAATGCTCATATCTCTGTGTTTATTACAGAGGAGGGAGGAACTTGAGCAGGGAAGAGGGTCACGTCACAGGGATTTTATTGACAGTACAAGTAGGAGTAGAGGAATGCAATCACGTCTTCTTCTAATTTGTGTATCTCAGAACAGAGAGGGAAACTTAAGAAAATACTCTAGGGGGATGGGGAAATTATAGAACACATGCAAAGAAAGGGAAAAAAAGTTCATTTTCCCACTATAGATGCCCTTAAATGATAATATTGGTTGATAATAAGGGAAGGAAATATTTGAAGGCACTAAATATTTGAATTGATTTAACACTTTAGGGGAATAACCCCCCTTCTATTTTAACATATGCACTTTAGAGCACAGATCACTTTGTATTTATATTTATCTACATGATGTGAATATGAGAGGTTTTATTTATCATGTTTTAACTCAGACACTGGATTTGGTAAGTAACAGGTTAACATGATTAGTGTTGAGGGTGGGAACCAAAGGTTTTAAATTTGTGATTGCCACAGTGCACACAGAGTTTAGCATGAGAAAAGTCCTAGAACCTGGACCAAAACATTGCCTTGCAGTTTTCACACCTTACTAATGTTATAAATAAATAATATTGATGAGACCCAGGAGTGCATTGGATTTTTTGTTTTTAAAGCATGGAGCCCTGACTATTTGCACCCGGGCAGAAGGATTAGATGGAAGTGTGTGCCTATACACCAGAGGACTAGAGGAACATGAAGCTGGAACACGCATGATGACATTCCATATAATTCACGCTACTAGACTATCTATAGTAATAAATGGAAATCTGATATTGTTCCATCGATAAATGAGATAAAAAATAGAATAAATCTTAATAAACAATATGAAGAAGTGTATAGTTTAACTAATAAACCAACCATTATCAATAACTAGACAAATAGAGAAACAAGAAATGTTTGGTCTGATATAATATGTTTCAAATGTATAATAGTGAAACTTACTGTTTTATAATAATGAATCAATATTATTAACTAGGTAATGGTGTATTTATACATGGGTTTTTAGGATTGTGCTTTCTATTGTCATCATTATGTCCATTATGCCCATAATGACGTAATTAAAGGGATTTTTATGGCATTGATTATATTTTCCTGGTTCTTTAGAGAGTGCCTTAAATTAATCTATTTAATATAACTGTCTAATTGTTTTGCTCAATGTTGTATAAAGACAGACATAATGCTTTTTTTCATATATATACATCAGTGTTTATTTAAAATTCAATAAAAATGAATTGTTTATAAAAAAAAAGAAGCAAATACTAATAACAGTATTTAAAGCACAATTATACTCTAAGTACACCCCAACCCCTCTCGCCTGGTAGTATCCAAGTATCTAAACTGTTCTCACTATACGTCTCTTATAAATTTACTTCTACAGATTATCCACTATGAAGCTGAAGGCAATGTATTTGCATTCCATCTTTTTGGGCTGTATTTGGTCTTCTTCAATTTGTCTCTCTCATCCAATTCATGAAGGTGAATATTCCAAAAGGACTGGAGTTGCCTCAGAAACCTCCTAAAACTTATTTTTTCATTTGCATGCCTCTTGTCAGTCTACAAAACTTGACATAAATATATTCCTACCCGCCACTTGTAGGTACAAAGTAAATTGTACCTTCTCTTGATGTGAAATACATCTCTTAGTTCCTCTAGCAGATCTTCCACTTTCAGCAGACTACAATTCAGCCCCCAGGAGATGAGGTCAGGAGGAAAAGTGTGGCCCAGGTTCCCCTAACAAAGGCTGTGTGTGCATTCTGGGAGGAGGAGGGATACATGGAATGCCAGCCTTGCCTGTTTGCCTTTCTTGCCTGTCTGTTTAGGAAGTAATTGCTAAATTTATTCTTCAAGGATGCTTTGACAGTGTAAATAAATATTTATTTATCATTTATTGATCAATGAGCAACCAAATATCATTGGTCAACAGTGATCGGAACACAAAAAAATTTCATACCAACCGATTGGACAAATTTAACCACACTGACCAATTGAAAATTTCACCATCATTGGGCATCACAGCCAAAATTTACTTTTGGTATTTCAGTATTTTTGCTGTGATGGTAAATTGCATAAAATATATCGGAACATGTGTGCACAGCCCAAGGTAGATGGATTTTACTCATGCAAAACAAAATGGTTTATTCGACAAGTACCATTGGTTTTGCTTTAAAATGATCAGGAAAATGTTGGTCGTGTCTGTACAGAGCTAGGATGATTCAAGGTTTCCTGATTTGTCTGCAGAAGATGCGTGAAATGAGTAATGTAGACAGGTAATCCTTGGTTTGCCACTTTTCCAGTGTTCTCCAGTTTTTTAACCTTTCATCCTCCTTAAGTTAAGACAGGACCATGTTGTCATTTTGAAATACTGTACAATGATTTTACTATATCATTACAACATTCACATTTATGTGATCAGATCAACTTTGTTTATCACTTATGTAGCTTTTAGGATTTTTTAGGATCCTGCCTGTTAATTTAACGTGTTAATTTTACCTGTATCTGTGTGCTAACCATTTATTAGAGTTTGTGCCAATGGTGCCAACCATTTATCATAGTTTGTGCCAATGATTTTACCAGATTGGGTGCCAACCATTTATTAGAGTCTGGGTGCTAACGCTTTATCAGAGTTTGTGCCAATGATTTTACCAGTTATCTGTGTGCCAACCATTTATTAGAGTCTGGGTGCCAACACTTTATCAGAGTTTGTGCCAATGATTTTACCAGTATCTGTGTGCCAACAATTTATCTGAGTTTGTGCCAATGATTTTACCAGTATCTGTGTGCCAACAATTTATCAGAGTTTGTGCCAATTATTTTACCAGTATCTGTGTGCCAACCATTTATCAGAGTTTGTGCCATTGATTTTACCAGTATCTGTGTGCTAACCATTTATTAGAGTCTGGGTGCCAACCCTTTATCAGAGTTTATGCCAATGATTTTACCAGTATCTGTGTGCTAACCATTTATTAGCGCCTGGGAGCCATCCCTTTATCAGAGTTTGTGCCACTGATTTTACCAGTATCTGTATGCCAACAGTTTTTTAGAGTCTTGGTGCCAACCATTTAGCAGAGTTTGTGCCAATGATTTTTACTGCCTGTTCTCACTATATGGGACCTTTACTGTTTGTTCTCACTGCATGGGACCTTTACTCTTTGTTCTCACTGTATAGGAACTTTACTGCCTGTTCTCATTGTATGGGACCTTTACTATCTGTACTCACTGTATGAGACCTTTACTATCTGTACTCACTGTATGAGACCTTTACTTTCTGTTCTCACTGTATGGGACCTTTACTTTCTGTTCTCACTGTATGGGACCTTAACTGTCTGTTCACACTGTATGAGACCTTTACTGTCTGTTCTCACTGTATGGGACCTTTACAGTCTGTTCTCACTGTATTGGACGTTTACTGTCTGTTCTTACTGTATGGAACCTTTACTGAATGAGTGGTAGATTGCTCAACCAAACATATACTTTGCTGCAGATGTTATATTTTCATATTTTCTTTACTAAATGTGTTAGATATTGTTAAAAGGCAATTCATACAGTTAGATTAGCTTTAGATAGTTTGTACGGTTAGGCTTGGTTAGACTACATTTTCACTTATTATGCTTTAGCCCATCTTTAAAGTAAATGTTTTAAAAGTGCTGTCCCAAGGAGATTGGCAAATTGCAATATTTTTTTTTAAACAAAGAGAAATAAACAAGAAATTGGTTTGACTGCCTGCTGTATTAAGATTCTAACATTTAACCAGCATAAATTGCCAACTTAGAAGCTGTACAACTTCCATGGCACTCTGGGAATCCTTATTTTCTTTTAAAATATATTAAAAGGTTAATGTCTCCGTACATGTGCCTGTTAAAAAGAACTATCTTGCACCTTTTAACCAAGCCTAGGATGATGTTTCTATCTGCTAATAAAATCTGCACTGTCTCTGTGACAGGCATGTGTCATAAGTTCCATCCCCATTGCAGTCAATATTTGTGCTTTCCTCTGCCTAACGTCACCGATAAAAATACTATGGAATGACAGGGCACTATGCAAAAAAAGGTATATACCTTCAGTGGAAAAGAGGTGCAGATAGGCTTTCCATATTTTGAAATACAAAGTAGAGGACAAATGTAAAGGTTCATACACACGTGTGATCGCAGGTGCAGACCCGTGACGCATGATTGTTCATTATGGCCAACAATTGTGCCATGTGTGGGCCTTGGACTAGGCCTCGTTGACCCGATTGTCGGCCATAATGTGTGAAGCTTAAGTCATGCAAGTGCACCACACCCACTTTTTGAGGTAATGGCCCCTTTGAGGTAACCACCTGGTAAAGTGTAAACATAGTATTAGGTCTCATTTCCACTAGGATGGACCAAAATGGACCAAAAACACGCAGTGCATTTTTTGGTGCAATTTCGTCCATTTTCTTTGTCAGCTTTTGAGATTAGGGCACTAACAATAAATTTATCATAATCAGGGTAAAGACCCATCCTGATGGAGTATCACACTCACAATAATATTTATAAGAACCCAGGGTGAGGAGCTTAACCACTATTTTAAGCATCTAACTCCAGCACATATCTCTTAAATTTGCTATCGCTATTGGTCTGTTCTCCGCCTCCCACTTCAGGTTTGATACCAGTAGGTTGTCAGCCCACCGCACGGAAGTAAGAAATGGAGAAGAGCTTTTCCCAGCAATCACAACTGAAAAGGAAAGTGCAGGAGTTAGACGCTTAACCCAGGGGTGAGGCCTAGTGGTTTAGGTCCTCACCATAGGTTCTTTTAAATGGGTGTGTGTGTGATTCTCCTTCAGCATGCATAGATGCACATGTGCATACAGCAGGCACTGTGTCAGTGGAGGAGTGTGAGGCTGGGTAAGTTTGTTCCTGGCTCCAGTAGGTTTTACTGAAGAAAGGGAGGTAAGACATAGCTTACCTCTTACCTCTATGACAGAGCTGCTCTTGCTCTGAGTGAATCTTACACTCATGCAAGTATATAACATGCTATCATGCTCTGGTAAATAGGCCTGCGATGGCTGCCTAATTGTATCTAACGGCATTCACGCATCCGCCACAAACCAATCCTTAAAGTTGTGCTAACTGATCGTAAACCAGTTAGCGCAACTTTAAGAGCCTAAAAGATCACTGCGGCTACTCAGCGACAACTTGAATGGTTTCTAACTGATGATGCCCAACACTTTCTCTGTAACTCACCCATCTCTGCTTGGCTGTGTGCAGTTACTGTCAGCCTAGAAATCTGGTCTCTGTGCTGTGGACATTGCAGGAGGCAGACAGGTGAGCAGCTTTCCCCCATTCATTCTAACACAAGAAGTTAAAGCAGGTAATCTTTCCTCACTGCTGGCTGTGCTGGGTATATGGGTCTCTCAGTTCCCAATCCACATTATATCTACCAATCAGTAATGTCCTTTAGAAGTCAGTGCAGTCCATATGGTGTGTATTGCAGAGGTGGTCCCCTCTGCTGTGTGAGTTAGTTATGAGTAAGTTACTGATCTCTAGGGAAATGTAAATACTCTGCTGACTACATGGCTACTGTTCAGCATCACTGAAACAATTAGGTAAACGGTGAATAATGATAACAATATTCTGGGCATCTGGGCAAGCCACAACACAGGACCCTACCTCATAAAAAATAGTCCCTCCCAACTACATGAATAAACCTTAAGCTCCGCACACTCATCTGATAAAGAGGACAAGGACCGACGAGTGGCACATGACCGGGCCTCGATCATTAATCCTCCCAGTGGATCAATGAACAATGCCCAAGCGACCATAGACACATGTGTGACTATGGGTCGAAATGAGCTTTCGTCCCTGGTGTTGGGCCTTGTCCCATGATAGCTCCCTTGATATATAATAAACACAAAAGATGGCGGCCCAGATCCTCCTCTCAGTGCAGCATCACACTTTTTCTATGTTGTAGAAGGAACAGATATATAATAAACAGTCAGGGAGATTCAATAAAGTTCTTATCGTTAAAAATGGTGGTAATTTTGCACAACCCAATCAGATGTTAGCATTCAAATGGTAAATAAAATCTGATTGGTTGGGGCAAAATTACCACCATTTTTAACAATAAAAGCTTTTATTGAATCTCCCGGAACCAATTTGTGGCAAGGGGAGAAGAAAAGAGAGGCTTTAATGCAATCTACTGGTAATATACCAAATAAACTTTTTAAATATCAGATCCACCTTTTCAAGACTATTATGCCACCCCTCTGGAGGGACAGACATTTTAATATCATCAGTATACCCTAGATTTTTCATCATCTTCAGTTTGTTTTTCATTTAGTTGTTTTTTAATATCCTAACTAATTTTCTTTTCTCTTTTTTACTCTCTAAGGGGCATATTTATAAAAGAGCGAAAAGTAGCGAAATGTTTCCGCATTCGCTTTTCGCATGGGTTTTCGCCAAAAAGACAGTTAACGCTATTTATAAAGGTAGTGTTAACGAATGGCGAAACCGTTTCCGCGAGCTATCACTAAAACCCTTTTCGCCTTACTTCGCAATGGTAATTTTAGCGAAAAGGGAGCGAAAAGGCATAACGCGATTTATAAAAGAGCGAAAGGTGGTTTTTGCATTAAAAAGAGCGAAAAATTAGCGCGACCCTGAAGGTGGTGAAAAGTCATTGTTTGAGCGAAAAGGCATTCTAATTTGTAATATGTCTTGAAAAAGCGAACGCGCATTAGAAGGGCGAACGCTCATTAGAAAGGTGATCGCGCATTAGAATGTAATATGCCTTGGAAAAGCGAACGCGCATTAGAAGGGCGAACGCACATTAGAAAGGTGATCGCGCATTAGAATGTAATATGCCTTGGAAAAGCGAACACGCATTAGAAGGGCGAACGCACACTAGAAAGGCGATCGCGCATTAGAAAGGCGAACGCACATTAGAAAGGCGACCGCGCATTATAATGGAATATGCCTTGGAAAGGCGATCGCGCATTAGAAGGGCGAATGTGCAGTGCAAAAGAAAATTGTATTCCAATTGAGAAATTCTAAGAAGATTGACTAAATAAGACATGGCTGACTTCTTGGTAAATGTGAGGTGGCCATTTTGAACTTGACATCATTTTCTAGTGGGCTTTTCTGGTTTCGAATGGTTTTCGCAATGCAGTCTTCTTAGATGCGTTAAGTTTTCGCTGCGATACTTTTCGCTCTTTATCGCGCCCGTTCGCCTTTTTCAGCTGCGAAGTGTGTTTTTTTCGCTTTTTTATGAATAAGGCGAAACAAAGCCCCAAATGGCGCTATTTTCGCTGCGATGTGCTGCGCTAATTATTTGGCGAAAAAGACAATCCTTTATTAATATGCCCCTAAGATACTTTTCTTTCTTCTCTAGATATCTTTCTCCTCCTCATTACATTCTGCTCCCCTTCCTACCTTGCCTAAAAAGGGCATGTCAACCCTTAAAGGCCATGTCCACCCCCAAAACTATAATCCCCCCAACTACTTGCCCCATCATGTAGTGTAGTTTAATCCTTACCTCACATCCCAGCTCCATAAGGTTCTCCTGTAGTCCCCCCCCAAAGTCCCAAAAACTGCCCACCAGGAGGATAGCAGAGTCCATATAGGACTCTGCCTCCTACCTGGCCTCCGGGAGAAGTTTGGCATGCGTACTGCAGCCCTTCTCCCCCTCCCTCTCCCTCCCGATTAGCATTCCCTCCCCCTAGTGTAAATACCATTTGCCATAACAGTCCCCCTGTCCCCCCAGCCCCAACCGCTATGTTTATTTTATTAGAAAGTGCCCCAAGCATTACTTACCTCCCCTCTTTCCTCCGCCGCACTGAATGCCCGGCAGCCGTGTCCGTGATTGGCTGCTGCTCAGCCAATCACAGACGCGACTGCTGGTCCCGCCCCTCTGCTTGCATTTTCTCGCAAGCAGAGGGCCGGCAGCGCGGCGGAGGAAAGAGGGGAGGTAAGTAAAGTTTGGGGCACTTTCTAAAAGTATAAATATAGCGGTTGGGGCTGGGGGGCAGGGGGAATCACATATCATAAAATCGTTTTTAGGGTGGACATACCCTTTAAAACAAAAAACTGGTGACTTGCCAGTTATCTGCCCACAACAGCAATTTTTATCAATGTATTACCTTTTTCTTTCAGTCTTGCTGCAGTTTGTGCCTCAAACAAAAACCTGTTCACATTATCCTACCTAACAGTTGAACCAGAGAAAGGCAAAAAACTCCAGCTGAAAAGGGGGGGGGGATTCCTTCCTGACTCCAAATGACAATCAGAAAGTATCCCTGGATCAACTAGTACATGTATTAATAACCTGTAATTCTCAATATTTTTTAGTTTTAGAAACTTATCCAGCCCACTTTTAAAGCTATTCAATGACACATGAATTTATAACCAGATATTTAATGGTAAGATCACTTCCATTCTTCCTTCCTCTGCTCAATGAGGTTTTTATAAGCTTGAGCATGTGCAGAGGAGGCAGCAGGGGAAACAGCAGACAATCATTCACTGTTGTGTCAGGGACACAGGAATGTGTGTGGGAGATTTTCTGTCTGTCATCTACTTACATTTTTTACTGTGTGTAGATACCTACAGAAAAAACACACACCTATAAAAAGAGATGTAAAGTTTATTGTGACAAAGCTACACACAATATTTCAGGAAAAATCTTTGTCAGGTGACAGCTGAGGGAAAAGTTAACGATCCCCTGTATGGCCAGGAAAACCAGTTACATAGATAGATTATTGTGCAGAAAGCTTCTAATTGGAGAAACCTATTTTAATATATATTAACTATTTAGCTACCTCTGCACTGATAATAGTGAAAACCCCTTTAAAACCCCTGCAAAATTTCAATTTGATTAGGCCAGCACCCTTTAAACTATTTTGAATCTTTCCAAAACCTGAATCATTTCCCTTGTCCTTTCCAGTCCTTTTGGCCTCTTCTGGAAAGTGCAAAAGAATTCCTGCAGATGTATCAGATGTGTTGTAGCCAGAACTTCAGTCATTGGACAAATCAAAGAAAAAGAACATTTTACATATTATGAACTAGGTTTAATGTGTGAAATTATTTTCCATTACTGTCTGGTGTAGGAAAATAAACACCTACATATTGAAAAAGTAAATATAAAAACACTGGGACAGGAGTGGCCTAAAGGTTAAAGGACAATAATACCTTGTCCAAACCCCCTCATATTAAGACTACCTGTATGTGATCTAGACTGGGTCCTTAACCCTGGATTCACCTGCTCAATTGTGCAAGTGACTTCTCAATCACTTGTGTAATTGATCAGCTCTGTGCAGAATGTAAAAGGTAGAGGAGGAGCCATGGCAGCCACAATGGTGCCGCAGACGTGGAAGGAGTGGGAGGCAATGCAAAAGATGGTAATCCTAAAGGGGGTGAAAACGGAAGTGGGGGAAGTGAGGGGGGCTAGGAGTAAGTATATGCCAGGGGGGACAGTTGTCATTGAGTGACTGTATGAACAGAGGGTTGCACCAGGGGCATCTCTAGGGTTTTTGCCACCTGAGCCAAACTTTTGAATGCCTATGTACCACTAGGCACCATGATGTGCATCACTGCAAGTGTGTGTGGCTTCCAGGAATGGGTGTGGATAAACATTTTATCTTTTTAAACTTCACATCACGGCAGTATTTATACAGTTCCTAAAAAAGACATTTATCCATACCCTAATTCCTGTAGAATAAATTTTTTTTTCCAAAAGACTTGTAAGCCTGCCACCACATCAAGGTAGATTCTTTCAGCAGGGCCCTAACTAACCTAAGTTTCCCTCATGCCCAGCTCACACAGATAGGTATATATAAGATGCCCCTTTGCCCAGATCAAACACACTGGTACATATAACATGACCCAATACCCAGATCACCCAAACTACATTGAAAATAAGATGTGCCCAGTTATGCACACACAGATTATTACCCCAATTACCCTATGATGATCAGAACAGGGCCTGCATGAAGGCAGCAGTTAGTGCAGAGCTAAGAGGAAATAAATCCTGGGTCCGCGAGTGTGCACACGCTCATTCATGTGTAATTTTAATTTCTATCTGCCTGCCTCTTTTTTTAAAAAAAAAATAAAATAAAAAAAGCAAGCTCTGCCTGCCCCCACTCTGATATTTAGCAGAGGCGCTAACCTGAACATTTTGCTCATATTTCCTCATTAGAGAGACACCGCTGGGTTGCACAAAGACCAGGAATGTACTTAAATGAGGGATTGGATTATAATAGATAATGCACCCCCTACAAAAAAGTATTCAGATATAAGAAGTCTTCTTGGAGATCTGTGCCCTTTATAAAAGCACTGGGGCCTCATCACGGTACTCCTCTGTGACTTCTAATATCCTTAGAATTTACAGTAGGGGGTGCATTATCTACTATATAAACACTATATAAGAGGTTCCTGTCCCATAAAGGAGAATGGTAGAAAGTTGTGTACTGAGAATTCTATTGGTGTGAATTAAAGGGGATCTGTGGTCCTCCATTTTGTATGTGTCTTAAGGTTCGTTAACACGTGCGATTGCAGATCCCGACCCGCGACGCATGATGTGTAGGAATGAACGTTTCGACCCGTGTGTAGGCACTTTATCGGGTGAAACGGACATTCGATCGGGGATCGTTGACTGACCGACCTGGCGGATCTCTGAATGAATGACCGTTTCGGGCGATAAAGTGCATACACACGGACCGATTATCGGCCGAAATGTTTGTTCGTACACATTACGCGTCACGGGTCAGAACCCGCGATCGCACGTGTGTACGAGCCTTTATGGAGGCAGCCATTGATCACCAGATAATCTGACCGCGGCCTGGTCTAATTTAAATCTTGAATCTGATTGGATCTGGGGTATTGGACCAATCATATACCCCACCCGTAAGTCTGATTGGTCCAAAACACACAATGCAATCAGATTAAATATTTAAATTAGACCAATAAGATTTCAATGTTGGGTTGTTCAGTAATGAGTGCAGGGTATTTGCAGGGTATTTGCAGGAAAATAAAGGAACAGTAGAGAAGGATTTTGTTAACAATTAATTGTTTAATGGAGAGCCAGGTTATTGTCTGGCACAGTGAAGATTCCTGCTTAGTAGACAGAATAACAATACGAGTAGCAAAGTTTAGTAAAGACTAGAGATGAACAAATTTTGGGAATTGGACATAGTTTTGGTATGGAACTTTACTTTTAAAGGTCAAAATCAAAGTAGTTCTGCTCTGAAATGTCGTCAACCAGCAGAATTTGAATCACGGAAAATGTATCCCTTGTACAGACTGAACGGGAGACAGATTGAAGCAGGAAGCCAGTTAGTACAAGGTTAAAGTAGTCTAGGCATGATAGGATGATAACATGCACAAGTCAGTACAGAGAGGAACCATGATTTCTTAAATATTAGCATGCTATCTTTGTAGTTCAAATTGGGGTATTGTCAACAGAAATGAAAATTGATTAGTTAAGTTTAAGTTAGATTCAAGTCTTTCTATTGTACAGGTCCAGGACTGAGGGAAGGGGTGGTGCCTGATCGGGAGAACAAGCAGCACTTGAACATGTTGGTAATTAACATCAGGGCAAAACCCAGGAATGAGGGTAAGTTGTGTATAATTTCCCTTTAAGTAAGAAAGAAGACACAGGATCAAGAAGACATAAGAGTGAACAGGATCAAAGCAGTGAGAGACACAGGATCAAGAAGACGTGAAATTGCAGAGGACCAAATCAGTGAGAGACTTCTGATTGGGTCACAAGATTAAATAATTCAAGAACAGCCAAAGAAAGACTAGACAAAAGAAGCGGCAATTTCCCCATAGTTTTAGAGATTTGGGGACAGATAGACTTTGCCTAATGTTAGAAGTATGTCTGATTTTGGGTGTCTCTTTAACATCTTCTGCATGATATGGGGCTAAATTTATAAAATACACAAAATACCCCCAAAATCAAATTTTGTAAAACCTTAAACCATTACACTTACAAAGCTGAATACTATTCCTAAAAGGAGATATGCTGTGCGGTCTCGCCTTCTGCAGATCCCGGCTCTTCCAGGTATACACCTCAGTCATGGTCATGATGGGTGATGTCATGGCCAATGATTGCTGCGTCTTTTTCTGAGCTTTTTCTCCTAAATTCAGAATATTCTTAGTAAGACTGCATGAAAGCTTTGAGTTTTCACAGTGTTCAGTAAAGGGGGAAGAGGCAATAAGAATCTACAAATGTATCACTTTTTACAAGTACTATTCTTTCTCTAAGAATAACTGTTTCTAGGTTTTGGAGGGTGGTGCATCACATATATAAAAAAAAAAATCAAACATGCCCTGAATACATTAGTGCAAAATACCTATGTAAATGTTTGTGTAGATTTACCGGTACAGGTCAATAATTGTAAGCTGCAGAACTTGATTATACACAAGGCATCCTAGACTCTTGCCTTGGGACTAGGGCTTAGTTCTTAATTCAGAAGCCGTGCTAAGGTCCATATGATTTAATTGGTTCTAAAATATATGCCCCCCCCTCCAAAAGAAATCACAGAATTGCCCCATTCAGTCTTAATATTAATGTTTCTTAAATATTTCCAAATGCACACACTAAACTACTACAAATTATCATTTTTATAATAGATGTTTTTAAAGAAAACCTCAAAAGTACTGCCAGAAACTTCACTCCATATTTCCCAGGCAGAGTTTGACAAATCAGCAATGTAGATAGCACACTGTATTGAAGAAATCTGATCTGAGAAATCTAATCCATCAAAAACATTGATTGTCATATAGCTGTGCTGGCTGTGAGTTCTAGAAGGTCTATAGACCAGATACTCCATCTCTACAGTTACCTTTTTTGGACCTCTCTTTTACTTATATTAACCAAATCTAAAAACCCAAATTTTAGGGGAATAGAAGGCCATAGGAAATTTTTTATAGAAACCCTCCATAGCGTAGCCTCACCTTTTTAACATTTTTAAATGTAGTGGCATGCCCCCATGGTAACATGTATAAGCAAAAATGTAAGGATTGCAACCCAGTGTTCAATAGAATACTAAGACACAGCTATTACATTCTAAAGGGGTTAGCTTTAGTTCTCCTTTAAATTTCAGGAAAACTACACTCTGTATAACCCTTATAAACACATATGGGGCAATTCACCAAGGAGTGCTGCAGTCGCGCAGCGCTCCTTTCTCCGCTTAATGTCGTGCTAACCGATTTACGATCGGTTAGCGTGACGTTAAGTCTCGCTTTGCGGCAGCTGTGCGAGTCCAGGAAGAGGCACTCACGCAGCCGGCGCAAAGAGATTTACCAGAGGCTGCGTGGGTCTTACCACATAAGTATTTAACACCAGCTATAGCTAGCGTTAAATAGTTACTTGCGGTTGAAATTCACCCAGAGCCGCGCAGCCTCTGGTAAATGCCGGTCATGAGATTTGCCCAGAGCATTTGCGGCTCTGGGTGAATCTCCCTAATAGAATCTTAAACAAGCTCTAGCATAAAATGCTTCTTAACATCGGTTGTCATTAAAGGACAATAATAGACTTGGGAATTAAAGAAAAGTTTGGTGTAAATGTTATTAAGATGAATAATACTTTGTTAACAATTCCACTGAGGATGTTGAAGGAAATGTTCATTGTCTTCCCATCAGTATGTTGCACCTGGTCTTAGCCCAAGGGGAGGCATGGTCTTACATGTCAGAATTAGAGTAATATGATAATTTGTGTCTAAGAGTGCGAGGTTTCTTTTCAGTAAGTTATCTAATATTAATAATTTTTTTTTAATTGAAACAAATCAATTAGAATTTCAGCATTCTGTAAACATCAAACACATTCATATCTTTGTTTTAAGGTGGTAAAATTTGCTCAAGGTTTAATAAATATTAGAGCTGTAATAAAAAGATTTCTTTTTACTTTAAAAAAAAAACAACAAATTTTTTAAGATAATCTAAAACTTTCTAAAAATTCCTGATCTCAAGATGAGAAAAAAAAATCCATTTAAAACAAGAAATTTCCAACCGGCAGTTTCCATTTTATTAAATGTCAAAATTTATGGACGATCTGGAATTCAAGTTTGTTTTGAGAAATAACACATTGTGTATGACTTAAACATATGCTCCATTTGTATAAGTGCTTGAAAAATGAAGTTCAGTTTAAGTGATTAAACTTGGGGGGGGGGGGGGGTTGAAACTGTTATTTTCAATGTTTATATTAAAAGCTTTGTCGATCTCAGTTATATATATATATAAATAATACATAATGTACTGTTTATAATAAACTGAGAAGAAAAAATGTTGTAGTTTGGAATATAATAGGGGAAAAAAGTCTGATGAATTTCTGGCTAAAGTGCAGGAGACATATCATTACCATATGATCTAATGTGGGTGTCAGCCTGGATTGTGTTCCTTTTAGGAAACTGTATTCTCTAACAGTGCCTAGGAAAAGAAGCAGGAGGGTTTTCCTCTAAGTGTCAGTCTCTAAGTTTTACTTCTACCCCTCCTCTTTTGCACACCTGTAAACTCCTTGTGTCTGGACTGAATATTTAAATTACATCTCTGCTTCTAGAGTTCTTTTTGGAAATCACAGGATATCAAGGTATGGATTGTAATTATTATAAAATATGTAACTAAATCCTATTTAACTAAGCATTTAAAATGTAGAAGGAGTCTGACTGCTTTGCGTGGTTAATGGTTACTTTAAATAGTTTATGGTATATTCCTTTTTTGCACTGTTGACCAGGCTGCTTTTCTGGTTACATAGAGCTGGACTCTTAATCTTTCTGTATGGAAGGAATTTCCTGGTGATTGGTAATTAATGTTCTATTGTTTATATACTTCTTTTGTCTGGGGTTTGTCAACGTATTTCTGGAAGTGTCTCCTTACGACTTGTATAAACTTAACTGGTGGAATATGAACAATATACATTTATATACAATTATATCAAAAGCTTGTCCAAGAGCAAAGCACAGATTTCATTGTCTAATGCCATACAGAAAACACAGGAAACTTTCCAGACTCCAAAGGAAAGAAGGCAGTTCATTGGTTTATTACACAAATACTGGTTAATTCTGAAAAAGGCACATGTACAATATGAGTGTATTCTTTATAATAAAAGTGCTTGTATCTAATTGTCTGTCTGTTTGACGGCAAATTTCACTGTGGAAATGATAGTGTTAATAGCAAATGCACATCTTAGTATTTAACTGCATTTTGGCATACCCTTTTCAAGCAATACTAAGCACTGAAGTTTATGTAAAACTAGGAACAGATGATAACAGACCTGGGGATCATATATCACTAACAGCATTCCAGAGCCTAACAGTCATTAAAGTACACTACATATGCAAAAAAAAAGAAAGAAAAAGTAAAGTAAAAGTTTGAAATTATGTTTAATAGCAGCATGGTCACTTACATTACCCAATAGGTCTTGCTGGCAGAGTCATTCTAATTTTGAGTGTTTAGTTATCAGGCAGGAAAATGAAGCAAACCAGATGACAGAGTCTTAAAGGTTATTACAAAGCCACGCTGTTACATTAACCCCTTCACATCCTCTATAATTATCCTTACTGTAGATACATAGGAGGAACAGGGGAATCCATTGTAAAATTAGAGAATTAGAGAATGATGCTTATTGTACAGTACCCTGCAGTTAAAAAAATATATTTAAAAACATGGTGGGTGGGGTCACCACACACTTTTATAGCTAGAGAATGGCAGTACAAAACATTTTCAAGGATATTTTATTAATTAGAAATATTAAGTATACCTGAAATTTTCCATTTGTTTTCTCTTAAACAGATATTAAATAAAGGATCATTGGTTTTACATTGCATTATTATTTTATAAATGGGAATATCAAAATGATACCTTGTCTGCTCCCTCAGTAATACCTTAAAGGACAACTATTCTGTAAAAATGTATTTTTTAGAAATGAAAAGTACCTGGGGCAGGGAGATAGGGATGATTATTCACACCTCCCAATATTGTTTCATTGTGGATCTACAGTACATTTTAATTTACATCTGCCAGGTTATGGCCCTAGGCCTTCCTGTATTAAAGATAGTGTTGAAGCACTCAGGAAGCCTGGAAGAAACAGTTTTTATTTTGCGGCTGCTCCTTATAGAAATGATATTAGGAGGTAGAAAGTACCAATCATACCTCCCTGCCCCAGGTACTCATTTCTACTGTTTTTGAAAAAAATTATATGCAATTTGGTTTTCCTTCAATTTGAGGCAAGCAGTGTGGCAACCCAAACTCATAAATATAATAAATAGAAATATTTAAAGGATGGATTATGTGATAACTAGAAATTAAGCCATGAAAACAAAAATATTAGGATATTTTTAATAATAATTAAAACTGTTGTATAATTGCAATTTTTTTGCAGGTATTTGAAGAGAGCATGAAGAATAAATGCCCCTATACTCACTCAACCAATTTTACATTATCTCAAATTATAATTTAAAATAAAAAGTAAAATGGTGGTACTCACATATTTATCTGTGCTTGCTTTGTCGTTATATTGTTAAAGGGACAGTTCAGTGGAAATTATCAATATTTGTTAAATTGTTAGTTTGTGTAATGCATACTTACTTATTCTACATATTCTCTTCCATTTTGAAAAATCAGTTGATTTCATACCCTTTGCTGTTCCCTGCTCTTGACATTAGCGAGCTGCCATTTTAGGTTCCAACAGTCCTTCTTCTTCCCAGGATGCACCACATCCTTGGAATGTTCCTAACAGTAATTTCTACTGATTGGCCGTTGGATATGTCAAACATGCTCAGATCTCTACTGAGCAACTGAATCAACCCCGGCGCTGGGTCAAGTGCAAGACCATAACGGTCTCTACTAGGGGTCCTGCAAACAGGAAGTTAGTATTTTGGTTGCATTTATTTATACACAGACAAAATTCTGAATTGGCAGATTGAGATCATTGGGATGGAAAAATACTGGTCTTTTTTTCTGAAAAGTACATGTATTTGCACTGAACTTCCCCTTTAATGTTTAGTGAGTGCTCATAATTTGCCCTCACCCTCCCTTACTCACTGCCCTCTTATAGCGTCTGTGACACTTATAGTTTCTGCACAGACTCACATAGACCCTGCTCTGCTTACACATCTCCCTCTCCCCAGTGCCTTCTGCTGATTCTCTTAATTGTTGCAAAATTGTGCTGGCAGGCAGCCAAAGATCCAATTAAGAGGTCAGAGATGGGGAACATATTATAATTTCTGCTTCTGGAGTGACAGGTCTTTTCTTGTAGATGTTGCGATTTCAAATGATGATTTCTTAGGATCTACAGCTCAAGTTTAAATTTAAAAAGTGGAGAGATCTTGCTGTATCTACATTTTGAAATTTCGATTTTTTTTTTTTTTTACACAAAAGATATCCTTTAAAGTATCATATTTATTATCAATATTTAAGGGGCATGTCCACCCCCAAAACTAAAAAAAAGGCCCCAGTGGGTAGTAGGAAAAAAATTCTTACCTTCTCCAAATGGTTCCTTTGCAGTGCTTGTCCAAAGTCTAGGAAAGTGAAGAGTAGGAGCCTGTCTTTCTATGAAAAGGCTTCTGCCTCTTCTCTGGCTTCCAGGAGGTAATCAGGCATGCTCTGTGAAGCTGCCCCCCCCTCCTGGGTGCCTTTGTCTAAATCAATAGCCACACAACACACAACAACACATGACGTTTCAGCTGTGAGACCATTATCAAGTGTTAAACACTTGATAAAGGCCTCAGAGCCGAAACGTTGAGGGTTTGTGTATTTCTGCACCAATAAATTGGCATTACCCCTTTGAATACTACTGGTCTGGACACCATGTTTTTTTTCTATTGGAGTATTGTATATTTGGCAGAAAGGTGGCCGAAAGGTAGTGGACACCTAGTAGGTTCCCAATGCCCTCATTCCTCTCCACTCTGGCTTCCAGAATTGTAATAATCTACTTCTTTCTCTTCACTGAAACACTAACACAAGATAGAGCCTCAGTCTTACAAAACACACATTTATCAAAGGTCTTGGAGAATTGTTGTATATTATAAAATGATGTATTGTGAAACACAATTTTCATTTCTTTATCAGACATGCTGAAAAATTTTGGTCAGAGCAAATGTTAGTAGAAAAGTTATTTGCCCAATAATATTTGTGGATGGGCCTCTTTAAACTATTGGTGCATGTGTGATTACCAAATAACCTTTAACAGACACTGTCTGTTTACATGCATCTGAAAATATTCTAGAGGTCTGACAACCATTGTATGAAGGTTATTGGTTTATTGCACTTTTGGGGAAGATGATAGATGGTTGGGAAATAAGAAACGTTACTTGTAAAGCTGGCTGAGTGTAATTGCTCAGAAAACATTTCCACTACCAAGTATTAAGGTAGCTATTCACCCTTCTATATGTTGGTTTGTTAATAAAAAATCTTGTTCCCAGATGAGATCACCCTATGGGAATTAGTCATTTGGTTGATTGGACATATTAGGAAATTCTGTCCATACTATTTGCTTTATAAAATACCAATTAAATTTTCTTATGCTTATGCAGACAAAGAGGGCCCACTGAGTCAGCTTTTGCTAAATTAATGCCTTATGCTGATGAAATTGCTTAAAGAGAGGGTCATGGTTTGGCACATGTTAGTGGGAAATAATAGAAAGATGATCAGGAAATAAGCAATATCTTTATGTGCGTTGTGTTAATCCTAGGGGGATAGCTGTGTTGATATAAGATATGAATCACAGACATAAATAAAAACAATGTAATTTCAAACAGCAGCCTGCAACAGACTAGGGATGGCCAGTTTGCTGATCCGAAATCCAGATCCGCGGCAGATTTCGGGGGTCCACGAATTGCGGATCTCGCAGATTTTCCCAAAATCCACTTTCCAAACTTTCCCCGAACATTCGAGGATTTTCGAACATTCGAGGATTTTCGGCCATTCGGTAATCCTTGGACAGCTGAGGATTTCCGAACAGCAGAAAATCACACGGCCAGTCGTTTGGGGGTCCTGCGGCTGAACCTGGGACCCCCTCCTGGGTCCTTAGAAGGACCATTGTGACCCTTACAAGTGTCCTCTGGGGCTTAAGTGGTCCCACAGCTCGAACTGGGACCCCTCTCCCTGGCACTTATAAGTGCCCTTGTGACCCTTGGAAGGGCCCTTGTGGCACTGAAAAGTGCCTTTTGGGGCTTAAGGGGTCCTGCAGCTCAAACCAGGACCCCCCTTGTGACCCTTGGAAGGACCCTTGTTTTTGGATTACCGAAAAACAGTCCAAGAAAAACGTAATGTGCGTGTGCACTACTTCCATTTTTTGTTGTTCTTCCTGCGGGGACGTGTTCCTCAGACCATTTCCCAGGTCCCAGAGCCATTTACGTTACGTTACAGCTGCTATTTAATCCCTTATTTTAGGCAGAAATTTCCAAACTTCTTTCCCTATTAACTTTAATGGCAAAATTCGCAGATTTTCGAATTTCAGAATTTTTCCATAAATCCATGAATCCTCGAGCGGAGTGGCTTTTTGGAAGTTGGGCCATCTCTACAACAGATACAATTTAAATGTAAGTTAAGGTTAATCCAGCCAAACATTGTACAGTTTTCATGAAAAGTTGACTAGTCAGGAACTGCTTCACAGAGATGTGAGAAAACCTGTGCAAAATGGGTCTATATTCCACTAAACAACTGAATGAAAAGAAACCTTCCTTTATATTTATTTATTTAGATATAGTGTGCTCTATACAATTACCCATTCACTTTAGCAGCTCTAAAATGTTGAGATGGGTCAAAACATGAAAAAAAAAAAAGTTGGCCAAAGATTGTGTGTTGGTGGCCACTAAATGGCATTTACTGTCTGCTTTACATGGGAACATTTCAGTGCAAAAACAAAACAGATAAACTGTATACTGTGTAGCATTAAATATGTCAGAAAGGGGGGGGGGGTGATACCAGGGAGGTCTGTCGTGTTTGGCAAATTGCTCTCTTGTGCAAAAAGAAGGCCTGTCAGGATATATAAAGTTAGTATTCAGGAATTCAATATGGTCAATACATTAACAAAAACTGGACACAGTCAGTTAGGTTTTATGATGAGACATCTGTGCAAGCAAATCAAATGAGTCTCTATGTATTTATATGTATTTATCTATTTATCTAGATGTTTATTTATATAATGCCACTTGGGTCCAACTTTCTGTATACAATACAATAAAATATATAAAATACATAAAATATAAACACGCAAAACATGTGAATAAGTGAAAACAAGAAAAAAATATATATATATATATACACACACCACACAGATTGAAAGGATTAAGCTTACCATCTATGTGGGCCTTTAACATATAGACTGATATGGTAGTTGTGGTGTTGCTGCTTCTCAAGGGGCAGGCTGCACATTTCTTTATTAGTGTAAACTGTAAAATTTACTGCGAGTATTCCCTATAGGTTTAGTTTGTTAAACAGATATAAGATACAACAGGCAAACATCTTTGGGGAGATGTAAAGTCCCACAGTATGGGGTAAAAAAATGGATGTTCTCTGACACAGAAAGAGAAGAAAAAATTACCAGAAATCTATAAACGTAAACTGCTGAGAAAATAACATATCAATTCAGCACTCTGGATTGTTTACTTACACTTTGTAAGGTGACAGCTTAGAAACTATCATTGTTCTCCTTTTGCTGCTTTTTCCGATCGTGGAGGTAGCAGAAGGGTCCGGAACGGCAGCCGCTCAGTCATTGAATGAGACTTGATTCAGCCAATCACTGATTGTCTGCTGGTCCGGCCCGTTAGCTGCTGGCAATGGAACAAGATTTGTGATCCATCTGGTTTTGGGTGTACACTACTGTGTTGGCATAAACATTTTGGAGATCGAAACTAGATCTCCTCCAAAATGAAGTTTTGATTATGGAATTTTGTGATTTAAATGCAGAACTGTGGTTTTTGACAATCAAAATTTAACATTGAACCTTTATGCTGTTCCCCAACCTGCCAGTGCAACAAACCCAGGTGTGGTTGTGCATTTCTTGGGGGCATCCCATAAGGGGTTTCACTGTAAGAATAGTGAAGCTGTGGAACTGTCTCTCAACAGGCAGGATCATTGAGGACTTCTAAAAGAGGGTTAGATGCGTTTCAGGTTTAAAGGACAATTATAGTCCTATAAACTTCCCCTTCCCACTTACACCCCTTACAATTGCTATGCAACAAGCGTGTTTTTCTACTGGCCATATCAAAAACCGTCTGGAAGGTGGAGCTACAATGCGGGAGCCAAGGAAACATTGGGTAAGTATTACTTGACTTAGAAAGTGTATCCTGGGTATATAAAGTAGTGAGAAGAGAAGAGGATCAGTAAAGGTGAGTATAATTGTCCTTTAAAGGGCTTATACACCCTTTTTTTCCTACCTTCATTTCCCTTGTTTGTCTTTTTCTGGTTGCTTGTGAAGGTTCTCATTCATCCAGGTCATGGTATATCTGTTGTATTCAATTAGATCAACTGGACTTGAAATGTCCATGTACAATTGAAGATTGTAATGTTAACATATTGGCGAAGGAACGTGACTGGTTCAAGAGAGGTGTTAAGGAGGCCATTTATGTGAAAATAAAGAAACCAAGCCTAAATAGAGATGGGGGGGTTCGACACCAACTGTCTGCCATGTACAATGCTGTTTTGACACCTTACTCTGGGCGTTCCTGTAACACCTCTTAGCCACTATCGATACACGCCCTTAACACTTGGCTGTGATATGCTAATTGGGATTTTCCAGGGTACATAATTGCCACAGTTTCTTGTACAAGTCATTCTGAATTGAGAAAGCCAGTCGGATGACTAGCGAAACGTCTTCAACAACTACATTTCAAGTCCAGATGATCTAATTGAATACAACAGATATATCTTTTTCTGGTTGTTTGTAAATAGTAGATTTTATCTCTTTTTTCAGTCTTACCTTCTCATATTGTAAAGAGTCTAACATACAATGGGTTTTAGTCAGCTCTCAGTCCAGAGTGCCGGCATCACCAATTAGAATAGTAACACAAAAATGGAGTCTAATTGACCTTCAATCTTGTAGAGCTGGTGAAAGAGCTTGAACACATAAAATCTACACATTACAAGTCCGCGTAGCAGTACATTAACTATATTATGTATTTATTCATTGAAATTTACTACGTTGGCTACATTCTAATGTAAATACCAACCAGCCTTTCAGCAACTAGATTTTATGTGTTTGTGTCTAAGGGGAAAGGTGACAACTGGGTTGCCAGATCATGTGGTCTAATAGGGACACAATAAATGTACTTATCAGGGCTGCACTGATTGCATTTAAACAACATTCTTTCTAATTTGCTTATGCTGCATAGGTTTTTAATAGTTGTGCCTACATCAATATATACTACATCAGTGGAACATGTAAGGACACCTATTTAAAACACATGCAGCATGGCTGAATTAGTGTTGTTTTATTGCAACCAGTGCAGTTCTGCTAATTACGCTTAAGTGTGTCTTTAACAGATCAAAGACACAAACATCTACTGGTTTGCATTTACATTAGCATCATGATGCAGGCTTCAATGAACTGCTACATAGCCATGTAATATGTAGATTTCCTATGTGGTCAGGCTCAATCTGTCACAATCTCAACAAGATTTATTTTCTTCTGCCACAGTCTCCTAGACATTACTTGTAATCTGCCCAAATTTCCTAAAAAATGCTTTCAATCTGCCAGTCTCTCACATGGAATTCCACCTGCATACCTTTTAATACTACCCCTTTAATAGTTACACTTATAAAAACACAGCTCCATATTTTTAATAACATCCCAATCAAGCAGCTGTAATGCTGAGAGTTGACCGAAATACAGGGTTAAAAAAGGTGCTAATTTTGATCCAACCAATCTGATATTATTTAACATTTGAAAGCTAACATCTGATTAGTTGGGGCAAAATTAGCATCATTTTTAAGAACTCTTATTGAATCTCCCTGATTGTGTGTTACTATTTGAGGAAGTAAGACTAGAAAAGGTGATTCAACTTTTACATGTGTCAGGAAAAAAAAATATGGGAAGTCAAAACTTTGAAGTTAGTAGAAAGATATAATGGTTATTAAAAATATCCAATATAGTGTGCAAGCCCTTTAAATGCAATTTTACATTACTGGCAATAACACATTTACAGGTAAATTCAATAAAAGTTTTTTGTTAAAAATGGTTCTTATTTTGCCCCAATCAATCAGATATTATTTAACATTTTTAATGATAAAAACTTTTATTGAATAACCCTGAAAGTTACTAGTTGACCCATAGATTAGTTTGATTTGGAATCAGGAAGGAAATTCCTCTTTCTGGGAAAAGTTGAGCTTTAGGATGTTTTTCCCCCCACTGCTAGATTTTAATGGTACGTTGTTAAATATAAATAGGATTTAAATAATGATATATTTAGACTAGGAAATTATTTAGTTACCAATTTCTTTTTACCAAAAGGCATTTTTTAAAACTCTATGCAAGCAGTAAGGGGTTCCAGAGGTTTGAGATAATTTGGATGTGCTAGGGGTTTGCTCTTCTTATTACAGTGTTGGACAAATAACACATATACATGCTTTATTAAGTTTAGTCTTAACTGTGGTCTCCAAACAAGTTGATTTTATATGAAAGTCTGGGTTCCTACTTTTAAAATGAGCCATCAACCACCTCTCTATGTGCTGCAAGGCCCAAGATATATAGAAATCACTGATCAGAACGTTAGGAGGTGGAAGGCTCTGAATCTGCAGTCAAAATACTAGTTCCTCCTCTAATCTGTGGTTGGCACATGCTCAGTGCAGGAAAAAGCAGAAGAAACCAGGAAGAGATTAAGTTACAGTGATTGAAGGAGGAGAGGGAGGGCTACATGGGGTTTCCAGGGGACTGCAAGGGGAAGGGCCAGGAAAGAGAAGAGGGCCAGGAAAGAGGCCAGGAAGGAAGAGACCCAGGGAAGAGGGACTGTCACATGGTTTTAGAGCAGGAAGCAGGAAGTGCAGAGGATCTGGTGATGCTGCTATCATATCACACATAAACATGTAAACATCTTCAAAACTATGTAAAAAAAAAAAATAATGAAAGTAAATTGCAAAAATACTCAGGAAAGCAATTCCTGTCAATTTACCTAAAGTCATTTTTGGACCCACAGTTATCCTTTAATAAATGGAATTTTGCTTGTAGCTGGATATTACTTCTCCATATCAAATTGTGTATTTAATAAGTCATTTAAGGCATTTATAAGTCACATAAAAAAGCATTAAAGCTTATCAACATTATTCTGGTTTGTCTGATATTTTACAATTTGCCAACAAACATGGATGGTTAAATTGTGGTGATTCAAGATAGGGTGAATGATCAAGGAACAAGGAAGATGCAAACTGTCTATAGTCTATTGACTTAATAGGGATTTGCATTTGAACATTCATTAATATGATGTTCAAAAGGACTTTCCTCATATCTTTGATTAGCATATTAAATCCATGTTTTATTTTATTTTGCACAGTTTTTATATTCTTCTATAGATATATATATCATATATAATAGTAAGTATATAAGAGTAAGTAGCCATTCTCATTCAGTTCTAATAAAATGCAGCACTCAATCAGCAATCCGTATTTTTAAATGATGTTCTAAGTGTGCGGCACAAATGATTAGTACTACAGCATTTTAGGACATCTTTGTAAACATGTTATTTGATTTCTAGGTTACCTGTTTGACTGGAAGATCTGAGAAGATGAGGGCAGCTATTATCCTCATTGTTCTTTTACCACTATCCCTGTCTAAACCATTCCACCAAAGGGGATTGTTTGACTTCATGCTAGAAGATGATGCCTCTGGAGATGGTGGGTCATGGACTGAACCACGTAAAACCACCGCTAGACCATTTGGACCCGAGGGGCCTATTTTTCCTGAGATGCCTGTTGGTCCTATTTGCCCATTCCGCTGTCAGTGCCATTTACGTGTTGTGCAATGTTCTGATATAGGTAAGATTAATACAGTTTAACTGTCCCACTGGATTTAAATAAGGATAAATGAATAGTTTGCTAAACTTAAGGAGATGTGTTAAGGACTGCTGTTCAGTAGGGGAAAATGGAATATATGATATATTTAATATGTATATACACTTCAATGCTTTCTTTTCTTACAAAAAAAAAGGAACTGTGTATGTGGCATAGCCCAGTCTTTCTGTGCAGTTTGCCAGAAGAATATCTGTTCTTTGTTATTCAGTGGATAATTACAGCACACAGTGCTTTATTGGATTGGTCAGCTTAGTGCTTAAAAGAACATAGACCTATGAGGGGATCTGAGCTGCTCTGGTTGTAACTATGCACTTACTTAAAAGAGAGCTAAACTTAAATTTTTTTTCACCCTTAATGTAAAACCTTTCCTCTCCAGAATACCAATGCATTGTTAGATACTAGTCTAGTAAGTTGCATTCTATGCTGTTTTAGTATATTTCTCTGTCCATGTAATCTTTAAACAGCCTTATGAGTATGTGCACCAATTGGCCACACCCCCTTACACCAATATTCACTGTCTCTATGCATTGGGTATTTTTTATACAGATGTCTCCACACCAATATAAAACTGCTACAACTGTGCAGTAACAATACTAAATAGACATTTACTTTTACTTCTTCTGTTTTTGCTTCCATTCTGGTCATACAAAAAAGATAAAGTTTCTTTAAGTACCTAATTTCTTTGTTTTAGCTCTGGTGGATAAGTGTACTAATGCTTTAATTATAGAAATACAGAATCCATGAGGTTACAGGTTCAAATACCCAAACCTATTTTAATTTTCTTTTGCCATCCATGCTGGCTAGAAAATATACTGCAAATATTACTTTTTGTATGAAAAGCAAAAGAAAATAGAGACAGGATCTCTGCACTCTTATTGATTTAAATTTCTTTAAATTTTAAAATCTTTCTGCACTAGTAGATGCTTCTCTGCCCGTCCCTCTGCTCAATGAAACTGTAATTGGGGAAATGGGGCATCCATCTACTTTGATCAGAATACTAGCGTGGTGGAAGTCTGCACGTTGTATCCTACCAATTAATGAATACTAGTGCTTATTTTTGTAACACTACAGTCAGCAACTTTAGAACTAGAGACCTAGACCAGCTATCTATCTTTGATTTGGATAAGGAGAGCACTGAGTGCTTAGGACTGCTTTTTTAAGGGCTAGCTAAAAAGGTGGAGAGATTTCTGCCACCTTTTCCTTGTTTTCTTAGATGGCTGACTGTGGAAGGTTTATATTTTTAAAGGTGTGCTTTTTTGATATATTTTAATGTATACTTATTAAAGGCTATGTTTTAATTAACTCCATTATCCTACCATGTGCCTTATCAATCTGACCAATCACATTTAAAACAGGGGGGGTTATTTATGTTTACTTTCTTTTCAGTCTATTTTTAATCCCCAGTAATTGGTCTCCTAACCCTAAGGGGTAGTGGTGCATCACTTATCTTTTTTGATAATAGCTTCCAACAGGATTTGATATTATCAGGCATGGGTACACCAAAATTGACCATTTCTAACAGATGAATCTTTGCGGTGGTTATTCCAGATAGAAAATCTGTTCTTGACATTGGATCAGCAGTTGTTGTTTTTCTATTCTATATTACGTATACAGAGACTGTAGCTAGTATGGCTTTATAGACAGATTTTATTGGGATGTGTTGCTTGCATATAGCTTCTATGGATGTATTAGTGTATCAGTTCTGTCACTTAGATTTAGTTGTCGGAATTTTAATGAAATTTCTCAGAAACTTTGATGGGGAACAATCAAAATTCCAATGTTAAAGCTTATTCTGTATTAGAATCTTATGGGTTTGAGGTGGAATTTCAGTTAACGTGGGTTTATTTATGCCTATTGCTACTTGATTGTTGAAGGAATTGTTGTTTCTTTCCTTATACATTGCATTTTTGTGTTATGCAATTAATACAATTGCAGTTGGTGTACTGCCTTAGTGCTCTATTTATGTGCAAGCCTAAGGCACATACATGGCACTACAAGGCAGTTATTGGTGCATTCTGTAAATAGTTCAGTACCCAGTGCAAGTCTTGTTAATTGGAATTTAGTTGCTGTTTTATTAAAAAATAAAACAAATAACTTTAGCGTACCCTTCCATCTTTTTAAATCTACTTACCCATATAAGGGATATCAGGGACAAAAACAATATAATAAGGAAAGAATTACAGACAGCACTTTGTAAGCAATTACAGTAGCTAGTTGCTTCCTTACAAGATTTTAATTGTAAAACATGAACTATAAATGACTAGAACACATTTCAGCAAAATCTTTGAAAATAATTTTGAAGCAAACTTTTTATTTTTTACAGCAGGGATGCTTACCATGGGTTAAGTTCCAGCATTGGCTGTTTAATTTCCATTACTACATCTGTGTTCCATATCAGTTTTTCATAAAACTATCCCACTGAGAGTTTATAATTTAAACAGTCTGATGTTCTCTTGGCTTTAACTGTGAAAAAAGAGAGAAATCTGTTCTGCAGAACTCTTGGACACAAATTCCACTTTAGCTCAAATTGGGAACACTTTTTGTGCAGAAGTCATAAAACGGTCAACTCCCACTCTGTTCATTTATTGTCCAAATTGCTGAGGCAATCAATTTAAAGGGGGAAAGTATGTATGTGTGTGTGGGGGGTGGGCAGGGATGGGGTAGGAACACTTTTCATTAATACATATCTTGGGTAAATGTCCAGAGGTTCAGAACAGAACCAACATTTCAATAATACTCATATGTGTAGTGTATAATGCCTCATAAACTGAGACATCATTTTCAGCGTATGTACTAAAACCCTCATAGCATTTGGAAACAATTCTATTAAAAAGGTTCAATTTGTGGAGTTTTAAGATTTTTTTTATTGGTTTATTGTTGTTTAATGTTTTATTAATACGTTCCTTTTGAGAATGTTTCAGACTCTTTTAAGGTAACTACGAGGCTGAAAATGAACAGATAAACATGAATTTGTTTTTAACAATTGCCATAGATCTTGCAGAACACTGCTCTGTATTTCACAGGATGCTTTTGGTTCTGGCATATATTATGTGAGCATCTGAATGTATTTCAAGGCTGGCATACATGTGTCGATTGAGTCCACTGAAAAATGTACCCATGTGATAGACTGTATGACAATATCAGAGAGTCTAGTAAATGAAAGCTGATTGGACCTATTGGAAAAGTTTCTGTTGATCCCATCAGCTGTCACATTATTTTGAGTGGATTTCAAGCAAAACTAGATAGATAATGCAGCCATCTAATGTGTATCGGGTGCTTTAGGAATTTTTTAGTTTGCAAATTGTGCTGTTATGGGAATTATACAGACAACCATAAAGTCCACTTACAGGGAAACTATGTCCCCATAAAACATTCTTGCTTCAGTGTGCCTGTGTGACTATGTCCCTCAATGTTAGAAATAGGGAAGGTAACCATGCTGGGGGATACTGATGTGAACAGTGAGCTGTCAGCTGCTGCTCGAGTGGTCCTTTGACTATTCACTGTTCCTTCAAATGGCCACCAATAGAGGTGAGAATAAAATTTCCTACCTCCCTGATATTGGGACTTTAACATCTGAAACATTTTGGGAAGCTTTTTGTGCATAGTTGCCAATTAAGTTGTGTGTTGGGTTTTGCAACAGTGCTAAATCCAACACCTGAAAAGACGATACTTACCTGAACCGCTTCCACAATGTAGCAAAACCACATAGTCAATTGTCATCCTACATCGCAGGAGCGTAGTCACATAAGTAGCAAGGTCTTGCGGTAATACTTTATCTCCCTGCTTAAGTTTAACCAAAAGTTCACCCAAATGTGTCATATACTTTTAAAATATTCTAGAATATAAGAAAACAAAAGATACATTGAGATTACTTATGTCTCTGACTGTTTACACAGGTGACAAATGCTCAAAATGTTTTCAGCCATTTGGGGTCAATGACTTAGTTTCTTCAGCTGTTCCATGTTTAAAAAAAACATCAGCAATGTGACAAACAGTGAGAATTTAAAACCTACTGGTAGATGTTCCTCTAACATTCCAGGTTACCATGATGCATTAATCATTTAGCGAAATTTACGGCATGTCGAAAACCCTGAAGGTAAGGCACATCGGCATAACTAACTAACAATTTCCTTTTTGCATCAGGGCATACTTGCCAATTAATTTGTGCTGATTCGAGATGGCTGTAATCACTGAGTTACGCTCCGCTTGCAGATTCACGGAATCTGAAAATCTGCAAACAGACCCATTGAAGTCAAAGGGAGTTAAATAATGAGAAAGTTCTGCCTAAATAGCAATGCTAACTTGCTGTAAATGGCTCAGGGACCTGGGAATGGTTCTAAATAAGAACAATGATTTTAAAGTTATAAAATTGTGATTCACTTTATTGTAAAATGAAAACTTTGTACACCTTGGGGCGCTATTGTCCAAATCCGTGTAAGCAGCTACAAGAAATCGTTTTCTACCTCCAAAATCACAAATCCAAAAAGAATATTGCTGTACCAGGCATTACTGCTTGGATTTAGAAAACGTAACTTTTATTTGCAGCATTGTTTAAAAACATCTGATGATCACAGCAGACAAACTATTGGGGAACTAGGGAGCTTAGTCTGATGCATTTCAGACACCCATTGTGTTCTTAGTCATAGATTAAAACATAAAAGTGATGTTTTATAAATCTGTGGAGTAGTGTCTGGTGCTGTGATATTATTTTTGGATTTGCTGTAATTGATAATTCTTTCCCTAAAGAAGATATTAATCTCCCCTATATAGTAAAGGCATAAAACAACAGGGTGTGCAGTCCAGTCCAGAACATTTGGTGGCAGTCATGAATCTCTTTTAAGTCCTAGACAATGTCCTGATATCTGGACTCAATGTGCTTTTAAAAGTTAAAGACCCACAGTGTTGGTCACTGGCTCAGGCTGACACGATTGGACCTTCTTACTTCGGGAGGTCATGTGAGCTCTCTGTACATTTCTTCTGAACATGTTAGGAAGGGGAATCAGCCTATGAGCTCTCCGTCATTATTTTATTTCTGGGCGTGTGCCTGAGTATGAATAAATAAAATCACATTGTTCCCCTTCTTACTGCTGAGTTAAGTTGGTGGGGGTTTTACTGAAATAAATAGTTGCTTGCAACTGTATTGTTATCTGTAAGTTGGGGGCTGGGAGAGATTGGAAAAAAATGTTTTTTTCCCCTTTTCTCTTTGCAATGATTGGAAGGGTGTGTAGTGAATTAGTTTAAATTGGATGTGCACTGGGTGGTGTTTGGTTTTGAACCTCACATATATACATCCTGCTTACAGAGCATTGAGAAACATGTTGAAGACAAGAAAGGGTTAAAAACATGATTGCTGTTTATCTATTGCTGTGTATTGCTGTTTCGAATGGACAGGTTTCTTTGTTGGGGACACGCAATGTGCATCCTGTTGCATGTATGGTATCATGGATCAGCCACTCCAAAGGACCTATGTTTGTGTCAGATATAAGTGGGTTGCCCATTTGAAATCTGAAATGCAGACTCTAAAGGGAAAACTTGCAGCATTGCAAGGCATGACAAACTTGAGGAAAGTGCAAGTACTCTCAGGGGCCACTAAACTGGTTAATGGCAAGAGGGTAACTTAAACTAGTTATTAGGAAGGGTACTTTGGACTACACACACAGTGGTAGATAGAGGGATAAAGGATTAGGAGGCTAATAAGATAATGGATGGAGGAGAGGGGGGAGAATAGAGCAGACATCCCACCCTGCCAAAACTCATTTCAGTGAGGGTACCCACATATTTCAGGGAGGATACCCAATCCCTAATATCCCTCCCCCCAAGATTAACGCATAATACATGCATACACACACATGTATACAGTCAGACACTTTTCCACACAAACACATGCATCTCAACAGACACACACTCATGAAAACAGTGAGACACACATGCATACAACAAGTCATGTCACTATTAAGTGTTTTTGCTGCTAAAAGACTCTGACATCATTGTGCTCCCTCACTCTAATTCAAAACAACACATTTCAGGGAGATTGTATATTATTTCAAGGAGTCAGGGAGCTGCCATTAAAGGGTATGTCCACCCTTAAAAAAAAATTTTCACCAAAGATTCCCCCTGTCCCCCCAGCCCCAACCGCTATGTTAGTATTATTAGAAAATGCCCCAAACTTTACTTACCTTCCCTCTTGCCTCCGCTGCGCTGCCAGGCGGGACCGGCAGTAGCGCCTGTGATTGACTGAGCAGCCAATCACGGACGCGGCTGCCGGGAGTTCAGTGCAGCGGAGGCAAGAGGGAAGGTAAGTAATGTTTCGGGCATTTTCTAATAATACTAACATAGCGGTTGGGGCTGGGGGGACAGGGGTAATCTTTGGTGAAAAGGGTTTTACACTAGGGGGAGGGAGTCCTAATCGGGAGGGAGAGGGAGGGGGAGAAGGGCTGCAGTACGCATGCCAAACTTCTCCCGGAGGCCAGGTAGGAGGCAGAGTCCTATATGGACTCTGCTATCCTCCTGGTGGGCAGTTTTTGGGACTTTGGGGAGGGACTACAGGAGAACCTTTTGGAGCTGGGATGTGAGGTAAGGATTAAACTACACTACATGATGGGGCCAGTAGTGGGGGGGATTATAGTTTTGGGGGTGGACATGCCCTTTAAAATCAGGGAGACTCCCTGAACTTCAGGGAGAGGTGGGATGCCTGATAGAGTATAGGGAGGCATGTACATGTGGAAATAAATTAAATGATAATCTCAAATGTATTTTACAGATGCAAGAATTTTGTCTTGAAAAGATGGGGAACTAGAATAAATGGCTTTAAAAGAATTATGTGATTGGTATAGCAAAAACTTTTGCTAGGAAAAGTGAAGGATACTCCTTGTTTAGACATGATAGAGTTAATAGGAAAAAAGGGGGTATGTATATATGTTAAACAAGAAATGAAGCCAAAACTAAAAGATGGAATAGAGGGGGGTGCAAACAAAATGGGAAGAGCTGTTTACTGGAAGCAAGAAGCTGGGTAAATTAATTGTTGGTGTCTGTTATAAGCCACCAAATGCCAGTGAGGGGGTGGAAATTTTTTTTGGATTAGCTGTTAGGTAGAGATGGCCGAACTTTTGAAAGTTTGTTCTGTTTTCGAACTTCTAAAAAGTTTCAAAAGTTCAAAAACGGACCCATAAAAGTCAATGGGGGGGGTAAATAGTTCGGAAAGATTGAATGAACTTTCAGAAATATTGCAGTGTAAACTTACTTTACAGGCCCCTGGGAGATGGTCTGGGGAACACGTCCTGGGAGATGGTCTGAGGAACACGTCCTTGCGCGGGGAACAGCATAAAAACCGGACGTAGCACACATGCGTGCTTGTGTGCTTTCTTTAATCTTTGAACGTTCGAGGATTTTCGAACATTCGACAAAACTCGAAAGGCCGCTTCTGAAAAATGACACCGGTAACATCGGCCTCGTTGTGACCACTGGCGCCGCAGGGGTATTTGTTGGGGTCGGTGGCCTCAGCGGAGCTGGTATCACCGGATAGAAGAAAGAAGACGTTGCCCAAAGGCTCTTTTAAGAGCCGCTCACTGGGTGTCCCCGTTCGAGCTGCAGGACCCCCAACAAAGGCACTTATCAGTGCTGCAAGGGCCCTTACAAGGGCCGGGGAGGGGGGTCCCGGCTCGAGCTGCGGGACCCCTTAAGCCCCAAAGGGCTCTTGTCAGGGCCACAAAGGTCCTTGTAAGGACCCCAGAGGGGGTCCCGGTTTCGAGCTGTGTGACCCCCGAATGTACGGCCATGGGATTGTTGGCAATTTTCGGAAGCAGCCATCGTTATCGTTATAAAGTTCTGTGAGTCTGGAAAATCGGCCTAGTTCGAACCTGAACTAGTTCAAATAGTTTGAGTTTGTCCGGACTCATAAAGTTCTAGTCCATGCCTACTTATAGGTAGGGTTATAAAGTAGGGTATAAAACTTGGACTAGATGGACGAATGTCTTTATTCAACCTCCATTACTATGTTTCTTACAGGGTTATTCAATAAAAGTTCTTATTGTTTAAAATAGTGCTAATTTTGCCCCAACCAATCAGATTTTAGCTTTCAAATGTAAACTAAGATCTGATTGGTTGGGGCAAAATTAGCACCATTTTAAACGATAAGAACTTTTATTGAATCTCCCTGTATGTCTCTTAATCAGTCACATGCTGCACTGCTTAGAGGAGGTAAGCAGTGGCAAATTTCACTTCAGTTCAGCCTGTTTTTTTCTTGCCTGCACATTGCTGTATGTGCTGCTGGTAATTTGCATTGAAAGGGAAGTGTTGGCTTTCTTACTGCCCTAAGTAAGTATTAATAAATAATGCAATCTGATCCATGTCCTGATATGCTCTATATATTTAGTGCAGATTATTTTCAAAATTGTTACTGCACTGCTTCTAAAGCCTTACACACATGTCTGTCACCATGCACATGTTGACGCCCGAGTGCATGTGAACACCCATTTTGGGTGATAATCGCACATGTGTATATGGCCGTTGTATGACCCTGCTGGTAATTGGGCCTCGTCTGTAGCATCAGACATGTGTACGGACCTTTATTGGTAAAGAACGTTTTAATGTTACTATACACCATACAATCTTAATGTACAATATGCATACAGTATGATATTGCCACAATTCTATAATATGAGTACCCAACTAACTAGACATTGGTAAATTATAAAGGGTTTGGCTAAAAATCTATTGGTTTAGGCAAACCCTTTATTTTACACTAATGTATATAGTAAGCTAGGTCCTCAATATACAGATCACACATTAAGATTGTAAGGTGCATCATATCTATTGCACGGTTTGGATGTGGCTTAAGGTGTGCCTAATTGGGTGTGGTCTGTTTTGGGTCTGGTTTATAATGTACACAATCTTTAGTGGTGTCCATAGATTTTTATTTGTTTTTTTAGATATGTTGGTAACTATGCTGGTGCTAAATAAACATTTGGCTCAAAGGTTTTAACAGCAGTGGAAGAACATAGGAAGACAAAGAGAAGCAGCACCCACAACCATACTATAGTGATAGCTAAAAATATATAGTTCTTTATGACCTTGATACATGGAAATCACTTAACTTATTATTAGAATGTTTACCCCCAATTCTAAATATTTGGTGTAATGCATAATACATAAAGTGCTTCATCTCTTTGCAGGTTTGGATCAAGTACCAAAGGATATACCAGCTGATACAACTTTACTTGACTTACAGAACAACAAAATCACTGAAATAAAGGACAGTGATTTCAAGAATCTAAAGAATCTTCATGTAAGATCCAATGGATTATTATTATTTGACTAAATACAAACATTATATGGTGAAATACAAACATTATTTATAAAAAAAAAACTGTGGGCAGTTAAATAACATTTTCGGAAAAAATAAATAAAAGTAAAATAATTTATCTTCATTAGCATTCAATTTCAGAGTTAAAAGGTCAAGCTATTTAATTCCTTTGCTACATACTGAAATCTTAATGGTATGTCTCAAGATGTATACATACATGTGTACAAACAGTGAAGGGAATGCCTGGGAACAGGCAAAGCACCAATAAAGATTCAACAGGTCCATGAGTGGAAAGGCAGATATTAATGCAATTGCAGTAGGGGTTTGTGTAATTAACATATGGTACCCTCTGCTGTGCAGGAATTCATGTTCAATTCATGTATGTAAACAGATTTTATCACTGAAACATTGGAATCCGCACTGACCGAGATCACACAAGACGGGTGTGTCCGAAACGCGTAAGGCGTCCAGACAATAAAGGCTTTTAATTGCAAACCTCATGGTGGAGCGTCTTGTGTGATCTCGGTCAGTGCGGATTCCAATGTTTCAGTGATCCTAGAAGATTCATTGCCTTGCGACGGGCTTGGGGCGTCCTGCACCCGGGCCACAGTGATGTTTGGGTAAGAGTTTCACCCACAATATACACCTTGATATAAGAAAGTTTACCTATCTTCCAGACACAAATATCTTTGAACGAAGCGACGGACCCAGGGTGTGCACACCTGGGTCACAAAGCTTACATAGTAAGCAGGTGTTAATCACCTTTTTCAAATTATAAACAAGTGCATTTATGGTGTACAAGTTCTTGAGCCCATATGATTATCTGTTTAAACAGATTTTATCAACTTGAACTTTTTAAATCTTATTTTTAATGCACTTCTGAAATAAGAACCAAAGCTTAAATGTAAATGAGCCCAAATTAACACATCACTTACCCCTAAAATCTGCCGAATCAGCATCCCAGATATGCCATGTCATTAGGAGGAATAGTACCCCTAACTGGTGTATTGCTATGCAGAAATACAGTACCTGACACTTACATACATCAATTAAGTTCCCATGTTTTTATGGTCAATTCCCATTTATGCTTTAGCTGATCCAGAGGAAGAAAAACATTCTGAAACGAAATCCAGATTTTCCCAGAAGGGAAATAAATTCCTTTCTTATTTAAAAAGGTAATTGGAACAATCTGTGGATTAGTCCTTTATTAGACTTTTCAGTATTGCGTTTTCTTGCAGCTAACCCTTAAATTTATCATTACAACTTTCAAAAAAAGTATTTCTATTCTTTATTTTTATTCTGCTATAAAGAAACTTTCTTATTTACCTTATTATTTACAAGTACCCCTATGAGCTTTGCCATCAAAGTTATTCCAAATAAAATAGCATAGATAGGTGTATAGATTTCAATACGGCATAACCATATATATTTATTATGCAGCCTTGATTCTCCAGGGGTGACCACTTAGCAGGGACAAGCACAGGATTTTCAAGGGAGGGATTCCTAAAAGGATTATCATGGGCAGCAGTGAGCACATTGCACTACCATTTTAACCACACATCCCCCTTTTTAAAGGCCACTCCAATATTAAAGTATTTTTATAATTTTCCTTCCACTAGATTTTTTTAACCCATGACCATATAACAGTATGAGGTATGTAAACCTTGTTCTATCCTTTGTTACTAGTGAAAAAGTAGCTAGAAAGCTTAAAGGAGATGGGGGCCAAAAGGAGCAAAAAGCCCTTCACTGAGGATAAAAATAGAGAAACACCTTCTTATAACAGCATCTTGCAATCTCATGCTATATGAATAGCATTTCCCACAAAATCTAAGAAACAAGAAGTAATTTCTTACTCCCAGGTTCCCCAGAGTAAAGGGGGAAGATGTGCAAAATACTCCTTTATGTCCCTTAGCTTATGCATGTATATAGGGCCAATCATCTTTTTGCTCCTTTTGGCCCCCCTCTACCTAAGCTTTCTAGCTGCCTTTTCTACTGTACACCCAAGTCCCACACTATAGAGCCATGAATCTGTATCTTGCACTGATAAGATCTAACAAGATAGAATCATCGCTTCTCGGCCTTTTGGCTAAGATCAAGTGTAGTATCTGTACTTATCAGCTGGGAATGGCAGGGGCACCTCTATGATGGAGGGGGGTGCCCCCCTAGTACTACTGGTCAGGGCAGGTCTGCACACTACACGCTATTGATCAAAGCCTAAAGCTGGAAGTGTCACTTCCCTGTTTTTCAAATAAGACTAGGCAAAGTATCTCCTCGGAACGTTAGTTTCTGGTCGAGTAAAGAACCCGAGGTAAGGGTGAATCACCATGGCTAGGTTAGGCAAGTACGGGGAGATATGGAACCAGGTTGAAGCCTTGAGGCAGGGGGTACGAAAGCTCAGGCTTCCCATAGCGCTACTGTGCACCGGCTTAGCACATGAGCAGCTGCGGCTATGGCAGAATAATTTTTTACCTCGGGCCGTAAGGCTGGGGCCTATTGGCTCACTTCCTATTAATTGTGCACTAGGCACCATCATTTATTTAACTGGCACTATTCATGTGCACTTTTTGTTTTTTGTTTGGTTTGTTCACGTTTCTATGGTGGGATTGCCTGGGTCCTTTTTAGGACCTTCAGGCTTTTCCCATTTGAACCCCCCCTGGATGCTTCCTGGTGGCAGCTGGAAGCAGAAAGGGAAGGTTAGTATGGTTTGGTTCCTGACGCCTACCGGCTGAAGGGATCTCAGTTGCCTCCCTTTAGCCCTATGGCTTAACAGCTATGGGCATAAGAGGGAGACAGAACGTATCCCGAACCACTTGCACGTTTATGCACTTGTGTGATCAACGAAAGCACGCTCCCTGAGATTTCGATAACAATATCAAATCATGTCTGCAGGTCAGATGATTGGCTCTATATATTAGGCTATATTGCATGTTATTAAGCCAGTGATTCTGGACACATGCATAAGCTAAGGGACATAAAGGAGTATTTTGCATATCTCCGCCCTTTACTCTGGGGAACCTGGGAGTAAGAAATGACTTCTTGTTTCTTAGATTTTGTGGGCAATGCTATTCATATAGCATGAGACTGCAAGATGCCTTCTGTTATAAGAAGGTGTTTCTCCATTGTTACAAGTGCAAACCTCATTATAGTAAAAACAACATATTAATACTTGTTCCTTTCTGGAGTCCAGTTTATGGTAATACTGGTACCAGGACAATAAGCAAAAGGATGAAATTCCCGTTTGTGTTACAATGTGGCCTCTGTCATTGTCTATGTGATCACTTTCACACCTCTTCCCAAACAATTAACACTTGCTCTCCATGCTTTCTATTTTGGCTGCTATTGATTTAATCCCCATTTACACTGACATTCCTTGTAGTTTATGATGACCTTAAGGTGCCAAAACTGCAAATAATTATATGCCAGCAAAAAAAGGGTGATTCTGGGCATCTGTAATCCCCCCTAAAATCGCCTATGCTTAGAAGTGTCCACTTACCTGCAAACCATGCCCAGAAGGCACTTTTGTGAGAATCAAAAATAAGCCAAATTTATTTAAATGATAAATATATTAAAGGGTTATTATACTCACTCAGACAACTTTACATTTTATGAAACTACAATTTGAGAGAAGTAAAATGGTGGGGGTACTTACATATTTATCTGGGTTTGCTTTGTCATTAAAGGGCATGTCCACCCATTTTTAGAAATTTTGCTGTAGTGTAGGGCTCCCTCCCCCACCCCCAAACGTTGCAGAAAGTGTGCTGGCAGGCAGCCAAAGATCCTAGTAAAAGGTCAGGGATAGGGAACATGTTATAATTTCTGCTTCTGGAGTGATAGGTCTTTATCTGTAAATGCTGTGATTTTAAATCATGATTTCTCAGGATCTATAGCTCAGATTTTTAAAGTAGTTTTGGAGTAGTGGGATCATTCTGTATCAAAAGGTACACTTTTTGAAAATTAGATTTTTTTTGATTATAGATACCCTCTAAATATAATAAATAGTTGTTTATAGAGCAATGTCAGTTATTTTAAGAACGTATTGGCTCTGTATAAGGTTTCCTAAACACTACTCTGCAATCTGATAGCTTTAGATGCAACCAGAATTAAAGATGGCCGAAACTCGGATGTTTTGTTCCGTTTCAGATTTAAGGAGCTTGGGAAAAACGCAAAGGTTTGAAAATCCAAAAACAGAACTTACTTTCAAGGGTTTCGGAATGTATTTTCAAAGGTCACCGAACGTTGGAGGTTATTTTCAGTAACCCTAGAAAAAAACCTTGAATGTTTGATAACCCTCTAGAATATAGTGGGAACTACTTTTGAGTTTCCAATTGCATTTCCGATGGTTATTGAACGTTCAAGGTTATTTTCGGTAACCGGGAGGTTCCATGTCAGATCCAGGTGGAAGTTGGGCCTGGATCCCATCTCTAATCAGAATATATGCAGATTCATTTTGTAACCAATACTGGTAATTCTGGTTCAGATTTAGGTGTATAGAAACTAAACCGCAAATTTTTCTCAGATAAACAAACAGCCCTCAAACTAAACTGAAGCAAAGTTACCGGTAAGCTATACTAGTTTGCATTTTTAGATTTTACTGGTTAAATTTTAAATGCATGTCATAATTACTCTTCAGCAGTTCTCCAAATGCGTGATACTGTATCTACAGTGTGTGTCATCTCAGGATGTACGCAATGTGTTTTGAGCTAGAAAGGAGGTTAATTTATTGGGCATCCTGTTGTATGAGGTGGCTCCAGGGCTGAGACATATTGTCACTTTTTCTTTTTTACAGACGTTCCAATAATTTCTTTTTAAGGAGCAGGAAGTTTCCTCATGGTTACCACTGATATTGTCTGCATTTTTAGATAGGGTGGAAACCTTTTTAAGACCAGTTTGCTGTTTTTGACCAGATTTTTTGGTGGTGAATCAAAGTATTTGTACTCTAAGTCTGTGGAAAATGTTTAGTTCCGACAATATTTCTCACCTTCAGGAAATATTTTTTAAGTACTACTGAAATTCTGATATATTCCACTGTAAAAGATGAATTTTAAAAAAAGGGTGGATCAAACAAAATCCATGTTTACTAGGAAAGAAAACTCTTAATGGTCAAGTTAAAATTTAAAATGAAAACATTTGTTATTTTGGTAAGAAAACAATTTCATAGAAATAGTAAAACTATTTTTAAAAATCTCACACAATCCTATGGCAAATATTGAAAAAACTGTGAGTATAATTTTGATCATGACCATAAAAAGTAATGAAAAGAAAGATGGGGGAAAAGAGAAAATATTGTATGAAAGTTAACTTGTTTGGCAAGCAGATTATGTGCTAATTCCATGATAGAAAATGAGCTCTGATTACAATTGGAATTGTTTTTCCAAGGTGGGCAATGAGCAGCTAGCCACATTGTCTTTTTGGCATATCCCATTACATGTATGGTGATATTTATTAATTAACTGATTAATATTAGTATCGATCCTTTATTGCATAAAAATAACACTGCAATAATACAGTTCTGATTGTTATCGGTTATTTACTATTGTCACATTATTTTACTAATGTGTCCTAAAATAACCACAGTAGTCAGTGAACTGATACCATGTGGTGATTAAATTTATGCTGAAGTCATTATTTTATGACACATTTAATAAAGCTTGCATATACCTTTCAAACAAGTCACCCAATGATAATGTCTCTAACTTCTCTGAATTTTAAGTTATAGGCTTGTAAAGTTTCACTTCCCAGACTGCCCTGTCTCTATGTCTCTTTGACAGGCAGGTGTTATTAGCTGTGTCATAAATCGCACCCCCAAATTCGATGTTTTCTGAAACTAGTTATAGAGCTTTTTTTAGACTTATGGGGCCCTATTTATAAAAGATCGGTATCGTTATCGTAAAATACCGATCGTTATCGTAAAGTAACGACCGGGTTTTTACCGATAACGACCGTTATTTACGATAACGACCGTTATTTACCGATATCGTTAAATACCGGTCGTTATCGGTAAATAACGGTCGTTATTTACCGATAACGACCGGTATTTACCGATAACGGTCGCTATTTACCGATAATGGTCGATAACGACCGTTATCGGTAAATAACGGTCGTTATCGGTAAATAACGACCGTTATCGGTAGATAACGGTCGTTATCGGTAAAACCCCGGTCGTTATTTTACGATAACGATCGGTATTTTACGATAACGATAACGATTTTTTATAAATAGGGCCCATGGTTAGCTTAAAAACTGATTTAGAAGTTTGGGGGTGGGGCTTGTAATGCAGCTGATCCTCTATCCCAGCAGTGGGCATGCTCCAACCTTAAACTGACTAGTTGTGCAGGTGATGTCACATCGTACAGTGCCAGCAATAAAAAACAACATTTATACAGCTGTAATTTTAGAAAGACTTCTAGAAGCATGGAGTCACTTTTTAAGGTAGGGCTGTGCTTTCTTTAACAAAGACCACCCATGCTCAGTAAATTCTCTAAAATCCTATAATTCATACAAAATGGTTTGATCCGTATATAACTAGTACTCAATCTGCTGTTAGGGATACCCCCACTATATCGATTACAGATGGTGTCACATTTATATAAGAGTGGTCTGGGTGCATATAGCCCAGGTCCAACACTAGCTGAAAATAAATAGGAATATTTGTAATACTGGTGAGGGAATACAGAACCATATTTATAAAACCGTGGTATCGCTTTTTAGCGATACCGCAATTTAGTTAATTTACGATCACGGTCGTAAATGTACAACTGAACGTTCGTTAATTAACAAACGTTCGATCGTAGAATACCGTGCGGTAGTAAACTACTGCACGGTATTCTATGATTACAAAATCTTAGATTTATGATCGGTATTGTAAATTTACAATCGGTATCATTAATTTACAATCGGTATCATTAATTTACGATCGGTATCATAAATTTATAATTGTTAAACCAATCATTGATCTCCGATCGGTTTAACGATCATAAATTTAAGTTACTGATCGTTAAAGTTGCGGTATCGCTAAAAAACAATACTGCGGCTTTATAAATATGGCCCACAGTGACCTGGGTGCAATCTGCCCCAGATCCATCGTTCAAACAAAAATACTTTAAGAGGAAAAATCTTTACCATGTAATGGTGTACACTTAACAGCACCATTACATGTTTTATTCAAACAGTGTTCACATCACAGCAAGACAACCAATCACTTTGACCGTTTTGAGCGTAAAGATATAGGTGTGAGCAGTATCAAATATTCCTCTCTCCTTTAAAATTCAATTGTGCATAATTCACGTAATTGTGTTAACCCTATCCAGCAAATACGTCAAGGACATATAATCTTACAAGTATATGTACACATGCAATACACAAAAATAGCATTATCCCAAGTATAGTTAAAAAAGCAAATAAATGAACCCTCAATGCTATATTCATATTACAATTCATAAGAAAGGAGTAATAGTACTAACATTATTGCAATGTGTCTAACTGTCATACTCATAAAAGGATAAAAGATTGTTCATTATTAATAAAATCCATGACTTTCATGATACAGTATAAATTGCAAAATTTCAGGGAGATTCAATAAAAGTTCTTATCGTTTAAAATGGTGCTAATGTTGCCCCAACCAATCAGATGTTAGCTTTCAAATGTTAAATAACATCTGATTGGTTGGGGCAAAATTAGCACTACTCGGCGCCGGGCTGTGAGAGGCGCCGAGTAGTGACATCAACCGGCAAATCCACAGGACTTACACAGCGTGTGGCTGCCAGATTCAGGGTGTGAGCAACATTGATCGCAGTATGGACCAACTTACTGGGGGGACTCTCTGGGGAGGGAGGGAAGGGGGCTCTACTCTGCAGGTTTAAGTTGCCTTTTAACTGCAGAATTCCCATACAGATGTTTGGAAACTACAACTCCCAGCAACTAAAGCATGCTGGGTGTTGTAATTTCCAAACATCTGTATGGGAATTCTGCTGTCCATTTAAAGGGCAACTTAAGCCTCAAAACAATAAAGAATCAGAAGGAAGAAGGTATCTATTGCAGTAGATTGCCTTCTCATTCTGTATTGTTTTGAGGATTGTTTTGATTGAGGCATGTTTTAGTTTTATGGATAAATCGATGTAAGTGCTTATAAATAGTTAATTACTTATCATCAAATGCTTACTGAATATAGCAGGAAACGTCAAACCTTGATTTAAAACTACCATATATACTCGAGTATTAGCCGAGGTTTTTAGGTTTTAAAATAAACCTAAAAACCTTACCTCGGCTTATACTCGAGTCAAGGCCTTCTTTACCCTGATTAATATTGCTCAACTCCAAATCCGCCGCATGCTGGGTAAGTCCTGTGGGTTTGCTGGCTGACATCACTACTCGGCGCGGGGCTGTGAGAGGCGCCGAGTAGTGACATCAACCGGCAAATCCACAGGACTTACACAGCGTGTGGCTGCCAGATTCAGGGTGTGAGCAACATTGATCGCAGTATGGACCAACTTACTGGGGGGACTCTCTGGGGAGGGAGGGAAGGGGGCTCTACTCTGCAGGTTTAAGTTGCCTTTTAACTGCAGAATTCCCATACAGATGTTTGGAAACTACAACTCCCAGCATGCTGGGTGTTGTAATTTCCAAACATCTGTATGGGAATTCTGCTGTCCATTTAAAGGGCAACTTAAGCCTCAAAACAATAAAGAATCAGAAGGAAGAAGGTATCTATTGCAGTAGATTGCCTTCTCATTCTGTATTGTTTTGAGGATTGTTTTGATTGAGGCATGTTTTAGTTTTATGGATAAATCGATGTAAGTGGCTTGGTCCAGAAAGTCTATGCTGGTTTTGGGCACGAACAATGTCGATTGTGTACATCACAACCGATCGTGCGGTTACCTATAGGACCACACAATCAGCCAGGCTAATGCTCTGTAGTGAACGCTAAGTGTGTGTTTGTGTGTACCCAACCTAAAATTTACCTCATTATTATTCATATCTTCAAATATTTCAAGAAAAGACTTTTCAACCCCATAATAAATAATCTATGTACCTGATATGTTTCCTTAAGGTTTATTACTGGTAATGTCCAAGAATGACATTATCAGTAATGAATAGTCATGCGGTTTCCTTCAATTAATAAAAAGCCAGGCAGACTTGTTCTTTATAATACAATTTTTAAAAAGCACCATGTAAATGTAATGTACAATATAACACATTTTTCTACATCCCTATATCTGGTTTATTTCAAAGGTTACGATAGCCATACATTAACATTACCCCACATTTCTTGCCTATACTTATTAAGGTAGGATTGGCATCTCCCCCCATACAATTTCAGGTGATCTATGAAGCAAATGTGATTAAAGGGGAACTGGAGGAAGCTCTTTTTGAACACAGCTACAGTCCTGTGTCTTTGTAAGTTTTGTAAGCACTGAATTTGGTATTGTATTGTATACCAGATCATGTGATCGCCTCCTGGGTTTAGGGTTGGAGCATGCTCACTGCTGTGTTTACTGCTGGGAAATTAGAATTAACATACCAGAAATGCAACATCATGATTACCCAGAAGTCTGTTTTCTCCTTATTTGCATGAGTAAGGGAGCTGTGGGGAAAACTCTCCCTATCGCTTGACTCCTTGTAAATCTTATTTTTCAAAGCCCAGAACGCATAAAAGATATATGTTTACACATGAATGCCAAAAATATTTATAGGCAGTGTTATGTAATATATTTGATTGCTTTTGTAATAAAAAAAAAAAGAATAATAGAATGTTAGAGGGTATTTAACCAGAAAAAAACTCCAAAATTAATTAAAAAAGGTAAGATATAAAGATTTTTTTCATAGATCCTGCTCTTAAAGAACATAACCCATTCTTCTGTTTTAGCCAAATTTAAGATTTATAATCATTTATAATCAGACCAGCACATAAACTAACATTAATATATGCACATTATTTATCCTATATTCTTATAATAATTTGCTGTATCATGTCTGCTTAAACCACTAGTCAACAAACAAATTGAACAGTAGTGTATATAATGCATCTTCTTGATTTATCGCAAAAGGTTGTACAAAAGGTTGACCGTTCAGCAATTTCTCTATTTATTCTATCCATGGTTTACAAAAGATAGTGCAGCAATATTCTATATTCTGCACAATGTTGGCCTCAGAATTATTATATATATATATCACCCTTGTCTACCTTGGAATTAGATGCGGTTATATTCCACTATCCAGCTGAATAGCAAAACTTCTTAGTTACATTAATGGTTATTTTGGGTTGAAAAGTCTAGCAAGTCCACTCCTCCATGCCAAAAATGGACATCCACCGCGAGTAAAGCATGTACTATTCCCCCTCCCCATTAATGTATTAAGATTGATAGATACGAAATGTATAGGAATTTACAATTATACATGTATGTATGTATTTATTTACTTGAAACTAAAAACAAATAAACATTAATGTTAAAAAAAAAGCATGTACTATACTATATTATGTACTGATGAAAAAATAGCAGTAACATTTTTCCTAGATTCCTTTAGAAATGTTCATGTGGGATTCATTTTGTTTTTTCTGTTGACATATGTTTCATATGTTGGGAGGGATCTACTTGAAACATATCCATTGAGCTGCTACCAAAAATACTGGCCTAGAAGATGTCATGGTTAGGGCTTAGCACCTCAATCATTATATTTGAGACCAGAAAGTTTTTTTTTAAATGTAACAAGCACAAACCATACACATATAGAATATTTATTCTGCTTAATGCAGGTTTTTTAAAAATGTACTTTTAATCTTAAAAAAGATCAAATTTTACATTAGATACATCACTTGGCCATATTGTAATATAGAGCTCCTTATAGAGCTCCTTATGATCTATTGAATCACAATATTGCCTCATACTGTATTCTTGTTTGACAGTGATGTACTCATATTCATCAGCAAATTTGTATGTGTCACGTGGGGTGAATTTGTCCATTAAATAAACATTAAGGGGGAGATTTACCCAGAGTCACAACTGGTAAATCTCCTCTTCCTCTATTCTATAATGGACATGCAGTTAAATCCTGAAAGGGGTTTAACCACAGTGCGACTTGGCAGCTAAATAGTCGCACTTAATATAGTACAAATCCGATACTGAATATTGGTTAGCACAAGTTTAACCCCTCGTTTTACAGCTGTATGTAAACAATAAATAAATATGAATAGCAGGGATAAACCAAAAAAGAAACTTTAATATAAGAATGTACCCTTATAATCTTAGTATATGATAATTAATACATCAAACTACAATAAATATATTTAAAAAAAATTCTACTCAACAATAATAATTATATCTAAATGCAATGTAGATCTCACTGAAAAATATTAGGATAAAAGATAGTCCTCATAATCAACAGTCCAAGTCTTTACACAGTCTCTACAAACAATGCAAACACATATAAGCATATAATCCTTTCCAATATCTACCTGTTTCGCAGGACCCACACGGATACTGAACAAGCCCGTAAATGTATAGAGGTAGAGAAGCCATTATTATTGTGCTGTATGGACTGTAAAGTCATTTTTTTTGTTTCTGTATTGTGTAAATTATTGCTACTTGTAATACAATCATTGTATTTTTAATTTTGTTCCCTTTTTTAATTCTGATTTTTATAAAAAAAAATGTCCTTCTATTTTCTCTTTTGCCAGGCTTTAATTCTAGTGAATAACAAAATCAAATCGATCAGTCCCAATGCATTTGCTTCTCTTACAAAACTTGAAAGGCTATACCTATCAAAAAATAACTTGAAAGAGCTGCCTGCCAACATGCCCAAGACACTTCAAGAGCTGCGTGTTTATGAAAACTCAATAACAAAAGTGAAAAAATCTGTGTTTGATGGTTTAAATAACATGATTGTAATTGGTAAGTGAAAAAATCAGTGTTTGATGGTTTAAATTACATGATTGTAATTGGTAAGTGAAAAAATCAGATGCAAAACTTAAGGGGCCCTAACACATACCTCCCTCCCCTCATCAGGGCACCAAAGCTCCATGTTCAGCTGTTTTTAAATTCACGTATTCAGTAAATATACGCGTGATTGTATTCTGGTTCGGTTCCAGTCTTTTAAACAGCTGAAGGTGCATATGCAGTAAAGATACTCGTGATCATATTCCAGTTCGGTTCCAGTTCTTTTAAACAGCTGATGACGCATATGCAGTAAAGATACACGTGATCATATTCCGGTTCAGTCCTAGTCTTTTAAACAGCTGATGGTGCATATGCAGTAAAGATACGAGTGATCGTATTCTGGTTCGGTTCCAGTCTTTAAAACAGCTGATGGTGCGTATGCAGTACATAGTTACATAGTTACATAGTAATTAAGGTTGAATAAAGACATACGTCCATCAAGTCCAACCCATTCACCCCCCAGATCTATATGCATTAATACCAGTAATTCTCAATATTTTTTAGTTTTAGAAACTTATCCAGGCCTTTTTTAAAGCTATTTAATGAACTTGCCATTACCACATCTGCTGGAAGACAGTTCCACAGTTTCACCGTTCTCACTGTAAAGAAACCTTTCCTAACCTGAAGATGAAATTTCTTTTTTTCCAACCTTAAACGATGTCCACGTGTCCTCTGATAAGACCTGTTAATAAACAATGCACCAGAGAGTTCATTGTATGGGCCATTAATATATTTGTATAAGGTTATCATGTCCCCACGCAAACGTCGCTTCTCCAATGTAAACAAGTCTAACTTGTCTAATCTGCCTGCATATTCAAGCCCCTCCATTCCCCTTATTAATTTAGTTGCCCTTCTCTGAACTGCCTCAATTGCCAAGATGTCCCTTTTGTATATGGGATTCCAAAACTGCACCGCATATTCCAAATGAGGCCTTACCAGTGCCTTGTAAAGAGGGAGAATAATTTTTTCTCTCTTGAAGCTATTCCCCTTTTTATACAAGACAATATCTTGCTAGCTCTAGCCGTTGCTACCTGGCATTGTTTGCTATAAGTCTGTTATCTACCAGAACCCCCAAATCTTTTTCCATTACAGATGCACTTAACACAGAGTTATTTATGGTGTAGGTGGCACAGGGATTATTACATCCCAAATGCATCACCTTACATTTATCAACATTGAATCTCATCTGCCATTCTACTGCCCATTTTGATAATCTATCTAGGTCTGCTTGCAGCACTTGCACATCATTGGAAGTTTCCAAAGCTCTGCATAGTTTAGTGTCATCAGCAAACACAGAGACCTTGCTCTCAATGCCCCCTTCTAAGTCATTTATAAACAGATTAAACAGAAGCGGCCCCAGTACAGAACCCTGAGGCACTCCGCTTAGAACTTTAGCTTAGAACTTTCAGTAAAGATACTTGTGATCTTATTTCGGTTCGGTTCCAGTCTTTTAAACAGCTGAAGGCGCGTATGCAGTAAAGATACTCGTGATCTTGTTCTGGTTCGGTTCTAGTCTTTTAAACAGCTGACGGTGCGTATGCAGTAAAGATACTTGTGTTCATATTCCAGTTCGGTTCCAGTCTCCAGTCTCCAGTCCAGAAGTTTCCAAAGCTCTGCATAGTTTAGTGTCATCAGCAAACACAGAGACCTTGCTCTCAATGCCCCCTTCTAAGTCATTTATAAACAGATTAAACAGAAGCGGCCCCAGTACAGAACCCTGAGGCACTCCGCTTAGAACTTTAGCTTAGAACTTTCAGTAAAGATACTTGTGATCTTATTTCGGTTCGGTTCCAGTCTTTTAAACAGCTGAAGGCGCGTATGCAGTAAAGATACGCGTGATCATATTCTGGTCCGGTTCCAGCCTTTTAAACAGTATCTTAATTAGAAGCTACCTAGAAATACTTGTAAAACATTTCAGTTTTTTTTTCTATAATTCAGGCAAAAGTGGGCCATATTTATTAAGGCAGAGGACCGTTATTTTGTGATACAATGCCTTTAACTATCGCAAAAAAAAAGCAAAGATTACGGTGCTAAATTTACGTTAGCAATAGTAGGTCTAAGACTGCATAATCGTAAGATTTATGATCCCCCATACCATTGCGGTTTATTACTACCTCATTGCATTGTATGAGTGAATATTGCAGTCTTTTAAACAACTGACAGCACGTATGCAGTAAAGATACGCATGTTCATAATCTGGTTTGGTTCCAGTCTTTTAAACAGCTGATGGTGCATATGCAGTAAAGATACGCGTTATCTTATTCTGGTTCGGTTCCAGTCTTTAAAACAGCTGACAGCGAGTATGCAGTAAATATACGCCTGATCATATTCCGGTTCGGTTCCAGTCTTTTAAACAGCTGATGGCGCATATGCAATAAAGATACACGTGATCTTATTCCGGTTTAGTTCCAGTCTTTTAAACAGCTGATGGTGCGTATGCAGTAAAGATACGTGTGATCGTATTCCAGTTTGGATCCAGTCTTTTAAACAGCTGATGGTGCGTATGCATTAAAGATACACGTGATCGTATTCTGGTTCGATTCCAGTCTTTTAAACAGCTAATTGCACATATCTTTACTGCTAAAAAACAGAAGATCGCTGGCCTTTGGTCCCCCCCCCTCCCCCAGTGTTGTGGGCCCTGCAGGACCAGTAGTTACGCCACTAGTTTTATGCTCAATAAATATTGGATTTTAATACATTCACATACACACAACTTGTTACCAATATGTTACTGGAACTTACCTATTTTTGTGCTATATTGTACATTTTTATATACTACACTAAATGGTCTCTAACTAATACAAGACAATATAATGCTGACTTTCTCTTCACGGTCCTCTGCCCTTGGGGGCCTTGTATCTTAATTAGGAGCTACCTAGAAATACTTGTAAAATATTCCTGGTTTTTTTCTATAATTTAGCAAAAGTGGGCCATATTTATAAAGGCAGAGGACCGTTATTTTGTGATACAATACCTTTAACTATCGCAAAAAAAAGCAAAGATTACAGTCCTAAATTTACATAATTGTAAGATTTATGATCCCCCATACCTTACCATTGCGGTTTGTTACTACAACATTGCACTGTATGAGCGAATACTAACGAATATTTAAGTTAGCGTAAATCTATGATAGCGGGCATAGATTAATGATACCTATGGTAAATCTATGATACCGATCATAGCTTTATAAATATAGCTCAATGTGTCTGTTTCTTTTGTATGATTCAAACTACATGGGCAGAATATTAGAAAGAAGGAATATGTCATTGGTAGTATAAGGAAGTAATTTTTCTGCTGCCTTGATCTTTTTTTCCTCTGCATTAAGAATATACGTTTAGTTAACTATTGTTTTTTTTAATTTCAGAACTGGGCACAAACCCAATTGAAAGTTCTGGTATTGAGAAAGGAGCTTTCCAAGGAATGAAAAAGCTTTCTTATCTTCGGATTGCAGATACAAATATAACCAGTATTCCAAAAGGTAAATATTTATATCCAAGATGATCCTTTAACTGATGCTTTAAAAAGAAAATGTTTATTTGTTTGTATTTCAAGAACATCATATGAAAGCACAAAAAGTCCTGAATTTCATCCATTAACAAAAAAACCTTTTTGCTATATCTAGAGAGAATGTTTCATCAGCCCTTGTTTAAATGAATATAATGTACCTGCCAATGCACACTCTTTACGGAGATAATTTAATGGTTTTGATATTCTGAATCCTCGAACATTCTAAACACTGCATAGTTTAGATAAGATCCCATTAGTGCTTTTTTTAGAGGGCAATTTATTTTAAATTTAAGAACCAATCTATCTTTGTTTACATAGCCAGGAGGATAAGCATAAATAGACAACCCTTTAAAAGTTTGTTCACCAAGAATACATTTCTAAGCAAATTGACCAACTGGCTCCAAAGATTTGTCCACCCAGAAATGATATATTTGGCCTTGTTTCAGGAGAATGTTAATCTTACATTAATAACAAGGGATCAAAACCAACACATTTCCTGTTTGTTTTATTGTTTTTTTTCTATGTCCCCAGACACATGCTTTGTATGTAATAGCTCAATATGCAGGAGATGACTAATTGGAAAAGCATTTTGCAAATTTTATTAACGTTTAAGTTGTCTTCACTCCAGTGCAAAATGCACATAAAAATATCTAAAACAATGCATGACAATTGAAACTATATGGCAAAGGCCCCCAGGGAAGCACTTTTTGTACATCTAGGGCATACCCATCCATATAGCAAAATTTTAAGTTTTGGAGGTAGGATCTCAAAGTAATAATTGCAGATTCCACTATGTTGGGGTGGGGGGGAATTCCTAGCTTTAGAGAATTTTCATTATGGGGTGGACATGCCCTTTAATCTAACTCATTTTGAGTTAGATTTTATTCCACTTAAGACTCATTTACGACTTCTTAACCATAGAAGCCCTTGCTCTATATATTGTAATGATAAAATCTAATCAGATGGAAACATGCCTGCAAGTTAGATAAATGTCTCTTTATCTTCAGGCTTTATCAATGCAATTAAGCCAGCAGTTTGTGGAGGCATTTTAAGCCAATGGGGCATAAAGAAGTAACTTTGTCTATATCCTGGCATGAGCTTTATTTATATCCTCATTTCCTTATTTTGTCATCCCAGCCTGATTAGAGAGTTTGGCCTATTATTCTGCAGTATTGTTGCATCCTGCAGAAGATAGGGGCAGTGATTCAAGGTGCTTGATCGCTGCCTAATCTTTAGGTAAGTTTCAGAAGATAAGATTTAGTCTTTCAATAGGAGGATTAGGAATATGTTGTTAGCATGAAAGTGTATTTATTTGGGAAAATTTATTTTATATATGTTTTTTAATTGTTTGCCCAGGTTTTGTTTACTACTACAGTGTATGAGCAACATGGTACTGTTTTATATGATTTGCTTGTAAAAAAAAAAAAAAAAAGATAACATAGCTTTCAATATTCCCTAATGTCAAGCCCCAATGTGTAATAGAGTAGCCACAATATTTTTCTTTTGATCAAAGGTCTTCCAGCCTCACTAACTGAGCTTCATCTTGATGGTAACAAAATCTCTAAAGTTGATTCTGAAAGTGTAAACGGGCTCAACAACTTGGCTAAGTAAGTAAATGTTATCTATACTACATGATGTTATGGATTTCTTAGAGTGTAACTAAATTACTGTAGATGTATACAGCAGAAGTATAGAAATAGTTAGGAAACAATCAAACTGAATCGACCATGATCCTTTCTCATGTTGCACTGAAGCACTGAAATAAGTGAAGAATCTTTGCAGTTAATCTATGCGTGGAGTCTCCTTCCTATTCACTTTGATTGCTTAAATTGCTGCTGGGACCTGGGCAGAGGGGAGTACGCTTAACCTAGTATATAAATAGTTAGGAAGCACATACACATACACTCTCTCACACACTCCACACGTACAACCTAGAGGCTAATTGTACTTTGTTTTTTCAGGCTGTCTCTAATATACATGACTGTCTTTTTACTTTGCATAACTTGGAAATATACTCCATACATTAAATCCTCATTTAAGATATGACCTTGGTTAGGGCTATTATTAACCATAAGGTCCTTACATGTAATTTATGCACAAGTAGATATATATATAGTATATATATATATTGTCTACATAAACAAGAATGAAGAAGGTAATAACTGAGACCAATGATGAAAAAAAGGAAACCATTTTACTAATACCATATTTTGGTATATGAGTAGAAAGGTTATCTTTTCTGTAATAGCCCTCAAATATTTTGTGCTGTTATTCATATTGTGTTTGTCATTTTCGCCAAGATCCACCCTTTTCTCTCTGGAGGTGCCCTGCAATCCTCAAAAGACAATCTTCTCCACAAACACCCCACAAACCCCCAAGTAACACTGCTTCCTCCTATCTTAAACCATCCCCCCTTGATCCATACCTTTTGAACTCTCTCCCTCTCAGGTGACATCTATTAATACTTTTAACTCTAAAGTTTCATCCAATCTTTCTGAAAACCAGTACTATAAATGGCATAGGCTGAAATGGCTTAATGACCCAGCATCCCTTTAAAATATATATATAAATATATAGTTGGCATTTACTAGCTTTCTGTCTTTGACAAATAATCCTCTATGGTCAATGACTGTGAACCACAAATGAGAAGATTCTTCTAAATGAGCTACCCATGTTGCTGATTTTCCAGGATTTGCATGATGCTTGGGGCATGGAAAAAAATCTTCCAAACGAAATTTAACAAGTAGGAAAATGTTTTCATTGCTCAGACCCTCCCCTTTCTTGCAGCCAATAGAATTTTGTTTTTTTTTTCATTGATACTAAACTAAATTAAGATTAATGTAATCCCTTATTTTACTTAAAATTTCCATGTAGGTATCCTGGAAAGCAGTATTACTAAATTAATGTTTATGCATGTGTAATCATAAAATAAATAGTACATAAATAATCTTAAAGCAACATACAAAATCCTCTTACCAAGGGACTTTTGAGGAAATCTGCCAAAATGTACATTTGTTAAAGGTTCATAAAACCAAAATTATTATTCAAGTCTAAAAGGGCGATGCAATAATTACCTCCATGCTCCTCTTCCTTCCAGGCTTCCATGATGCACTATTCAACTAACGTGATTTACTGCATCGCGGAAACCCAGAAGCTTAGGGGCACAAAGTTATCACGCAAAAACCAATGCTACATATATTGTATTGGGGGCCAGTGCCGTTAATACAAAACACCACAGACTCCCACGCTAACCCAGTATTACACCAGGAAGCATGGGGTTAACCTTTTACCCCATATTAAATCTGTTAATCAGTTACATATGTAAACAAGGCAGCTAGAAAACTTAGGGAGAGGGGGGCCAAAAGAGCAAAAAGCCAATCATCTGACCTGCAGACATGACATGTTTCGATCTTGTTAGATCTCGACTGATTGGCTCTATACAATAGGCTTTATTGCATGTTATTAAGCCAGCGGTTCTGGACACATGCATAAGCTAAGGGACATAAAGGAGCATTTTGCATATCTCTGCCCCTTACTCTGGGAACCGGGGAGTAAGAAATTATTAAAATAACGATCGGTATTTTACAATATCGTAAAATAGCGATCATTATCGGAAAATACCAATCGTTATTTTACAATAACAATAGTTATTTTTTTGATAACGATATTGATCTTTTATAAACAGGGCCCAAGAAGTCATTTCTTACTCCCAGGTTCACCAGAGTGCAGAGCAGGGATGTGCAAAATGCTCCTTTATGTCACTTAGCTTATGCATGTGTCCAGAACCACTGGCTTAATTACATATAATTAGAGAGCCAGTCATCTGACTTGCAGACATGACATGTTTCAATCTTGCTAGATCTCATCAGTGCAAGATACAGATTCATGGCTCTATGGAGTAGGACTTGGGTGTACAATAGACAAGGCAGCTAGAAAGCTTAGGGAGAGGGGGGTCAAAAGGAGCAAAAAGCCTATAATCTGACCTGCAGACATGACATGTTTCGATCTTGTTAGATCTCATCAGTGCAAGATACAGATTCATGGCTCTATGGAGTAGGACTTGGGTGTACAATAGACAAGGCAGCTAGAAAGCTTAGGGAGAGGGGGGCCAAAAGGAGCAAAAAGCCTATAATCTGACCTGCAGGCATGACATGTTTCGATCTTGTTAGATCTCAATTGATTGGCTCTATACAATAGGCTATATTGCATGTTATTAAGCCAGCGGTTCTGGACACATGCATAAGCTAAGGGACATAATGGAGCATTTTGCATATCTCCGCCCCTTACTCTGGGAACCGGGGAGTATGAAATTACTTCTTGTTTCTTAGATTTTGTAGGCAGTGCTGTTCATATAGCATGAGACTGCAAGATGCCTTCTGTTATAAGAAGGCGTTTCTCCATTTTTATGCTCAGTGGAGGGCTTTTTGCTCCTTTTGGTCCCCCTCTCCCTAAGCTTTCGAGCTGCCTTGTCTACTGTACACCCAAGTCCTACACCACAGAGCCATGAATCTGTATCTTGCACTGACAAGATTGAAACATGTCATGTCTGTGGGTCAGATGATTGGTTCTATACAATAGGCTATATTGCATGTTATTAAGCCAGCGGTTCTGGCCACATGCATAAGCTAAGGGACATAAAAGAGCATTTTGTTTATTTCCGACCCTTACTCTGGCGAAC